>CM057449.1:1509950000-1510550000 GCA_016271365.2 Neoceratodus forsteri
CCAGTGAAAGGGTGTTGGGAGAACATCACACAGAGGGAGAGAGAGTGGGAGGGAAAATTTAAATAACACAGTGCTGGGAAGGGGTTTTGGTGGTGATCAACAGCAAGCAGAAGGAGGGAGTGGGAGGGATACTTTACATAGGAAAGGTGCCAGGACTGTGAGCGGCTGGGGGTGGAGAGTAGGAGAGGTGCTGGGTCTGGTGCCAGAACAATTACTGTGTGTGTGAGAGACACCAATAAGAATTATCAAACAAATTATTACACAAATGCATTTAATTATTTTACTCATTTGTAGCTTAAAATCTCAGCCTTGAGTACTTTCTGTCACATTCATTTAAATAGGACAGGAAATGATTAGCAAGACGTTCATGTGCTTGTTGGTTCGGTTATGTAGATTACGTGCATCAGTTCATTTTTAAATAATAAAGCTATAAAAACAAAAGAATGTGTTATTTGTCATTTTCTGAATGGGGAAAAAACAAAATAGACGTGTGTGTATCTCATCAGATTCATTTTTTTTCTGAGTTTGCTTTTCTGAGCATGCCTGTTTGTTCCGTGACATTATTGCTTGAGTGCTGGTCTAACCAGAGCGGGCCCTTGCTATGACCATCACTGATTGTCAAATCTTTTTAGTCAGCAGTGGCTATCATTGTGCCTAAGGTCTGTGTCTTTTTTACTGTAAAATCTCATGTCAAAAAGTTTTATCGTGTCTTAAACTAAAATTAATATATTGCTTATTTATACATTATTCTCCACCCTCTCCTCCCTTTGCCCCGAGTCACACTGTCAGTCTTGATGATGCTGAAAAGGCAGTAGTTTTGAGGACATGTCAGTGATAGATGTGAAGTGCATGCAGGGTATATCTGAAACCTATGTGTCGATTGTGCCCACGTTGTGGTTCTCCCACCTCCCTCCACCCCACCCTACCAGTCCTGAGAGAGAGAGAGAGTGAGTGAGGAAGATGGCACAGCATTTGCAAAACATGTTGACATGGTGATAGCATGGCAGTGACATGATCACTTATTTGCCATTACTGCTCTAAGTCTGGTAGCAGGTGTACAGTGTCATCACTGCATGCTGCATATCTAGATGAGAAAGGGTAAGTGACAGACTTGAATCACTGTGTATGTCTGCCTCCAGCACATGCAGAGACGTTTGTGGAAAATGGATCAAAAGGACACTTCCTGTGACACACACACACACACACACACACACACACACACACACACACACATATGCATCCCTCAGTCCACTGACAATGTTTCCTCAGTCCACTGACAATGTTTTGGTGACCAGGGGTCACAACAAAACTTTGACTCATACAGAGAGAGCAAGAGAGTCACAGAATGTTCATACACTGGAGGGAAATGTTTGTTTTACACCAAGTTTTGGTTTTTAGTTATCTGGTGCCCACTGTCAATATGTATTGCTCTTTCTCTCTCTCTTTCTTGATTTTGCGGTAGACAATCTGCATTGTCCATCCCAAGACTTTGCACACATAGCACCACACATTCACATAGATAATGGATTTCTACATATGGACCAGGTGGTGACCATGGCACTTGCTGTTCTTCACACACAAATATGGGTGAATACTGCATGTCCCTCCCAGTGTCATACATCCATTTCCCTCTGACCCCTGATGCAGTGCTGGTGATCTGGCTGACAGGGCATAAAACCTACAGAGAGTGACAGACAATGGCTACACACTGCAATGGAATGACATTTTCGGGGCCAATCTTCCTGACATGTACAGTACACAGGAATCTAACTGTATGTCCTGTCAAAATAGAGGAGAATTCTGTTTCACTGTGCAATGACAATTTAATTTTTAATCACAATTCTGGCTTTCTCAGTAGTGCTGAGTGGTAGTGGAATATTATCAGCATCCTACTGACTCTGGGGCATGATAGATTTCAGGATAGGAGGCAAGCAGGGATTAATTTATAATAAGAATATGAATATAATTTAAAATAGAACATAAATATAATTTTTCTTCAGTCATAAATAACTCAGACAATATATACATATTCATATGAAACCCATTGCTAGAATGGATATCTCAGACAACTTGTACCATTACAAGTTGAACTGATGAAGATAAATAAAAAAAACAGTTATATCAATAACCACATCTGGTAGTTCAAATGGTTAGTTATTAGCATATGATGTAAAGGGTCCTGGGCTTGATCCCCACTGAGAGGGATGACAAAGTTTTTCTTCCTCTTGTTTTTTTTATTATAATTTTTTTATATGTTAAAATAATAAATCTACCATTTCTACACATATTTGCCATGTAGACTATAACTACTACTCTAACATTGTTTTCAGGTTATGCTGTGCCAATCCATGTGCAAATACGGCATCCCCACGAACAGGCACTTATGGACCAGTATGGCAGAGTGCTAAGCATTGTACAAAAAATGACAGCAAGCATTATATCATGCAAGAAGATCAATTAAAAACAAAAAGATCACAAAGTAATCCACTAAGAGGATTGTCCAAAGTGTTAAAAACAGAAGAGGAAACAGAAGTATCTCTTCTTTTTGGACATGACATTCAGTTACATTCCTTTGTACTGTACGTCATGAGAATAGGATTGGCACTGAAACTGACATTGCATTGCAGTTTTTCGCCATTATTTTTCATTCTCTGTCTGTAATTGTTGTGTCCCAACATTGAGATAGTCTGTTTTCTTCTCTTTTTTTTCCAATTTTTAAAATATGAGTCTTCTACTGGTCACCCCCTTCCCACACCCACCAACTCCCTTGGCACCCCTTTTACTATCATCATACCCAAAAAGGATAAAACTCAGACCATGATAAGCCAGTGACTTTCTCCCACCACCCAATCACTACCCACTCAGGTACCAACCATTCCAGATCACTCATCAGACAGAAATTAATTAGTCACTTCCTAATTAGTCAGTGTAGAGATGTGTCCCACCACTGTCTGCAATTGACAACCAGATCTCGATAATGTCATCTTTATTTTTTCTATATGTGTCAATTTACTGCTTGTCTCCAATCCAAACCACCACTCACCACCATGGTAGTCTAGTGGCCCTGCCCACAGCCTGCTCAGTTAACCTCCCCCAGAACTGCCAGTCAGCGGGCAGCATAGCCCTCCTCTCACCTCCACAGCTGCCAACCAACTGAACAATGAATGACTTAGGCTCATTCATAGCTCAGATTGCAGGCAGCTGGGGGGGTGAGGGGAGGACTGTGCTGTTCATCAACAGTCACTTTTCAGGGAGGGGGTTACCTAAGTGGGTGGTGGGTGGGGAGGTCAACTAGATTGCCATGGACTGTTTCTGTATGGGTATGGCATTGAAAAAGTGATTGTGGTGAGTGGGAATCGGGGTAGAGACAAGTAGTAAATTTACACATATGAAAAAACCTTCTCAAGATCTGGTTGGTGATTGGGGACAGGGGTGTGACACTGCTCTACATGGCTAGATAATTACTGTTGATGGGTGACTGGGACTGGGTGGGACACTGTGCAAGGGGTAATAAACAAATAACTATCAGGTGGGCTTATCGGGAACAGGGATAGGACACTACTGTATGGAAACAGAAAGTTTAATTTCATTTTCTTATGAGTATGCAATTGGGGCAAGATAAATCAATATGGACTTCAAAACAAGTTTACAGATCAGTTCAGTTACAAGCAACTAGGGAGACAAAATGAAAACAAAACAGATTAAAAAGAAAAAAACTGTTATGGACTACATAATATGCTTACATGTCTGCAGGACAGTTTACAGATCAAACAAAAATACCACAGATTACAACAACAACAAAAAAAACACTATAGCTACCACTGTATATTTGGTTTAGTTACTGATAAAAAATGACATAAATGTTCCTGTCCCCTTTATCTTTAGCCAGGATCATGGCTCGTTAATAATTTTTGACCACAAAGCTGCAAAATAATCGGCCACAACCGCGGCCAATGATTTTGCAGGCTCACGGCTTAAGATCATTAGCAAGCCACGGCCAAAGTTTGTAAAAATGTGAAAGGCCATTTTTTGACAAAACTAAAATAAACCAGAGACATGGGTCGATAGAGGGAAGTCCCCTGATCTAAACCTATGCCTCAGTTATTTCTCAAGTCAGCCGTAGGGTAAAATATTTACTTTTTTGCCAACCCCCAAATTGAAAACAAGATAGCGGCCATCACGATCAATAAATTTCTCATGATCAAAGATTCTTTGATTGTGAGCCTGCAAATTCTTTGATCATGATGGCCAAAACTCCATTCTTTCACAAAATAACCATATACATTTTCCTCATAGACTTATAATGGGAGCAAAAAAGTTTAATAACTTTTGAATGGATTAATATTTTTTCACCAAACAAAAAGTGGCATGATCTTTTATACAAGCTCTTTCTATGTGCCAAGCTGCAGACCACAAAACAGCCATGCAATGCCATGGACAAAATCCAAAAAACTTCCCACAGAACTGGCGAAAAGTGCATTTTTCAATGTTTGGTGCACAAAAAGCATAAGTCTGACCAAAACACAACTTATCAGATCAAGAGATCTACCATGTCCCACCACACTTACCAAATTCCATGCAAATCTGTTGAATGGGTCCAAAGTTACTAACATGCAAAATTTCAATTTTAACATAGAAGTGCCTTCATAACTCTAAATATAGGGGCACGACCATGCCCCTATAACATATATATATTTTCATGGCAAAAATTTCCATTTAATGCATCAGTTAGGGTTGTTCCACAGTAACAAAAGTGAGGAAATTCGGTGTTAGGGTTGAAATCCCCCTTGCACCCCCCCAGCTTGCCCCTCCAACCGGCATCGGTGTATGCATTGGGGATGTCATCCCTAACTCTCACCCCATCACTTGTGTAAACAGGATGAGGTATAGGAGAATGGGGTGAGAGTTAGGACCGATGACCCCAACGCACATACCAATGCCAGTTGGGGGGCGATGAGGGGGTGCAAGGGTGGCTTTCACCCCTAACACCAAATTTCCTCACTTTTGTCGCTGTGGAACAACCCTAACTGATGAATTAAACTGAGGTTTTTTGCCATGAATTTCCCTTCTTTTTAAGAATGAGGACTATAAATAGTGAATAGAATGCAGTGGTGGAAGTGCAGGGCCTGAACCACATGATTTGTAGTGACATAATAATGGTAACTGCAGCACAAATGCAAGTGCTAATGGTTATGCACATGATGATGCAAACGTAAAAGGTAAAGCAAACATTAATAGAAACGCAAGTGCAAACTGATGGCAAAGCGAACAGTGATGCAAACGGAGACGCAAGCACATACATAAACCAACTGGTAATGCACATGGTCATCATACCACTAATATAAATGCAAATGTTAAGTGTTACAGCAACAATAACACCAAAGGGAACAGAAACGGAAAGGCAAACACAAGCGTGTATGGAAATGCAAAGTGTAATGCAAACAGTCATGGTACCACAATTGCAAATGCAAATGGGAATGGTAACAGCAAAAATAACGCCAAAGGAAACAGAAACAGAAAGGCAAATGCAAGCACATACAGAAACACAAACCATAAGGAGCACGGTCATAGCATCATAATTGGAAATGCAAACAGTAATGTTAACAAATAAAATAACGTCAAAGGAAACAGAAACAGAAACGCGAATGCAAGCACGTGCAGAAACTCAAACCGTTATGCGCATGGTCACGGTACTGCAATTGGAAATGCAAATAGTAATGGTAGCAGCAACAATAATGCCAAACAAAACAGAAATGGAAACACAAACGCAATCGCGTATGGAAACCCAAACTGTAACGTGCATATTGACGGTACCGCAATTGTAAATGCTAATGGTAACAGTAACAGCAACAGTAACTCCAAAGGAAACAGAAACGCAAATGCAAATGGAAGTGCATAGGGAAACGCAAACTGTGACATGCACGGTCACAGTACAGCAAATGGAAACACAAATGGTAACGTTAACAGCAGAAATAATGGTAAAGGAAACAGAAATGGAAACGCAAACGCAAGTGCGTACACAAACAAGAACGCAAAGGATAATGCACACGGTGGAGTATATGGGGATGGTAATGCAAATGGGTACAGAAACACAAGTGGGAATGGTAACTGTAACAGTAACAGAAGAGCACACCCTGTTTTTGCCCAACAGTTGCACAGACAAACACAGAGTGTACAAAGAATGTATGCATAATAATGGGCCCCAGAGCAGAAAATGAGCTGTTGGAATAGTAAATAGCTTGTATCTCAGGAACCACACTACGTAGAAAAAAAAAATTTAATTTCACACGATTCATGAGTTTCCAGGCTCATATTTTGCTAAATGCGTAGCCCTATGCATAGCCCATAGGGCTACCCATTGTCATGACCAAAATTCTGTATCTTGCACCGTTTTCGAGATAGGAAACCCAAAAGGCACAGTGGACTCTACTGTGTTAGTCTATGGGAAAAAACATCAGTTTCGAAGTACCATAAGTTGGCATCCATGCAATATTTTGTCAACAAACCACTAAAAGGGACATCTGTATGATGTTGGCTGCCTTTCCTCCAAACTTCAGCCCCAAAGACCAAACTGTTCTTTTGCAGCAGGGTGGCAAAGAGTTCCTGTCATTTTGGCCATGGTCTGGAAAAGTATTGTCTTGATTTCCGAAAGCTTTCACAAAAATTTGTGACAGTGTCGCAAGTGCGACACTACTTTGCGACACTACTTTTTCCAAAAATGTGGAAAACATATTTCTGAGGTGTTTAACACCAAAATAAAGACATGGCTTACATCCTGAGGGTCCGATTAGGTGAACACAAAAAGAATTGTGTTCCTAGAGGGTCTCAATTTTAAATGGCAAGCATTTTTCTGATCACCAACTGAAAAAAAAATGGCTGATTTAATACACTACTAGGATCATTTGTGACACTAAAAAGTGCATTTGCAAAAGTGTCAAACTTTTTGTTAACTTTTCCCATTGACTTATAATGGGAACTTATTTTTTGAATACCTTTTGAACCGTTCAATATTTTTTCACAAAATCTTCAAAAGGCACATCGGGGACCCTGGTTGCACATTCCCTGAAGTTTTTGGACCAGTCGCGCAAACCATGCAACCTGTAGGCACAAGCAAAGAATTCATTAAAAAATTTAAATGCACACATGGGTGTTACTTAATAACTCTGCAGCTGTATATTCAACTGATGCAAGTTAGCAGATCCCAAGATCTATGGTTATGCCCTGTGCCTGCCAATGTTCAGACAATTCCATTGAACGGTACCAAAGTTATTAAGGTGCAAAGTTTGACCATTTAACCTTTAAAGGGCTACTCAACCCTAACTATGGTAGCACTACCGTGCTACCATAATATATATATATATATATATATATGTATATAATTTTTAATGAAATAAATCCCTGGTAGTCTCCCTCCCAGCTGATCATGGGACACAGTTGAAATTAACAACTCACCCCAGGTCCCCAAACACACCTGCTGATCTCTAGCCATTGAGTCAGCAACCATGTATAAATATAAAATATTTTTTGTAAATTCAATCCCTGGTGTCTAGAGGAGCCCCACCCCAACAGGGAGTGCCCGGCCATGTCCATTCCCCCTCCCTCCATCCTGATCCCACCCTGATGTGCCACCAGCACAGCCATCCACTCACCTCCACAGCAGCAGCCTGACTGAGCTCTTAATGAATGAGCACATGCTTGTACAAGCAAACGCTCATTCACTGACAGCTCCAGCTCATGGTTATTTTAGTTGTTTTATCAGAGGTCTCGAGAACAGGAGGGAGTGGTGAAAACATCTAGCACTCCAGACTCCAGCCAATCTTCAGTGAAAGTATTTTTATTAAATAAAATAAATACTTTCAAAGTATAAGATAAGTGATAAAACACATAAGGTGCATTAAAGTTTCACACCTCAAAAGAAAATATCCAGCATCAGTGCTTCAGGGATCTAAACCCCTTAATCAAGTGGTGTGACCAAACTTCAGATGTGACCATTTTATATACATAATAATTCAGGTGCATGTTCTGAACCAGAGGATTATTTGGAAGCAAAGAATGAGATGTTCAATAGATTGAAAGTAAGGAGTTACTCAAAGTCAGCTTTGGAAAGGGCTTTTAATAGAGCTGAGGCAGTGCACAGATAAGAACTTCTGCAGTACAAGCAAAAAGATAAAAACAAGGAGCATATTGTTTTTACAATTGAATATGGCCCAGGTTCCATGGACTTGCATGCAATTGTTAAAAAACATTGGCATGTCTTAAGTGCGGATAAAGATCAAAAAAGTATTTCAGAATCGGGCCTGTTACTAGCTTTTTAAAAAGGTAGAAATCTTAAGGTCCTTTTTGTAAGACGTGAATTTAGAAAATCAAAACAACTCAACACATGGTTAGGAAATAAACCATCAGGTCTCTTTACCTGGAAATGTTGCCTGGGAGGCAGTATAGCGCAGTGGTTTAAGGCTCTGAGTTGCAAATCTGGAGACCCGGGTTTGAATCCCACAGCCCCCACTTGCATATACTGTGTGACCCTGAGCAAGTCACTTAACTTCCCTGTGTTCCCAGGTTGCACCTGTAAAAAAGCTTTCAGCTTTGTGTGTCTCACCTGGTTAAACAATTGGAAAAAAAAAAACTGTAAATGTTGTAAGAAATGCAGGTCCTCGGCACAGTGAAAAATAGTTATCAATCAAGGCCAGTTGGGTGTTAAAGAAGTTAAAATCATGGAGTTTACTGTATCACATGCTCCACTAAATATGTTGTTGTACGCACTGTGCTGCTCCTGTCGAAAGACCTATGTGGGATAAATGACAAAGTATCTAAAAGAAAGGATACAGAAGCACTACAAGGCATTACAAAAGCATAACTGCTAACACCCTACAGCCAGGCATCTCCTGGAATTAGAAAATGTAGGATTTTATAAAATCTCCTATATTGGAATTGACTATGATCCTTTCAAATATAGAAGGGGGCCACATACCTAGAGTTGGATAGAAAGGAATCCATGTAGATTTTTCAAGCTTAAAACCATGAGGCTACATGGTTTGAATGACAAAATGAATTGGCAATCACACATTCATTAACAAAAAATATTTAGGGAAATTTAAAACCATCTGCATTTTTAGTTATCTTGACTGTGCACTGCTTCATCAGTATTTACAGTATTTATGAAAATAATATTATACTCTATTTCTATATATCCTGTCTTTATCTTTATCTTTTCAACATGAATAAGAGGCTTCAATGTATAAAATGTCAGAAACATTAAGATATTCTTAGACTATGGAGCCATAGTTTTAATTTAAAGGGATGAAAGAATTATGGTTTTAGTTATTCTGCTTTATGATGCTGACATCTCACTAGCCCAGCAGCAATGTGAGCATGTAAAATGGACATTTCCTTCAATGGACATGCTCCATCACTAAGGAGTGCTGAGCTATCAGGAAGACACCTATCATTTTGAGGATGGTTTCATCAGTTGCATTGAGTGGCACTTTAAACGTTAAATGTTTAATTAATTGCACCTGAATTGCTATGTTTTTAAAATGGTCACATTTGAGGTTTGGTTATGCCTCCTAATGAAGGGGTTTAGAGCCCTGAAGCACTGAGGCTAGATACTTTATTTTGGGGTGTGAAACTTTAATGCACCTTATATGTTTTATCACTTATCTTATAGTTTGTAAGTATTTATTTTACTTAATAAAAATGCTGTCACTGAATATTGACCAGAGTCTGGAGTGTTGGATGTTTTCACCATTTGCTGATTTATATTTTTCCAGCACCACTGATCCTTCAAAGCACAGCCTGTGACTGTACCATCAGAGAACAGGGAGGGGCTGCTCTGGTCACTGGTGGTGGTGGCTGGATGGGGGAACAGCACTGTGCATCCCCCCAGTGGGCGACCGAAGCAGCACCCTCCCATTCTCTAGCGATGTGAAAAAGCAACTAAATTGACTGCAAGCTAGAGCTGTCAGTGAATGAGCACATGCTTGTACAAACAAGCATGTGCTCATTCATTAAAGAGCTCAGTCTGGCTGCCGGCTGTGGAGGTAAGTGGAGGGCTGTGCTGGTGGCCTGGTTGGGGTGAGATCAGGATGTGGGCAGCAGGGTGGTGTGGTGGCACTGACAGGCCACTCCCTGAGTGAGTTAGGGGGTGAAGGGTTCAGTGGACACCAGGGATTGAATTTAAAAAAATGTATGTTATATTTTCACATTTAAGCCAGCTGGCTGGCTGTGGTGTGTGGGGGCCTAAGGTGGGTTTCTTTATTTCAATTGTGGCCCATGTTTGTCAGGGGGGAACACCAGGGGGGATTTAATTGAAAAAAATATATAAATAGTTTTTACATTGTGGCCTACTGGCCAGCGATGTGGGGTAGTGGCTGGTGATCATCAGAGGAGGGTAACACAAGACAGCAGGGAAGGATTCATGTTTGATTTTTTTACATGTTTATGGGCAAAGTTTGTGTGTGAAGTATGGAATTTTGCCTGTAAATTCCACATTTTGCAAGTTGCCCTGGTGGCACTGATGGTTGAGGCACTGGACACCACACCTCGGGCGACACTGGTGACCCAGGTTCAGAAACGAGCTTGGGCAGCCAGGGGTCAGCAAGGGAAGAGAGGATTGAGCATCCAGAGGACTGCTCTCCTCCCTCAAAGGGAGGGAGACTAGCCATCCTGCTCACTGACTGCCCTCTGGCAGTGGCTGGAGGGCAGTATGGGTCAAGCGACTTGGAGCCGATGTTTCTGTATCGGAGGGTAGGGGCAGCAGGTAAAGTGGAGGAAACTCGAGCTTGGCAGGCTCAGTGATGGTCCTCGGCTCCTGGAAATGGTTCTGGATTCTGAATTGGGTCTCTGGGGGGGGAGAAGCCAGTAACTTCTTCCTGGCCTCACTGTGGGGGGTAATCCATGGGAGAACCACCGGGGCCACCTAGCACAGGAGCCACAGTACCAGAGAGAGAGAGAGACCCCCTGCATCTGGAGGGCCATAGCCACCTGCCTGGGCTTGAGGTGGAAAAAATGTATTTGGGAAAAAATAAATTCCACATTTTGAATTTGATCCTGCTCTCAGCAATCTGTGAATTTCGCAGATGCGCTTTGATGTAATGAGGGCAATCCATGAAATTTTGCATGGAGTCAAGTTTGTGGACTTAACACAACTCTACATATATAGTACTGTACATTAATACTGTTTCAATAAGCTATACAGTTCCCAGGTTATACATTGTCCATTTGGAGTAAATTGCAAGTGTTAATCACTGGTAATTGAGGTGCATAACATATGGTTCCTTCCAATGTGCAGCCCCATAGGCCCAAAAATTGACAACATAGAGACAGTAAAAAAACAAGTGTTCTTGAGTTTCAAAACAGTAACACATCATTGCCATAGGCAGTACCTGTCACTAATCTGTTTGTACTTATGGGCATTTCTCATCCCTCAGCTCTCATGAATACTCAGCCACAAGACTTCCCATAAAAAAGCTGGGTTTCTGTTGTTACTGAGATGTCTCAGGTAGCTGCTCTATTGTGTAGGAGGACATTGTGGGATGCAAATCTCACAGTCATACCCCTAGCCAACCATTTACCAAGGGGTAATAGGGGCCAAACCATACAGACTACCAATACATTTAACAAACGTAGAGGGTAGGTCATAATAGTATGGAAACATAGAAACATAGAATTTGATGGCAGATAAGGACCACTTGGCCCACCTAGTCTGCCCATTTTCCTACCTAATGGATAAGCTGCAGATCCTAGTTAACTAACAGCCTACTTCCTCCTACCCCCTACTAGAATTGCCTTATGTCTGTCCCATGCATTCTTGAACTCCCCCACTGTTTTTGACTCTACGACCTCCTTAGGAAGGCTGTTCCATGTATCCACAACCCTTTCTGTGAAGAAATACTTCCTCACATTACCTCCGAGCCATTCCCCCTTAATCTTCAAATTGTACCCCCTTGTTTTTACACATCTCTTTTTCTGAAAGATGCTACCCTCTTGGACTTTGCTGATTCCTTTGAGGTATTTCAAAGTTTCTATCATGTCCCCCCTCTCCCTCCTTTCCTCGAGGCTATACATCTTTAGTTCCTTTAGTCTTTCTTCTTATGTCTTCTGATGCAGACCTTGCATCATTTTGGTTACCCTCCTCTGGACAGCCTCCACCCTGTCTATGTCTTTGTGGAGATGGGGTCTCCAGAACTGTATACAGTACTCCAGATGTAGTCTCACCAACTGTCTGTACAGAGGGCCAACAACTTTCTGTTTTCTACTGGTGATGCCTCTCACTATGCGTCCCTGTATCCCCCCAGCCCTCCTTACTGCCTTCTCACATTGCTGGCCCACCTTTAGGTCGTCTGATATGACTACCCCCAGGCCCCTTTCCATTTTTGTTGTTGACAGTATCTCACCCACTATTATGTACTCTTCCCCTGGGTTTTTGTTTCCCAGGTGCATTACTTTGCACTTCTTTGCATTGAATCTAAGCTGCCATACATTTGACCATTCCTCCAACCTTGCCAAGTCCCTTTTCATCCTTTCCACCCCACCTTGTGTATCAATCCTGTTGCAGATCTTTGTGTCATCTGCAAAGAGACATACTTCCCCTTCTAGTCCCTCTGCAATGTCATGAATAAAGACATTAAAAAGAACTGGCCCTAGTACTGAACCCTGCGGTACCCCACTAGTAACCCTCCTTTCTTCACTGTGGACTCCATTTACTATTACCCTCTGTGTCCTGTTGTCCAGCCAGTGTTTTACCCAGGTTATCACCCTGGGACCCACTCCCAGGCTGGCTAATTTGTTTATTAATTTTTTGTGTGGGACTGTGTCAAATGCCTTGCTAAAGTCTAGGTAGGCCATGTCCACAGCCTCTCCGTGGTCTACTACTTTATTCACCCAGTCAAAGAAATCAATTAGATTTGTCTGACATGATCTTCCCACTGTGAATCCATGCTGCCTTGGGTCCTGTGCCCCACTGGCCTCTAGGTACTCAACAATTCTTTCCTTCAGAAGTGATTCCATTATTTTCCCTACCACTGAGGTCAAACTGACAGATCTGTAGTTTCCTGCCTCTGTCTGCCTCCCACTTTTGTGAAGGGGAATCACATCCACCCTCCTTCAGTCCTCAAGTACCACACCATCGTCCCATGGTTTATTAAAAAAGGGTAGTCAGTGGTGTTACTAGTTCTTCCCTTAGTTCTTTTTGAATTCTGGGGTGAATTACATCAGGCCCCATTGCTTTATCCACCTTCAGTTTTAAGAGTTCTTTCAGAACCCTTTCTTCTGTGACAGGACTAAAATCAACCCCCCTTTCCAGAGTGTTTCTATTGACCAGATGAGGTATTTCCTCCTTGTTTTCCATTGTGAATACTGAGCAGAAGTATTCGTTCAGTATCCCTACTTTTTCACTGTCGCTCTCTGCCCAACCACCTTTCCTCTTTGTTCAGCCTCAGTATCCCTGCCTCAGTCTTTCTTTGCTCCCTAATGTACCTATAAAATATTTTATCCCCCTTCTTAACTGAGTTGGCTATCTTTTCCAAGGTTTGGGCCTTTGTTATTCTGACTGCCTTACCCACTTCCTTCTGTTTTAACTGGTACAGTTCTCTGTCCAGCTCCTTCTGTGTTTTTTTTATACTTCCTGAATGCTATCTTTTTCTCCCTTACCTAGCCCGCCACTTATTTTGAGAACCACAGTGTTTTTTTCTTTTCTTTTGTTTTGATTTATTTGCTTCAAACAAAGGCTTGTTGCCTCCGTGATGGCAGTTTTGATGTTTCCCCATTGTTGCTCCACCCCACCTTCTTGCCTGTTTGCTAGTGCTTTTCTGAGGCACTCTCCCATTTTGATAAAATCAGCCCTCCTGAAGTCCAGTACCTTCACTTTTGTGTGGCTTGACTCTACAGCTAATCTTATCTTGAACCACACTGTTTGGTAGTCGCTTGTTCCCAGATGGCTACCACTTCAAGATCAGAGATCCTCTCTCCATCCCCATTTGAGAGTACCAGGTCTAAGATTGCTCTCTCTTGAGTGGGTTCCAAAACTAGCTGTCTGAGGCATGCCCCTGTAGGGAATCGAGAATGGCTCTGCTCTTGGATGTGGCTGCAGCAAGGTGCTCCAGTCAACACCTGGCATATTCAGGTCCCCCATCAGCAATATCTCCCCTTTCTCTGCCATCCCAAGGATGCCTTCTATCATTTCCTTGTCCATTTCCTCCCCCTGACCTATGCTGTCTAGAAACAATCACCTACAACTCTTACCCTCCACCCCGGGGAGTGCCTTCCTTCCTTTCAGACACTTATTTCACACAGACTAAGTAACAGGTGCACTCACAACTGACTGAAAATATCTAC
Source organism: Neoceratodus forsteri (assembly GCA_016271365.2). NCBI lineage: Eukaryota > Metazoa > Chordata > Ceratodontiformes > Ceratodontidae > Neoceratodus > Neoceratodus forsteri. The sequence goes on from CM057449.1 coordinate 1,509,964,335, forward strand.
AGTTCCTCCCTGGCAAATTAAAGTTAAAACTTAAAACTAAGAACAGTCCACCCCAAAAACAGAATCAATAATAGTTACTTACACAGGTCCAAAAAGTAACAATTCAGTACAGTGTAGTCTAGAAAATAACCTCCTTGATTCAAGGATGCTGTGGCTGCTTTCTCACTCTCCCTGTCTCAGGCTCAGCAGGAAAAAAGATATTCATGGGAGAACCTATTGAAGGCCTTCTCCTGGTCAATAATTAAAATGTAACCCTGTAGGGAAGCATTGTTGCCCCTGCAAAATAATTCTGGTAAGGTAATCAAATTATTCTGAATTTTCCTTGTTTTGAATGCACACATTTGAGTTATACTAATTAGAAGTTTTGCAGCAGCTGTTAGTCTAGTAGTTAAAATTGTTGCCAGTATTTTATAGCCCCCATTAGACTGAGTAGTTTCCAATTACTTAGGTTACATTTCTCGCCCTTTTTGTAACCAAAAATGCATAAACCCTGTGACATGGAATACGTTACTCGTCATGCCTGTAGACACTGATTGTATAGTCTAGTACATTTTTCTGTACTAGAGGCTTATGGCTTATCCTCTATATTTGTTAAATGAATTATTATACCTGTGCTAAGGGGCCATCTAAGTGAAGTTTAAATGTCTGATACAGTGATGTACTAAGACCGCCTAAGCCAGGTACAGTATTTCAGTTAATGAAGTTTATACTTCTTTCTTCTTCTTATAGAGTAATTGGAGTTATTAGCTTATTCTGTTCCTCAGCTGGCAACACAGGGATATCCAGATTAAGAAAAAAGAATGGTCAGGTTTCCTACCTGCTGCTGTACCGAAAGTGTCATGTACATGTCTATGGTCTTGCTATAAAATTTATTTTTTGGATTGCAAAATCCAGCCTTGAGCATTATTAAGAGAGGGAACTTTTCTATTATCAACTCTTTTCTTACAATCCTTATAAGGATCAAATGATTGTTTCTTGTTTTGAGTGCCAAATCTCATTTCACTATGGAGTCTAGAAACAATCACCTACAACTCTTACCCTCCACCTCGGGGAGTGCATTCCTTCCTTTCAGACACTTATTTCACACAGGCTAAGTAAGAGGTGCACTCACAACTGACTGCAAATATCTCCCAGCTACAGTTCCTCCTTGGCAAATTAAAGTTAAAACTTAAAACTAAGAACAGTCCACCCCAAAAACAGAATCAATACTAGTTACTTACACAAGTCCAAAAAGTAATAATTCAGTTCATTGTAGTCTATAAAATAACCTCCTTGATTCAAGGAAGCTGTGGCTGCTTTCTCACTCTCCCTGTCTCAGGCTCAGCAGGAAAAAAAGATATTCATGGGAGAATGTCACCCCATTCCATCTGAAATGACATTCACAAGTCACAGTAAATAAGAATGGGGTGATATTTAGGCCTCACAACCCCAATGACACACCCCATCATCTGTCAGTCTTGGGATGATGGGTGGGTCCGGGAAGGGGCAACCCTTAAGGTCTCATTTCCTGACTATTTATGATTTCACCCTAAATGATGCATTAACACAGTTTTTTGCATATATGTTCCTTACTTTTTGAGAAAGAACACAAACTAAGAACTTGTGTGTGTGTGTGTGTAGCATCAACACCCTCCAAATTTCAATGTAAAACACCAAACCATGTGCAAGATATAACATGTAAAAATTTGACATTTTCATTCATCAGAGTTGCAGAATTCCATACCTGTTAACATTTTGCAGGCACAACAACTGAAAACTGCATCCATGTCACTAAGGCTAGGTACCCTATCAATTTCAAGCCACCAGCACAGTGCAAAACACTTTCCACAACATGTAAATTGAATCACGCAATATCTCCGCAAAAAAAAAATTTCTGACATGTAAACATCATAATTCACATCTACAGGACATGCCGAGAACACCCTCCAAATTGCAGCACAAATCACCAAACCATGTCCGAGATGTAACATGTTAAAGTTTGACATTTTCATTTGTCAGAGTTGCAGAATTCCACAACTGTTAACATTTTAGATGCACATTGACTGCAAATTACTTCCATGACACTAAGTCTAGGTACCCTATCAATTTCAAACAACCAGCACAATGCAAAACACTGCCTGCAACACATAAATTGTATCACACAATATTGCCACAAAAATGTTTTTCTGAAACACGTAAACACTGCGGTTCACATCTACAGGACATTCTGAGAACACCCTCCAAATTTCAAGTAAAAAGACAAAACTGTTTCTGATATATTTAAACTTAAAGATTGGTGTAATTGCCCTATCTAATGCACTATAAAATCTGGCCATCTTGTCCCTATCTCGCAATCAAAGATGGCGAACAAAGAATCTTGCGATCAAAGAATTTGCAGGCTTGCAATAAAAGAATTTGCAGGCTCTCAATCAAAGAATAAAAAATGCTTTAACTCGAGTTTTAGGCAGAATTACATGGAACCACCACCACAACTCGATAGAATGAATCCCCCTGAGCAAAACCCACCCTCATTTGTGTTTCTAGGCCACCTTGGGGGTGAGAAAATTTAATTTTTAAAAGAGCTATCTCATCCCTCACTTATGATGCATGATCGCGATCAAAGAGTCTCGTGATCAAAGAATTTGCAGGCACATGATCAAAGAAATTGCACGCTCATGATCAAAGAATAAAAAATGCTGAAACTCAACTTTTAGGCAGAATTGAATGAAATCACCACCGTGCCTTGATAGAATGAAGCCCAGTGAACAAAACCCAACCTCATTTGTGTTCCTAGGCCACCCCTGAGCTGAGAAAAATGAATTTTCTTACCTCACAATGCAAGATCGTGATCAAAGAATCTCACGACCAAAGAATTTTCAGGCTCAAGATCGAAGGTCATTAGCTAGCTGAGATCAAAGAATTTAAAAATGTTATAACACTATTTTTTTACACTTTTACATGAAACCAAAGGCATGGGTCAATAGATCGAAGCCCCCTGAGTAAAACCCATGTAAGTTTTACTTCAGGAGTGATCCAGAGACACGCGTGATATTTGATTTTATATGACTGGATTTGAAAAACAAGATGGCGGACCTCGTGATCAAAGAATTCTCAGGGACTAAGATTCTTGAACTGAGAGGCTGCAAATTCTTTGACTGCCAGGTGAGATCAGATGGCCAGAACCCCATTCTTTGTTCACAAAACAACCATATAAATTTTCCCTTTGACTTATAATGGGAACTTAAAAGTGCTATAATTTTTGAATGCCTCAATATTTTTCCACCAAACGAAAAGCAGCATGTTTGGCCAGCCAAACCCTTTCCTTTCAGAAGAGGCATCTTACAGAGTAGCATGCCACACAACAGCCACGCAGGGCCACAGACAAAATCCCAAAACCTGCCTTCAAAACTGGATAATTTTGCATTTTTCAGCGTTTTCAGTGCACAAAGGCCATAAGTCCGACTGAAACAAAGTTTGGCAGATCAAGAGATCTACCATTCCCCACCACACATAATAAAGTTTAGGAAAATATGTTGAATGGGTCCAAAGTTATTAACATGCACAATTTTGACTTTAACATAATAAGATTGTAGAAAAAATTAGTAGGTTTGAGATAAATACTAGCATCATAGCATGGGTGGAATAGTGGTTAACAAATAGAAAACAACAGGTTAGAATAAGGGGTCTATTGTCAAAACCTCAAGGGATGGGGAGTGGTGTCCCACAGGGGTCTGTGTTGGAACCCCTATTGTTTCAATTATTCATAGGTGATCTGGGAATAGATAGTGGACATAGGCTGGTGAAATTTGCAGATGATGTGAAAATCAGAGGGATTTTTGACTCTTTTGATGACAGATTAACATTTGGGAGAGATATTTTACAAATTCTGGAGTGGGCAGAGGGAAATGGAATGAAATTTAATGAGGATAAATGTATCATAATGCATTTGGGAAGGAAAAATATTCACCTGACTTATTACATGAAGGGTATAAAACTGAAGGTTTTTACATGTGAGAAGGATTTGGGAGTTTACATCCAGAATGACTTAAAGAATAATATACAGGCTCAGATATTCAAAAGGGTTGCACATGGCGCAACAATGTTGCACCATGCACAACCCACTGATGTGCCCCAGCATGATATTAAGACAGGGATTGTGTCTGGCACAAAACCTGATGCATGCGCATCAGTAATGTATGCAGTGCAGGTGGGGGGGGCATGCCCATGCATACTCCTCACATCCTGATATTCAGCCCATGATTTGCTGAGTCCATGCATGCACAACCCCTACTTGCACCGCACACAGGTCAGCCAAAAACAAAAGGAACAATGGCTGGCCACCCACAGGTGAGCTGCCATATTGCAGGGTGCAACACAGCAGCTGCCACCTGTGGGTGGCCACCCGAGCTCTGGCTGCACCTCAATGGCAGTGCCCCCCATGCCCAATCACGGGCATCTGTTCAAAACAATAAAATCCTATCTCCCTGGTGGTCCAGTGGACCACTGTCAGCCCAATCGCGGGCATTAGTAAAATTAAAATCACGCCCAATATCCATGGTGATTCAGTGGACTGTTCGGAGCCCGATCGCGGGTATTTATAATCAGAAAATAATGTCCAATATCCCTGGTGGTCTAACATTACCACTCCCCACCTACCCACTCAGCCCCACTTCCCCACTTCCCCCCTGGTCAGCAGCTGACAGTATCATCCCACCCACCTGCCACCTCGCCGCCCACCAACTGACACCATAGGTAGGGCTGTATGGCCATTGGTCCACAACATGAGCCAATGGGCATGCAGCCCGTACCGTACTACACATTCCAGATTTGTGAATAGATCCATTCACATAACTGGAATGTTTTAATAATAAATTTAAAACCAGAGTTATTCCATATGTGAAAATGTTGGAGTAATGTATTGTTTTCACTTGCCAAACCTGGTTCAGAGGTTGGGATATTAATTATTTATTAAAAAAAAAAAAACAGATTTTAAGCATTGTCAGTTTAAAAAAATAGAGAGTGCAAGGATTACTTTTACCCAACTGCATAATAACAATTTTTTCTGTGTTAAATGACATTCCTTGTGTTTTAGCCCAGTTTTCCAGCTTCACTAAATCCTCCTTGAGTCTTATTTTTCCAGTCAGCTGACTAACAACTGCTGCCAATTTAGTATCATCAGCAAATTAATTATGCTACCTGCAATAGTCTGGAGTTTTAACATTTTTGTCAGAATTTTAAAGTCAGTGTTTAAGAAACTGATCGGTCTCCACTTGTTTAAATCTTGCTCATCCCCTTTTTATCTAGATATATCAGAAGGCCTTCTGACATGTTCAAAAGCATATTATATGTAGTTAAAAGTATAGTAAAATCTGTAGCCAGTTCTTCAGCTAAATGAGTTCCAAATTATTTATAAAGTTCACTAGTTAGGCCATCATTACCAGGTGCTTTTTCATTCTTAGGTGATGAGATAACTGTAATAACTTTGGAGGGTTGAATGTCATGCAGAGTAGGGAATTTTTTTTAAAGCATGTATAATACAATCAATAAACAAAATCATACAATCAAAACAGGTCTCTCAGTACAAAACTGAACAAAAAAGAAAGAAAAGTAAATAATCCACAACTGGTAAGAGGAAAAAAAGGGGGCGCACAGATTAGACAGTCAAAAACCAAGTACAATGTCTCCAATGTGACTTAAAAGTAGATATAGCAGGGGGCTTTGAGTTGAATTTTGATTCATTGTTGCCGACTTCAGTAGCTTCAAAGATTACTGCGTAGTGGGGTAAGGGTGTTAATGGTCTGGCCAGGTCTCACTCAGCTAATTGACTGGAGGCAGAGCTAAATCAGGTTTGTGGTGTTGGCTGCTTTGTCTTCTCAGAAGGAACTGGAAGGGGACAAGATCAGTTGTGTTCCAGGACAGTAGTTGCTTCTTGTTATTTTTCACAGGGTTCTTGTGGATTTTACTTGGTAGAAGGTTATTTCTTTTCTTTTTTACTTCTAAGGGGCTAGCAGGGTATTGTTTTGGGGGCTGTTGGAAGTTTGAAAACTGGTTTGGTGGCTGTAAGTGGGCTCATGTGTTGGATGTTTCACTGTGTAACAGGCTGCTCTGGTGGAGGCCTATTTCTTCTGATTTAAAACCTATTTGGTGAGAGTTGCTTGGGCCTGGTTCTTTGGCTGCTGGGCTTGGAGAGGAGACACAGGGCTGATACACTCTCTCTCAAGTCGGTGTCTGCCCAAAACCCACCCTCCCCACCCCTCCCTCCCCAGAGTTCTGCTAATTTATACGGGAACACCTACCCTGCAATTGGAGGAAAAGGCTTCAGGTGCAGCTCATGTAGTTCTAGCCACTGGGGTTGGATTTAAAGGCTGGGAGAGGAGCTTAGGAGTTGTTCATTTCCTTATAAGTTTACTGTGTTGTACTGTACCTAGTAACAGGTTACCGTGTACTGTGGGACTGTATCTAAGATTAGTGGGAGACCTAATTAGGCAGTAGGGGTGTATCTTGGACTGGGGGAACCTGGTGGCTCACCCAAGAAACCTACTTGGAAGGGATGGAACCACACGTCATTTGGGCCGGCATCTTTGGGAGGGTGGTGGGGTGCACAGGGTATGGAACAACCATGATACTGGACTGGGCTTGGAAGTTCGGTGGTTGCCCAGTGTGCTACCAGCTGGAACAGCTTAGGGAGGAGGTTGTTGGGATTAGGAGACAGCTGGGGGAAGGGGGGAGGTATAGTTGGGGAAGGGGGCAGGGGATCTCTCATGGGGTTGCACCAAGTACTGGGGAAGGGGCATGGGGAAAGGAGTGCAGGAGAATGCTCAGGAGTCACATAGGGACCCTGGCAGAGGTGGTCCAAAAGGACACTACCAAGGAAGCAGGCAGGTAACTGGTGACCCTCACAAAGGAGGGACAGAGGGACAACATTCTCAGGGAAGTAGGCAGATGGCCAGGGCTGTACAGAAGGAAGCAAGGTGGGGAGGTAGATCAGACCTTACACTCCATAACCGCTTCAATTCTCTTCTTCTGCTTGAGGATGAGGGGGGGTGATGTAGCCATGACAGGGGTGGTTAGAGATGGAAAGGGAGTGGGGGGCAGGAGGCAGGGGCCAGATAGCAGGAAGAACAGGGGAGAACCGGGAATGCAGGAAATGGGGAGCAGTGAATCAGAGCAGGAGGGCCAGGGGGAAGAGGGAGGAAAGTGCAAGGAGAAGGACTAGTTGGGAGGAAAGGTAAAGGAGAAGGACCAGAAGTACAAGGAGGATTCAGTAAAGGAAGCTGAGGGTTTAGGCCAGGGGACACGACAAGCAAGGAGGGACTAAATGGAGACAGGAAGGAAGGGAGGCGAGCCAAGCTAGTTTAGCAGATGGGGAGAAGGATCAGCCTAAGCAGTGAGGGGGGAGTTAGCAAGGTACAGAAGGATACTCAGGAGGAGGAGAGGCATAGGATTGGAGGGGGGGGTGGCCAGGGTAAATAAGGAGGGGGTGGCATGTGGCACCCAGATAGGGGGAGAAACAAGGAGCTGGCTGGGTGGAGGGGCCAGTAGAAAGGATGAGGGACATGGAGGGGGGGAGATGAAGGAAAAGGAGTGGTCAGAGTGCTCCTGTTGGGGGATTCTATGATCAGGGGTATCAAATGGGATAGGGAGGGAGAAGCCTGGCCAGTTAGAACAAAATGCTTCCCTGGACTAACGGTGGACAGGGCTAAGCATGAGGTATATCAGCTGGCAAAGGATTGTGGGGGTTCTCCGGAATACTGGTCCACCTGGGTACAAATTACATTGAGGGAAATAGCAGCTAGAGATACAGGCAAGATTCAGGAGCTTGCCAGGGTCTGTCATGACATAGGATGCACAGTTTCCTTCTCAGAAATCCTGCTGGTGCCAAGGGCTAGTGGGGAACACAAAGGAAGATTAGGAGATAAACCAGTGGCTCAGGGGTGGTGTGAGGCCAGAGGGTATGGGTTGATGAGGGACTGGGGGGGAGACCTGGGAGGATAAGGAGCTGTATGCTAGAGATAGACTCCATCTCAATTTGGAGGGGAAGGGAATCCTTAAGTTGAAAATAGAGGGGTTCATTGGTGAAAAGTGGGGTTTAAACTTGTGAAGGGGGGAGGGATGGGAGAAAAGGCTGCCAAGGGGGTGCTGATAAAGGGAGGGACTCTGTCTCCACCCCCTGGGGAGCTGGAGGATTTCAGAAAAAGGCCGACTAGTAAGGTGCAGACCAGGGGAAAACAGAATCCCCATGGGAACATGAGCAGGGGAAATGGAAGTATAGGGAAAGGGTGGGAGGTAGTCCTGCTAAGTGCCAGGAGCTTGGGCAATAAAATGCCTGAGCTCCAGGCGATGCTAACTGAGGGAGCAGTGGATATGGCAGTGGTCACTGAGACCTGGGCCACTGCAGGACATGACTGGGACCTGAACCTGGAGGGTTACACTATGTTCAGGAAGGACAGGGGGGAGGGAAGGGAGGAGGGGTAGCAATGATAGTCAAAAACTGCATTGGCATAGGGGGAGTAGAGGAGGTGGAGGGAACCATGGAGGTGATTTGGGTCACCTTGATAACAAGGGGGGGCAAGAGAGTAAAAATAGGAGTTGTGTATAGACCCCCTGCCCTGGCGGAGGAGCTGGAGGAGAGTCTGGTGTCAGATGTTGGGAGACACTGCAGACTGGGCAGATCAACGGTGGTGGTGTTGGGGGACTTAAACATGCCAGGAACAGACTGGGAGACTGTGACACCCTCTGTGACCAGGGAACAGAGGTTGTTGGATGTCTTTCAAAATGCTTTCCTAACTCAGCAGGTGGGGGAACCGACCAGGGAGGCGCAGGTACTGGATGTGGTCCTGGCAGACAGTGACCAGATTGGGGACCTGGAGGTAAGGGACCCATAGGCAGGGAGTGACCATGCCACGGTCTGGTTCTGCCTGGAACTGGGCTAGAAGGCTGCACAAAGACTTAGGTAACTGACTTCAGGGGGACGGATTTTAAGGAAATGGGAAGGATCCTTAAGGAGCATTTGGATGTGATTGGGTCAGACATGGACGCTGATAGTAGGTGGGAAATCATCAGGAGAGGGGTGCAGGATGTTACCAGCACCTGTGCAAGAGTAAGACGAAAATGCGGTAGGGCCCGAAAACCCTGCTGGTGGACCAGGGAGGTCCAGGAAGTGGTGCGGGGAAAGAAGGCAGCCTATAAGCAATTCAAGTGCTCAAGGAGTGAAAGGGATCGAGGGGGAGTATAAGCTGATGGCTAGAAGGGCCACTAGGGTGATGAGGGTGGCTAAGGCAAGGAAGGAGCAGAACCTGGCCAGGGAAATTAGGAGAGGGAACAAGGGGTTCTTTAGATACATTAGGGAAAAAATGAAGGGTGAAGGGACAGATTAGCAGGATTAAATCAGGGGAGAGATAGGCACAAGACCCGGGGGAGCAGGCTGAGGTACTAAATGAGTACTTCACCTCAGTTTTCACCAAGGAAAATGGGGGTGCTGCATCATACATGGGAGGAGACAGAGATACTGAGGAGGGAGGGACCCTTACCGATCGGCGGGTCTGGGGAGAGGGGGAGGCATCACTGGCAGGAGGGGGGAGGACTAAGCAGGGAGAAGAGGTACCAGAAGTGGAAATCACAGCAGAGAGAGTGAGGGAAGCCCTCAGCTCCCTGAAGATGGAGAAAGCACCAGGGCTGGATAAATTACATCCCAGAGTGCTGAAGGAACTTGCGGATGTCCTGGCAAAACCCCTGGTGGAGCTTTTCACCACCTCTCTGAGGACAGGGTGGGTGCCCCAGGACTGGAAGGTGGTGCATATAATGCCTATCCACAAGGGGGGATCAAGGGAGGTGGCAGGGAACTACAGGCCTGTCAGCTTGACATCGGTGGTGGGCAAGGTGATGGAGAACATTGTCAAGGAGAGGCTGGGGGGGACCTGAAAAAGTCAGGATGCCTGGATGATAGACAGCATGGATTCATCCCTGGGAAATCATGTCAGACAAACCTTGTGGAGTTCTATGACTGGGTGATGAGTGCCTTATACCTGGGTAGACCAGTGGACGTCCTCTTTCTAGACTTCAGCAAGGCATTTGACTCTGTTCCTCACGTGGGTCTGTTAGATAAGCTGGGAGAAATGGGGTGAAGAACCAGATGATCAGATGGATAGGCAATTGGCTCCAGGACTTGACCCAGAGGGTCATAGTTGGTGGGATAGTCTCATCCCCAAGGAGGGTCAATAGTGGGGTCCCACAGGGATTAGTACTTGGACCCCTCCTGTTCAATGCCTATGTCTCTGACATAAGGACAGGAATCAGGAATGAGATGAGTCTCTTTGCAGATGACTCAAAACTGGGGGCGGTGGTGGGAGGGAGGGTGGCCCTACAGGGGGACCTGGAAGCTCTGGAAAGATGGTCTAGAAAGTGGAAGCTGAGGGTTCAATGCAGGGAAATGCAAGGTACTCCACCTGGGGGCCTGAGCCGGGCCAAGTGTACACCCTGGGGGAATGCTACAAGTGTCGATGGCTGAGAGTGACCTGGGGGTGGTGGTGGATGTCAAGATGAACAACTCTGAGACTTGTAGGAGGGCAGCAGCCAAGGCCAACAGGATGCTGAGATGCATTGCTAGGGGGATACTCCCTCTGTATAACTGCTTGGTGAGGCCACACCTTGAGTACTACGTGCAGTTTTGAAGGCCACACCTAAAGAGGGACATTAAACTCCTGGAGAAGGTCCAGAGGAGGGCAACCAAAATGATTTGGGGCTTGGGGGACAGGACCTATGAGGAGAGGCTTGAAGAGCTAAATATGTACACATTGGAAGAGAAGGACCGGGGGACATGATAGGTCTTCAGGTACATGAAGAGGGTAAATAGGGGAGGAACAGTCAGGTGCTTCCAAAGGAAGGAGGAGGAGGGCCACTAGAGGGCATGGGTGGAAGCTGGAGGGGGAAGATTCAGGGTGAAAGGAGGAGGTGCTTCCACTAAAAGGGTGGTGGAGCCATGGAATGCGCTGCCTAGGGGGCTGGTGGAGGCAGAGATGGTGGAGGGGTTCAAGAGGGGGTGGGACAGGTACAGGGGAAGGGTTCTGGAAGCAAAATCCAATGCAGCAAGAATATCTGGAACTGGGAAGGAGAAGCCAGAGAAGGAGAGGGGGTCAACAAGGTCAGCACCCAGGGTAGAGGCTGACCAAATGAGCAGACATGAAAGACTGTTAGGCCTATTCTGCTGGCATTTTAGTATGTTAGTATATACTTTTCTCTTTACTATAAATGGAGGTTAAACCAAATGACATCTGTGACAATATATTTATAGCTGAACAGTCTTTTGCTGTACTAGATAAGCACACCTAGCTTGCCACGATAAAATCAACAAGAAGCAAAATATACTGCAACATGCTAGGATGAAACTTAGAAAGTGTCAGTGGGTATAACCCCAAAATAAGAACTTCATAAGTAATTGGGAGAACACTATTCTCCCAGGTGTCCACTGATATGGACCAAACATTTTGCGAAACAGGGCAATGTAAAAAAAAATGTGCTGTGGTCTCTAATATATCAGGATAGAAAGCACATGGACAGCATTTGTTCTTCCAGTGCCTTATGCTTGTGCATGTCCCACACCTCCAGTCTCCCATGGAAATATAGTCAAATCTTGTCCCAGAGTTTCAAAGGTATTCATTCTTTTGTCAGCAAGTTGTAAAACATTTTTTATCAAGATCTTCCTCCTGTTCACCTGGTACCCCAGGGGATTCATAATACTGATCCCAAAGGATTGTGGAATAAAATGTCTTCCTGGTATGTGTTATTATGAATTGGGCCATAAGCTGCCACTGTCTTAATTTAAGCAAGACCAAATTCAAAAATATGAAGAATATGAAGGGTTCTGAAATTTCTTGGGATCAAAAAAGTTTATTTCCAGATATTACATAAATTTTGAAGCCAAAAATTTACAATAACATGCCAGAGAAGCAAACTGCATACACATAATGGAAGAATATTCCAATATATAAATAAACCAAGCCATTTGACAGGGCCCAAACAACTACCCCAAAAATGTGTGAAGAATAAATTATTAATCTTAGCTTCCAAGGTCAAAAGAAGTTGAAAAATATGAGCTAAATGCAAAAAAGTGTAAGTATAAAAGTTTTCAATAAGAAAACTCATTTCTGTTTTGAAAAGGACTTATATTTCAAAGACTGAATATTTCTTGTAGCAGTCTCCACTATTTTAGTCCAATTAAATGAGGTATCATCTGGACTGCCCAAAATAATTCGAACATTTTGATTGGTGTATCGGATATTCCAATATTGGGGGTGCATTGCCCCAGATCCTGTCCATCCAAGAAAAACAGCCAAATCCCTCTGCTTTTGCCATAGTTAAATTTTGCCTCAGATACTGATTTATTATCAGAGATTAGTGTAACAAGTGTAGAACCCATGACCTCTTCTGTTGTACAAATGCAGACATCATCCATATATGCACCCACCAAGGGTGTCAACTGCATGTTAGAAAGTCAGATCCTAGGTATGCTAGGGTGAGATAAAATTTTCCAAAGAAAACATAAAGGAGGGGGCTTAGGGGACAGCCTTGGTAAACCCCTTTTTATCCCAAAAAAATTCTCCAGGGACCCCATTAAAATATGACCAAATCCAGGCCTTACTGTATAACATATGAATTCACCAAATAAATGCTGTCAGAATATGATATGCTTTTAAAACTTGAAACAAATAGAATTTATCAACCTGATCGAATGCTTTAGCCTGGTCAAAAGACAGGATGATGCCAGGAACATCAGTATTTGTACAAAACAATAGGTCTCCAAGAAAAATAAGTTTATGAAAAATATATCTTTTGGAATCACACAAGACTGTACCAAGGATATTACTGTATCCCCAACTGTGGACAATCATGCCAGAAAAACTGAAACTAAAATCTTATAATCTCTGATGAAGAGACTTATTGGTCTCCAGTTTGGTAGACCAGATTTGTCTCCTTTTAAAACAATAATATCATAATAGCTTGTGCCATAGAGCCTGGAAAGGAATTTGATTTTATCATATCATTAAATTCTAAAGTTAAACAGGGCTTTATATAATTTGTAAAGGTTTGATAAAATGCAGCCATTAAACCACCCTTCCCAGGAGAGGAATGTTTATTTAAAGCCTTAATGGCCTGGTTAATTTCTTATGGTATAATATCCATCATAAATGTTTCCTGCATCTCCTGAGGAATAGCAGGAATATCCACCTCCATAAATACGTCTCATCCCAGACTGCCAGGAAAGGTGTTTCTAGTAACTCCCTGCAACCTTGGAGGGTGGAGATAATCCTGCCTATCGATTACCTCTCTTTCATCTGGAGGGTTTCACTACTTCCAAAAGTGTGTCTCTGGCTGTGGGCATAGAAACCCTAGGTGATGAGTGGTGAGTGACCATGGGAGTAGCAGGATTTTGCTTAGACATGTTGAGATCTGTGGGAAAAGGGTCAAGCACAGGTGATGATGGAACTCATTCCTCATGAGGTGTTGGTCCTACAGTATCAATTGAAATGTGATCACACTAGGCCTGTTCAACTGGCTCAGCAAAGGAGGGAAGAAGTACTGACTAGTTATGCCTAAGCTTGGGATTCCATAATCAGTTGTTCCTGCTCCTGAGAGGCATGATCTAGCCTATTATGGTCTGCTCAGGGCATTGTCTTTAGGAATGCCCCACCTCATCAAAGAGGTTACATTTAAATGGATTGGGACAGCCTAAACTAATGTGTCCTTATTCAAGGCACAGATTGCAGTAGAGTTTGTCACAAACTGAGCTCAGGTGTATTTGGCCTCACATATGTGACAGGTCTTCAGTTGTCCAGGGTAGAAACAGAGTCCCCTGTCCCTTTCTATATGAAAACTCTCTGGCAAAGTACAATTCCTGTATTCAGTTGTCTTAGCTGCACATTAAACTTCCAACCCCCCAGTCCAAACAAAATCATCATCTAGAATAGGATTGGGGTGATCCATCAGCTCACACCTCTGCTGCAACCAATACTGCACATCAGCAATATTGATCCCTTCATTCCTTAAAAGCAAGGTGATTGTTCTCACAGAGGGTTTTGTAAGAGGAATGGGAAAGAAGGGCCACAACTTTTTACTTAAAGTATTTAAAATTGGAGTCTTGATGTTTCTTTTGAGCTGAGGCCACACAAAAAGACATCAAATCCTTCTTCGTATTCAGCCACCAGTCTAACAAGGTACTATAGGCATCCATAACCGAGACACGGGCTTTAAGTTGTTCACTGTTGTGTTTTATCCAAGGATCCAACAAGAAATGATTATTTAATTTCCACCTGGACCTGATTTGTTTACTATAAGTAGCATTTCTTAAAGTACAGGAGAGGGACACTGGAAGGTGGTCCGAGGTTTCCTTAACTAGTGGATATTTTTGCCAAAACCTCTCTAAGTTATGTACATTTTTAAAACTAAAATCGTAAACTGCCTCTTCATTAACATGAATAAAGGCAAACAATTCATCGGCTAAAATACCCATAGTGTCTTTTAACATGTGGTGTAACACAATTTTCCTATCTGGTGCACCAATCACATCCCCATTACATTTCAGGCGAACCACATTTCACCTTTGGGTTGGTTCCCCCACTTTATTAAAAAGATCAGCTATATGAAATGTACTCTGTGGGGCAGGCTCTTTATCCACATTTCCAGTCTCCAATATCAGTTCTGAAGCCTGTGCAGTAACAGCTGCATCTAGCAGCTAGTGTGTTTCAATGTGAGGTTCACTGGGGAGAGCACCTACATGGTAAAACATCCCTGTAACCCCAAACACCAGGCAAGGTGAATCTGGTCCAATGGGAGTCATATTTTTTGTTCAAAACTGCACTCTTGCCCATGACAGTCTTATTTTTTGCCCTGGTATGGTGTTTCTTTTCATGTGGCGGCAAGTCACATTTTACAGTGGCTGAATCCATGGCTACCATTGCCCATTTTCTTTAATTTTGTCTTTGACCCTCACCAGGGCCAGGGATGTCCAAGGTTTTCCATCTGCACTTTTCCACTACCAGGCAGCATGAACAGCCACATCTGGACTCCATCCATTTTATTTCTCACTAGACAAACAGCCATGTTGTAGCCCCAGTGATAACACAGGTGAGTCTTAAACTGAAATAGCAGGGGACTCAGAAATATTTGTAATATCTTGTGTTCTGTCCGTACGCTGGGACAGGATCATGAAAAGAATGTCATTATTTGGATGCTCCATAGTAAAAACAGGTGCAGCGAGACAAGCAGTCTCTTCCTGTAAAAGGTGCATCAAAAACATCTTGTGCTATTTCATGGCTTGCCTCAAAAGGTCCTCCTGAGGATCAGTCATGGCAGAAGTGATGACTTGTAGTGGCACTCCATCAGAATGCCCTGAATCAGATAGTGGCACAGCATCTGTAATATCCATTTCAATGCAACTCTTCATATCTCCCAGCATTATGCCATGTGTAGTGCAATCCATAAGTGCTGATACAATTCTAGTCAAAGCTTGGTCTGTAGGTGGAATAGTCACAGCTCCAGCTCTAGCAAACTAAACAGTTCCAATTTCTACAGCTCCTCCACGAACCTCCTCTCCATCTGCCATCTTGGAAATGGCTGACAAGGGCTTCCCCTACCAAGGAGTAGGAGAATTTTATTAGTATAAAGCATTCAACCATATACAAAGAAACACATTTGTACAAACAGTATAAAACAAATGTGCATACATCACAAAATAGACAATTAGTAATTCATGAGTACAAAAATAAGAAAAACCATAAAAATGGAAAGCAAAGCAAAATTAAACCAAAATATTAAAAATTACATAAAAAACAAACAAGAAACCTAAACTAATTCATTAAAGTGAAAATACAAAATCACTTTGATAGGAACTATGTGCAGTGTATCCAATAGGAATCAAACAAGTTAGGAGAAATTAATCTCAGCTCCATTTTATATCAAGTCCTAAGAAGTAGTAGTAGTAGTAGTAAAAGATTTTTATTCATACAAAAATGAATATGGATATCTCAAGTGAGCCAAAGTCCTTTACAGTGAGGTCCAGGGTATCAGTTCCAGTTACTCTTATAATATTACAATATATAACAAAACAATAAATACAACACATTTATACATCAATAAATATGACACATTTCCAAAAAATCCCCAATAAAGTAAACCAGAGACATACTACATAGCAACAAAATAATCCACAGTAAACATTTAATACAATTTACAGTCTACTATTCCATTATCCTTATTTTTCCAGACTAATCCCCATCATAAATGGTATTCTCCATAAACCATTGATTAATTTGGTGCAACTGAAAATCCCTCTCAATGGGTCTGAGGTTCCCATGCAAATTATTCCATAAGGAAGGTCCGATATTTAGGAAATGCTTATCCCCCCAGATCGTTCTGCGGCTTGGAACCAAACATTCCAGGCTAGTTGCAGAACTCAAACCCTCAACAGAACTTTTTATATTAATGCTCTCAGCCAAGTATTTAGGGACTTTTCCTGAGATACATTTTAGCATTAATATAATTGCACTAAAAACTCACCTTTGAGATAAGGTATACCAGTCCAGTTCTTTATACATATCTACTCTACGTGTCATCTTTGTTGCACCCAGTACAAATCTGGCTAATTTATTGTACATAACATCAAGCTTATATAGCTGCTCTTTTGAGGCACCCATATAAATCAAATCCCCATACTCCAATATAGGTAATACCACAACAGTTACAACTAATTTTCTAATTTCCAAGGCATACTGTTTCTTACTCTATATAATGAACCCAAGCACTTTCCAACTTTTGTCAAGGTGCTATCTATATAACTATCCCATTTAAGTTTTGTATCTAAATACACCCCAAATATTTATATTTAACAACTTGTTGCAAATTACCTCCAGAAAATGTTTTAATTTGTAATCCATCTTGATCTACTTTAGGCCCATAACCCTATGGAATACCATTACCTGAGATTTTTTCATTTAAGACCAACTTAGATCTAAACAGAAAATCCTGCAGATGGTCAAAAGCCTGTTGTAATACTAATCGAATAGATTTCACTGAAAATCAGCAAAGTATACAATTGTATCATCAGCATAAAGATGATATTGTACCCCAGTTGTTCAAACCCCAAATCATTCATGTATAAATTATATAGTATGGGACCCAAAATGGATCCTTGTGGAACTCCTGAAACAATCAATTTCAGGTCAGATGACCACCTCTGATGGACACTTGCTGTAGTCTTGAATCAAGGTGATTTCAAACCAATATACCACCGGTTCAGACATCCACAGGTTTATAGTCTGGACAGGAGGATGCCATGGTCCAGAGTATCAAATGCCTTTGAGAGATCAACAAAATTGCTCCCACTGGTCCCTGTCCATACCCTCCACAATATCTCCTGTGACCTTTATTAGGAAGTATTAGTTCCATGCTCTGGTCTAAAGCCTGATTGGTAACCATTAAGGATTTCATTATCTTTCAAAATGCCTGTAATTGTTTAGCAACAATCTTCTCCAAAATTTTAGAGATAGTTGGTAAAAGGAAATTGGCCTATAGTTTTCTAATAGCATCCTAGATCTGTCTTATAGATTGGCACAATCTTGGTGGTCTTCCAAACTTGGGGTAGTTCTGCAGAAAGAAGAGACAAATTAAATAAATTTGCTAAAGGTTGATCAATAATGGGAGCTGCATACTTTAATTAGATGTTGGGAATACCATCCATACCTTCTGCATTATTGATATTAATAAATAACAAGTCCCTAACATCTCCTCTAGTAATAGGGGTAAATTTGAACTCAACTTGTGTACCAACTTGCGCATAAGTTCTATCTGTACCATTTATCTGAGGATTACTCTGTAAGATCTGATTAACATTTCCTCCTCCCAATTTTATGTATTAGTACCTGTATTTGTAAAAAGGTGTTAAACTCATTAACTACCTTATTTCCTAAATCCAGTTTTTACCATTAATTAGGAAATAACTGGGATAACCCATATTTGGACCCTTATGTGACTTATTTATTGTGTTCCAGAATGCCCTTGGATTTTCCATCATTTCTTTAGACAATTTTTATTACAATAGGCCTGTCTAGCTTCCTAATTTCTTTAGGATATAAATTTCTTAGCTACTTATACTTATCCCATTCCTGGTCTCCTTTGCTAATTTAGCTTGTTCCATGCCTTATATCTAGCTCTTTTAATTTTAAACAAACCAGAATCATACCGTGGTGCATTATTTGATTTTATCAACCTAGTTTTATAGGAGCATGTTTATTACAAATTTGTATTAAATCTTTTGAAACATATCCCATGCATCCCCCACACTGGGAATTAATTCTAATCTCTCCCAATTATAACTTTCTAGTTCTTGCATAAATTGAATGTAGTCAAAATGTATAAATACTCTAGTTTGTACAATGTTCTTTGGAGCCTTTCTAAGTTTCTGATTTCTAATACAAAAAATTATCTGATGATCTGACATTGAGTTTGGTAACACCCCACTCTTTATAAACTTTTCTGGGTTTGAAGTAAATGTAAGATCTAAAATAGTTGAGTTACCAGGATTTACTGCATTTAACCTAGTTACATCTTTTATCAGTTGCACCAAATTCAGTGTTGTAGCCATATCAATTAAGCTATGATGAGCATCTATTTTTCCCCAATCACCATTTAAATCCCCAATTATCAAAAGTTCATGTGAATTTTGGTAATTCTTCAGTACATTTGCATTTCAGAAAAACTACTAAACTACTTTTAGGTGGGCGGTAAATGCCAATCAGCAATATAGGTTTGGAATAAAGTAACTTTAATTCTAATAACAATTCTGAATCGGTCCATTTATACAAATTTTGCAATTCCTTAATATCAATCCAGTTTTTAGCATAAATTATTACTCCACTCCCTCTTTTAGATCTATCTCTTCTCCACATATAAAAATTTTCCAGGGCTATGTCATTATCTTGGATTTTTATATATAACCATGACTCAGTAATTATTAAAATATCAGGTTTATAACACACCACCCACTCTCTCAGATACTCAGTTTTCTTAAGCAAACTACAAATGTTAATATGCACAATTTTCAACCCCTTTTCATTCAACATTTCTAATGTATAATCATTATTCAAGTCATTACAGGCCCGGGTTTAATTGAACATCCCCATAACATTAACCCCATAATTACAATCCATTTACCCAATCTATATAATTTAAAGTTTATTTGTTTCCCCTTCGTTAAATAATCTCTAAATTTGGAACTTTCAGGAATGACATTATGTCCCCAGCCACTTAAAAATTCACTACATATGTACACCCATTTAATCAAGATAGTCTCAGTGTGGATATTCGACAAGGAAGCCTGAATGTCCCCTTGCCACCAAATTAGAACTATTCTCTCTCCCTTCATAGTACCCTTATATTCCATTACAAGATATGGACATTCTACAGTATCTTTTTCCTTCTGAATAGGATTAAGAAGGTGCTTAACTTGCTGCATTACCTGAAAAACTGAGAATTATTTCTTTTTACAAGGACATCACGTCTGGCTTTGCCCAAAATAATATCTTCACGGTACAAAAATTAGTCAGAGTGCTTGGATGATATTTTCCAAACCTAATAAGATACAAACCTAAGATAAGGATATCATATGTGATAGGGTTTAATAATGGCTTGCGTCAGGAAGTAGCAAACTCTACCCAAAAAGCTCAGGTATAGGGACAAAGGAGAAAAAAGTGCTCTTGGGTGTTCAAAAGCAGGGAACATGTATGCCTGAGGCACATACGCTCCTCCACAGCCTCATGCTTATGAGAATTCCTGACATCAAGCATACGTGGTATGACAGCCAACCGACATCCCATAGCTCCAAGGGGACTTGTTTATCTGTCAGTTGAAGGAAGACAGTACTACACTGGTCAGGTGTACAGTAAAAAAAAATAAGGCGTCCTCAAAATAAAAGTGTCAATAATCTTGTTATAAATGCACATCTGGAGGTGTTAAGAATAAGAGTATGTGGAATCTTCCATACCTTAAGCTTCAATAACATAGAGTGAAAAAGTTCAGGTACACATTTAAGTTTAGCTTTAGAATGTACTAAACGGAGCAGCTAACTCCATAGAGAGAGGAGCTTATGAAACCAAATCAAAGTACCCTTGTACCAAATTCCAGAAGTGTCTGACAATAGAGGGAAAACATTTTTTTATACATAAACAAGCTTTGAAAGAAAACCACAGGGTGTAGCATTTGAAGACCACCATCCTTGTAATCCTTACAAGTGTGGTTCTACTTAATTGGATTCAGACTGCTTCCCCACAGACCCTGGAAACAAATATTGTTTTTAGCAACATCCTTATTTACAGGGAGAGGAAATATAGACACAACATAAAGAAAAATGGGAAAGAACAGTGTTTTCAACAAAAGCACTCTCTTTCATTTAGAGATTGTTTTGTTTTTCCAAAAGGCCACCTGAGAAGTGGCTGTAAGTATCTTTTATTTCCAATTGAGGGCAGCATCGTTGTCACTACCAAAAGTGTCACCCAGTTTATCAGTGTAGCCATTATATAGAAATTCCAGCAACACTCTGGACAGTATGGTTCTCTGAAATCACATGTATAGGAATTCCTGTACTTTTACCATAATTCAAGGCAGCTCCAGACACTTTTTCGAATTTTGAAATAATATGTACAATATCAGGTCCAGCAGAATCAACTCTAATATAAAGAGAGCTGTCATCCACATATGCAGTTAGTAATGGTACTAAAACAGGTTCTCGTAATGATATACCCTGTAAAATAGTGAACTTTAGAAATATATGTAAAAGTGGATCGATTGCAAAGATGTATAATAATGGACTGAGTTGGCAACCTTGCCTGACACCTTTGTGTCTTGCAAAACTTCCTCCAAGTTGGCCAGTCACAAAAGATGCCATAGTCCCATAACGATATAAAGTGTTAATCCATCTAATACATTTTTTGGGGATATGATAATGCTTCAGAATTTTAAACAGAAAGGAATGATCCACACAATCTAAAGCTTTCTTTTGATCTATGGAAAGAATATACCATGAGGCCTGCCCCATTTTCCCTTTGGAAGAATTATTGTATATAGACCGTGAGGATGGCACAAGATTGTACAAGAGAAATTATATCTTCATAATGGATTGTAAATGCTGTTGCAAAATAAAAGCCAAGATCTCATAATCCATGTTCAAGTGACTAATTGGTCTCCAATTTCTTAGAAAGCTTTGTCTCCTTTCTTATTCAACATAATTAGTAATGCCTGGGCCATATGGCAAGAGATATTTCTGGTAGTTAATATTAAAGGAATAATGCCTGACAGGGTGGGTGTTATGCTGGGATAACATCCCACCTCGGGTGGTTGGGCCCAAGACCACCGGCCGAGGGCATCCAATACCCAAGAAGGGATGTTATTCCAGCATAACACCCACCCTGGAGGGCATTATTCCTATTATACAATGGCTTGTTATTTTATAACAAAAAAATAATTTTAAAGAATGTTTTTGTTAGTGTGGAAAAATATTTTTGTTTCTTAAGAGGAGATGCAAAAAAGGGCTCTGCCATATCTGCCATAATGATGACAGTAGAGCTGTGAACAGCAGGGATGTTATGCCAGGATAACATCCCTGCTGTGATGGCCAACTGACCAATCAAAAGTCAGGATTATTTCTTGCCATTGTATAATTCATTACATAGTGAAGTCAGGGCCAGGGAAAGAATATCAGACTGGAACTAGATAATTGTGCTGTCAGACCATCAGGTCCCAGAGGAGTATTCAATTTTAATCTTTGAATGGCTTATTTTACTTCTTCACAGGTGATATCTGTTACCAAGGTTTTATAAACCTCCTGGGAAAATTCAGGGATAGAGAAGTTTGCTAAAAATGACTCAGGGTCTTCCACATTGGTTTTAGATCCAAACATGTATTTCAAATAATGCTGTGTAATGTCCAGCAACTGCTCAGGTGAAGTCCCTTCCACTTCAGTGTGGTCATCTACCAGCCTTTCTAAAAAGGAGTTTCTGGCTCTATCAGAGCAGTTCTTGTACATATCACAGCAGCCTTACTACCATGAGTCCTGAAGAGAGCTTCTAGTTTTAATAAAGTGGCCCTGTTGTGCTGAATTTGCACCATTTTTATTAACTATTTTAATTTCCTCAGAGAGGTAATTTCTGCTCATACACCAAAAGATTAAGGAAAACAACCTATTTTGAAATCCTAAATAGGTAAAATAATCATCCTGTGTTTTATTAGTGGCTTGGTTTATAAAGACGCTTCAAAATCAATTTTGTATCATCCCACCATTCCCCAATGGAGTCTTAAGCATCAATAATAGATACCCTGGCGAAAAAAGATTTTCAATTTTTTAACAATATTTGTATCTGATAGGCTACCATTCAAGGTCCATCTATTGGCTGCATGAAAACCATTTGTGCTGACTAATGTGATATATTGGACTGCAAAACGGTCCAAGGTCTCAAAAGGGACAGTGGACACAGGGGGCCCGATTCTCAAAGAGGGCTTGGATCATCGCAAGCTGTGGAAAACAGCAGCAAGCTCGATGTGCCAGGGACCCTGTGTCTTATTCTCTAATAAGCAGGGTCCTGGTGGCTAAATCTCTAGGCTAGCAGCAAGCCAGACTGGGTATAAAACACACAGCACAGCAGGAAGGCTTGCTGCAAGCTGTGAAATGGCTGTGTGCTTGTCCAACAAAGCCCACAGTGGCCAGTGCCCCCCATATGCCCAGTATTTATATGTTACATTAATTCATTTACCTGGTGATCCTGTGGTCCTTCCCCCCACCCTGATATGCCCAGTATTTATATTAAATGCTAGAATATACCTAGTGATCTAGTGGCCCCACCCTCCCACCCTGGCAAGATGTGCCACCACGCACACCTCCCCAACCCAAACCCTGACCGGGACCAGCACAGCCCTGCTCACACCTCCTTGGCAGGCCCTGACTGAATTGACCCTGAATGCATAATGCCATACAGTACAAGCTCACTGATTATCCATGAGTGCATACTGTATTATATTCTGCACTCAGTGACAGTTCAGTTAGGGCCAGCTGAGAAGCTGTGAGGAGGGCTGTGCCGGTCCCAGTTCTGGGTTTGAGTTTGGGGGGCAGGGCTGTGGGCACATCTTGCTGGGGAGGACAGGACTGCTAGAACACCAGGTAAATTCTAAAATATAACATATGACTACAAGGCATATCGGGGTGGGAGAGGGACTCACTAGACAACCAGGTAAATTCCAAAATACAACATATTGAATACCGGGCATATCGGGGTGGGGGGACTGCTAGACCACCAGGTAACTATGTGTGGGGGGGTGTGGTACATTGTCAGGGTGCTATACCACTCCAGAGGACATTCCTCTAAGTACCCTTAGGCCAGCCTTGGCTAGTCTAAGGGTACCTAGAAAAATGTCCTCTGGTTTGGTTTTGAGAATCCGATTATGGGGATGTAGCAGTTTGCATCTGCCGCATGCCCCCTAGCATCAGGTCGTAAACCATTCTTGGGTGCATGGGAGGCGCAAGCCCAATTTGGTGCAGACAACCTGTGGTTGATGCAGGCTGCCTTTGAGACTAGCTCAGATGGCATTTTCTGGCACAAGGTGTCACATGGACCATTTATGTTGGACGCAGGCACCTTGAACCTTTTCCAGGGGTTTGCGAATTGAGCCCAGTGTCTATAGGTAGGGCTTGGAGATAAGGAGACTATCAATCCTTGTTGCCAACATAACCTTGAAAAAGGTTTTGACTCCAATCGGTAGGACAGCTCAATATCCATCCTAGAGGTTGATAGTATGCATTAAGGTCTGGAGACATATCATATCACTGAAAACCTTTTCAGTAACCCCCTTCCCAATGCTCAGATTTCAACAACCCACAATTAAAATCTCCCCCTAGAATTAAATCTCTGCTTGTAAATAAATATGGTTTTATGGTGTTAAAAAGATCTATTCTAGACACAATGCCCTAAAGGGCATAAATATTAATTAAACAGAATTTTTGTGCATTATATCTTAAATCTAATAATAATGCCCTTCCTAGCACAAGGTCAACAACACAAGTGACATGGAAATCAAAGGATCGAAACAGGATGCCCAATCTATCACATACATCTTCCCCTTGTGACCAAAATGAGCTACCACTTGTCCATAGGTTTTCACCTCTGTCAACTCATAATGTGTTTAGATCTAGTGTCCTGCAATAAGATAATATTATTTGGAAGGGTGTGTAGTATTTGTAAAGTAGTCTCCCTCTTTTTATAAGTCTTGATACTACACATATTAATTGTAAGGGTGGGATGTGGGTGCACCTATCCATTTGTTATATAATAGAAGAGCTCCACTAGGTCAACACTTTCAACTGGCCTTCCGCCTTCTTAGTAACCAGAGGATCTGTTTGGGAGTCTGATGATATAACAGAGGAGGTATCAGAATCCCCTCCCTCATCATTTGTACCACTTCACTGTTTCCTTTTTGCCAGGAGTTGGTATTTGTTTCTGGTGACAATCTGAGAGGCAGAACTCCTAGAAAGAAGTCTGCTGTGGCTCCCACCCCTCCAACTGGACTTGGGTGTGGTAAATTGAGGTCCCTGGGGTGGGAGGTGCATGTCATCCTGCCTTAACTCATAGAATCCTCTGGGTCCTGACTTTGAACAGTAGCCATCTTTATAGCAGCCTGTACTGAAACATGTGTGGAGTCTGAAGACGTGTTATGAGCCCCACTAGTGGACCCCCTCAGGCATTTTGAAGATAGCCAGCTCCTGAAATCCAGAGCTCAGGTCAGGGGTCTCCTGGGGCAGAGGGGAAGGGGAGATTTCTAGCTGTAAAGATTCTGACCTGTGCTTCTGTAATAATCTGTTCCTCAACCTGATGAGCCTTGCCCAGGTGATTGTGATCCTCCCAAGGGCACTGCCTATATGTATGGCCAGCTTCTTTGCATAAGTTACACTTTAGGGGTTTGGGCATCCCAAACTGACATGGACATACTCCAAACACAAATTGCACTCGTGTTTATCACAAACTGAACTCAGATTGGTTCTTGCACTACATTTATGGCAGGTTCTGGGGTGCACCAGGTAAAAGCATAGCCCCCGATATCTGCCAGTGAAGAAACTATCAGGGAGCTCAATTTTCTGGGCCACAGGTATTCCAGGGCACTTAGACATTTTACTCACACCTAGCAGCACACAGACAACAGAAGAATCTGTTGAACGTCAAGCCACAACACTACTTAAGCGATTAACAATTAACACCTAGGCGCGTAATGGGCAGTAGAATGAGGCGTTAATTACTGGCTACTTATGTGAAGCTGCATCAGCTGTCTGTGGTTGATGGCACACAATGTCTGCATTAAACAGGCCAATTCATTAATAAAGACAGGAAACAGTTCGGGTTTGAAAATATGTCCGCCATTGCCGATTGTCCAAATTATCAGTGTCTGTGTTAACTGGAGTGGACTGTAACAGTATCCTGTATAGCTCCCATCCACCATTGCTGCTGCCAGTAGCTTCCTCCTCACTGACAGTCTGAGAGTCCACCATCCGAGGATGCAGACAAGGGCTCCCCTATTGTCTACAGTAGGGAATTTTATTAAGTCACATAGAAACATAGACTTTGCGGCAGATAAGGACCGCTTGGCCCACCTAGTCTGCCCATTTCCCTACCTAGAGGATATGCTGCAGAACCTATTTAACCAACAGCCTATTTCTTCCTACCCCCCACAAAAATTGCCTTATGTCTGTCCCATGCATTCTTGAATTCTCCCACAGTTTTAGACCACACAACCTCCTCAGGAAGGCTGTTCCATGCGTCCACCACCCTCTCTATGAAAAAATACTTCCTCACATTGCCCCTGAGCCGTCCCCCCTCTATCTTCAAATTGAGTCACCTTGTTCTTGCACATCTCTTTTTCTGAAAGATGCTACCCTCTTGGACTTTGTTGATTCCACTGGGGTACTTAAACATTTCTATCATGTCCCCCCTCCCTTCGTCAAGGGTATACATATTAAGCTCCTTTAGTCTCTCCTCCGTATGGCTTCTCTTGCAGACCCTGCCATTTTGTTGCCCTCCTCTGAACTGCCTCCATCCTGTCTATGTCCTTGCAGAGATGGGGTCTCCAGAACTGGATGCAGTACTGCAGATGAGGTCTCACCAACTGTCTGTACAGGGGGATAACAACTTCCTGTTTTCTGCTGGTTATACCTCTCCCTATACATCCCAGTATCCCCCCAGCCCTCCCTACTGCCTTCTCGCATTGCTTGCCAACCTTAAGGTCATCTGATATGATTACCCCTAGGTCTCTTTCCATTTTTGTTGTTGTTACTACCTCCCCCATTGTGTAATCTTCCCTTGGGTTTTGTTTCCCAGGTTGCACTACTTTGCACTTCTTTGCATTGAATACATGCTGCCATACTTCTGACCATTCCCTCCAACCTTGCCAAGTCCTTCTCATCCTTTCCACACCTCCTTGTATTGACCCTGTTGCAGATCTTTGTGTCATCTGCAAAGAGGCATACTTTTCCTTCCAGTCCTCTGCAATGTCACTTATAAAGACATTAAAAGGACTGGACCCAGTACTGAACCCTGCAGTACCCACTAGTAACCCCTCTTTCTTCAAGTGGACTCCATTTACAATTACCTTCTGTGTCCTGTTGTTCAGCCAGTGTTTTACCAGGCTACCACCTTGGGATCCACTCCCAGGCTGGTTAATTTCACAACTAATCTTTGTGTGGGACTGTGTCAAATGCCTTGCTAAAGTCTAGGTAGAGCCATGTCACAGCCCCTCCCTGGTTCAGTACTTTGGTCACCCAGTCAAGAAATCAATTAGATTCGTCTGACATGACCTTCCCGCTGTAAACCCATGCTGCCTTGGGTCCTTTGCCCCACTGGCCTCTAGGTACTCAGCAATTCTTTCCTTCAGAAATGATTCCATCACTTTCCCTACACAGAGGTCAAACTGACAGGTCTGTAGTTTCCTGCCTCTGTCTTGGTCCCACTTTTGTGAAGGAGAATCACATCCACCTTCTTCCAGTCCTCAGGTACCACACCATCCTCCCATGATTTGTTAAAAAGCATAGTCAGTGGTGTCACTAGTTCTCTGCTTAATTCTTTTAGAATTCTGTGGTGAATTCCATCTGGCCCAATTGCTTTGTTCACCTTCAGTTTTAGGAGGTCTTTCAGAACCCTTTCTTCTGTGAAAGGACTGGGATCAACCCCCCTCTCCAGAGTGCTTCTATTAATTGGATTAGGCACCTCCCCACTTTCTCTTTTGTAATACTGAACAGAAGTATTCATTCAGTATTCTGCTTTATCACTGTCACTCTCTGCTCACCTACCATCCATTCTATTCAACCTCACTATCTCTCCCTTTGTCTTTCTACGCTCCCTGATATACCTATAAAAGGTTTTATCCCCCTTCTTAACTGAGTTAGCTATCTTTTCCTCAGTTTGTGCCTTTGCTATTCTGACTACCCTCCCTGCTTCCTTCTGCCTTAACTGGTACAGTTCTCTGTCCTGCTCCTTCTGTGTTTCCTTATACTCCCTAAATGCTTTCTTTTTCTCCCTAACCTTCACCGCCACCTCTTTTGAGAACCATAGTTGCTTTTTCTTTCATTTTGAATTGTTTATTTGCTTCACACAAAGGCTTGTTTGCCTCTGTAATGGCAGTTTTGATATTTGCCCATTGTTGCTCCACCCCTCCTTCTAGCCTGTTTGCTAGTGCTTTTCTAAGGCACTCTCCCATCTTGCCAAAGTCAGCCCTCCTGAAGTCCAGAACCCTCACTTTTGTATGACTTGACTCTGTAGCAGAGTTTATTGTGAACCCCACTGTTTGGTGGTCACTTGTTCCCAAATGGATACCCACTTCTACATCTGAGATCCTCTCACTGTCCCCATTTGAGAGTACAAAGTCTAAGATTGCTCCCTCACTAGTGGGTTCCAAAACTAGCTGTTTGAGGCATGCCACCTGAAGGGCATCAAGAATGGCCCTGCTTTTGGATGTGGCTGCTGTAAGGTGCTCAAGTTAACATCTGGCATGTTGGGTCCTCATCAACAGTATCTCCCTTTCTCTGCCATCCTAAGTATGCCTTCTATCATATCCTTGTCCATTCCCTCCCCTTGACATGGGGTTCTATATACAACCCCTGTGCAGATTGGTGCCATTTCCAGTCTCTAAGGTGACCCACAGTGCCTCCTCTCCTACCTGTTTACTCTTTTGTTCAGTTGCTTTTATCCCTTCCCTTACATGGAGAGCTACTCCCCCTTCTGCCCTCCCTGTCTGTCCTGTAGGTTGTGTACCCTGGTATGTTAACATCCCAGTCATGGTTCTCTGTGTACCATATTTCTGTGACTGCTACAATATCCAGGCATCCCTCTTCCATCAAGGCCACCAGTTCAGGGAGCTTGTTGCTCAGACTATGGGCATTGGTACTCATTACCCTCCATTTCATGATGACCTTACCCCTTTTTGCCCCATCCCTGTCCTTATTGCATTTGTAACTTTCTCCATTTACCCCAGCGCTTCTCCCTATTGACATCTCTATGTTGGTGTCTACCTTACATAGTACCCTGATATTTTTTGGGGGACTAGGATTTCCCTGCTCCTTTCCAGTGCCTCCTCCTTGGCTGGTTTAAATACTTGTCAATGAAGCATTTAAACCTATCACCTAGGATCCTGGTTCCCTCCCAGACAGATGCAGACCATCATGCCAGTATAGGCCTGCTTCCTCCAGATGGACCACCAGTCTCCAATGAAGCCAAATCCCTGAGTTCTGCACCAGTTTTTCAACCACTGATTGAATCCCATGGTGTGGAGCACCCTAGTCCCACCTGTGCCATAGACTGGCAGCACCTCTGAGAAGGTTACCGTGTGTGCTATTTGTCTAAGGCCCCTCCCCATCTCCACAAACTCTTCTTGCACTGCTCTGATCCCTTTCTTAGCCAGGTCATTTGTCCCTAGGTGGACAATGACATCCAGCTCCCTTCCCTGTGCAGCTGCTCCTGTGATCCTGAGGATTCGCTTCCTGGCTCTCCAAGCCATGGTGCCAGGCAGGCACCTTACCTCCCTCTCCCCTTCCTCCCCAGTTCTACTTTCCTAACAATGGAGTCCCCCACCAGGAGTTGTTTCCTTCCCCTGTGGGGTCCCATGCAATCCTCCTTTGGGTCTTGTTTGTGGAGGTTCCCACCATCCTCCTTGGTCTCCACTGTGAGTGCCTCCATAGATGAACCACATTTTCCAGAATGGCATAGAAATTTTGGAGGGTACAACTTGAGGCATGAGCCTCTGTTACACCACCCTCACCCTCCCCAGTCCCACTGTGGTCCAACCACTCCTCTTTCTTGGCAACCTCTGAGACAATGGCAGTGACCCTGGTGGTCCCTGGGTGGGAGAGGTCCCACAAATACTGGCCAGCTCAGCCTAGGTTGGCAACCTCCTCCCTCATCCCAGAGAGGTGTCTGCAGATGGGACAACACTGCATCCTTCAAAACATCTCCCGGATGACTGCTGCTCCACAGCCACTGCACTGCACCACTCCATCATGTTTTTTCCTGGCCCCCTAACTGTTATTTGGAATACTTACTCTTTCCTCTGTTTGTTTATTTCTTTTTTCTTCTCTCCCTACTTATTTACTGCTGCTGCACCCTTTTATCTCCTTATCTTCCTGTTCTGAGACGAGAAGTTCTTATATTTCTCAGTAGTCTCCTTACTTGCTCTGAGTCAGACCTCCAGCAGCTAGAGGGCGATGGAGAGCTACTCTTGCCCTTCTAGGATGGTGAGTCTTTGGTGGCTCTGTGATCACTCACTTCCTGCTCACAAACAGGAAGTTTCTGTTGTCAGTTAAATCCTGTGCCTATAAAAGTAGAACTGGTTTATGGTGGGGAGGGGAAGGGGAGGGAAGGTGGGCAATATAGTACTAGTAAAGAACTTTTAGTTATACCAGGAGCTCCTTCCTCCTGGAGTTCTGTCTGTTCTCTGGCAGAAGCTATCTATGGCAGCATTTATATCTGGTCTTAACCTGGCTCCTTCTAGCTAAGCCACTTCCTCTACTTTGCAAATCTTTCTACACTTAGTTAATTTCACAGATAACAATTCCCTTCTGACACCTGTGACAAGCACCTAGATAAGTACACAGATAACAATTTACTTCAACTACCTCTGACAAACACACCAACTCCTTTTTTTTACCCTTAATTGAAGGTCCCAGTATAATAGATCTAGTTCTTAGTCCCAGTAGAGAAGTTTTAGTTATACCAGGAGCTCCTTCCTCCTAGAGTTCTGTCTGTGTCCTCTGCCAGAAGCTATCTAGGGCAGTATTTATATCTGATCTTAACCTGGCTCCTTCTAGCTAAGCCACTCACCTACTTTGCAAATCTTTCTACATTTAGTTAATTTCACAGATAACAATTCCTTCTGACACCTGTGACAAGCACCTAGATAAGTGCACAGATAACACAGATTACAGAAAACAGTGTATCTTCAACTACTTCTGACAAACACACCAACTCCTTTTTTACCCTTAATTGAAGGTCCCAGTACAAGAGATCTAGTTCTTAGTCCCAGTAGAGAAGTTTTAGTTATACCAGGAGCTCCTTCCTCCTGGAGTTCTTTCTGTCCTCTGGCAGAAGCTATCTAGGCAGTATTTATATGTGGTCTTAACCTGGCTCCTTCCAGCTAAGCCACTCCCCTACTTGCAAATCTTTCTACACTTAGTTAATTTCACAGATAACAATTATTTTCTGATACCTGTGACAAGCACCTAGATAAGTACACAGATAGCACAGATAACAATTTACTTCAATTACCTCTGACAAACACACCAACTTCTTTTTTTTACCCTAATTGAAGGTCGATGCAGAGATCTAGTCATAAACTCATAAACATAAAGACAAAACTAAGAAATGTATAATTCAAGAACATTTTACCAGGTTCAATACATAGTGAACAAAAGGAAATACATAGTTACATAGTGAGAAAAGCAAACCCTTTAACCATGTTTAATTAATTGATGGATTTAGCCCTTACTTATATTTGAGTATATGGAGAACACTCCACCCACATCCTCACTTTAGATAGTGGGTGATAAGTGACATCATTTTCATATACATCCAGTAAGGCTTTTCACATATTTCACTGAAAACATTATATGGAATCCGTTTTTGCTGTAACACCCACTGACATCTAGCTTGCAATAGATAATATTTAAGACATGCTAGGATAACTGATAATGTACTATTATGATACCTGCTTAAGGTGGAAGAATAATCACCTAGGGCCATTATTTCATAGGTTAGCTGCATTAACCATGGAAGCTGCCATTTCTGTGTTAAAAAATCCACAAGAGTTTAGAATATACACAATCCAAAAAAAGTGTTCCATGGTTTCTTTCATGGTGCCATAGCCTTCATAGGGACAGGTTCTTTCTTCCATAGCTTTACATGTTGAATTCCCTCTAACATTAAGTCTCCCATAGGAGCTTAACCAGAGAACCTCCCACACACTTTTAGGTATTCTTTTGTTGTTTAAAATCATCAAAACCTTACCACTATTACCTGGAGGACAATTCTTGAAATCCGGTTCAGAAGGATGTATTTGTAGCATTAAAGCACTATACAGGTTATATCCTGAATATTGATGGACCTGTTGTTTAGTTACATTTCATATGAGCAGTTTTAAAGCAGTGGGTTTCATAAACTCAATAATGTTTATATCTTTTTGTTAGTTTAGGGGGAGTAATTTCTGTAAGAAGGTTCCCAGATTATTCAAGATCCATTTATGTGTTAAGGAATTAGAGGTGGTTAATCGTAATGTAATTCTCTGTAAAATGAACAGCTCATGGAAAAATACCACAGTATCTAGCATTCTAACTCCCCTTATTGGGGGGGGGGGTATGTACAGTATATACACTTTTGATGGGGTTAAGTCTGCTTCCCCATAACATTTGGAAAAAAAAAGATTGTAAATCCTGGTCTCATATTGTACTGATAAGGGAATATCATGCCAGTGTACAGTAGGATAGGTGAGGAAGGTTTTAATTATATGTAACCTTTTAATTTGGAAAGGTCCACCCTTTCTACTTTGATATTTTATGATTACATGCATTAAGAGCAAGATCCCAATTCAGTTGCACATCATCCAAGGGCCTAAATTTGAGTCCTAATATTTTAAGTGATTCAGTGGAAATTTTCAGACCAGCAGTCGATGATAGGTCAGGGCCAACTATTCTAATTTGTATCCCCTTACTTTCTCTAAGTTCAGCCTAGCTCCTGAGACTTTAGAATAAGATTCTATTTCCTACAGAGAATGGTGGATGCTTTCCTCATTTTGCAAAAAAAAAAAAAAGACAGTTATCATCTGCAAAGGCCAAAACTTTTATATTGTCACTGAAGTGTTATCCTAATAACTCAGCTATATGTGTATTATTTAAAATATGTCAAAGTAAGGGTTCCAAGGAGAACATATACAATAACAGACTCAAAAGGCAGACTTGGAAGACTCCCTTTGATACTTCTGTTTCTGTACCATATTGACCTGCAACAATAGGTATTAGAGATGCTGATGTATATAATAACTGTGACCAGAAAATGAACTGTTCTGGTAGTCCAGAAGCTTTTAGTGTATGGTAAAGAAAGGAATGGTTCACCCGATCAAAGTCTTTACTTTGATCTAAAGATATCAAAACCCTGCTTCTGGGGTGTGCTGTATAATTCACACAATAATCAAAGTGAGTTGAAGCTTCCTATCAGGTAATCCACAAGATTGTATATGGTAAATCAAGGAGGTAGTCACTCTTCTTAAACTTAAATTCAGAACTTGGGATAATATTTTAAAATCTGAATTTAAGAGACTAATAGGTCTCCAGTTTGTAATGTCAGTTCTTCCCTTGATTTATAATAACAGATAACTAGCCCTTTGGTAAATAATTTTTGGACCTGATGTGTGTGGAGAATATAGCCAAAAACAAGTTCCAAACATACTCAGATTTCAGCTTGAAATTCTTTATAAAACTCGTAAGGTATTCCATCAATACCAGGCAAGACTCCAGATTTCAAAGTTCCTGTAACATGGTGAATTTCTTGTGCCAAGATTGGCTCAGATAGATATTTAAAATTAGGGTGTTCTGTATGAGTATCTATTATATTAAAGTAATTTTGGATATCTTGGACTGATGGAGGACTCTGATCCTTAAAGGATTCCAAGTATGCTGTTATTATTTTGTTTAGTTGAACAAGTGAAGAGGTAACGTGTTCTTGATCATCCTTTAAAGTGGAAAATGAAGATTTATTTTTCCTCATTTTACAGGCTCCGTATGGGTCCCCATATGGAGTCTTTTGTGTCCCAAACATTAATTCTATTTTTAAGGTACTAGCCCTGTCATACTGCCATTTCTTCATTTCAGTTTTTATATTACTGATCTGGGGAGTAACATCTTCCTTTAAAATTGGAGCAAGAGAAAAAAGGTACTGGAACTGGGTTCTAAGTTTTAAATAAGTAAAACATTTATTATTTGCTGTCATTTTCCCATAACCCTGAGCCCAAGTTTTTAAATATTGTTTAGTTGTGGCCCACCACTCCCAAATACCATTATAGAGGTCTAATACGGAAACTAGAGCTGTCATTAACTGCCTGATTTCTGTTTGCACAGTTGTATTAGTTAGTACTGAAGAATTAATTTCCATCTGGTCAGTTTTCTTTGTGCCTCTATATTAATCTGTGTGGTAGTTTTAAATAGGAGTGATCAGAAAACTCCACCAGAAGTATTTCCATATTAGTTATACTCATATTTTGAGAAACAAATAAATAGTCAATTATTGTTGTTAATGATTTCCTTCTATATGTAAAGGAGGGACCTGCTGTTTGATGATTTGCACAATTTGTATGTCTGCTAATATAACACTTGTAGAAGGCAAAGGTATCACTCTGATTTTGTTTCTATCTTTTATTTGTACTTAGTCTCTTGAGGCAACAGTTAAAGTCACCACCTAGAAGAATCATATTGGCGGTGGCTTCAAAGGGTTGTATAGCTTCAAATAACTTCACTCTATCTGCTTTTGTTTGTGGTCCATAAACATTGATAAATCTACTGGGGTTCTTATCCTATAGCCCACCTATAATTAAAACCTTGCCTGAAATAAGATTTATTATTTTGGAAATCTGCAAAGAGTCTCCTTTGAAGAATATCCCTATCCCATTTGCCTTATATGATACAAAGGACCAGTATGAGGGACCCCAATACCACTCCAGCTTCAATGGTCGAAGTTGTGCTAAGGAGCACGTCCATGTTTCCTGTAAAAAAAGACATCATTTTTCTGATCATGAGCCGCCTGAAACACTGTCAATCTTTTTTTCACATTTCTTAAACTGCAAACATTCAGAGAAGCAAAAACAGGCATTTGTGGGGAGAAAAGAAAAGGAATAAGTCCTAAACAGTTCTAACTTTTTGTCTTCCTTTTTTTTATTTTTCTTCCCATCATATTTCAAATCATCCTGTTTGGTTTGTTTGGCGATATTAGAAGAGTTATCAGATCCCTGTCCTCCATTTTGGTATCCCCAACTGCTCCCAGCCAAAGCTAAAAAGGACTTTGTTTCCACGTCTAGTGGATCAGATTTCTTTATTCTGGCAGAACTTTTCCTTGTTTGAGAAGTGTCCATGGTTATGGGAGGCATGCCAGAGCAGCCCTCTTGAGGATCATCAGTGGAATTATCGGTATTGTTCACGGATCTAAGCAGAGAATTGATGGATGAATTAGAGTCTAGAGTTTTATCTTTGACCTGCTGTCCCTCTAGTTGATATGGGGGTGGATTCTGCATTTTTTGATGGGGCTTTGTTTTTGGGGGGGCTTCTCTGGGGCTGTTTCATCCTCAGGGGGTGCAGCTTCAGCCTGAGCTTTTTTAATCAAGTCATCAGGTTTGATGGTATTTGCTTTATTATGGGAAGCCCATGGGCACTCCTGAAATAAGTGCCCAACTTCATCACACAAGCTGCATTTGCTATGGTTGGCACAGTGTGCACTTATGTGGTCATCCTCTCCACATATGCTGCATGTTGGTTTGTTGCATACGTTGGATAGATGTGTCCTTGCCCCACACTAATAACAAGCTTTAGATTGGCCAGCATAAAAACATATACCTTTATCCCAACCCAGCAAGAAACTGTTTGGAATGTGGCAAATACCCTCCTCTGTCTGTCAAAGCTTTATCTTAAATTTCCAGTGACCAGTCCAAAACTGTTCTGCATCAAGGATTGCCTCGGGTGTGCTTAAAGTTTTGCATCTTTGTTGAAGCCAATGTGTAATATCACTGACATGGAAGCCCTCACTGTGGAACATCACTGTCACATATTTTATGACAGGTCAAGTCAGACGGATGACCAAAAAGGGTACCCATTGTGAAGAAAACTTAACCTGATTGTATCTTTACCAAAAAAGTTCTAGCGCCTGAGAGTTTTGAAACAGACATCATAATTGTCCTCCCAAGAAACATTAATAAATGCAAAGACATTAGCAGGAGTGAAGAGGAGAGATTCATTCAAAAGCCTTTTCCCCACATAATGCCTGTCCAACCTAATGTCCAAGCCCCCTTTATATCTGATTCAAATGGCATTCCTCCTGGGAGAAAATTAAACTTTTTTTAAGGAGTTCTGACAGAAGAGGCCTTGGATTGGGGGTGACAGAGCAGGGGGTACATTATTCAAAGCAGTTTTGCTTTATTTATTTATTTATTGAAAAGTGTCACCAGGAAAGGGACACTGAACAATTTCAAATTGCTTGTCTCATGGAGCATCCTGGTAGAAGAGGACAATGGTCTATATAATCATAAAAACATAACATTTGTCTTTTATCGACCAGGAAACACATTGCCAAGGTAAATACACTACATCATTAGAAAACATGAGACAGGGGCACGTGTCCAACCATGGATGAAGATGGTTGCTGAATCGCCTAGATCTGAGTGCCACTGGAGTAAATCTGCTGAAATCCGGCATCGGGGTCTATATTTTGCTACCGACTGATAGTGCTTTATCTATATGAGCATCACGGGCACCTATGTATCTCAGCAAATCAATAGTGAGGGCCCTTGAGCTGACAGAATCAGCCCTTAAAGTCTGAGTACTGCACTGGGCTTCAGTTATGGACTGCAGCATCTCTACAACCGGGGAGATCTCCCGATCTTAACAAATGTTTGACCAACTACTTTCTCAAATGGCTCAGCTTACCTCAGCAGTCAACGTGACTAATCAAACACTGCACAACATTGAAGTCCATATTTTCCACACTGAATGGAGGCTGGGGTTACATGATGCTGCTATCCAGGATGCTTTGGCCACTCTGCAGGAGCAAGCAAAGCTTATACATCTCCTGCAAGATAAGGTCAACAACCTCAAAAATAGAAGCCGCCAAAACAATTTGAGGTTTATCGGCTTCCCGGAGGGAACAGAGCAGGCAAAGGCTGTATCTTTTCTCCAACAAACTCTTCCAGCCCTTTTAGGCCTCCTGGCAGATTTCAAGCCTCAGACAGAGCGGCCCCACTGCTTGCTGACTCCACCTCCAAAGCTGGGCGAGTGGCCCAGGCCACTTCTGGCAACATTTTTGGACTACAGGCAGAAGGACGCCATTGTGAGAGATGCTACAGACTCCAACAACATCATATGTCAAGGGCACAAAATTCACATCTTTCAGGACTACTCAAAGGAGCTGTCAGAGTGCCAGAAAGAATATAGCCCAGCTAGAAAAATTCTCCTTGTGCACAATTACTCTTTCTCTCACAATACCATGCTACAGTGCGGTTATGTACAAAGGTGTGCGCTGCTGCTTGCTTTACCTGAAAGCCTTATGGACTTTCTTAGACACCCAGCTGACTTTTGGGGACCAGGAGTATACACAGCCACCCCTGCAACAGCAGAATCACTGGAACCGGAGGAATCCCAATCGGTTTCAAATGACCCACTCATCAACCCGTGGGATCAAGACTTTTGAGGCACGTCTACCTCCCAGGTCTAGAAAGAGGCACCCTTGACCCGTCCTCAGGCGCCCAACACCCAAAGGTACATGCCCTCTCTACACCCTCGACCAGAGCTGGGGCCCAGAGCTCCTCCTGGCTCAGATCTTTGGGTCTACTCCCTCTGAACCCATATGCACCACTACAAACAGACACCCAGGACATGGTGGTGAAGACTAATATGAATGCAGCCCCATTGGAGGAGGACACGATGGTAACTGCAACTTCATGGAACAGTTCTTAGGTGGACACTGTGGCATCTACACCGTGGGAGTTGGTGGTTCTTTCACCTCCTTCTGCTGTTGGCTGTGCTATACAATCACTGGAGCATCCTTCTTGGATGAGACTCAATCAGCAGCTCATTTGGACTCTCCTACCTGAACTCTTCATGGCTAAGTAACAGGTCTCCATTTATTGCTGGAAGCTGGGCTGTTCAGGCCTGATGGTGCTGTAGGCTCCCTCCCCCCCATCCTTTTCTCTTCCCTTTCATAACAGTTTGCTACAATGTGGTAGCAGCACTGTGATGTGAGCATTCCTTTTAAGAGGCTAATAGACCCCCAACTCCTAGGATACCTCTTCCTGGCCAAGAGGTAGTAGTTTTCACATAGGGTACTATGCTGTCTTCCCTACCACCCCTCAGGGAAGCCTTTGGGGGCCTTGTAGCTTCTGCCACTGGCCCTATATCAGGCAGATTACCCTTGGCCGCAGTTAGGCCTGTTGTTTATAGTTATGTTCTATGTGTGCATTGGCTGTATGTCTGTCTGCCTGTTAGCATATCTAGACTGCTTTCTGCAAAATGTCTGTATACATGGAATTTGTGTTTGGGTAAAGTCCAAAATGGACAGCTGCATCATATTCTCTTGGAACAGGCCTCTCTTCTTTTCAGCCTTTTCCTAGGTAATGTTTAAAACTCCTAGTTATGCCTTCACAGGGATCTGGGACTATGGCTAACACAAACGTTGTCACCTGGAATGTGCTGGGCCTGAATACCCAGGGGAAATGTTCACAGGTGCTAGGACATTTCAAAAGGCTGAAAATAGATGTTGTCTTGCTCCAGAAGACTAAGCTTAGGAAGGAGGATCATGACAAACTCAGATGGGCGTGAGTAGGTCAAGTTATCTCCTCCTCCATCTCCATGCATAAGTGAGGGGCTGCCATCCTTGTATACAAATCCTTACAATGGACCCTGGTAAAAACTAAGTGGGATTCCCTTGGGCGATGGGTGGTGGATGTCTTTAACACTCCTGAAGATCCCCCTGTGGTTGCCAATGCATACGGTCCAAATGAAGACCAGCCGGAATATTTTCATGCCCTTCACATACCATCTCATCCATCACCGGTCATGACACACCAGTGGTACTGGGAGGAGATTTCAATCTCCCTTTAGACCCTACCCTTGACTGCCCCAGACAAACATCCAAAGGCTTGGTGGGTGCTCCAGCAGCTTATATTTGATCTGGGCCTGCAAGATGCTTGGAGAATTTTCCATCCCAGGGATAGGGATTATACCTTCTTTTCTCCTGTCCACAACTTCCATTCCCATCTAGACTATTGGCTGCTTTCCCCCCTTCCCAGATGACTGCAGTGCTGGACACTCAGATCCTCCTGACGGTCATCTTGGATCATGCTCCAGTTCCACTTCTCCTTACCCATGGTTAAGTGGCTACCCCATCTCGCAATTGGCGACTTGATCCTCTTTTGTTGCAGGACCCAGACTTCCCTCCATGGCTAGGCACCCAAGTTAACCTATTCCTGCTGGACAACTCCCCTGCCTCTATGGACTTAGTGCACCTATGGGAAGCCCTGAAGGTTACCATAAGGGAAGCCATAATGTCCTATGCTGCCAACTGCAGAAGACAAAGAGAGCAACAGCTTAGATCTCTTGAGTAGTGGCTGGTGGTGTTGGAAGCCATATGCAAGCGCCACCCTCCCTACCTCCACGTGCTCTCCCTATTGCCTTGAAATGGTATGCATCCGCCATAACATTAATGATCTCCTGGCCAGGAAGATGGACCTGGCCATCCTTCGTCTTAAGCATAAGTACTGGGGGGGAGTGGGGGAAGGTTCTAGCCTACAGACTGCGTAAACAGAAGGTTGAGCATTTTATATCTGGCCTAAGGAGACCAGAGGGAGCAGTACAGGTGAATCTAGACCATGTAAATTCCATTATGATGGATTGATATAAAGAGCTTTATTCCCCTTCAAGGACTATGGATCCCACAGTAATCCGCCAGTTTCTTGGCTCCCTCCCCATCCTTCGGCTATCTCCACAGCAGACAAGTGCCCTGGGGAGCCCCATCATGTCACAGGAGGTTATAGCTGCCCTACAAGCTCTGAACACAGGCAAAGCACTGGGAGGAGATGGTTTCCCCAGAGCTTTGGTCTCTTGTTGACCCCCAAATTTCCCCTCAACTGGCAAATCTTTTCAACTCAACACTAGCCACAGACTCCTTTCCCCATTCTCTCAGAGAAGCAATGTTCACAGTATTCCCCAAGAAAGGGAAGGATCCCTCAAGGCCCTCTAACTATCGGCCTATTTCCCTTATTAACTTGGACAGCAACATTTTAGCTAAGATTATGGCCACCCATCTAAGCCCCTTACTTCCCTCACTCATTCAACCATCACAGGCGGGTTTTGCCCCAGGTAGGTTTAGCAGGATCATATCCGCTCCATGATTAATATCATGGCTTTCGCTCAGCATGGCCCTACACCCACTGCAGCTGTGGTGATTGACTTCGAGAAAGCCTTTGACTCCCTTTAATGGGACTTTCTGCTCCAGGCGCTTGAGGCTATGGGATTTGGACCCAATTTGTGGTCCTAGGTTGCTGCCTTGTATAGTCAGCCCATGGTGTGAGTCCTTGCAACCCACACTGTCAGCTCCCTTCGGCTCTCAGGCAGGGTACTAGGCAGGGTACCTGCTATCGCCTCTCCCCTCTTTATCCTTTCAGTGGAGCCTTGCAATGGCAATTTGCTCCTCTCCTCATATTGAGGGGTTCTCAATTGGTGACAAGGTCTTCACTACATTTCTGTATGCCAACGACCTGCTAGTGCCTCTAGCCTCCATTCCTCCTTTACTTAACCTGTTAGCTGAATTTGCCACACTTTCAGGACTAAAGATCAAGTGTTCTAAAACAGATGTGTTGCCACTCAACTCCTGATTGCAGCATTGTTAGTTTCCAGTTGGCCTACAGTGAGCTGATCACTCGCTGGTATATCTGGATATCCGCTAAACCCAGACCTAACCAGATTCTGAGAAATTAACATAAAATCCTGCTGGCAGAGATCAGGACAGAATTTGACCAATGGCGCAAACTCCACCTCACCCTGGCTGGGAAAATATTGGCCATAAAGATGGTTATAGCCCCTAAGCTTTTATATACCCTCTCACTTATTCCACTGGCACTCCCGGCAACCTGGGCCACCCTCATAGACAGGACAATCTTGGGGTTCATATGGAAAAACTCCTGACCCAGGTATAGTAGGAACAAGCTGTGAGTGCACTGGAGGGAGGGAGGTTGGAGTCTACTATGGATAGAGGGGTACAAAATGGCTTACCTCACAGCACAGACCCTTGTTTGGTTCTTTCCACTTGGGATAGATGCTCCACAGTGAGTTGGGATGGAGACTGAGGTGGCCCAATGGGCATAAAAGTGCCCTTTTGGTTAATGAGAAACCCCTCATCTGGGTAGAATGGGCCAAGAGGGGTATATTCAAACTGTCCCAGGTGCTGGACAAAGAAGGATCCAACTTGAGATCCTTTAGGGAGCTTGATTCTGAGTTTCACCTGGGAAAAAAGGCTTTTTGGCAGCATCCACAACTATTTAGTGCTGTACTGGATTACATTAAAAGAATACAGGGGACAGCACAAAAGAATCATGCCCACCTCTCCAGGTGGCTCTCTGCAAAATAGTGTGTAGTTAGTCTTATTTACTCAGGTCTCAAGTCTCACCTCCCCACTGGCTCTGAAGTAGCCAAAATGAAATGGGAAAAGGCCATTCATAAACCTATTTCAGAGCACCAATGGCAGGCCTGCTGGTGAGGTGCCCATTACTACCTATCTGATGCCCAAAGTCAGCTGATTCAAAATAAAATTCTCTCCCACTGGTACTGCCCCCCCTTATGCTACACCGCATGCACATTCTTGATAACAACTGGTGCTGGAGGTGTGATACCCATGTCAGAGACCTTATTTACATACTATGGCACTGCCCATTGCTTGCACCCTACTGGTCCACAGTGCTGGGGCTTGTCGAACAGGTGCAAGGATGTGTGGTAGGTATGGATCCTCTGGTCTGGATTCTGGGGCTCTACCCCAACAATGTTAAACTCTCTGGCATGTGAATCAGATGGCTTTCTATTCTTAGTTTGCAAGCCAAACTGCTTATTATCTGCCTCTGGAAAACCACAGAGGTCCCCTCCCTGCCTGATCCATACAACTCTCTATCTATAATTGCCCAGCTGGATCACCTATCCCATATGGTTTCTAACAAATTGTATAAATACTACCTATGCTGGGCTCCCTATCTGGCACACCTTTCTCCTCATGCAGGTATAGGCTGAAGCATAGCATAACCCCCCCTTTGGTTATGATCTTGTTTATGAAGAGATGTGGCTGTTGGATACTCGACTCCCTTCTTTTGAAGTCTTATTTATTCAGATAATCCCCTGTATCACCTCCTATTTTTATTGTATTAGAGAATGCATTTGCAGTTGGAAATGATGTTACTGTTTAAATCACTGTATATGTATCTTCCTTCCAAGGTGAGATCTGAGTCAGCATCCTTATGGACATTTGGACTTGATCCTTAGGTCTCTTTTACCTGGAATGTAAGGGGATTTCTTTTCTGCTGAGGCAACATCCTACTGTTTTCTTCCTGTGACTGCTCTGGGTACATTTTTGGATTAGATTTCAATTTTAACACAGTGATAACACCACAGAGAATAGTCATAATGTACCACTCTCATGCTGGATGGTATTGCTATATGTCTTTTCTTTTTGATTTCTGGTTGCTATGTAACCCTTGATATGATGTATGGTTGTACTATTATATGTGGCAAATACCAATAAAAGAATTAACAACAAACAATAAAAAGAAAAGATGAGACAGCAGAAAAGGCAATACAATTAGAGTTATATACAAGAAAAAAGGAGACATAGAATATACACAATACAGTTTGAGTTTTTACCAATACAGGGATAATGCAACATAGATAAAAAACTAAATAGTTAAATAAATTACTATACAGGAGTGTAACGTATAGAATCAGCTTGGAGTTTGCACTTATCAAGAGCTAGAAAGGCTTGAAGGAGGAAGTGAATAAAGGGGGATAGGAGCAGTTGCAAGTAGGAAAGAGGAAGTTATGAAGTGGGGCTGAGATAGACTGGGGGAGGAGGAATGCCTAATTTGACAATGCAGTGCATTCCATAATTTCAGGAGCCTGTGTGAGAAGGCCATTTGACCTACTGTGATGGAGAGCCATGGGATGGCCAAGGTGTGAGAGTCACTAGATCTAAGAGTATAGGGAGCTGGAGGGTGAGAGGCCAGGGAGGAGGATAGGTAGGGTGCTAGAAAACCAAACCAGAATTTAGAGATGAATTTCATACAGTGGGCTAGATGTCAGTTTTCCAGTGAGGAAAGACCAAATGAGTGATATAGAATACAGTGGTGGGTGAGTGAGGGGCCATCAAGGGTGAAGCGACAGAAGGCATTGAAGAGGGTATCCAATCTGGTTAGGGAAGGCTGTGGTACAGCACTTTAGACTATGTCACAGTAGTCAAAAACAGGCAAAGTCATTTTCTGGATGAGCTCATGCCTAGCTGGTTGAGGTAGGCAGCTTTGGTTCCTATATAGGGATCCTAGTTTAGGGCACAACTTTTTCAGGATGAAGTCTATAGGTCCAGAAAAGTTGAGGTG
The DNA here is from genome assembly GCA_016271365.2 of Neoceratodus forsteri. Taxonomy (NCBI): domain Eukaryota; kingdom Metazoa; phylum Chordata; order Ceratodontiformes; family Ceratodontidae; genus Neoceratodus; species Neoceratodus forsteri. The sequence goes on from CM057449.1 coordinate 1,510,007,256, forward strand.
CTGGTCTAGCCAGACCCCAGGATTCCTAAAGGAGGATGTGTCCTCAAGAGTTGTAACATTAAGGGTGTGGAAGAAGGGCAATTTTGCTAGCCTAGAGTCTCTGCTTAGTACCAAAGGTCATGAACACTGTTTTCTTAGTAATGAGGAACAGCTGATGGGAGCTTAACCAGAGCTGAACTTTCTCTAAGTCATGCTGGAGATTGGAAGCTATATCACAGGGAGAGTTGTCAAAAAAGAAAAGAACTGTATCACCAGCACACATATGGATCAATGAGGTGATACAGACTGGTGAGAGATCATTCAAGAAAATGGAGAATAACAGGGGAGACAGGACTGAGCATGGAGACACTCCAGTTTTTATCGTGAGGGGGGATATGGTAGCCATTTTGACTGACTGGGTGCTACCTATTAGGTAGGAACTGAACCAGCTAATGGCTGAGTCAGACAGGCCATCCTTATTCAGATTACCTAGGAGTAGGGGGTGAAGACCATGTCAAAGGCCTTAACGAGGTCAACAAAAATGACTGAGGTTATTAGGCCACTATCCATACCTGAGAAAATATAATCTATGAGACAAAGTAGGGAAGTGGTGGTAGAGTGATCTTTCCTAAAAACAGTTTATAGAGGGTGAAAAAGGCAGAATCAGAGAGGAAGGTAGAGAGCTGTGAGAGGACCAGATGCTCCTGAAGTTTGGCAAGCAATGGAAGGAGCGATATGGGTTGATAGTTCCTCAGAGTGGACGGATCACCTCCCTTAGGTAAATGGAGAACTACAGGGTGCTTCCTGGAGTGGGAGGCTGTGGCAAATCAGAAGGAAATGTTTAGTAAAAGCAGACTGTGGGGTAGAGATAGTATGAGTGGATAGCAACAGATGTCTGGGGTCAAGACCACCAGGTGAGGAAACTTTAGAGAGATAGAGAGCAAGTAATGCATTCAGAGTGCCTGTTGGGTGAACAGGGCAAAGGAGAAATAGTTTCAGCAGTTGGAGTTAGTGGAGGATTTGTTAAGGTCAGGCAAGCTTGCGGGGACTAGTGGTAATGAAGTAAGGAGGGCAAAAGCACAAGAGGGAAAGTAAGAGTTCAATTCTGCTGCAACAGAGAGGTGGTCAGAAGTTGGAACATTGTTGACATAGAGGAGATGGGTTTGAGGTTTCAATGGTGGAATGAAGAGGGAGGGTACAAATTTCCAAAATGTTGAGGGGGTGCTTATGTTAGCTTTGAAGGTGAATTGAAAGTATTCGGACTTTGCTGGGCAACTTGCGTTAGAGCATGAGTTTCTAAGGGTTTGGTATACGTCATGATCAGCTTGGGTCTTTGAGGCATTGTGAGTCTTCCAAACATGGTTGCTTGCTTTCATGCAAGCCAGTAGTTCTGGTGTGATCCATGGGAGGTGGTTATCATGTACTCTGGAACATTTACAAGGAGTGTGTTTGTTCCAGATGTCAAGAAAATGACCTTGGAAGTAGTCCAAGGCATCATTTACTGAGCAAGTGGAATGGATAGGGGACCTATCTGTTCAGTCAAGATCCTGGTATAAGTCAGAGAGGTCAAGAGACTTGTATATATGGATTGTCAATATTTTATGTGGCATGTTTGGACGGTGTATTTTATGGACCATATAAATCATGTGATGGTCACTTAGTGTGTCTGGGAGGAGGACAGATTTGATTACTCTACTCTTATGTGTAATTCGGGCCCAGTCAATAAATGAATGGTTTCCAGTTTTAGGGTTTAGGTGAGCTGGTTCAAGAATCATTTGCATTAGTCTGAGGGCAGAGATGACATTACATGTATTGCTCAGGGCAGAGTCTGACTACTTTAGGTTAAAATCACCATGATGTGCAGCTCCCCTGTAGTGGTGAGCATTTTAATTTTGGTGAGGAGGTTAGAGCCAATAGAGGAGGAGATCCCTAGATGGCAGTATATGCAGTGTAGATGGGGACTGAATAGGGTAGGGAGAGCCTCAGGATGAGAGCCTCATAGGCAGCAGGGGCCAAAGCAGATAAGACCATGGCAGCTTTCACAGAGGTAGAGCTGTAAATCTCTACTCCTCCACCCCTGCCAGAGTGGTCTTATCTGAAGATATTGTATCCTGGGATGGTAATAGAATTATCTTGGATTTTATTATTGAGCCAGGTTTCAGATAGTATAAGGAGATTGGGGCAAGGGTTAATGTGAGTGTTTGGAGCAGGACTAGTTTGGGCAGCAGGCACCATATGTTGAGGTAGAGTACTTTGAGACCATGTGGGAGACTAGGCATGCTCGGGGCGGAGGATGCTGTGGATGGAAGAGTAGGTGATGGGGTGGTGGAAGGAAGGGAGTCAGGGTTTGGGTTTATATCCTCAGCAGATAAGAGGAGGGGTGTGATAATTATATAATGAAGCTTCAAGATCTTATACCAAAGCATCATTGTGAAAGGGCTGTTTAGGGTAAGAGAATAATATGAGGAGGAGAAATGAATCATTAATGAGCTTAAGATGGCAAAAGAATTGGGGATAGATGTGAGGGAAGCAGGGAAAGGAAGGTGAATATGACCAATAATGATTGAAAGGAGAGGGAGGAACCTGAACTTGGGAGTATAGTGTTTAGGATTAGCAGGGTGTAATTTGGGGATACCAAGGTAGTTGTTTTGGTAGTGCAGGGAGGATCTGGTTAGGAAAGAAGGAAGGTGGAGAAGAAAGTGAGGCATAAGGAAGAGGTTTTGGAGTGAGGAAAGCCATATTGGTGTGTATTATGTGTTAGCTAAATAGAGAAATGGGTAAGCCTCACTAGGGACAGTAAAGGAGGTAGAGGTCCTGTGAAGAGAAGCATTGCAGGTTGAGGTGAGGACCTCTAAAATACAGCAGTTATAAGCTCCAAATGGAGAATTTGACACTTAGTAATTCTACATGCTATCATGTGACCTTCGGTAGCATTTACATGCAGTTATGTGACCTTCAGTAGTTCTGTAAGTGAGAGTCCGATTAGAGTGGCAGGGTGGGGGTGGGTGGGGAGCTGGCACAATGTACCAGCAGGGAAGTCACTGGAAGGAGCAGGTGGCCATGGAATAGTGGGTGGCTGAAAGAGGTGCCACTTGGCTTGTAGAAGGGTAGGGTGGCTGGCTTTTTAAATGCTGCACCTTCAGGAATGCCCAGTCAGGGGGGCTCCTAGAGCTGTGGGAAAAGGAGGGCACCATTAATACTTTGAGCACTGCTGGAATGCAGTGGTAATCAAAGGGTGAACAAACAAGGGTGGTCAAAAGAGAAATAGTAGAGTGCTGGTGACACAAGGTCTGCAGCTGAAATCTGGGGGTGGGTTAGAGCTAAGAAGGGGGAAGGAGAGAAAGAGAGAGAAGGGGTGGTGATTCAGTAATGAGTGCTAGAAGAAAATTGTTAGGTTAGGCAAAGGCTTAGAGAAATTAATAGGCAGGGCAAAGTTAGAGACAAGAAGGGAAATCAGGGAGAAGGTAGTTAACTAATAAATAGCAGTACAAATCATAACAGAAGAACACACTATCAGAGACTATACTTTAACATATACTGTGCAAGTATCTTATACTGTAAGGTTTCAAAATTAGCTGCTCTGTATCACTAGGAAGGACTATACTGTAAGTTTCACAAAAGCAGCTTTAAAATCACAGTGAAAAGACACAGTCAAGAGAAATAGAGAGCTCCACCGGAAAAAAGCCAGTATCAGACAGGGAGTCTTGGCTCTGTTAACACGGGAACCAATAAGAATTTTTGGGCCAGAGCAGTGGGCCAATCAGGATACAGAGGTGGAAGCACCAAGTGAAATTGGATTTATGGTATGGTTTTGCAGTTTGTGAGGGAGGATTGTGCTCCTCAACACTTTGAGGGTGTTCAGGAGGAGAACTTATAATATCATGGTTAATTCTATTATTTTCATTATAATTTTCCCTCACTGCCTTTCCTGAGTCTCCTGCCATTTCTCCCATTGCCATGGTAATGTCAGTCTGATTTTTGTTTCTTTGTAAGATTCAGTTGGAGTTATTGTCACAGTATTTACAACAGTTACAGGAAGATTTATAGAAGGGATATTTCCATCTGGATTTACCTTGGATACAGGAAGAGTCGTTGGACACCATTCGGGTGCATGCCTTGGTCAGAAGTTGGGTCCCAGTCTGGATCAGGAATCCATTTCCTTCCTTAGTTTGAATCTAGCCAGTGTTCAAAAGCGCTTTTTCAGCAGACCAAAAGCTCTCAGCAGAGTTAACGCTAGTCAATTCAAAAGCAACTTTCACTGCTGCTGCTGCTGACATCAGCGGCCTTTGATCTTGATAGTCAGCTGAGTATGGAGTACTTTCTTTGACCGAATCTTTGCTCATAGAGCCAGCAGTGAGGCTGAGATTTTGTTCAGATGACAGTAAGGTAGCTCTTTTGGTTTGCAACTCCAGCTTCTTTTTTTGTAACTTTTTTCATCGTTTGCCATCATTTTCAGCATTACCTGTTTTTTTCAACTAGTTCCTTCTCAAGCAGTTCCTCATCTTAGTCGATGTTTACCTCCCCTTACGAAGGGTCTCCAGTCTCCATAGCATCAGAGATATTATCAAAATCCATGTCTGCATGACTATCCATTGGGTTGTCCTCCTTCAAGACCTTGACTGGGTCAGAGGACCACCCCAGCCAGCCACAGCTCTACCTTGTCTGTAGCCACATGGTCTGCCATTCCTTTGAACAGCAGCTCCCTACTGCCAAGTGTAGGGAAATTTTTATTGAACACAAAGGAAAAGTAAATCAATATTACATCACATATCTCATACATACAGTCAGAAAAGAAGAAAAAGAGCAAAAAAACCTTATCTCAGTACATCATTAATGGAAAGGAAATACATAAAGCAAAGGAGAAATCAAACCCTTAGTTGAAATAGTACAAAACAATCATACAGCAGTGTCCATTATAGCCTAAGAGAAAATACATAAGCAAGGGAAGAAACCAAGGAGGGAACCAAAGAAATATTGCCTCTTGTTCTAATATATATGGTTCAGATCAATATTCTAATAAGAAAAAAAAACTCAACACTAAATTTTGAAAAAATAATAAAATCCCCAAAAAAATTGTTTGAGAAAAAATCTCAACAGAATGGGAGAGGGGTAAGAGTGTTGAAAGAACCCCAAGCTTTATACACAGAAGTAATATTAATTTATAGACTTCATATCAGAAGGGAATTCATATTAATACCATGTACATTTATTTCTCCAAGACCCAATCACAGGAAATCCAGAGTTTATCATGTTGTGCTTGACAAATGGATTTTTATTCAGAAGAATAAGTGGTCCTTAAGTCTATCATAATCTGGTTCACCACTTGAATTCCAGTATATACTTTCTGCTGCAACAATGGGGCACATCTAGCTTGCCAAAAAAAGTATCTGCAGAGAGCAAAATAAGTCTCAATGTGCTAGCATGGTATAGAGACATTCTTGGAGGAAAGATTCCATAAATAGGCATTTCATATGTAAAATTGGTAAAGGACTTATCTTTCTATTTGTGCAGTAGTAAGGTCCAAACCTCTACACTAAAAGACACTCTAAAAAATGCTGCATTGTCTCAAGCTACATATTATGAGTCCCTGAAGCACATATTTTCTTCTAAAGATTTATATTTTAAGTTACCCCTTACCCCAAGTCTCCCATGGCATAAGAACCATGTGATATGCCATAGTTTTTTGGGGTAGTCTAGGATCAGTAAATTGTCAAAAAATGAATATATTATCCAGTTCCACATCTTGGGTGTCCAATAGTGTGGGTAGTTCAGAAAAATGAGCATGAATGATATTAGCATATAACTGTTTATGGGTAGCTGTCTGAGCCATGGAAAAAACTAATTTCTATTTTTTTGATTTTGAGAAAGGTTAGGAACAAAATAGATGGGATCCTTTATTTCCTAAAATTCCTTGGTATTTCCATAGCAGTATTAACCCAAACCTCACATAAGGAGTAACCAATGTTAATACAAGAGAAACCCAAAAGGGAGGAGAGGCACAATAATGATGAAAATAAAAATGTATAAATAAACTATGGAAAAATACAAGAGGGTTAATCATTTGCACCCCCAAGACAGTAATCTGGGTATGTGTATACATGCTTTATCAGATTCAGACGGCTGCCCCAAAACCCTTGGAAAAATATTATAAGTCCTAGCTTCTAGAGGAAATGGCAGGGGGTAGATCATGGCTGTTTGTAATAATAAAGGCAATACCAAAGTTTTTAATAACAGTACCCTTTTTCTTTTCACTATGATGCGTCCCTTCCATGAAGTTACAAGCCTATTAGCCTCGTCCAATACCAAACTCCACTTAAGAGCAGGGTCATCTGGGCTACTGAAAAACAGCCCCCAGATCTTAATCGGGTCATAAGTGACAGGAATATTAGCCACCTGGTCTATAACCATGGGGGGTTTGGAATAAATTAAACCATGCTTTTATGATAGTTAAGTTTAGAACCTGAAACTTTCTCAAAATCAGAGAAGAAGGAGATAACATCCAAGGGATTCAGCTGGGAGTTGTACAAATGCATAGGTCTTCTGCATGGTCACTGATTACCAGAGCTGAAAACCCATTTGGGAGTAATAATTTAGGAATAGAGGGGTGAAGTAGGAACTTCCTTAATAGAGGATCAATCTGGAACACATATAATAAACGGTTTAAGGGACAGCCCTGCCGTACTCCTTTTTTTCCCAGAAAGTATTACCTGGAGAATTGTTAACATGTGGAGTAATCCAGGCAGTATTGTAAAGAAGTGGATCCATTCACATATCTGGAATGTGTAGTAAATGCATGGGCTGCACACCCATTGGCTCATGATGTGGACCAATGGGCATACAGCCCTACCCACGGTGTCAGTTGGCAGGCAGCAGGGCAGCAGGCTGTGGGTGCTGCCACCCGCCACTGGCTGGGGAAGGGGGCAGTGGGGCTCAGTGGGTGGTGGGGAGGGGTCCGCTGGACCACCAGGGATATTGGAAGTAGTTTTATTGCACAAATGCCCGTGATCGGGCTGACAGAGGTCCACTGGACCACCAGGGATTTTGGATGGTCATATTTGTACGTATGCCCGTGATCAGCATGGGGGGGTGCCGCCAGGTGCAGCTGGAGCTCAGGTGGCCACCAACAGGTGGCAGCTACCGTGTTGCGCCCTGCAATATGGCAGCTCACCTGTGGGTGGCCAGCCATTGTTCCTTTTTTGGGGGGATCAACTATGTGCGGCACAAGTAGGGGTTGTGCATGCATGGACTCAGCACATCCTGGGCTGAATATCGGATATGCAGAGTATGCATGGGCATACCCCCTACCTGCACCAACATTACTGATGCACCCAGTGCATCGGGTTTTGTGCCAGGCACAATTTCCATTTGAATATCATGCGGGGTGCAATACCAGTGGGTTGTGCGTGGTTCAACACTGTTGCGCCAAGGAGCAACCCTTTGATATCTGGGCCTGTATCTCAAGTAAAGAAAAAGAGTGTAGTATGGATCTATCTGGTAGGCACAGGACTGTTCCTTAGAAATAACCTGAGCCACAATTGGCAATAGTGTATTCAACAATATTGTAGCCAGTATTTTGTAGTCTACATTTAGGAGACTGAGAGGTCTCCAGTTCCTGATCACAGTCCTTTCACCTTTCTTAAACAGTAAAATCATAACAGCATAACAGCATCTGAGAAATGTTGAGGGATGGAGTGTGTTTCAAGATACAGTTAAACACAAGTCAGGGAAGGGCAAAATATCAGTAAAGGCATGGTATAACTGAGCTGTTAAACCGCCTGCCCCGAGAAGGTGCATTTATTTGTTTCTTAATTGCATTAGTCATCTCTTCAACAGATATGGGGCTACAAAAGTTTGTAATTGTTCATGGGAATATCTGGGATGTCTATGCCCATGAGAAAAGGTGTGGCATCTAACAGCTCTGTTTCTGACTTAAACATAAATTCCAAGTGTGACTGGACTATCTGCTTTATAGTGGGAAGTGTGGAATGAACTGTGGTGGTAACGGGATCTGTAAGGTGCTCATCAAATGCAGAGAAGATTCTATCTGAACAACTCTTACAGATATCCAGGGAGGATTTGGTGTTTTGAGTGCCACATTGGGCTTCCAATTTCAAAGAAATGGCCCTATCGTATTGATAAGTCTCCATATTTGATTTGAGAACCCTAATTTGCTGAGTCAGATCCACTTTGGCCTCATATGCCAAAGATATTGTATCTAAAAGTTGATTGAGTAATCGGGAATGCTTAAAATACATTGACAATGATTTAGGTCTTGCCATCTTTAAAAAGAAAGACTGTAAATCAGATTTTGTGTCTTCCCACCAGGCTATATAACATTGGTAGGCATCTATCACAGACACTCTGGCTTGCAATAAATGCAGGCAGCTCTTGAAGATGTAGTTATCTAAGAGTAAAGTACTATTTAGCTTCCACCTAGATTTAGAAGAAATAGGGAAGGGACCTCTGACTATGGAGATAATAATGACACTGCTAAGTGATCTGATGTCTCACATGGAAGCACTGCAGCTTGTTGAACTTTAATGTTTTTGGAGACAAAAAAAATAATCAATATGGGTGGCCAATGTACCTCTATAATATGTTTTAGCACACAGTGTGGATTGCTCTATATCCATCCATTAACTGTGCCATTTGTAATATTTTTAGTAGAGTGGCTGTGTCACTAAAGGTTTTGTGGGTGTTACTTCCTTTATCATCAGGGGAAAGGCCACAATTGAAATCTTCACCAAAATAGACCTGATGGGTAGTGAATAAGTGCGGTTGTATTTGAAGGAATAGAGAGGAGCTCACAGCTATGCTTTGTGGAATATATACATTGATGAGATGAAACCTAATAAGACCATAGGTTCCATCTATCAAAGTACTCCCAGGAAAACATCCAGTACTTTAGATATCTCAAAATCATACCCTGAAAATAAAATGCCCACTACAACACACAAATCTTCCCCATGAAACCAGTATGAGGGTCCTGATGTCCATCTGTTCTTGACTTGTACAATTTAAATCCTGGTTTTTAACCTGGTATCTTGTAAGAAATAAAATCACGTGGGAAAATACATAACATGCCCAAGGTAGAGAGTTGTTTTCTGAATGATTTAATATTATACACATTCAGTGTGCAGCAATGCAGTTGGGTGAGATTATGCATTAGATGTTATAATGGACAAAGAGGGACTACAATGAGAATGGGAGAAGATAGTAGAGAAAAAAAAATTAGGTGAAAACCTCAGGAGAATCACTTATGTGGAAACTGAGCTCCCTGTTTTTGGCCTACTTGAAAATCTTCTCTGCCTGATTCTGAAGAACAATCCATTTTAGAAGAAAATGTTCTGGATGAATCTGAGTCTGCATCTTGTCCCATGGTATTATCCCATTGTTTCCTCTTTGGTAGGGCCTGAAACTTGCTCCTGGTGATAATAGTCCCAGTGGGAGTCAGACTTTCATTTCTCTTTGCCCCTTCTGGATGCAGAGACTGGGGTGAAGGGTTCCTTAGCTCTTGGGGGGGCATGATATCTTGCTGAGCACTATCTGGAGCCTGAGGAGAGTCCTACTGAATGTGAGAATCCCCTGAGGTAATGCTTTGCTTCATTTGTGAGATGTTTAAGGGAGAAAGAGGAACCAAGATGTCTGAGGGTCCTATAGCCTGGGAGTCTATGGGTCCTGAGACCTCAACAGGGGCAGGAAAGGCAGTTAGGAGGGAAACCTCCTCTCATCTTTTGAGCACATGAGCCTGGGATTCTGATATTAAATTAGTATGGTCTTGTGGGACCCAGTCCACCCTATTGTGCTCAGCCCAAGGACACTGAGGAAAAGTGTGTCCTTGTTCATCGCACAAGTTGCAGAGACTGGGGTTAGGACAACCTAGGCTAACATGTCTGTAAGAAAGACATGAAGTGCATCTGGGCTGATCACAAGTATAACTTAGGTGGGTTCTGGATCCACATTTGTGGCAAGTATGGGGCTGCCCTGGTTAAAAACAAATGCCTCTATCCCTTCCAATATGAAAGCTGCCAGGAAGATGCACAATTCCCTGTTCAGTCTGTCTGAGTTAAACCTTAATTTTCCACCATCCTGTCCAGACTAAATCTTCATCAAGGATAGGGTGGGGGTATCCAAAAGTTCACAACTCTGCTTTAGCCAATATTGCATGTTGTTTTTATTTACCTCCTCACTATTGAAAAGCAATGTAATAATTTTAACCAAAGGTTTAGTAAGGGGAATCAACATAAAGGGGGCCCATAGTGGAGAGTTGTTAACCTGTTCATACTGAATCCAAAATTTCTCAAGTGTGCATATATTTTTAAAGCTAGCACCATAAATTAGCTCACCTTTAATATGAATAAAGGCAAAGAGTTCAGAGGGACTGATTCTCAATGTGTCTTCTAGCATGTTGTAGTGCACAGTCTTACAAGAGGAAGCACTGGGTGTATTGACAGTGTATCTTAGGCAAATAGCGTTCCAACGTTGTGCAGGCTCGCCTATAGACTTGAATAAATCACTTATTTTAAAGTTAGAGTTAGGTTTATCTTGCACAGAAGAATGAGGGAAAGTGTCCTTACTTTGGTTAGAAGATGTCTGATTGGGGCCCAGAGATTCATCAGAGTACCAGGCTGCCTGTTAACATCCTCACTGGTGACTGGGGAGCTATGGTACAGACCAGGGTTCTATGTTCAATGCAGGATCCTGCAAAATAAGTCATGAGCCAAGTAAAGGATCTTGGGTTGCAGTTTAAATTAATTCAGCTGCCAAAATAGGTCCCGGAGAGGTCCAAGGCATCCCATTTGTGGATTACGGCCAGCCGGCAGATCGTAGAGTGGCTTCAGGAGACCAAGAACCATCTGTCTTAGTAGTGGATCTAGATGTAGGTTGTAAGTGAAGCTGAGACCTTAGAGGAATAGCATGAGAGGTAAAGGCAGTGGCACAGTCCACAGAATGTGACTCATGAGTGGTTTGACCATCAGACAGTTCAGCCTCAGGAATATCATCCTGTAACACAGTGTCATACTGAATCAGTTTCAATATAAATTGTCTGTGCTGATGAAATATTTGTCATAGTTGAGGTTCAGAGATTTTAGCCTGATTAGTACCAGTTTGTAGATTTATACAAGTGTTAGGTTTGCTCTCAAGTCATAGTCTTTTGGGATACCTTGATCGTTAACAGGATGTTGAGCCTTCTGTAGTCTTTTGTTGAGCTGTCAAATCAGTTTTCAAAGAATTCTTAGCATTAGAGAGTGGATATCCAGAGCCAGTAGACAGAGCAGCATCTCCACCTCCTCCTCCTCCTCCAGCTTGAATGTCGGCCATCTTGGTCAGTGGAACAAGAGTTCCCCCTGCTGACCAAGTTGGGGAATGTTTTTATTCATATTACAAAAGAACAGATAAACAAATCAGTATTACTTCATACAAAATTAGAAAAAAAAACAGAAACTCAACAAAGTATCCCTTCACACTTCAAAAAACAGGAATATAGAAACATAAAAGGGAAAAATTATAAATGCAAAGGCATAGTAAGTCATACATAGATCCCAGTATTGCTGTATACAATAAAGAAGAAAAACTAAAACTTTAACATAAATGGTATTACCTCATACCGAACATAATAAGAAAAGAAAACAAACAGAAATAAGTGCAACAAAGTTTCTCATATCGTCTTGTAGAGAAGAAAAAGACCAGCATATATAAAGGAACCCTCTCCCCTCCCCACTAAAGAGTAGGGAAAAAATTGTTGTATATTTTTTCTTTTCCTCAAAACCATTGGAAATCAATAAACAAATGAAAACAGTATTATTCCACATAAGATGGATATACAACATAAAAAAAAAATCAAATAAGTATTACAGACATATGTCTTTTAATGACTTCAAATAAGTCTAAAAAAACTCAAATGAAATCCTAAAAAAAAGCCCCCCCCCTCAAAAAAAAGAGTGGAGGACCCAGTAGAAAAAACCCCCCACTCATAATCAATTTTACCACTTATATTAACCTCTATCATAAGGCCAGCAAAACCACAAATCTGAGACAGGTACCTCAAATATTTCTCATGAATCACTGCAGTAAAAACCCTAGATTCTGATGCCTTCAAGAGACAAAATTCGGTAGAGACAATATGAAATAATTCCAACCCTGATAACTGTTGCTGTTGTAAAACTAGACAACAATGGCGAATCCAAATCCAGTATAAAAAATTAATAAAAATTAACCAAAGTGTTCTGTCATGAAATTTCACCGGCAATTGGGAAGAAATGCCATAATATAATAAATCAGGATCTGGAGGGATCAGAAAGCCAAACTGACATCTGGACTTTACAATGTCCCAAAATTCAATAACAAAGGGACATAAAAAATATAAATGCTCCATGATTTCAATTTTCATGCAACAAAGGTCTCTTGGACAATATCTATCCTCTAAAGGTTTATGCTTTTGGTTACTTTTCACACTCACCTTCCCATGGATAGCTAACCAAACTGCATCCCACATTCCTTCCGGAATCCTAGGATCCATGATATGTGTCAAAATACAGGTCTATTGGGCTTTTGAAAATTAAGAAAAGGATGTCCCACAAAACACTCCACTACAATATCCATGTACATCAATCTACGAGAAAAAGTAATAGCTGCTTGATACTCAATGTGCCATTTTTTAACCTTATCAATAACCCAGCCCACATAGTCAGTAAACAGGGCTTTTGTTTATTTTTATGAAAAAGATACCCTTTTCCCATTCACCCAAGACCCCACAGCACTGGGTAACCTCGTATATACTCCACAAGTAGGCATTTTCCTTCATCAGTGGGATAAAGTTATTGTACAAAAAATAGTAAAACAAAAAGCCAAAACAAGGTTCACCATCCCCACACATCCTCACACCTTAATGCCTTTATACAAATTATTCCTTTTTATGGGGTTAAGCCGACCCCCAAAAAAAACATTAGTTTTGATTCTAACAGAGTGGGAACCAGATAGATTGTACTGAGAAAAAGAAAAATTGGAATCAAAGAGGACTTAATTAAATAAATTCTATTTTTTTTATGCCTTCCAGACATTCCTTCTCTGTACTTTCTCTAGCCCAAGTTGTAACCTGTTTTCTCAGTTATACCCTCCTGGAGTCTCTCCTCCAAAATAAACCCCCAAAATGTTACAGGGAGCTTGTGCCACCAGTATACCAGCCACCATTGTGGATGTCAAAGGGAAACCTTGCAACTGTAAACATTGGGTTTTCCCAGTATTAAGGCATGCTCCTGTAATACTACCAAGACCCATTATTAGATCACATGCCACCTGAATAGAGCTCTCATCTTTCGCTAACAAACACAAATCATCTGCATGTGCCACTATTTCAAGATTCTGCCCCACTCATTCTCCCAAACCCAGTAAAGGAGGGGAGGCTGGGAGAATTTTCAATAAAGGGTCAATAGTAAAAACATAAATCAATGGACTGAGAGGACAGCCTGATGAATTCTACTAAAAATCTGACACTTCAAACCCAGCCATCCATTCTCACAAGGCCTGACAAATGTTAAATCATAACAGAGCAGTAACCATTGAATAAATACATCAGATATCCCATACATCTGCAAACATTGCCAAAGGAAAGAATGTGATAATCCATTGAATGCTTTCTTCTGATCAAGGCTAACCACAAACCCTTCCTCCTGCTGTCCCATAACCCCTGTACCCTCCCTGGATGTTAATTCCCTTAATAAAGGAAGATCTTCAGTTATTCTCGGACCAGGAATAAAGCAAAATTGGGCTGGGCTTAAAATATCACTGATAACAGCAGCAAGTCTATTCCCTAATAATTTAGCTAGGATTTAAAATCCACATTTAACAAAGTTATGGGATGTCAGTTTTGATATCAGAATGGCACCCAGATTTATATAAATAAATCAACAGTCCTTCATACATTTGAGTAGGAAGAAAATGTTAAAAAAGAAAATAATTAAATACCGCCACTAACTCCAATGGCATAAACTCCCATAGGGCCTGATAGAGTTTTCCAGGCAAACCATCCAACCCTGAAGAAACATCATTATGGAGGCCTTAATCACTGTTTGTACCTCCAAGTGTGTAAATGGGGCTATCATAATGTCTTCCTGGGCCGAAGTAATAGAAGGAAGATGAGCAGTCTGTAACAATTGGGTGTAAAGTCCAAATCAGGAACTGAATAACTGAAAATATTGATCACATGGGTTTCCAAAAATTGCATAATCCTCACATAATCTGTCCTCATATCTCATTGTGGAGAAACCAGGTTTATGAATTCTTTCCTTTCTCTTCGATGTTGGCTATCTATAAAGGGATTAGTACATTCTGCTTTCCCTTATGTCCCAAAAGACTGTGCCCTTTGCTGAAGCTCTTCTCGAAGTTCTAAATAGTGAGAATTTGAGGATGAATCCCTCGCTTTCGCCTGTATCTGAAAGAAACTAATCAAACATTTTTTCAAATCCTCCCAGCATTGTCCCAATTCTCCCATCATATAAAAAAATGTGGTACACTTATCTCTTATAATAGCACCCAATTCCTGTTTAATATCAGATTCCCCCAACAAACTAACATTCAATCACCAGAAACCTGGACCCACCTCCCAAGGAGGTAGCCACAAAATGTGGACCCCACCAATGTATGGTCCAAAATTTCTGTCGGAACATTAACCAATTTAAACACTGGTAGTGTTTTCTTTAGAAAAATAAAATCAATATGAGAAGAAAGGTTCTCTTGATAAAATGTAGGTTGGGGCTTATGGGGCCCAAAAATATGGGCATCTTTTAATCCAGTTTGTACCATGACTTTTTAAGGAAAGCCTTATCACAATACTGTTTGCATTCACACGTAAGGTCTGAAAATTAATATTAATCTCCCCACAAAAGTCTGCCTGCTAGTATGGGGATAAGGCTGTAAATCAGACAATAATTCTATATGAAGGGCTTTCAATTGAGGGCCATATATATTGAGCAATCTACATGGTGTAGAGTTCAAAACAACATCCAGCAACAACGCCCACCCTGGATCAATGTCAACCATATGCAAAACAGTAACAGAGGAGTTGAAAACAAATTCCCACCCCTGCATAAATCAGGACCAACTGACTAGTAAGAAGATCCCAACTCCCATTCCTTTGTAACTTGTTGAACTTCACTAAGTGAATGCAATCTGGTGTCCTGTAAAAACACATCAAACACAACTGTTGTAAATGGAAAAGTAGTAATGCGTTTGAAAGTAGACTTAATGCTATTGACATTAAGGCTCACCAACTGCGCTTGTGTTGGCTCAGGAGGGTGTTTTATGAGCATAGTACTCAACCTCATCCTTCTTTTGGAAAGGATAATAGGAGACTATGTCGCCGTGTTGTCAGACTCTGACTTCCCAGAAGGAATAGTCTCCGTAGCCACTGGTTGATCAAAATCCACTGTATCTCCCATGAAGAAAAAGCAGAGAATCTGTTCAAGAGAGGCAGTGGCAAAAGAGATAATATGACCAGCTGTGGTTCCACTAGAAAAATTCCCATATTTCCACTTCCAGGATCTAAGATATCACTAACTAAGGGTACCGTATCCACTCCATTCTGAACAGCCACATCCTTCAATGGGTCAAGACCAGCAGAGTCCTCCTGAATTACAACCATAGATTCCTTTAGAAGATCATGGTGGAAAACTGTGAGGGGTAAAAATGGGGTCTCGTGTGGAAACAAGTTCCTGGCCATCACTTTTTGGGTCAAGTACAACTCTGGGTGGGGATAAAACAACTGTCTCAGAAGGAATCACAGCTGAAGGTGGTCTGGGTTCAGATCTTCTAGAAACTCCTCTGTCCACTATACCCCGACCTCAACCCCTGCCTCTGCCTCTGTGGTGATATATAGGGGCTTCATCAACACCTAAATCAGGGCTTTGTTGGAAGGGCCTTCTTGCCTTGGATAAAAGATAATCCTGGTTGGAATCCCCCTCTAAATTATATAATGCTCAGGGGCACTCTGAAAAATTGTACTTATCATCCCCACACAAATTAAATGGGGGAGCTGAACATTGGGCTGCACTGTGGCCTATGACTCTGCAGTGAAAGCACCTGACCTTATCACAATTGATGTTTAAATGTGACAGAGAACCACACCAGTAGCAACTCTACAGTTGCCCCGCATAAAACAATATGCCCCTGTCTCTAACCCCCCCAAAAAAAGAGCTGGGAAGGTGTCGTATACCCTGCTCATCTTGTCTTAGTTGAATTCTAAAAGTCCAGCCCCATTCCAGAAACCATTGTCAGCCATAATAGGCTTGGGGTGCCCAAATATTGTACATCTCTTCTCCATACAAAAAGTAATGTCATTAATATCTATCCCTTCATTCCGAAATAATAACATTACAATCTTTATTATAGGTTTAGTGATGGGAATGGCAATACATTCATCCATACTCCTGAGTCCTTAACTTCATAATAAAGATGCCAGAATTTGTCCAAGAGAGACACTGCACAAAAGCTAACATCATAGAAGTGATCACCTGGAGTGTGTATAAAAGCATGTATCTGTGCAGAACTAAACCTTACAGAGTCTTTAATCAGATGTTTACTCATCCAGAGCCTATCTGGTGATACAGACACCATCCCTTTGTACCTGAGGCAGACCACAAATCTTTTCTTAGCTGCCTCTGTTTGTTTGTGGAATAACCCAGCATAAGATCTGGGTTTATGCTGTTTAGGTTCCTCCGACTGGCCCCCCCACTTAGTATGTAAATGTTCAGTTTCAATGTTCCACTGCATTTCCCAAGCAATAGGCTCACCATCCTGTAAAGTCTGCTCCTCACATATCTCAGTTGATTCTAGCTGTGGGAATACTGCTGAAAGTATACCATCCTGAAGTGTACCTAGTAGTAGACCATCACCTGGAGTGGCGTCTGGTGCAGTAGCTATAGCCAGTGCCTCAGTTTCAATGAGCACAGCTGCAAATTGCACATCTTTGGATTTAACCACTTTTGAAGGATCTTCCTCAATGGCTTGATCACCACTCATAGACCCTTTCTTCAAAATCATAAGATCTGGCTTCGAGAACCAGGTAAAGGAATGGGGGGGTGGGAATCCAGTGGTTATTTTCAAACAATCAACCAGCCTGCTGCAAAGCATTTCCAGGTGTCCGGTCCAGGGGGGAAGCAAAGAAAGGAAAACAAGCCCCTGAAGGATGGTTGCCTTCAGAATTCAGAGAGTAAATAACAGATATATCAGCCGTTCACTAAGGACTAAGTCTTACCGGCAATCTTTTGCTTGTATCCAGTAGTGGACTCGCTAATGATCGTTTCTGTTTCTTCCCATCCTCTAATTTCACTTTCTGCACTTGAAATTCTCGATCAGTTTCCTACAGCATGCCCACCAATTGTTGCTTCTTTTTCTCTAAATCCAGTATTAAATGATGTTTGTCTTGCAAATCTTCAGTATCCATAGACATAAGGCGTTGACCTCCAGGAGAACCCAAAATGTTTCCCATAATAGGGTGCTCAGAATTCGGGTTCAGGACCACCACAGTATCTATCTTCCTCTCTAGAGCTCCACTATCAGCACCTTCCCCTTCCATGGTCAGACCAAAACTGAAGTCCTTCGTTCCTCCTGCAGCACAACAGCGCCTCCTGCAGGCAGAGTAGGGGAATTTTTTGGGGGAAATAGGAAAATAAAATTCAAGAACAATCCATAATCAATCCATGTCCAATAGAAGGTATAAGAAGCTAATCAGTCCAAGTACACAACATGAAGAAACACAATCAGAATATAGATATCTTTCTCTGTTTTTTTCAGTCTTCGTAAACAAAAACCACAGCATGCTGTCCTCCAATATATCAAGAAAAGTCTAGCCTACTCTTTCTGTCTTCATAACAAGGAAGAACAACCAGACCACTTCGAATCCAATTTCTTCTTAGAAAACTGTTTCACATTAGTCTCATAGACCTGTTTTAAAGAAACACGTAAATTGAGCACAAAAAGGTCTTTGCTAATAGCATATTGTTGCAAAACTCATTTACAGTGAGACTGCCAAATATAATACTTAATAAGTCCAAAAATCACTTGAAGCATCTGTGCAGAAAAAG
Source organism: Neoceratodus forsteri (assembly GCA_016271365.2). Classification (NCBI taxonomy): domain Eukaryota; kingdom Metazoa; phylum Chordata; order Ceratodontiformes; family Ceratodontidae; genus Neoceratodus; species Neoceratodus forsteri. Next base: position 1,510,025,315 of record CM057449.1, read on the forward strand.
AATTCCAATTTGAAGAATAGATAGAGAAAATCAGTTCATCATACGAAAGAGAAGAGAGCCACAGGATTTTCCAAATCCAAATAACTTCATCCCATAAGTGTAGTACATGAGTGCATTCTGAAAAAAAAGATGTGCTTGAGTTTCCAAAATACCATGGCAGGTATCCCTTGGACAAAACCGTTTACTCTAGATTTATGTTTATTGTTATTTTTAACATTGAGTTTGCCATGAGTAGTTAAACAAATAAGATCCCAGGCAAATTCAGCAAGTCTGGCATTCGTCAGTTGGGAGACAGCTAAACTCAATCCATCACCCAGGCAATTGGACAAAGTAACGTGTTCCTGATAGGAGGTTTGTAAGATAAAGTCATAGACCTGTTTTTTAGGGGTCACCAGAAGCTGGGTGCATGGAACTTTCTATTTAATCAGTTTCTGAAAAATAGGTTTCACAAACGGTGGTACAATGGTCACCCTAGATAATAACCAATATTTCCCTTGGGACCAAGCAGTGAGACAAATATTAACCCATTCAGAAATACTGTGATGCCAAACTTTAGTTTTCTGACTTTGCCAACATATAATATTAACATATAAAATAAACTATAATAAAAAATAATTTTATTAACCATCCCAATGCCACCTTCTTTAATAGGCCTATCGTGATATCCTTTCAATAAGGTTCAAGCAACTACCCCAAAACGCCAGAAGAAAATACTAAACAAGCTCATTTCAAGTTGTACAGGGAGGAAAACACTGCTAATATACAAGAATATAGGTACCAATAAACTTTTATTAATAATATATGTTTACGTTTAGAAATTTGCGGAAGGTCCAAGACTTGGAGAAACCTTCCACAGGTCCATTTTTCTCCCAATTCAAAGAAGCCAAATCCACTGAACCAAACAGTTCACCCAGAATGAGGATGGGCTCTCGGACAAAATAATCCCAGCATAAGAGGTTACTACTAAGTATCTTCCACCTAATTGTAGACCCACACTTTTATCCTGATTAATATGGGATCCAGAGACCTTAGAGTAATCTATTAACAGTCTAGTCACATCACCTTCCTTCGTCTGTTTATCCAAAATCAACAAAACATCATCTGCATAGGCTAAGATAGAAATCGGTGAGAAAGCTACTGATAGTGAGAGACCTATTATTCAGTGACTATGAAGAACAGTTCTCAAAAAGGGTCAATACTAAACACATACAATATGGGACTGAGGGGACAACCCTGTCTCACCCCTCTTCTAATACTTATGGGAGTACCCAGCCAGCCGTTCACCCTAGGAATCTCCTCTGCTGCTTCATAGAGAGATCTAATCCATCGAATAAATAAGTCAGGTATACCATAACAACATGAAGACCAAAAATAGATAATCATGGGAGATGGAATCAAAGGCCTGCTGTCCAGGCTTAACAAAAGCCTTCAAAAACATCAGTTTGAGTTTTGTGAAAGGGTTCTCTTAAGATACTTAAATTGTCATGGATCCACAGTGTTTAATAGAACAAGTTTACTTCACTGATCACAGCGCCAGAAATTTCACCAATCTATTAGCCAAGATTTTCCAGTATTTTAAAATCGGTATTCAATATACAAATAGGTCTCCAATTCATAATTTGGTTCTATCTCCTTTTTATATAAAAGGATCAGTTCTGCAAGAGATAGGGCATCCAAAATCTGAGGTGACTCTAACAATTCATTAAACACCTGAGTCAATTCAGGAAGCAAGTGATCCACATATTGTATATAAAACTCAGAAGTCAGACCATCGACTCATGGAGCAGTACCCCAAGAAAGGGAAGAGATCCTGATCGTACTTCTCCTTGGGATATAAGTGCAATTAAAGCCTGCATATGGTGGTCTGACATCCCATGGAAGCTATAATTCGATAAATACTTAAGCCATCATGGACCTCAAAAGAAGTCCCTAACGTCGCAACCACATATTGATGTACTATGTCTAGAATACCATATTTAGAGCTAGACAGATTTCTTTTATCATCACATAATTGTATTATCCTTTTTGTTGCAACCCATTTTGAATTATCTTTATACGGATCAAAGGTCTGTTTATTGCCAATAGTTCTAAACCTCAATTCATGTTGTAAGGATTTAGCTCTAATATACTGTATAGAAAACACTTATATTTTAAGAACCCTAATTTGGTCAGTATAATCAATACCAAGGGATTCCGTCTTAGAGATCAAAGAGTGGATTTGCTTTCTAAGTTTTAAATACTTCAAATAAAGAAGTGTTGCATGGTGCTTGGCCATGTTCTGGAAAAGTAGCTTAAAATCACATTTAGAATCATCCCACCAAGTAGCCAAAGAGTTATAAAGACAAATAACAGACTTCCTTGCTGCCCAATATTGTTCCCATTTTCTATTGATAAATGTATTGACCATCAACATGGCATTAAGTCTCCAAGGGTTATTTTTACAAGGAGGCATAGCATCCCAAGTGATCTGAATTTCAAGTGTCCTATGGTCAGAAAAGGCCAAGTCCCACATCCTCCCCATAGTTACCTTCAAAAACTGTGAAACAAAAAAAAAATCAATCCTTGTAGAATGGGCTCCACTAATATATGAAAACCCACCATGTTTATGAATAACTCTAAAACAATCAACTAAATTAGAGGTAGAAACAATCTCCTTCAAGGAATCACTATCACAATACAGTTTATTAGTAGAAAATCCCCGATCCTCTACCAATAAACTACAATTAAAATCCACCCCAAATAACAGTTCTAGCGGAATGTAAATAGGGTTGCGTTTTTAAATAAGTCAATCCAATTATTCTTACCTGTGGAGCATACAAATTTATCAATCGTAGCCTAGTGTGGACATATTGGAAATCCAAAAGCGAGGCACATCCAAATTCTATCTCTACAAGTCTAGAAACCTTCAAATCAGAATTTAAAAATAAAACACCAAGTCCATCACATAAATCTGAACCCTGTGACCAAAAAGATATCCCAAAACTTAGTGACCTGTGCAATCTCTGGCAGGGTTTTAAGCCTAGTGTCTTGAAGGCAAATAATATTTACCCTATGCTGTAATAAAGCTGTCAGAATGGTCACCAGTCTCTTATAATTTTTGAGACTATTGACATTGATAGTCAGAATTTTAAGAGAGTCCATTCAAAAAAGAAAGGGATGTATGCTCAAAAAAAAAGCCATGTCCCACAAAAACCTCATGTTTGAGATCTAGTGCACCATTTTTTCTTAACAGTATCTGAGGAAACTGAATCATCCAACCCAGAGGAAAGATCCTTAGCTAAAAGAAGAAGGCGACGAAGAGTCAGAATCAGCATTGTCAGAGTCTTCTAGGGACAAGACTTTATATTGATTTATTGGGTACTGTTTAGGTTTACCCTGAGTGATTTTTCTACCCTTCCCTTTGAACCCTGCTGTCCTACCTGATTTAGCCCAAGGTCTCTTTTTATAAACAACAGTCTCAGAAGGGTGTTCTTTATCAACCTGGGGTGGGGGGGGCATAGATTCAAAAACTGAGGAAGGCCCAGGTTTTGGACTTGAGACAGTAGGGTCATTTTGTACCACCACCTCCATAACAGGATCCATAATGACCAGAGGGGGACTGTCACGTGAGTCGTCAGGTCAGTCAGAACACTGTGCCTGACATGACAGAGGTGGAACTACTGTAGAGGATTCAACATGAGGCACCATGCTGGGAGGGGTAACATGCTCAGATGGAATCACTTTATCTTTTTCCTGTTGCCTAGCCATTTCCTGCAGTCTGAGTTTATAAGCCTCTGCACAGCCCTTTTTCTGTGCTTGTGTAATCAAGGCATTGTGAGTAGTAACATCCTCACCATTATGAGAGGCCCAAGGGCACCTGACATAAGAGTGACTCCTTTCATCGTACAAATTACAACCAAAAGTATCAACAGAAGCAGTTGCAAGGTGTCCAAGTTCTAAGCAGTGAGTACATTTTTGAGTGTCAAAAGCATTGTTCAAGCGTAGTCGAGATCCAAAACAATGACAGGATTGAGGCTGGCCTGGGTAAAAAAGAGAGCCTCTATCCTTACAAAGGAAAAAACAACCTGGAAGATGACCAATACCAGAATTTAACATAAATAATTTACACTTACTCTCCAACCTCCTGTCCAGATTTGTTTGGAATCCATAACTGGGGTGGATTGTTCCAATACTTCACAGCATTTTTCAACCAGTAAAGAATACCTGCAATGTTCACACCTTCATTTTAAAAATAATGGTGACAGTACAGACAGCAGGTTTGGTAATAGGAACAGCTAGAAAAGGAGACTAGAAGGAGAGTCCTTAGGGTCAGTATATTTACCGAAATCAATCCAAAGCTTCAACCATTTTGAAGCTAATGTTGTAGTTATGCTAATCTGTATGTATCAAAGCAAAGATCTCAGAGGCATAACATTTCACTGAAGTCTTTAAAAGAGTCCAACCTACATAGAACATGCCTGATGGGGTCTCCAGGCTATCCTTATAGAGTAGTCAGAGAGCATTCTACGAGGAGCATGTTCCCTTTGGACTTAAATAGATCAGCCATGCAAAGCAAAGGTGTAAAAACTGTTGTTTAGCAGGATCTTGTACATTATTAACTCTGAGACCAATTGATAGGGACTCAGTATTCCTAAACTGCTTAAAGCCAGACATGGAAGGTTGATCAGGGGAAACATGACTATCAGAATTACTCAGAGTTTTGATAGAAGCAGAAACCAGGCCCGGGGCAACAGTCTGCAAAACCACTTTGTCAGAGTGTAAAAGGCACAGCTCACTAGGAAGGTTCATAGAGCCAGTAGGCAAAGTAACAGGGTGAAGTTCAGATCTAGCAGGAGATTTAATCATCTTACCAGTAGGAGTAACAGTAATACCATTATACTGAGCAACAGCAGGGTCCGAAGGATCTGAAAACCAAAAACCATTCTCCTCTGGAATCCAACCAGCAGACTGGAGTGCATCAACAGGGCTCTGATTCAAGTCAGTCCCTGGTCATCTGGGTGGAACACCCAAAGTCTTAGTCCTAGGTGGCGCTGACCCAGTAGTCATGCAGAAAGGTCCTGAGCAGAACTCCCTTCAGTGCAGCAGAAGAGCTGCCTCATCAGCAGTCACAAGCTTACACAGTGCGGCAGCTACACACCACTGCTGCAGGTCTAAACAACTATCAGGTGGAAAAAAGAGGTTGTTTCACCTTCCATGGCAGAAGTAAATTCCTGCAATTTGGCAATATCGGGGATAGTGTGCTGATCAGTCTGAACAGGAGAAGTCTCAAGCAGCAAAGTGGTCGTGTCAACCTAAACCAGGCAGGAAGCAGCTGGTGGTGCTTCCGAAGGAGAAGCCTCAATTTCCATGTCCATTCACACAACAGGCAATGAAACAAAAGAGTTTGCAGTCAACATTGTATTTTCTTCCCCAACATATGTGGAGAACGAAACAGGAGTAGAATCTTCGGTCTCTAAATTTTCAGAGGTAGGTCAGGTGACCTGCTCCCCAGCCTCCTGCACATCCGTGCACTCCGAGGTCCAGCAGGAAGTGGCCATCTTGGCAGACAGCCAGCACATCCCCCTACAGCAGAGTAGGGGAGTTTTTATTGATAAATAAACATAAATAAACATAAACATGACATATCAAATCCAAAGTCATTGTAAGATCACAGAACAATCAGAAACAGAGTTTACAAAGTTCTTGATGATACATGTTATGGATGTGATGTATAAATAGACCTCTTTATTTAAACTTAATTATATGTAAAATCCTTACACCATTTCATTACTTTGCCAGAATTATACATTTCACATCCTTTAGATATACCTTATACATTTCCTTGCCACCATTTGGTAAAACCCTCATAAGATACTCTTTTGTGATTAATTACCCATTGACACCTCCTGCCATAAATAAAAATGCAAACAGCCAAAAACACTGCTAGGGTATTTTCATTAAGGTGGGCTAGACTTGGGGATAGATTCCTATAACCAACATGTCGTAGTTCAGATTCTTTAACCAAGAAAACTTCCATTTATTGCTGCATAAACCCATAATTGTTTTACATCAGAGCAGTAAAAAATAAATGTTCCATAGTTTCTTCTTGATTTAAACAGTCAGAGTAAGGACAATTCCTTTCTTCTTTCGCTTTATATTTTGCTGTACCTCTAACATTTAATCTACCATACATAATTAGCCATTGTGTTTCCCACATAAAGGCAGGCATTCTGGTATTATTCAGTTGGGCTAATATATAGGAGTTATGCACTGTCGGGCAATTTTTTAAACTCGGTTCAGCAGGGTAGGTTAAACTCATAATCACTTTATATAGAGATTTTATCATGTTAGAAACCACCATTTGTTGAGTAATTTTCCATTTTTACATTTTTGAACTGCTGGTTTAAAATATACTGGAATATGTATGTGAGATTCAATTTAGGAGCCAGATTAACCTAAGCTTTAAGATATCTACCTAATACTCTTTCCAACCAAATACTTTCAATACAACCTGGTCTCAAAATTATGTTTTTAATGGATATTGTTATGAACAGGGAGTGAAAGAAGGAAATAGGATCAATCATTCCTAACCCTCCTTTTGCAATATCTAGATAAGTGAAATCTCTTTTCACTGGATTTTATCTATTTCCAATAGTAACTGGAAACAATAACTATAAAGTCTAGTCTCATACTGGATGGGTAGAGGAACAGCATCGCTACATATTGTAAACAGGGAAAAATAAACTGTTTTATGATTTGAATACGCTTGGATTTAAAGAATTTATAACCTTCCATCTAGAAACTTTCTGCTCTACTTTTATCAAAACTGACTCCCAGTTCCTTTCAGGAAGAGTTTGAGGTCCAAACACAATACCTAAAATGTTTAAAGGCTCTGATGATATTAAAATATTATTATATTGAAACCCTGATGGCTGCCTGATCCTATGATCCAACCTCTTGTCTTAAGCAGGTTAATTTTGGCATTTGATACTTCTGCAAAAAGGTTAAACTCACTAAGGAATCTTTGCAGCTGTTCAGACTTTCTAAAAAAACACACACAGACATCATCTGCATATGCTTGAATACATAATTTAGAGTTAGAATGCTCTCTGCCAATTCCTATCCATTTAGGTGACACTGACAGAGATCGGATAAATGGTTCTAAAGACAAAATGTACAATAAGGGGGCTTAATGAACATCCATGATGGACACCTGCTTTTAAATTTAATCCCTTTGTTTGAACTCCTTTAATCAAGGGGTACACCGTATCTGATGAATACAATGCTTTAATAATATTGATTATTTCCTGTGGGAAACCAAAAAATTTTAAGACCGTAAATAAATAGGTATGATCTACCCTATCAAAAGCCTTCTCAAGGTCCGCCGATATTAAATATCCTGTTTTGCCTTCTAATGAAAGATGCTCTATAACATCTCTAATAATCATAAAGGAGGATTATATTCTTCTGTGTGGAATACTACAATATTGATGAGGTGATATGATTTTTTTCTGCATACTTTTTCATTCTGTTATTTAATAGCATCGTAAATATTTTATAATCTGAATTCAAAAGTGTTACAGGTCTCCAATTTTTAATATCCCTTTTATTTCTAGATTTATAAATATGGATAATTAGACCATCCATAAAAGATGAAGATACCCCCTTACCCATAATAATAAATTGAAAAACTAAATGCAGACAACCCGAAAGTTTGGTTTGAAAGCTTTATACAATGAATTATGAAGTCCATCTACTCTAGAGAAACTTCATCTTTCAGATTCTGTATGATGTTTTAGATTTTTGATGCTACTAAGGGATCTAGGAGATATTTAGCTTCATTTGGCAAAGATGAAGAAGGAATTGTAACTAAATACAATTAATTTTATCTGGCGAATAGGTGAGGAAGGATACAGCGATTCATAATAAGTTTCTATAATTTAATTTATATCCTTCTCTTTTAGCACTGTCTTACCTTCTGATATTAAAAACTCCATTTGGGTAGCTTCTTTGAATTTTCTACTCATTGCAAATGGGTCTCCTAGTTTTGTTTTTTGAGTATGATTTGTAAACAAGGCCTGCACTGTTTTCGCTCTATCATATTGCACCTGTTTCATTTCCTTTTTTATATTCTCTATTTGTTCTGAATAATCTGACCTAGACATATTAGGTTTCATAACTAAATATTAATATTGCTTTCTGAGCTTTAAATATGAGAAGAAATAATTTTTTCTTCTGTAATGAACCATAGCTCTTAAACCATCTGCTTAAATATGTTTTCGTTTCCATCCACCATACACCTAAATCATTGTATAAATAGCTATTGATTGTCTGGCTTTCAAAAGAGTTGACACTGAAAACTGTACATAACTTTAACCAAGGGCCGAAGTATTCAGTTTCCATCTAAGTATTTTTTTGGCAGTGTAGACTAGGCCCCAAAGGAATATATTAAAAGCAAGTGATCTGAGAATTCGACTGGTTTTATCTGAAATTTTCCATTTGGTACATCTGTAGAGATAAACAGATAATCAATAATGGTTTTTAATTTACCTCTCATTAGGTATAACTAGGCCCAGAACACCTATACTGAAAACAATTAATAAGTCCTGCAGTTGAAACTATTGTTTCTAGTGAATTTTTTTCGTGGTTTGTTCTTTTGATACTAAGCTACAATTAAAATCACCTCCTCAAAAGATTGATTTAGAAGTAATTAAATATGGTTGTACTGCTTTCATGCAATTAATTCTTTCTGCTTTTGTTTGTGGGTTATATATATATAAATAAATCTACATTCTAGGTTATCCCATTTCCCATCTAAAAATAAAAACCCTTTCTGGAATCAGATTTATCAATCTATCCAGTAAAAAAAGAAAGGAATTAAACAAAATACCTATTCCATCTGTGCAATAGTTTCCAAAGGACCAATACAAGGGTCCCCAAGGCCAATCTCTTTTAAAAGTAACAATTTGCTCTATGGAATACATCCATGTTTCTTGTAAAAAGCATACAGAAATATTCTCTTTATGTATCACTTGATACAAAGCTTGCCTTTTGATCAAATTCAGAATACTATGAGTATTCAATGACCCCCAATTTAGTGTTAACATTGTAGAAAAGATACACCAGACATACTACTTATTTTTTTCCTTTTTTCTTCCTTCTTTCTTTATATTCCTCTGCTGTTAAAGCACCATTTTCAGGCACAGATTTCTGTGAATCAGAATCCACAATCTCCATTTCAGAATCACCCCAGTTGGTAAATAATGCCGCATAGGAGTTCTGAGTCTCAATACTAGTGTCAGAAGCCAGCCCGTCGGTGCAGCAGTAGGGTTACTGCTCACAGCGCCAGTGACCCGGGTTTGGGAATGGACTCAGGGAGCTGGAGGACCGGCCGGGAGGGAGGAGGATCAAGTGCCCAGAGGCTGCTCTCCTTCTCCGGGTGGGGGGGATGTGAGCCCCGCTGCGATACTGCCACCTGGGTGACCACGGGTGGTGGTGCAGCGAGGATCGCATGTAGCAGGGAGGAAGGATGTCTTCCGGGAGCTGGAGCATTAGCATATTGTGACGTGCATCTCTCCTAGGCTCTCCTTGCATGCAGACGTCCTACGAGGATGGGCGAAAAAGGAAAATACCCTCCGGTGCTCCCTGTAGATGGAGCTTCAGGCCCTGATCCCAAGGCCCCTGCTGGCAAGAGTGATGGATCCTCAAAGAAATCACAGTCGCTCGGGGTGGTGGAAAGAGGGGGCCCCCCCTCGTACCCACCTGGGGGTCAAACCAAGGCAGCGTGGGGGGGGTGACTGCACCCGATGCCGACAGACGAGCGGGGACGTACAAGGCTGTAGGAGATTCCTGAAGGTGAGGAAGCACCGGGGTGAGAAGGGGGCGTAAAAAGAGAATATATCAAAAAAAAAAATACTAGTGTTAGAAGGGGAGGATTTGGATCTCAGATTTTGTGAGGATCTCCTTGGTGGTAAAGGAAAGTGAGGAATGACTTCAATAGGAGGATTTTCAGACTTTTCGAGGTCTCTATAGCAAACAGGTACAAGAGTTTCTGGATTCAGAATGTTTTCCTCTACTTCTCTTTTTATCTCCTTCTGCCCTGTCTTATTACTTAAGACAAACACCTCTACTGAATCTATCATAATGGGTGTTGGGGGGGGGTTGTCTTAGCTAAAGGCTTCTGTTATTATCTTCTTGTGGTTGAACAGTCACCTCGCCTTGAGGGGCCTTCTTCTGTCTAAAAGAGGCTTCCTGGACCTTTTGAATCAGAACATCTGGGCTTATACAGGACTCTTATTCTTTGCTGCCCAGGGACATTCTCAGAAAACATGAAAATACCTTTGCACAGAACACATTTAGTGTGATTTGCACATTGCATCATTATGTGTCCTATTTCCCCACAATTATCACATCTTGGTTGATCACAAATGCTAGATAAGTGAGTTCTGGATCCACATTTATAACATGCCCTTGGTTGCCCCCCCCCCATAGAAACAAACCCCCCCTATCTCTCCCTAATAGAAAAGAATTGGAAATGTGCTCTATCCTGGAGCTGGCCTGTCTTAATTTCACTTTGTACTTCCACCCTCCCATCCAAAATTGTTCTGCATCTAGTATAGGTTCTGGTTCACTCAGAATCTCACACTTCCGAGACAGCCAGTAAGTTATATCCTCCACATTGACTCCCTTGTTTCTAAACATTACTGTAACAAATTTGATACAAGGTTTTATTATGGGAATCACCAAAAAAGGAGTCCATGTGGGGGATAACTTAATCTGATTATAGCATTCCAGAAATGATCTAATGAATATGATGTTAGAAAGCTTATGTCATAGTTATCTTCTCCTAAAATATTGATAAATGCAAAGATATCCCTTGGTGAAAAATAAAGAGAATCCTTTATTAAACATTTCCCCACATAATGCCTATCAGGCCGTCCTGACAATCCCCCTTTGTATCGTATGTGCACTGCATTCCTCCTTGGTGCTGCTTCCCTTTTAGCATTATTTTTTATTTATTTATTTAGTTTTTGTTGACCGGGTAAGTGCACTAGACAAATCCTGCCTATTTTCAGGCACGACCCGGGTCTGACATTAAAGGTTTCTGTGAACCTGCAATGAATTGGTCATTAGAACTAATACCAGGGTCTTCCTCTTTACTAAAACTTTCTTTAGCTTGCCCTAGGCCTATCTTCTCTGACTTGTTTGAATTTACAGTTTCTGAATTACTTTCATGCCCCGCTGTCTCAACCCTAAGTAACTTAACCTGTGAAATAGTTTAGTAAGATCTATTTCTTTTACATTTGGTTTCCAGTCCGGTGTTGCATTTTTAAAATTAAATGAAGGACCCCATAATGGGTCTGGAGTCCAAAAACCTGTGGCTGTCTTCTCCCAGCCTGCCTCTAGTAGCGCTTTATGTGGTGACCAGGTTTCATCAAAAAGTGCTGCATTTGCTTTTCCATTTTGAACTAGCCCGGGTGTTACTCTGATCTCTGTTTTCTATGTCTTTCCATCCCCATCTCCTGAAATAAAGTCTGAGTCTATTTTAGCCATGCTGACTCTACCAGTAAAACTGAATTCAGTCACTCCTGACTGTTGTTTGCCATCCTTTGAAAAAAAAACTGGTCGCTATGTGCTGTGGTTTGATCACGAGTGACTGGCATTTTAAACACAAATCTTGCCTCCTTAGTCAATTTCACCTGAACATCAAATGGCTTTTCTTTCACATTCTTGGGTTTATCAGAGCTTCCGGTGTGACTCTTAGAATTCAAGAAAGGGTCAGATGTGTTAAGGACAGTGTTTTTACTTGATAAATCAGGCTTTAGGCACTCGCTCTCTTTCGTTCTTCTTCTGCCAGCCGAACAGCTAGGCTGGCTACTGAATTCAGTAGCTTTACACATATTCTGTTTTGTAAGTTCTCCCTTCTTGCTTGAGCCTTGTTTAGGATTTTGATCAATATTGCTGCTGTCAGAATTTCCTCTTGCTCTGTCAAATAAATCAGCTGATGTCTTAGGGCTCTGAGGGATCATTTCAAATTGCACTTCATTGTCCTGAGGAATTTTATCAGTTACAGTAGTTAAAGCATTTTCTCCATTTGACTCACTCTGATCTTGGAAAATATTATGCTCACTGTTTTGATGCTGATCCTCTGAAAAACTGCATGCTTTATGAAAAACTTCTTCTTGTTCCATTTCCAATTAGCAGACTTGACTGGCCTCTGTTTGTGCTATGTTAGAAGGTGAGGCCTTCCCTTCCACCAGCCACATCAACACTACCTCCTCCACTGCTGTCCAGCTCCAAACTGAGCTCCTCCACTCCACAGGAAGTCAAGCCCTCTCCTGGTAGAGCAGGGGATTTCCCTGGTGTCCTGGTCAAATTACCCCATTCATTAAACAAATACTACACACAGCTTAATCTGGTTCAATTTCAGTTGGTTACCATCTGTATCCCACCACCCGTGTCACCCCTGAAAAAGGGACTTCTAGTCTCAGTTGGCCTACTCAGTCAACAAAATTCAATTAATAAATAATATAATGTTCAAATAATATTTATTACAGTATTGTGATTGAGTTTGCAAGAGGACTCATTGAGTTGTATTATTAATGCTTCAGTCACACAATCACTATTTAAGCTCCTCTTTATGAAGATAATGGGATTAAAGCAGGCAACCTTTGTGATTTAACAGTACAGTAGCAAAAACAGGTGGCCTTTGTGATTTAATAGTATAGTACCAAACAGGTCACTTAACTCTTCAAAAGGAAAAAAGTACTAAAATTTAAAAATTCCAATGCATTTCCATTACTATGGTTTTTAGATATGTTATCTTGTTGCTGTGTTATTGCTGGTAGTGTATACATTTTTAATCTAGTATATGTATGCTGTTTGCCAATGAAGCTCTGTGAATGTATCATGTTTCCTTGTGTGAACCTCATCCAGTTCCATCTTGAAAATGAGTTTATCTCAATGATGTTCCACCTGGCAAAATAAAGATTTGATTGATTGATTAATAGTAACTCACTAGGCTTTGTAATGGAAATAACAGGTTAGATAGATAGATAGATAGACAGACAGACAGACAGACAGACAGTCAGATAATATATGGTAAAGAAATAAAACAGAGGAATGCATATAAATATCTCTCTATATATAGTAAAGAAAGATAAACAAAGAAGTGTATTTATAGAACTCCAAAAGTATTGCTCAGTGACCCTTACTTAACAGTTGTTATCACATCACCTTTTAAAAATACATTTCCACTACTTTACTTTCTAAGGAAATGTGTAAATGGGTCATGTGAGAGAGAGAGAGTGTGTGTGTGTGTGTGTCTTTTCAATATGAGTAGCTATACAATCGAATAAGAGCAGGAGCAGAAGCAGAAGCATGACTAGATGGAAACTTCCTGAGAAACACTGGATAATATAGGATTACTGGTAGAAAACAGCATTTCCCTGGATGTGTATAATTCTCTGGAGTCAGGAAAATACTAATTATGGAAAATATAATGTTATTTATTACTTTTATGTTTGCCCCTTAACATTTTGTGTAGCCGAAACTGCATCACTGCCATAAGAAGTGAATTCAACCAGGTGTTTCCCTTTACACTGAAGTAGCAGCTTCCCTCTCCCAAATCTGAATGCTATTTCTGTAACTGATGCTTAGAATTTCATTATTTATCAAGAATGGACAACTACTTCTACTGAACTCATTATTTTATACACAGTATTGTTACCACCCTCCCAAAAAAAATCAGTTTAGTCTAACCAACCAAAAAAGAACATTTGAAAAAGACAAAAGAAGAGTAAGACTATGCTGCAAATTAATGCATTAACAGACCTTGTGTAGGCTAGAGAAAGCTACAGAGACTGAAAGAGAGAGTTTGTGAATCTTTCCATTCTGGTTGGAAGCCGAGAGAGCTACGACTCCTGTGCTTGTGCAAGTACAGGAAGCAGAATTACACTGCTAGTTTTATTATTACAAAAGGTATGCCACCTATGCCAGAGAGAGTGAAATCTTTCCAGAACAACTTGCTGTGACCCCATGATCTGCAGGTCATCTCTCCTCTGTCTTTCTTGTTTGCCCACAAGAGGAAAATTGCAAATAGGTGTTTTGGTCGGACCAGAGCTGTGAGCAACAGGGAGCCACTCAGAACAGCAATGGACAAGGGATGGGATACATCTGTGTTTGGTATCTTAGACGTTTTCACCTGAAGACAGAGAGGGTCCAGGATACGAGTTTAGAAATGTGTTCTAAAGGGACATGTTTCCGGGAATACAAAACACTTTTTTTATGTTCTAGTTGTGTTTCTCGTCTCCCTATTGTCTGTATTCTCCCTCTACTTTTTTTAATGAACTCTTAATTTATGTAGGTATATATGGATAGAGACAATACTTACTGTCGGTAGTGGTTCATTTCATTTTATATTTCTGAAATCATTTAAATAGAGCTGTGTGGAATATAAAATTCTGCCTGCAGAATGCCTGTGGAATGATCAGTCTGATTACATGGAATTTCATGGAATTTTTATGAAAAGTCCATGGAATTCTGCCAAATTTAAAATTTCAATTATTTTCTATAATTTTAAAAGTAAGCATCAATTAACACCAAATTTAGAATGTAAACAGAACCCAACTTCTTATCCAAATTCTTCACAATGTACAGATTTAGAAAAGCACCCAACATTGGTATATATACCACATTTTAAGTCTCAAGTTTCAATGGGAGCCAAGTTGTAGGCAGCCAAACATATTGCCAAAATTTAGATTTCTGTAATTAGTATAATTTTGATAGTGTTCATTGAAATGTTATAAAATTTGACAATTTGACAGGTGTACATGTTATCATTACATTTATATATGTATATAGTTTCAGAATTCTACTTCAAATGGGACTAAGTTATAGCCTACAAACATGTTACCAGAATTTAAATTTCAGTTATTTCCTCTAATTTTAAAATGACATGTCCAAATTTTACCAGAGTGGAAGCATTTAAACTAATATACCACATGGTCATTTCTAAAAAGTGCACATTTGCAGCTTTAAATGGGATTAAATTAAAAGTAGTCAAAAGTTCACAACATTTAAAAATTACATTTTCAAGAACGAAAACTACAAATTTAAGCCCTGAAACTTTAAAACTAGAGAATGAAATACCATGAAATTTGGCAAATTCTTAGATTTACAAGGAGACTGTGCATGCTAATTTTATTAATTGCTTGCTGCCTGAAATTGCAAAATAATATGGCTGTGCATGGACCAAATAGTATTTCCTGAATATCACGAATAGTAGGCTTGCAAAATATTGGATGGACTTCCTGAATAGTTCACTATTCAGCCACTATTAGGGATGTACTATTCAGTGGGTTACTCAAAATCTCACAGAGCTTTGTTGGCCAATCAGAGGATGTTTTTTGGAGCTCACAGCCATGATCACCATGTGTTATCAACACTCTGAGTGTGTAGCACAGAGTTCAATATATATAGAGACTTGCATGAGAACTCTAAAGGCTCAGTTGAAGCCATGCATCTGCCATATAGTATTAGTGGAGGACTGAGGTGGCAGCAGAATAGCAGGAACCATTCTTGAAACTTAGAAAGTGGCACCAGCATACTGTTCTGACAGTGATCTGATGATCCAGTTGGGTAAGAAGCAGCACTGACAGCAGGGAAATCATGAAGTGGATGCACATTGTGGTGACAAAAACAAGGTATGCTTATTTGTCCTTTGCTTTTACAGTATAAGAAGTCCCTTACTTGATTGCTGTCAGAACAGTGTGCTAGTTCCACTTTCTATCTACTGCATCTGCAGCACCATTATTTCTTATACTACCCCATGAGATTTTTGTGACTATAAAGAGATTGGCATTTAACTCCGAATATTGACAGAGTTATAACTTATTGAAGTTTTAATGTTATCCTATGGGAATAGATATGTTTTATTACTTGCTTTTTTAATGGCCACAATTATTTAAGGAAGTGAAGCATATAGTTATTCATATAGTACCCCATAGACCTTTGTTACCACACAGATATTGTCAGTTAACTCCAAATATTGATGGAGTTATAGCCAAGACCACTGTTTTTCGGTTTTACAGGAAAATCCGGTAAAATTCGAATTAGGCTGCCTGAAAACTGGTAAAATGAAGATTTCATGGAATCTGGCATTTTCTATCAGATCAGTAAATCTATAAAAAAGTGTGTTTTTCTTTTAATTCCTTCCTGTACTATTTTCAGTTTGCTTTATTTAATGCTCTGTTTATTAAGCCTTCTTTAATTCTGATTATTTATGCACATACTAAAAGAATGATAACAGAATCCCGGTAAAATCCGAAAATTGGAGTAAGAATCACCGGTGAAATTCCGGAATCTTAAGTCTTGAAAATGGAATTTAATTGTTTTAATCACCGTAAATCAGTGGCCTTGGTTATAGCCTGTTGAAGCTCCAGTGTTATCCTATGGGAATCGTTATGTTTAATTACTTGCTTTTTTAATGGCCACAATTATTTAAGGGTGCAGCATATTTTATTCTTGTAGTACCCCCATGGGATCTTTGTAACCATACAGAGATTGTCACTTAACTCCAGATATTGATGGAGTTATAGGCTGTTGAAGTTCCAGTGTTATCCTATGGGGATCGTTATGTTTTTATTACCTGATTTTGTTAATGGCCACAATTATTTAAGGTTACGGCATATGTTATTCTTGTAGTACCTCTTCAGACTTTTGTGACCATATAGAGATTGTCACCTCTGCATCCTCCTCCTGAAGTAGCACAAGACAGTCTCTGGCAATAGTGTACAAGTCAATGTGCCATGACCTCTGCATCCTCCTCCTGAAGTACCAGCAGCACAAGACAACCTGTGGCACCAGTGTACAAGCCAAAGTGCATTGACTTCCCCTCCTCTTCCTAAAACCATTTTAAGGACTTATGTAGCAATTCTCTAATAAGGCAATTTTCCTTGCCAAATACTGGATACTGAATAACGAATATATGGGACCCAAAAATGGAATATTAGACTGAATGTTCAGAAAAAAAGTATTCACACAGCTCTACAAAGTAACATCTGTACTTAAAGTCAAATCCCACAAGTCTGTCAAAATTGTAGAATTTCATGAAAAATTCCAAAAAAAACCCCATGAATTTGTTAATTTCATTTAGCTTTATCTTGAGGATTATAATTAAAAGATAGGGGTATGAGAGGCAGGTAGTACAGGAGGTTGCCAGGTTCAGGAGTTAGACGTACAGTTTCACCAAGAAATGGACAGCTGAGCTGGGTAGCACAACAGTGGTAGACCCCCAGGTTTGAGCAAGGAAGCACATAGTGCCAACAATTTCAACCTGAATGCAGGATACTGTATTTAAGGATCACATCCAGTAAATTTATAATTCAAGGAGCCTGATGTACTGTACATGCAAGTCTGGAACTTAGAGGTACTCAAAAAGATGTAGTGTGGGAAGACAATGTCTGGGGCAGCTGGAAGGAAGAATTCTGGCTATTACAACAGGGTAGGTCAATAGGGAAAGGAGTAGGTGACTCATGATTTAAGGGAGTTTATCACTGTAAAGAACAAAGAGGATATCAGTGGGATCAGTAGTTTTACTGAGTCAATCTGGCTATGCCAAAAGAGAAGGGGGGAGGGGATAGTCACCCAGGAAGGAACAGCAGGGCTACAAAAAGCTCAGCCCAACTTATCAAATGAAGTATTGATATGTGTATTGTTAATGTTTAATCCCACAAAAAGAATCATGGATGGTTTCTTTATATGCTACTATAAACATGTGAGAAACTGGTACCATTATTTTATTTCTGCTACAAAATTGCAACTGCTAAAACAGTTTATCCAGTTGTGTTAGACACCAGGATGCACTGACTATGGATATGCATATCAAATATTAAGTATGTGCCTGCAAGAGCATAGAAGTTACAAACATCCACATTTTTGAATGTTTTCACAAAATTAAGCAAATATTTCCATAGTAAAGATTTGAATCCCTGTAATTTAAAAATCTCTTATCCAATTCTGTCCATATTTGGATCATTATAGACATTAAAAAGGTTACTCATGCTAATTTATACATTTCTAGCACCAAAGGTGCCCAGGTTATATGCAAATGAACTTTTTCCATGAAATGTGCAGCAAAAAATAAAATGACAGATTTTGAGCACATATAATTTTGAAATGATGCATTGTATTGTCATGAAATCTGGCAAATTATTAGAACACCTGTCATCATGGAATCATGCCCAATTTTAAGATCTCTGACCCAATAGATCAAATCAAATCAAATCAAAATGTATTTATAATGTGCTTTTCTACATATCAAAGCACAATTACATATCAAAATAACATCAAACATAATAAATAACAGCATAAAAATAATAAAAGTAGCAGTAAACTTATTCAACACTAATTCAAACAGATAACTTTTCAGAGACGCCTTAAATGACTCCATGGACAGACACTCTGTAATCTGATGAGGTACAGAATTCCACAGGGTTGGGGCCATAAAAGAAAAAGCTCTGGCCCCAGTTGACTGAAGACGAACCCTGGGAATCTCTAGCAATTCCTCGTCAGTGGAGTGGAGTGGATGAAGAGGGCAGTAAGGTCAAAGAAGATCTTGTAAGTAGCCTGCTCCCTGACTGTGTAGTGTCTTATAGGTCAGCAATGCGACCTTGAAAGTGATTCTCCATTGCACCGGCAGCCACTGTAGTTAGCACAGCACAGGTGTGATGTGGCAAGTTCTTGGTAACCCAGTCAACAACCTGGCTGCAGCATTCTGCACCAGCTGCAGGTGACAGAGATCCACTCCTGGCAACCCTAGATATAGAGCATTACAGTAATCAAGATGCAAGGAAACAAAGGTGTGGACCAGCATAGGAAGGTCATCGTGTGCAACAGGGTGTTTTATCCAAACGATATTCCTCAGATGGTAAAAGGAAGACTTGACAGCGGCTGACACCTGTGCCTTCAGTGTCAGCCTGCTGTCAAAATTATGCCTAGATTCGCACCTGTTCAGAATGTCTCTACTGGTTACCCCTAGTACAAGGCCAAAGGGAGATCCAGGAGTCATCTTCTCTGCATGATGACCCGGTCCACAACCAACACCTCAGTCTTATCCAGATTCAATTTCAACCAGTTAGCACTCATCCAGTCCTGGATCTCAGTAAGGCAGTTATTAAAGACCGATAATGCGTCATTCTGTTTGGGTACAAAGGACATATAGAGCTGAGTATCATCATCATAGATGGTGGAGATGTATGCAGACAAACATTTTCATGACATTTCACACAAAAATAAAATGACAGAATTTGAGCATCTATAATGTTGAAACTATCCATTTGAATGTCATGATATGTAGCATGTTATTGGCCCTCTACAACCAGAGTGTGCCTGCCAAATTTCAGAGCTTTAGCCTAGACAACAGCTGAATTATGACCAAATAACTAAATTTAAAAAATTCCACAAAATTCTGTGAAATTTCATGGAATTACATTAACCATCATCAAAATTCCATGAATTCAGAGTTTTCCCATTCCACGCAGCTCTAATTCTAAACCATTTTAAATTTTCTGTACAACCTTATTTTTTCTTACCTATAGGATTACATATGGACACGGATGGTCATGTTGGCCTTCATCATACATAACAAGTTTATGACACACGGCCCTCCCTTTAACTGTGCATGCTTCAAATCTGGTAGAATGCCATTTTTTCAGGTAGACAATGCAACTCGTCACACTAGTGTATGAGTGCTCTCCAAAACACTTAATTGATCCTGAAAATATATACTATTTATTCTGCCATCTGCTACCAGCAAAATTGTCAAAGGCAGAACCACGGTAATTTCAAAAGCCATGTACTAAAGGAGCTAAGGGTGGAACTAGCAGAGTCATTATCAAAACTGTTTAGTGAGTCTCTGAGCACAGGAGTGATCCCAGAAGACTGGAGAAGGGCTCATGTGATCCCGCTCCACAAAAGTGGTAGCAGGGAGGAGGCAGGGAACTACAGACCAGTCAGTCTTACCTCAGTAGTGGGCAAGATTATGGAGGCAATCCTTAAGGAAAGGTTAGTGCAACACCTGGAATCCATAGGAGCACAGGATCCAAGACAGCATGGGTTTACAAAAGGAAGGTCCTGTCAAACTAATCTCATAGATTTCTTTGACTGGGTAACCAGAGTGGTGGACCAAGGGGGAGTAGTTGATGTCCACTACCTTGACTTCAGCAAAGCTTTCGATGCTGTTCCACATAGAAGATTGATTAATAAGCTGGGTAGGCTCAGGGTGGGTCAGAAGTTGGTCAACTGGGTGGCAAACTGGTTGATGTGCAGAAAACAGAGAGTGGTGGTAAATGGTATACAGTTAGAAGAGATGCAAGTCACAAGTGGGGTACCTCAGGGATCAGTCCTGGGGCCAGTCCTCTTCAATATCTTTATCAGTGACATTGCAGATGGACTGGAGGGTAAGGTTTGTTTGTTTGCAGTTGACACAATGATCTGCAACAGAGTAGATGATCCAGATGGAGTGGGCAGAATGAGAAGAGATCTGGATAAAGTAGCAAAATGGTCTGAAGAGTAGCAACTGGGGTTTAATGCAAATAAGTGCAAGATCATGCACATAGGGAAGGGAAACTCTGAAGCTACGTATAGGCTGGGAGGGGATTTGTTGGCAGTCACAAGGGAAGAAAGATACTTGGGCATCATCATCACTGATGACCTGAAATCATCCAAGCAGACCACAAAAGGAGTAGGTAAGGCTAGGGGGATGATGGGGTGTATTAGTAGGGGTATCACAAGTTGGAAGAGGGAGGTAATAATCCCTCTTTTCAAGACACTGGTTAGGCCCCATCTGGAGTACTGCATGCAGTACTGGAGGCCACGCCTTCACAAAGACATTAACCAAATTGAGGCAGTCCAGAGAAGGGCAATCAAAATGGTGCAGGGACTGCATCAGAAAACATATGAGGACAGATTAACGGAGCTTAATATGTATATCCTAGAGCAAAGGAGTGAGAGAGGTGATATAATTTAAACATTCAAACACCTTAAGGGCATTAACAAGGTGAGTCTAACATGTTTCAATATAAGAAAAGTAGCAGGACAAGAGGACACAGCATGAGATTAGAGGGAGGTCGATTAAGGGTAATGTGAGGAAGTTCTTTTTCACAGAAAGGGTAGTGGATGCAGGAACAGCCTTCCTCAGGAAGTGGTGGATAGGAATACAGAGCAGGGCTTCAAACAGGCATGGGACAGGCATAAGAGAGCAATATAGAGGAGTATGAATAGATAGGCCATTGACAGGGCAAAGGCCAATGGCACATTCATAGGGTAGAAAAGAAATGGGCAGACTGGATGGGCCTTGCGGTCCTTATCTGCCATCAGCGTCTATGTTTCTATGTGAGAAAATTTTCTTTGCAGAAATAGAAAGGCTTGTTTCCCTACCCACTTGAGGGATAAGACAGACATTGGAGAAGGCTGGTTGAGTAAACAGCAAGTAAAAACAGATGATGGGGATACGTTCATTTTGCATCTACCTTCAAAACGTGCCCTCCTACCCACTTTTAGCAATAAAATTGATTGGATGGCTGTCTAATAGCTGAGCAATGACTAGAAAGCCTAAAAACTGTAAGAAAGTACCTGCTCAGCCTCATTCAGTATAACTCAAACTGCTTAAGGGAGGTACGCTTGTCATGTTTGGTGCATTGGTATTTTAAATCAACAATAGTAAGTAAATTGCATTGCACCTCTTGATGTACTCTTTTGATAACATTTTTTACATAGACTGTGCAAGTTACAAATCTAGCCCTTGGAGGTTTATATTGAGGTTTAAAAAGGTTAAGTACTTTTCCTTTTGTAAAGTCAATTTAAGCAAATACAAGCTATAATATGTTTACAGGACACAAATAAAGTGTTCTACTCAGCAAAAGTTGAGCACAATTATAAAGTAATCTTTGCTATATCTTAAGATTCTTAAAGCACTTTATTGTATTATTTGTTAGGTTAAGGTATGTTAATTGGAACACTTTTTTTTATAATTTAGACTTTATTAGTACATTTTCCTTTATAAAGTGCAGTTACAGCGAGACAAAGTGTGACATAACACATGTACAGAAAGAACTGCCCAGCCCACCCTTCCCACCCATCCCCCCTTACAGCAGCAGCAAGACCATATTACCCTAAAATGCAGTGATTATTTCCATTGGACATATGAGAAAGACTGCGGTGTGGCATAGTTATAAGTGAGACAATGAGAGTAAAGAGTGGAGGGATCCTATATTTTACTATGAGCTGCAAGTCTATTATGGAGGCTTGCAATCGCCTTTTCTGTTCGGAGATTAGCAATGATTTCATGCAACCACTCTTGGAAAGATGGGGTGGATTGTCTTTCAATGGTGTAAAATGAGTTTCTTAACAGATAGAGCAATCATGGAAATATGAATTTCCTGATTCTGACCCTGACAAGGACATATCCCTAGGAGACATATCTCAGGAATAAAGTACCCTGAAGGCCCAGAATGGGATCCAGAGACATCTTGATTGAATTCCATAGAAGGAAACTTTGGGACAGGACCAAAACATATGAAGGAGCATTCCTTCTTCCTGCATGCACTAGTACATATACTAGAATTTGAGAAACCCCATTTCTTTAGTTTAACAGGGGTACAATACATATTGTGTAATATATGGTATTGCATGAGACACAATCTGTCCTGGGAAACATATTTATGACAGGATCTCCATAGGGATTGCCAATCCAACTGGTATTGAGGGAGGAGTGAGTTCCAGAATCTAGTGGATCCAAAGGAGTCCCCGTATTTTTTATAATACAACACTCTGTATAATTTACATACGGTGCCTGAAGATCCAGACAGTAGGGAGATTTCAGGTATCAAGGCTGACACCTTCTGGGAAGGGGGAGTATTCTCCAGGACTATTGTGAGTAGTGTCTTAACTGCATGATGTTAAAGTGAGATGAAACCTGGGGACAACCAGTGTCTCTCCCATCCACCAGGAAAGCAGTTTTCCATCACCTAATTGGGGCAACCACTTACTGGGAATCTGCTTCTTGTTAATAGTAAAAGATGGGGAGTTCCAAATGGACTGAGCTAAGTCAGTCTGAGGGAGTAATGAAAAATAAACATAACTGTGCATAAACTCTAAAGAGATACCTAATGTAGGACAGTCAGCTGTCTTTACATGTGACAGTTTGAGGTAAAATAGGGTTAAGGGATCCAGGCATTTAGCTTTAATTGCATCTAATTCAATCTAAGCACATACTGGTTGTTCCATTTCAAGTCTGGGATATTCATCTCATGCATTTTACTAGGTGACTGGCCCAGTAGTATAATGCCATATGGGGAATCAGAGCCCTGCCTAAAATTTTGAGGCAGCTGGTTTATAATAAGCCAAACAGGGGTATTTATCAGCCCAAATAAATCTTGTAAATATACTATGCAATTTTTTAAACCAGCGTATAGGGATAAAAGAATTGAGAAGGGATAGGGGGTAGAAAATTCTAGGAAAGACATTCATCTTAATTATGTTAATCCTGCCCTATAATGATATGGAAAGTTTAGACCATCTGTCAAGGCCATGAATAATAACCTGTGAGAGAGAATCCAGGTTATCCTTAAACCATGTTGAGGGGTTACGGGATAACCTAATGCCCAAATACCTAAATGCTCTAGGAGTCCAGCATACGCCTAGGGGACTAATATCATTCTTGAATACCTTGTGGTTTAATGGGAAAAATAAGGATTTACTGGCATTCAGCTTATAATTAGATAGCTCGCTAAATCTGGCTATTTCATTCAGTAAGGCGGTATTGATGAAACCGGATGGGAGAGGTGTATCAACAAATCATCTGCATACCCGGTGACTTTAATTTCATGGTGCCCAACCCAAATACCTTGTATAGAGAAATTTTGAGAATGTTTTCAATGAGGGGTTCCAAGTATAAATTAAATAAAAGGCGATAGGGGGCTACCCTGCCTAGTAACTGAATGGAGTGGAAGGAGTTAGAGAAAGCCCCATTAGCTGAGATTCTTGCTGTAATGGATTTATATAGTGCAGCAACCCAGGATATGAATACTGGAGGGAATTTGAAGGCGCTCGATACCTTGAACAAAAAACTCCAATTTACCCTATTGAACGCCTTCTTGGCGTCCAGAGAGACCAGGCCTGTGGGGAACTCAGAATCTCTGGTAGCCGAGAAGACGTGAGATAACGTACGCAAGTCGTCCGCCGATGAGCGTCCCTTCATAAATCCTACCTGATTCATGCGTATTAACTCAGGGAGTACCACGGATAGCCTATTAGCTAAAATTTTTGAGAGAATTTTAATGTCTTGATTTAGAGAGATATAGGTCTGTAACTTTGGACAAGCTCTGGGTCTTTGTCTGGCTTGGGAGAAGCACTATCAAAGTTTCAAAGAGGTGACAATCAACCTCCGTCCCGGAAAGAATATGTTGAAATAATCTATTAAGTATTGGTAGTACGAGATCTTGAAACGTCTTGTAGAAAAGAAAAAACCGTCAGGACCAGGAGTTTTATCTGAAGGTAAACCATTGATAACCTCAGCAATTTCTTCCTCTGATATAGAGGAGACAAGAGAGTCTTTGTGACGTGCTGGGAGGGAGGGCAGGTCGGAATACATCAGATACTTCTCCATGCTTACAGGGCTGGGGGGGTGCGCCATGTCCCTGTACAGTGTTTCGTAGTATACTGCAAATTCTTGAACTATCTCAGTAGGAGATGTTCTCAGAGACCCATCAGCTGACGCCCTGATAGAAGGGATGAATCTCACAGATTCTTGTTGCTTGATATGGAGTGCCAATAGGCACCCTGCCTTCTCTCCCTGATCCATATAACTAGCTCTAGTACATATGATAGTTAACTCTGCCTTTTCCCGGAGTAATTCTAAATATCTATCTCTCAACAATAGGAGCTTCGTCCTATCCTCTTCTGGAGTATTGGCCGAAACATTAATTTCAAGTGCCCGAATTTGGGATAATAAAGATAATAATTCTGACTCCTAGCTCTTTTCCTAGTCACTGCCATACTAATAAGAATGCCTCTCATGTAGGCCTTAAAACCCCCATGTAATGTCCGGTTTTGCACTATTTAAAGGTTGGACAAAAAAAGGCCTCAATATGATCCCTTATGATTTTACAATATTTAGAATCTTTAAGCAATTGATCATTAAGTTTCCATCTTGTTTCTCTCTTTGAAACATCCTGAAATGCCAGTTTACACAACACCAAAGAATGGTCAGAGACAGGACCAGGTTGGATCGACGAGGTCCTGACCCCAGGTAAGAGTCTGAGAAATGAAAATGTAATCAATGCAGGACTGTGAGCCATGCGCCAATGACCTGTAGGTGAACTCCTTGGAATCCGGATATAGAATACGCCAGACATCACAGGGCCGCATTGATCCAGTAGACTCTAAAAGTCCTCTGACCTGGAGAGAACCCCTGATCCACCACCTGACCTGTCGAGGTTTGAGTCGATGACTTGATTAAAGTCACCCCCCAGAATAATCCTTATAGGAAGGAAAGGCAGGATTATATTTATAAGTCTCATGAAGTACCCAGGGTCATCTGCATTAGGGCCATATATGCTGCCCAGTAACAATGATACTGACCAAAAAGTACCTATAACTAAAACGAACCTACCCTCAGGACCCTTGATGACTTGTGTAGAAACAAAGGGAATACCTCTGTTAATAATAAGCATGACCCCACAACTATTGGAGGAGCCTTGAGCCTCTTAGACCATCCCCACCTGTTGTCTCCTCACTTGCGAGGCTTCAGTTTCTAATAAGTGTGATTCCTGTAGGAAAGTTATTTGACAGCGTAGTAGCCTTAAATGTCTAAGAACCTGCTATTGCTTAGATTTTTTCCTGATCCCCTTAACATTCCATGTTGCAAAAGCCACCTCCTTGGCCACCTGCTAAAGACTACTAGGTGTAATAGATTCGGCCCTGCGCTCAGGGTATCTAGCACGAGTAATCTAACCCTACCCGTTGCTGCTGTAAGGCCCTCCCACCACCCTAACCCCCCATCAAAAGCCCAACTTTAAGCCCCAGTACACCCCACCCCAAACAAAACCCATAGTACCCATCCTCTCCTAACCCCCAATTTGTCACAAGTAACGCTTAGCACAGCACTGGGTCATATACTCCCCCTCCCGCCCCCCGAGAATATCCTCTGCTAATGATCACCCACATATCTCTAAGTGTAACATAATTTTTGAATTACATTGACAAGCACTTAATACCTAAGGAGTGGTCTCAGGCTTTCAGAGCCTGTGGACATATGACAGTGAATCCAATAGAACTAGAGAAGAAAAATGAGGCCAGACATCAGAGACGTGAATATGGCAGGTATCCACGAGACTCCAAAATGAGAATTGAAAATTGCCTGTCCTCCTTAGAGAACTGCACCAAAAACCAGAGCCAGGGGAGAAACAAATACAAAGGGGTAACCCCAATCTCGAACTGAGAACATGAAAAAATAAGAAACAGGATGACAACCAAAATGAGATCCTGAAATAAGAAAACAACTAGGAGTGATTACCCAGGGGTTACCAACCCCTAATTCCAAAATACCCCGTGCGAAGCCAGAATGACATAGAGACTGAAAGAGATCCCTCTCGAGTCAAAATCACCCTGACCTGTGTTAATTGGGCAAACCGCGCCCTCTTGTGGTCATATCCCAGTCCAACCAGCCTGCCAGGAGAGCAATGAAAGCCCAAAACCGCTCAGAAACCTGAAAACTAACATATAAGATCTAATCAGGAGCCATTAACCAAAAGCCTTCCCCCTGTATGCTATCCCCAGAAACTGAGTATGTAGTGTTCTCCAGAATGCAGTCCCAAATAAGCCATCACCAGAACCCCTAAAAGGATTTGCCCTGAAACAATATTAACACCAAAAAGCCACAGCATGAAAATGGTAAGAGTCAGGCTGTATATTAGTAGCCCAGTTCCAATTGGAAGAATAAACACAGCAGAACTCGGTCATTGGAAAAAGCTTTCTCCATGAAAGAAACAAGTAACAGATCACTCAGCAGCTCTCAATGAATCGATACTCCAGAGGCACTCTTAGGTCATCGGAATAAATCTGGCAGCACTGATTTGAGGCTTAGTAGTGCAGCTTCAGGATCTTCAAAATTAAGCCAAGAGCCGCTTATCGAGACTTGTAACTTTGCTGGGTACCCCATCCTGAATTTTAACCCTGCCACTATAATCTTAGATACAATAGGGTGGAAGGCTTTCTGCTTCAGACGAACCGAGCCAGGGATGTCTTGAGCAATTCTCAACTTCGCCTTCTCCCATCTGACTTCTTGTAAGGCCTTGACATTCTGCAAGAAATGCTGCTTTTCCAGATAATTCAGAAAGCAGCAGATAATTGGACGAGGGGGAGCATCAGGTGGGGGTTTTGGTCGCAGGGACCAGTGAGCATGCTCTATTGTGTACACTGGGCCAAAGGGAGAGGGACCAGCAACCCGGTCTACCAGCTTCTGCACAAAGACTACTGCATTCTGGCCCTCTTCCCCTTCTGGAAGCCCGAGTATTACAACATTTCTTCGGCTACGGCCTTCCAAATCTTCGAGTTTAGCTTCTAAGTGAGATAACTTTTGTCTCATTGATAGAAATTCAGGATCCAGGCTTTCCAGTTTTCTCTTGATCAAGACTATTCAGGCGGTATTATCCGAGACCATGATAGAGACTTCATCCAATTTTCTGGAGAGGGATTTCAAGTCGGTTGCCATATCTTTCATCTCTTCTCAAATGGCTTAAATTCTTCCAAGAACCTGTTAAGAGTTAAAGGTTCTTGATCCCCAGCTTGACACGAAGGATCAGGCTTGTCTGGGCCACTCGAGGCTCAGGATTTCTTTGAGGCCTTCTCAGAAGTGGTGGGGGGGGTATGTTTCTGCGGGGCTTTCTTCATATAAGCCTCCATTTACTGCTCTGATACCCAAAACTGGAGCACAGGATGTTTAGACACATGAAAAAATCATAAGTAGAGGAATCAGAGGTTTTAACGATGTAAAAAGACAAATTTATATTCGGGAGGCAGGAGCTTAGTGGAGGAGCTTCTACTCAGCACTCTGCATCACATGATCTCCAATTGGAGCACATTTACTGTAGCCACATCCAAGAGTAGGGTCATTCTCGATGCCCTACAAGAGGCCATGCCTCAGACAGCTAGTGTTGGAACCCACTTAGGAGAGAGTAATCTTTGACCCAGTACTCTCCAGTAGGGGAGGAGAGAGGATCACTGATTCCGAAGTGGATAGCTATCTGGGAAAAAGTGACCACCACACAGTGTGGTTCATGATAAACACCATCGTGGAGTCAAGCCATATAAAAGCAAGGGTATTGGACTTTAGAAGGGCTGACTTTGGCAAAATGGGGGAGTGCTTAAGGAATGCACTAGCAAATGGGCAGTAAGGAGGAATGGAAAACAATGGGGAAAATCGAAACTGCCATCATAGAGGCAACAAGCCTTTGTGTGAAGCAAACAAAGAAAACAAAATAAAGTAAAAAAACACTATGGTTCTGAAAAGAGGTGGCAAGGAAGGTTAGGGAGGAAAAGATAGCATTCAGGAAGTATAAGGAATCACAGACGGAGCAAGACAGAGAACTATATCAGTTAAAGCAGAGAGAAGCGGGGAAGGCTGTAAGGATAGCAAAGGCCCAAACAGAGGAAAAGATAGTCAGCTCATTTAAGAAGAGGATAAAACCTTTAATAGATACATTAGGGAGCAAAGAAAGACCAAGGGAGGGATAGTGAGGCTTAATAAAGGGGAGGGATGGTGGGCAGAGAGTGACAGTGAAAAGCAGAGATACTGAACAAATACTTTTGCTCAGTATTCACAAAAGAAGAAGGGGGGGGAGGTATCTGAACCAAACAACAGAAGCACTCTGGGCAGGGGGGTCGATACCAGTCCATTCACAGCAGGGAAACTACAGACCTGTTAGTTTGACCTCAGTGGCAGGGAAAATGATGGAATCACTTCTGAAAGAAAGAACTGTCAAGTACCTAGAGTCCAGTGGGACACAGGACTCAAGGCAGCATGGATTCACAGTGGGAAGGTCATGTCAGACAAATCTAATAGACTTCTTTGACTGGGTGACCAAAGTAGAAGACCAGGGAGGGGCTGTGGATATGGCTTATTTAGACTTTATCAAGGCATTTGACACAGTACCACACAAAAGATTAATAAACAAGTTAGTCACTCTGGCCCAGTGGCACCTAGGGTTAAGGCACTAGATGCCCCACCTCATGCCATGCCGTCAACCTGGGTTTGGGAATGAGCCCAGGCCATCAGGGGTCAGTAGGGGCAGGAAGGGATTGAGCATTTGGAGGACAGCTCTCCTTTCCTGTGGAGGGTTTAGGGACAAGTGTCGCTCTTGAACGACCTCTGGTGGCAGTCAGGGGAAGCTGCAGAATTTGTGGTGCTGCCATATAGACTGGTAGAATAGCCTAGAGGTTAGAGGAATGAGGTGTGAATGAGCTTGGTATATCCAGCAGCCCAGACCTGAGTTTGATTCTCACAACCTGCACTTGCATACTGTGTGACTCTAAACAAGTCACTTAACCACCCAGTGCTCCCAGGTCACCCCTGAAAACAGGAACTTGTGCCTAGTGGGCCTTACCCAGTTACCAAAAGACTAACATAAAATAAAATAAATATGGCAGAGGTGGAGCTCAGTGGATGCTGGTTGTCATTGCACACCCGAGCACCATCAGAGGGAGAGAGGGGCAGGGAGGAAAAAAGACAAAAACCCATCCTGCCATTGGTAGGTGAAGAAGGGACAGAGGTCATGACCCCACATCACTGCTGGACTTCTGTGTCCAACCCGGTCCTGTCCATGACTGCTGCCTTCATCACTTAAGATAGAGCACCTGAGGAGCTTGGTGGTGCATGTGTGCAGCTGACATGTATTGGATATAAGATGGAAACCAGAAACAAATAAGTCCCCAGGTGAGACTGTTCTGGACTTTGGGGTGAAGGCAGAGAGGCATTGTGTAACATGTGTGGAACTCCCTATCTTGCCCTTATTTGATAAGATATATTGGGTGATGATGAAGGACAGCAAACAATAAATAAGTCCCCTGGTGAGACTGTTTTGGAATGTGGGGTGAAGCCAATGGTCAAAAGAGATGAAGTAATAATTACTGAAGGAACTTGTAGTAAACTCTGTCATGAACTCAAAAGTGATTTGTCTACTGTTAAATGGGGTATATTACAGACAGGGATCCTCAGATCATACAGCTCAGTAAATATGCTATTCAAAACAATGGAAAAGATAAGTATGGAAGAGAACAATAAACCCTTATGGTGGTATGTGGTATGAGGTAAAGGGGCATACCGTCTACCATGTGAAACCAAATCTTCACACTAAACAGGTAAAAGCAAGGGTGGTAGTACCTTACAAGTATAGAGAAAGGGTACTAGATGCAATTTGTAAGGGAAGTGAGTGTTTAGATCATGGGAAGTTTTAGAACGTTTAGTCCCCTTTACCACTGGCCTGGAATATATCGACATGTGGCAATGTATTTACGGGAACTCAAAAGACATGTTGGAAAATATGGGAAAGGTATAACCCAGAGGGATGACAAATGCAATAGGTGGTTACGCTGGAGAAAGGGGAAACTTTCATATAGGAACAGGGGTGCTAGATGGTAGGTGCCCAAAAGATTTGTACTAGGCTATGGTAGCTTGAGGTATCCTAACTTGTGTATTGCAATTCTGATCCTTTATAGGGAGAAAAGTAAATAGGACGGTGGAGGTGAATTGTTTGAAAATTGGGAATGCCCATGTTAGGGATCGCTATCTGATTAGAGAGTGAGACAGATAGGACAAGGAGCATTGAATGGAAACAATTCGGCAAATTAAAATATGGTATGAATACAACGGGTTTCCATTATTCGAAAAAGGTAATTGATTGGGACAGTTTATGTAAGGGTAAAGACTTGATCTCATTTCAATGAAGGAATACATATATTTAAGTTTTTTATATTTTAAAGCTAGGTTATATTTTTTTCCTACTGAAGTATTTTTCTAACGAATGGGGGTTGGCCACCTGCAGCCGCTTTCTATTTTTTTCCTCTATTCTAATGTAACTTTCTGTTTCTGAAATGATAAAAGTAATATTTAAAAGGGAGACTGTTAGTCCAAATGGTCATTGTGACTACTTCCTATAGTATATGATGTAAGCCCCAGGTATTGTTTTGTTATAGGATTGATCTGCTATGGGACGCTGGGGTGGAGCTCTAAGGTGTGGGTGGGCCGGAGCTCCATAACCCCACCCCGGGCTTAAGAACATTGGAGGTATTTGGACAACCAAATATATGGTTGCCCTCTTTGGGGGGAGGAGTATCATAAAGTGGTTCTGTGATACTTTTAGGTGCCTCATAGATCTATGCTAGATATTCTCTTTCATGGTCTGTATGGGTAATTCCCAGAATTAAATAAAGAAATAAAGAATTTAATGTTTGGATTTAGTTAACAAAAGGGGCCGGTTTGAAATAAAGGGGCTGGTCTGAAATAAAGATATATAGCTGTGATTTGTTTAAAGTAGTATTAAATAAATTAAAGGTAATGTGCTATATGAAAGGAAAACAAAAGGGCTTGCCAGTTTATAGTAAAAGATTCTGTCACTTTAGAATGAAAACCAGGAGCTGGCAACTGCTTTTTGTGTTACTTAATTTCAATCGCTGCTCTTAGAATGATTCTGTGCACTTTAGTTTAATAAATGTCCCTCTTGCTTAAATAAGGAAGCTGTGTGTCACGTTAATTGAAGCAGCTTCCTAAGTTACATTGAAATGGTTTTGATTTTAGGGAATAACTATTCACACATTTGTGCAGATCACTGATCCCATGTATAGATTTTGCCCAACTTTGGTCAAATAAACAAGCAGCCCTTTCCTATGAAATAATTATGGGAATCCTCCGCCCAGAGAAAATGGTTAGTTTCGTCCTCTCCTTTCCCATGCAGTTTTCCATGTAAAAGTATAATTGTCCTGTTTAGTTTTTCCTGGAAAGATGAATGCTTTTACTCCACAGGCTAATTCCTGCAGGGTAGCCCCCTTTTCATAGTAATAAAAGCCCTCTGTGGAAGCGTTTTAAATACCCCTTAATCATTTTGTTTTGTTATGCAGCATTTCCTTGGGCTTACTTGTGCTTAGCAAGCTTTGTAAGAATGTTGAGAACCTCTAGTTCTCTTCTGTGCCTCTGTTTTGCTTTCTGGTAGGAGAGGAGCTCTTAGGTAAGTGACATTATCTTTTTATATTTGTCCTGAGCTCCTGTCAAAACTGTCTTGGTCTGGCGCTGAAAATAATTTTTATTCGATCATTCATGACGATTGCGAAGGCATGTAGCCTCTAATTTAACTTTGAGTAAGTTTGTCTACATAATAATGAGAATTTGTATATTTACATACCCTCCTGTGGTCGGCCAGCCACTCCTTGAATTCTTTTGTAATGTTGCTAGAAGGGGTGGTTCTTCCTCATGCCAGAGAATGAAAATAAATACCTCTAAAAAGATTGCAATTCACCCTGCTGATAGTATCTAAGTTATTAAAGTAATAAAAATGTGTTTATGTTATTTAAACTAAATATTGATGCATTGTGTAAAGAAGTTATATAGAAAATGTTTTGGTGGGTGGCGTTAATGAATCACCTGACTGCTGAATGGTATAAAAGAATAGATATCACTTAGGGATGTTAGATGACCAGGAGAGGAACGCCTGGAGAGAATTCCAGGAGTGATGTCAAATTGCTAGCGAATGTGTTAGAGTTGGTCTGATATAATTTTCTGGACATTTGAAGAGGTTTTAAGAGAGTTTGCGTATGAGATGTGTCCGCTATTGATGAAAATCAGGAACTATAAAATAAATTTCTGAGCTCTAATAAAGACTGCTATTGTGTCACGCCATCTGATTGCCCATGTACACCTGCACCCTTCCACAGTCCTGCACTGTGAACTGTTGGGGTGGCATGCTAATGCTTGGGCAGGGCTGCAGTAGGTGTTGTTGTGTCTTGTACTGTAAACTGTTGGGGGTATGCTGAGGATGGTTGGCTGCACAGCATGTTGCTGTGTACTGCATTGTAAACTGTTGGGGGTATGCTGAGGGATGGGCTGGGCTGCACTGTGTGTCTCTGTGTCTTGCACTGTAAACTGTTGGGGGTATGCTGAGGATGGGCTGGGCTGCGCTAGGTGTTGCTGTGACCTGCACTGTAAACTGTTGGGGGGGTATGCTGAGGGATGGGACGGGATGCACTAGGTGTTGCTGTCTCCTGCACTGTAAACTGTTGGGGGGGGTTTGCTGAGGGATGGGCTGCGCTGCACTGTGTGTCTCTGTGTCCTGCACTGTAAACTGTTGGGGGGATGCTGAGGGATGGGCAGGGCTGCACTGTGTGTCTCTGTGTCTTGCACTGTAAACTGTTGAGGGTGGGCATGCTGAGGGATGGGCTGGGCTGCACTGTGTCTCTCTGTGTCTTGCACTGTAAACTGTTGGGGGGGTATGCTGAGGGATGGGCTGGGCTGCACTGTGTGTCTCTGTGTCCTGCACTGTAAACTGTTGGGGGTATGCTGAGGATGGGCTGGGTTGCACTGTGTGTTTCTGTGTCCTCGCACTGTAAACTGTTGGGGGTATGCTGAGGGATGGGCTGGCTGCACTAAGTGTTGCTGCATCTTGCACTGTAAACTGTTGGGGGGGAATGCTGAGGGATGGGCTGGGATGCACTAGGTGTTGCTGTGTCCTGCACTGTAAACTGTTGGTGGGGGTTTGCTGAGGGATGGGCTGTGCTGCACTGTGTGTCACTGTGTCCTGCACTGTAAACTGTTGGGGGGGGTATGCTGAGGGATGGGCAGGGCTGCACTGTGTGTCTCTGTGTCTTGCACTGTAAACTGTTGAGGGTGGGCATGCTGAGGGATGGGCTGGGCTGCACTGTGTGTTTCTGTGTCCTGCACTGTAAACTGTAGGGGGTATGCTGAGGGATGGGCTGGGCTGCACTGTGTGTCTCTGTGTCCTGCACTGTAAACTGTTGGGAGGGTATGCTGAGGGATGGGCTGGACTGCACTGTGTGACTCTGTGTCCTGCACTGAGAACTGATGGGGGGGCATGCTGAGGGATGTGCTGGGCTGCACTGTGTGTTTCTGTGTCTTGCACTGTAAACTGTTGGAGGGGTATGCTGAGGGATGGGCTGGGCTGCACTGTGTGTCTCTGTGTCTTGTACTGTAAACTGTTGGGGGTATGCTGAGGGATGGGTTGGGCTGCACTAGGTGTTGCTGTGTCTTGCACTGTAAACTGTTGGGGGGTATGCTGAGGGATGGGCTGGGCTGCACTGTGTGTCTCTGTGTCCTGCACTGTAAACTGTTGGGAGGGTATGCTGAGGGATGGGCTGGACTGCACTGTGTGACTCTGTGTCCTGCACTGAGAACTGATGGGGGGGCATGCTGAGGGATGTGCTGGGCTGCACTGTGTGTTTCTGTGTCTTGCACTGTAAACTGTTGGAGGGTATGCTGAGGGATGGGCTGGGCTGCACTGTGTGTCTCTGTGTCTTGTACTGTAAACTGTTGGGGGTATGCTGAGGGATGGGTTGGGCTGCACTAGGTGTTGCTGTGTCTTGCACTGTAAACTGTTGGGGGTATGCTGAGGGATGGGCTGGGCTGCGCTAGGTGTTGCTGTGACCTGCACTGTAAACTGTTGGGGGGTATGCTGAGGGATGGGACGGGATGCACTAGTTGTTGCTGTCTCCTGCACTGTAAACTGTTGGGGGTTTGCTGAGGGATGGGCTGCGCTGCACTGTGTGTCTCTGTGTCCTGCACTGTAAACTGTTGGGGGATGCTGAGGATGGGCAGGGCTGCACTGTGTGTCTCTGTGTCTTGCACTGTAAACTGTTGAGGGTGGGCATGCTGAGGGATGGGCTGGGCTGCACTGTGTGTCTCTGTGTCTTGCACTGTAAACTGTTGGGGGTATGCTGAGGGATGGGCTGGGCTGCACTGTGTGTCTCTGTGTCCTGCACTGTAAACTGTTGTGGGGTATGCTGAGGGATGGGCTGGGCTGCACTGTGTGTTTCTGTGTCCTGCACTGTAAACTGTTGGGGGGTATGCTGAGGGATGGGCTGGGCTGCACTAGGTGTTGCTGTGTCTTGCACTGTAAACTGTTGGGGGTATGCTGAGGGATGGGACGGGATGCACTAGGTGTTGCTGTCTCCTGCACTGTAAACTGTTGGGGGTTTGCTGAGGGATGGGCTGCGCTGCACTGTGTGTCTCTGTGTCCTGCACTGTAAACTGTTGGGGGGGTATGCTGAGGGATGGGCTGGGCTGCACTGTGTGTCTCTGTGTCTTGCACTGTAAACTGTTGTGGGTGGGTATGCTGAGGGATGGGCTGGGCTGCACTGTGTGTCTCTGTGTCTTGCACTGTAAACTGTTGGGGGGTATGCTGAGGGATGGGCTGGCTGCACTGTGTGTCTCTGTGTCCTGCACTGTAAACTGTTGGGGGTATGCTGAGGGATGGGCTGGGCTGCACTGTGTGTTTCTGTGTCCTGCACTGTAAACTGTTGGGGGTATGCTGAGGGATGGGCTGGGCTGCACTAAGTGTTGCTGCATCTTGCACTGTAAACTGTTGGGGGAATGCTGAGGATGGGCTGGGATGCACTCAGGTGTTGCTGTGTCCTGCACTGTAAACTGTTGGTGGGGTTTGCTGAGGGATGGGCTGTGCTGCACTGTGTGTCACTGTGTCCTGCACTGTAAACTGTTGGGGGGTATGCTGAGGGATGGGCAGGGCTGCACTGTGTGTCTCTGTGTCTTGCACTGTAAACTGTTGAGGGTGGGCATGCTGAGGGATGGGCTGGGCTGCACTGTGTGTTTCTGTGTCCTGCACTGTAAACTGTAGGGGGGGTATGCTGAGGGATGGGCTGGGCTGCACTGTGTGTCTCTGTGTCCTGCACTGTAAACTGTTGGGAGGATATGCTGAGGGATGGGCTGGGCTGCACTGTGTGTTTCTGTGTCCTGTACTGTAAACTGTAGGGGGGGTATGCTGAGGGATGGGCTGGGCTGCACTGTGTGTCTCTGTGTCCTGCACTGTAAACTGTTGGGGGTATGCTGAGGGATGGGCTGGGCTGCACTGTGTGTTTCTGTGTCCTGCACTGTAAACTGTTGGGGGGTATGCTGAGGGATGGGCTGGACTGCACT
This sequence comes from Neoceratodus forsteri, assembly GCA_016271365.2. NCBI lineage: Eukaryota > Metazoa > Chordata > Ceratodontiformes > Ceratodontidae > Neoceratodus > Neoceratodus forsteri. The sequence goes on from CM057449.1 coordinate 1,510,061,505, forward strand.
GTGTGACTCTGTGTCCTGCACTGAGAACTGATGGGGGGGCATGCTGAGGGATGTGCTGGGCTGCACTGTGTGTTTCTGTGTCTTGCACTGTAAACTGTTGGAGGGGTATGCTGAGGGATGGGCTGGGCTGCACTGTGTGTCTCAGTGTCTTGTACTGTAAACTGTTGGGGGTATGCTGAGGGATGGGTTGGGCTGCATTAGGTGTTGCTGTGTCTTGCACTGTAAACTGTTGGGGGATATGCTGAGGGATGGGCTGGGCTGCACTGTGTGTCTCTGTGTCTTGCACTGTAAACTGTTGGGGGGTATGCTGAGGGATGGGCTGGGCTGCACTAGGTGTTGCTGTGACCTGCACTGTAAACTGTTGGGGGTATGCTGAGGGATGGGACGGGATGCACTAGGTGTTGCTGTCTCCTGCACTGTAAACTGTTGGGGGTTTGTTGAGGATGGCTGCGCTGCACTGTGTGTCTCTGTGTCCTGCACTGTAAACTGTTGAGGGGATGCTGAGGGATGGGCAGGGCTGCACTGTGTGTCTCTGTGTCTTGCACTGTAAACTGTTGAGGGTGGGCATGCTGAGGGATGGGCTGGGCTGCACTGTGTGTCTCTGTGTCTTGCACTGTAAACTGTTGGGGGGTATGCTGAGGATGGGCTGGGCTGCACTGTGTGTCTCTGTGTCCTGCACTGTAAACTGTTGGGGGTATGCTGAGGATGGGCTGGGTTGCACTGTGTGTTTCTGTGTCCTGCACTGTAAACTGTTGGGGGTATGCTGAGGGATGGGTTGGGCTGCACTAAGTGTTGCTGCATCTTGCACTGTAAACTGTTGGGGGGAATGCTGAGGGATGGGCTGGGATGCACTAGCTGTTGCTGTGTCCCTGCACTGTAAACTGTTGGTGGGGTTTGCTGAGGATGGGCTGTGCTGCACTGTGTGTCACTGTGTCCTGCACTGTAAACTGTTGGGGGTATGCTGAGGATGGGCAGGGCTGCACTGTGTGTCTCTGTGTCTTGCACTGTAAACTGTTGATGGTGGGCATGCTGAGGGATGGGCTGGGCTGCACTGTGTGTTTCTGTGTCCTGCACTGTAAACTGTAGGGGGGTATGCTGAGGGATGGGCTGGGCTGCACTGTGTGTCTCTGTGTCCTGCACTGTAAACTGTTGGGAGGGTATGCTGAGGGATGGGCTGGGCTGCACTGTGTGTTTCTGTGTCCTGCACTGTAAACTGTAGGGGGGGTATGCTGAGGGATCGGCTGGGCTGCACTGTGTGTCTCTGTGTCCTGCACTGTAAACTGTTGGGGGGTATGCTGAGGATGGGCTGGGTTGCACTGTGTGTTTCTGTGTCCTGCACTGTAAACTGTTGGGGGTATGCTGAGGGATGGGCTGGGCTGCACTAAGTGTTGCTGCATCTTGCATTGTAAACTGTTGGGGGTATGCTGAGGGATGGGACGGGATGCACTAGGTGTTGCTGTCTCCTGCACTGTAAACTGTTTGGGGGTTTGCTGAGGATGGGCTGCGCTGCACTGTGTGTCTCTGTGTCCTGCACTGTAAACTGTTGGGGGATGCTGAGGATGGGCAGGGCTGCACTGTGTGTCTCTGTGTCTTGCACTGTAAACTGTTGAGGGTGGGCATGCTGAGGGATGGGCTGGGCTGCACTGTGTCTCTCTGTGTCTTGCACTGTAAACTGTTGAGGTGGGCATGCTGAGGGATGGGCTGGGCTGCACTGTGTGTTTCTGTGTCCTGCACTGTAAACTGTAGGGGGGGTATGCTGAGGGATGGGCTGGGCTGCACTGTGTGTCTCTGTGTCCTGCACTGTAAACTGTTGGGAGGGTATGCTGAGGGATGGGCTGGACTGCACTGTGTGACTCCGTGTCCTGCACTGAGAACTGATGGGGGGTATGCTGAGGGATGGGTTGGGCTGCACTAGGTGTTGCTGTGTCTTGCACTGTAAACTGTTGGGGGTATGCTGAGGGATGGGCTGGGCTGCACTGTGTGTCTCTGTGTCTTGCACTGTAAACTGTTGGGGGTATGCTGAGGGATGGGCTGGGCTGCACTAGGTGTTGCTGTGACCTGCACTGTAAACTGTTGGGGGTATGCTGAGGATGGGACGGGATGCACTAGGTGTTGCTGTCTCCTGCACTGTAAACTGTTGGGGGTTTGCTGAGGGATGGGCTGCGCTGCACTGTGTGTCTCTGTGTCCTGCACTGTAAACTGTTGGGGGATGCTGAGGGATGGGCAGGGCTGCACTGTGTCTCTGTGTCTGCACTGTAAACTGTTGAGGGTGGGCATGCTGAGGATGGGCTGGGCTGCACTGTGTGTCTCTGTGTCTTGCACTGTAAACTGTTGGGGGTATGCTGAGGGATGGGCTGGGCTGCACTGTGTGTCTCTGTGTCCTGCACTGTAAACTGTTGGGGGGTATGCTGAGGGATGGGCTGGGCTGCACTGTGTGTCTCTGTGTCTTGCACTGTAAACTGTTGGGGGGTATGCTGAGGATGGGCTGCGCTGCACTAAGTGTTGCTGCATCTTACACTGTAAACTGTTGGGGAAAGGCTGAGGATGGGCTGGGATGTACTAGGTGTTGCTGTGTCCTGCACTGTAAACTGTTGGTGGGGGTTTGCTGAGGGATGGGCTGCGCTGCACTGTGTCTCTGTGTCCTGCACTGTAAACTGTTGGGGGGGAACGCTGAGGGATGGGCTGGGATGCACTAGGTGTTGCTGTGTCCTGCACTGTAAACTGTTGGTGGGGGTTTGCTGAGGGATGGGCTGCGCTGCACTGTGTGTCACTGTGTCCTGCACTGTAAACTGTTGGGGGGTATGCTGAGGATGGGCAGGGCTGCACTGTGTGTCTCTGTGTCTTGCACTGTAAACTGTTGAGGGTGGGCGTGCTGAGGGATGGGCTGGGCTGCACTGTGTGTTTCTGTGTCCTGCACTGTAAACGGGAGGGGGGGTATGCTGAGGGATGGGCTGGGCTGCACTGTGTGTCTCTTTGTCCTGCACTGTAAACTGTTGGGAGGGTATGCTGAGGGATGGGCTGGACTGCACTGTGTGACTCTGTGTCCTGCACTGTAGAACTGATGGGGGGGCATGCTGAGGGATGTGCTGGGCTGCACTGTGTGTTTCTGTGTCTTGCACTGTAAACTGTTGGAGGGGTATGCTGAGGGATGGGCTGGGCTGCACTGTGTGTCTCTGTGTCTTGTACTGTAAACTGTTGGGAGGTATGCTGAGGGATGGGTTGGGCTGCACTAGGTGTTGCTGTGTCTTGCACTGTAAACTGTAGGGGGGTATGCTGATTGATGGGCTGGGCTGATCTGTGTGTCTCTGTGTCTTGCACTGTAAACTGTTGGGGGGGTGTAGAGGGATGGGCTGGGCTACAATAGGTGTTGCTGTGTCATGCACTGTAAACTGTTGGAGGGTATGCTGAGGGATGGGCTGGGCTGCACTGTGTGTCTCTGTGTCTTGCACTGTAAACTGTTGAGGTGGGCATGCTGAGGGATGGGCTGGGCTGCACTGTGTGTCTCTGTGTCTTGCACTGTAAACTGTTGGGGGTATGCTGAGGGATGGGCTGGGCTGCACTGTGTGTCTCTGTGTCCTGCACTGTAAACTGTTGGGGGTATGCTGAGGATGGTCTGGGTTGTACTGTGTGTTTCTGTGTCCTGCACTGTAAACTGTAGGGGGGTATGCTGAGGGATGGGCTGGGCTGCACTGTGTGTCTCTGTGTCCTGCACTGTAAACTGTTGGGAGGGGATGCTGAGGGATGGGCTGGACTGCACTGTGTGACTCTGTGTCCTGCAATGTGAACTGATGGGGGGGCATGCTGAGGGATGTGCTGGGCTGCACTGTGTGTTTCTGTGTCTTGCACTGTAAACTGTTGGAGGGGTATGCAGAGGGATGGGTTGGGCTGCACTAGGTGTTGCTGTGTCTTGCACTGTAAACTGTAGGGGGTATGCTGATTGATGGGCTGGGCTGCACTGTGTGTCTCTGTGTCTTGCACTGTAAACTTGTTGGGGGTATGCTGAGGATGGGCTGGGCTACAATAGGTGTTGCTGTGTCATGCACTGTAAACTGTTGGAGGGGTATGCTGAGGGATGGGCTGGGCTGCACTGAGTGTCTCTGTGTCTTGCACTGTAAACTGTTGGGGGGTATGCTGAGGTATGGGCTGGGCTGCACTAGCTGTTGTTGTGTTTTCTACTGTAAACTGTTGGAGGGGTATGCTGAGGGATGGGCAGTGCTGCACTTGGTGTCTCTGTGTCTTGCACTGTAAAATGTTGGGGGGTATGCTGAGGGATGGGCTGGGCAGCACTGCACTGTGTGTCTCTGTGTCCTGCACTGTAAACTGTAGGGGGGGTATGCTGAGGGATGGGCTGGGCTGCACTGTGTGACTCTGTGTCCTGCACTGTGAACTGATGGGGGGCATGTTGAGGGATGTGCTGGGCTGCACTAGGTGTTGCTGTGTCTTGCTCTGTAAACTGTTGGGGTGGTATGCTGAGGGATGGGCTGGGCTGCACTGTGTGTTTCTGTGTCTTGCACTGTAAACTGTTGGGGGGGTATGCTGAGGGATGGGCTGGGCTGCACTGTGTGTCTCAGTGTCTTGCACTGTAAACTGTTGGGGGGGTATGCTGAGGGATGCGGTGGGCTGCAATAGGTGTTGCTGCATCTTGCTCTGTAAAAAGTTGAGGGGGTATGCTGAGGGATGGGCTGGGCTGCACTGTGTGTCTCTGTATCCTGCACTTTAAACTGTTGGGGGGTATGCTGAGGGATGGGCTGGGCTGCACTGTGTGTTTCTGTGTCTTGCACTGTAAACTGTTGGGGGAGTATGCTGAGGGATGGGCTGGGCTGCACTGTGTGTCTCAGTGTCTTGCACTGTAAACTGTTGGGGGGGTATGCTGAGGGATGCGGTGGGCTGCAATAGGTGTTGCTGCATCTTGCTCTGAAAAAAGTTGAGGGGGTATGCTGAGGGATGGGCTGGGCTGCACTGTGTGTCTCTGTATCCTGCACTTTAAACTGTTGGGGTGGTATGCTGAGGGATGGGCTGGGCTGCACTGCATGTCTCTGTGTCCTGCACTGTAAACTGTTGGGGGGTATGCTGAGGGATGGGCTGGGCTGCACTAGGTGTTGCTGTGTCTTGCACTGTAAACTGTTGGGGGGCATGATGAGGTATGGGCGGGGCTGCAGTGAATGTCTCTGTGTCTTGATCTGTAAACTGTTGGGGGGGTATGCTGAGGGATGGGCTGGGCTGCACTGTGTGTCTCTGTGTCTTGCTCTGTAAACTGTTGGGGGGTATGCTGAGGGTTGGGCTGGGCTGCACTAACTGTTGTTGTGTCTTGTACTGTAAACTGTTGTGGGGTATGCTGAGGGATGGGCTGGGCTGCACTGTGTGTCACTGTGTCCTGCACTGTAAACTGTTGGGGTGGTATGCTGAGGGATGGGCTGCGCTGCACTGTGTGACTCTGTGTCCTACACTGTGAACTGATGTGGGGGAATGCTGATGGATGTGCTGGGCTGCACTGTGTGTTTCTGTGTCTTGCACTGTAAACTGTTGGGGTATGCTGTGGGATGGCCTGGGCTGCATTGTGTGTCTCTGAGTCTTGTACTGTAAACTGTTGGGAGGGTATGTTGAGGGATGGGTTGGGCTGCACTTGGTGTTGCTGTGTCTTGCACTGTAAACTGTTGGGGGGGTATGCTGATTGATGGGCTGGGCTGCAATAGGTGTTGCTGTGTCATGCACTGTAAACTGTTGGGGGGTATGCTGAGGGATGGGCTGGGCTGCAATAGGTGTTGCTGTGTCTTGCACTGTAAACTGTTGGGGTGGTATGCTGAGGGATGGGCTGGGCTGCACTGTTCGTCTCTGTGTCTTGCACTGTAAACTGTTGGGGAGTATGCTGAGGGATGGGCTGGGCTGCACAGAGTGTTTCTGTGTCCTGCACTGTAAACTGTTGTGGAGGTATGCTGAGGGATGGGCTGGGCTGCACTGTGTGTCTCTGTGTCTTGCACTGTAAACTGTTGTGGGGGGGTATGCTGAGGGATGGGCTGAGCTGCACTAGCTGTTGTTGTGTCTTGTACTGTAAACTGTTGGGGGGGTATGCTGAGGGATGGGCTGGGCTGCATTTGTAGTCTCTGTCTTGCACTGTAAACTGTTGGGGAGGTATGCTGAGGGTGGCTGGGCTGCACTGTGTGTCTCTGTGTCTCACTGTAAACTGTTGGGGTATGCAGAGGATGGGCTGGGCTGCACTGTGTGACTCTGTGTCCTGCACTGTGAACTGATGGGGGGGGCATGCTGAGGGATGTGCTGGGCTGCACTAGGTGTTGCTGTGTTTTGCACTGTAAACTGTTGGGGTGGTATGCTGTGGGATGGGCTGGGCTGCACTGTGTGTTTCTGTGTCTTGCACTGTAAACTGTTGGGGGTATGCTGAGGGTTGGGCTGGGCTGCACTGTGTGTCTCTGTGTCTTGTACTGTAAACTGTTGGGGGGTTATGCTGAGGGATGGGTTGGGCTGCACTAGGTGTTGCTGTGTCTTGCACTGTAAACTGTTGGGGGGGTATGCTGAGGGATGGGCTGGGCTGAACTGTTTGTCTCTGTGTCTTGCACTGTCAACTGTTGGGGGTGTGCTGAAAGGGGATGTTCTGGGCTGCAATAGGTGTTATTTGTGCTTGCACTGTAAACTTGTTGGGGTATGCTGGGGGATGGGCTGGGCTGCACTGTGTGTCTCTGTGTCTTGCGCTGTAAACTGTTGGGGAGTGTGCTGAGGATGGGCTGGGCTGCACTGTGTGTCTCTGTCTTGCACTTGAACTGTTGGGGGGTATGCTGAGAGATGGGCTGGGCTGCACTGTGAGTTTCTATGTCCTGCACTGTAAACTGTTAGAGGTATGCTGAGGGATAGGCTGGGCTGCACTGTGTCTCTGTGTCTGCACTATGTAAACTGTTGGGGGGTATGCTGAGGGATGGGGTGGGCTGCATTAGGTGTTGCTGCATCTTGCACTGTAAACAGTTGAGGGGGTATGCTGAGGGATGGGCTTTGCTGCACTGTGTGTCTCTGTATCCTGCTCTGTAAACTGTTGGGGGGGTATGCTGAGGGATGGGCTGGGCTGCACTGCTTGTCTCTGTGTCTTGCACTGTAAACTGTTGGGGTGTATGCTGAGGGATGGGCTGGGCTGCACTGTGTGTTTCTATGTCCTGCACTGCTGTAAACTGTTGAGGTGTATGCTGAGGGATGGGCTAAGGCTGCCCAGTGTGAGTCTGTACTGCACACTGTAAACTGTTTGAAATTGTCTTTGAGGTATGGGCTGGGCTGCACTGTGTGTCTCAGTGTTCTTACTGTAAACTGTTGGGGGCATGCTGAGGGTCGGTGCGGCTGTACTAGGTATTGCTGCATCTTGCACTGTAAACAGTTGAGGGTTTGGTGATGATAGACTGGGCCTGTACTGTGTGTCTCTGTATCCAGCACTGTAAACTGTTGGGGGTATGCTAAGGGATGGGCTAGGTTGCACTAGGTGTTGCTGTTGTCTTGTACTGTAAACTGTTGGGGGGTATGTTGAGGGATGGGCTGGGCTGCACTTTGTGTCTCTGTGTCTTGCACTGTAAACATTAGAGGTATGCAGAGGATGGGAGTAGGCTGCACTGATGCTGCTGCATCTTACACTATATAAACAGTTGAAAGCGGGTATGCTGAGGATAGGCTCTGGACTGCACTGTGTGTCTTCTGTGTTCTGCATAAACAGTTAGGTGGGTATGCTGAGGATGGGCTGGGCTGCACTGTGTGTCTCATGTCTTGCACTGTAAACTGTTAGTGGGGTATGCTGAGAGATGGGCTAGAAGCACAGTGTTTCTCTGTGTCTTACACTGTGCTATGAGGGGTATGCTGAGGGATAGGCAGGGCTGCACTTTGTGTCTCTGTGTCTTGCACTGTAAACTGTTGTGGGGTATGCTGAGGGATGGGGTGGGCTGCACTAGGTGTTGCTGGATCTTGCACTGTAAACAGTTGAAGGGTATGCTGAGGGATGGCCATTGCACTGTGTGTCTCTGTATCCGCACCAAACTGCTGGGGGAATTTGAGGATGGCTGGGCTGCACTGCGCTCTGTGTCTTGTACTGTAAACTGTTGGGGGGTTGAGGATGGGTTCTGCTGCACTGTGTTTTGTCCTGCACTGCAAACTGTTGGGGGTATGCTGAGGATGCGGTGGGCTGCAATAGGTGTTGCTGTCTTGGTTTGTAAACAGTTGAGGAATTGAGGTTGGGCTGGGCTGCACTGTGTGTCCGTATCCTGCACTTTAAACTGTTGGGGGTGGCGTTGAGTGATGGGCTGGGCTGCACTGTGTCTCTGTGTCCTGCACTGTAAACCGTTGCGGGTATGCTGAGGGATGGGCGGGCTGCACAGGTGTTGCTTTGTCTTGCACTGTAACTTTGAGGAGTATGATGGTGGCCCGAGCTGCACTGTATGTCTGTCTTGATGTAAACTGTTGTAGAAATTATGCTGAGGGATGGGCTTAGACGCATTGTGTGTTCTGTGTCTGCTCTGCAAACTTTGGGTGTGTGCTGAAGGATGGGCGGCTCTTTAGCTGTTGTTGTGTATTACTGTAAACTGTTGGGGTATGCTGAGGGATGGGCTGCTGCACTGTGTGTTCTGTATCCTGCACTGTAAACTGTTGGGGGTATGCTGAGGGATAATAACAAAATTTCGCGCGGTCTCGTTTGCACCAAACCGTTGGGGGTATGCTGAGGGAAGGCTGGCTGCACCGTTTTCTGGCGTCGCCTGTTAACGTTGGGGGTATGCTGGGGGATGGGCTGGGCTGCTAGGTGTCTCTGAGTTTTCACTGTAAACTGTTGGGGTATGCTGAATGGGCTGGGCTGCACTGTGTGTCTCAGCGACTTGCTGTAAACTGTTGGGGTATGCTGAGGGATTAGGCTGGGCTGCACTAGGTGTGCTGCATCTAGCACTGTAAACAGTGGTATGCTGAGGATGGGCTGGGCACCTGTGTGTCTCTGTATCCTGCACTGTAAACTGTTGTGGGGTATGCTGAGGATGGCTGGGCTGCAATAGGTGTTGCTGGTCTTGCACTGTAAACTTTGGGGTATGCTGAGGATGGGCTGTCCCACTTTGTGTCTCTGTGTCTTGCATGTAGCTGTTGGGGGTATGCTGAGGATGGGTGGGCTGCACTAGGTGCTGCTATCTTACTGTAAAGTCTCTGTGTCTTGGTCTGTAAACGTTTGTGGGGTAGGCTGAGGGATGGGCTGGGCTTCACTGTGTGTCTCTGTGTCTTGCACCGTGTAAACTGTTACGGAGGGTATGCTGAGGATGGGCTGGGCTACTATAGCTGTTGTTGTGTCTTGTACAACTGGTGGAGGTATACTGAGGGATGGGCTGGAACTATGTGTCTCTATGTCTTCCACTATAAACTGTTGAGAAGTATCTCAGGATGGGCTAAACTGTGTCTCTGTGTCCTGCTGTAAACTGTTGGGGGGTATGCTGAGGATGGGCTGGGCTACCTGTATGCCACTCTGTCCTGCCTGCCAACTGATGGGGGCATGCTGAGGATGTGCTGGGCTGCACTGTGTGTTTCTGTGTCTTGCATATAAGCCCAGTTAGGATGGTGAGGATGGGCTGGGCTTCCACTGTGTGTCTCTGTGTCTTGGGTAAACTGTTAGAGAGTATGCTGAGGATGGGTTGGGCATTGCAGTTTGCTGTGTCTTGCACTGTAAACTGTTGAGGGTATGCTGAGGATGGGCTGGGCCCAATAGGTGTTGCGTGTCGCCACTGTAAACTGTTAGAGAGGTATGCTGAGGATGGGCTGGGCTGCACTATTTGGTGTCACTGTGTCCTGTAAACTGTTGAGGTGATGCTGAGGGATGGGCTGGGCTGCACTGTTGTGTCACTGTGTCCTCACTGAACTGTTGGGGGGGTATGCTGAGGATGGGCTGGGCTGCCTATCGTGTTGTGCATCCTGCACTATAAACATTGGGGGGTATGCTGAGGGATGGGCTAGGCTGCACTGTGTGTCTCTGAGTCTTGTACTGTAGACTGTTGGGAGGGTATGCTGAGGGGATGGGCTGGAGGCTGCACTGTGTGTCTCTGGGTCTTGCACTGTAAACACTGTTGGGAGGTATGCTGAGTGGATGGGCTGGGCTGCACTAGGTGTTGCTGTGTCTTGCACATGTAAACTGTTGAGGGGGTATGCTGAGGGATGTTCAGGGCTGCAATAGGTGTCACTGTGTCTTGCACATAAACTGTTAGAAGTATGCTAAAAATTGGACTAGGCTGCACTGTCTGTCTCTGTGTCTTGCACTGTAAACTGTTGGGGGGTTGCTGAGGATGGGCTGGGCTGCACTAAGGTGTTTCTGAGTGATGCACTGTAAACTGTTGGGGGTATGCTGAGGGATGGGTCCAGGCTGCACTAGGATGTTGCTGCATCTTGCACTGTGAACAGTTGAGGGGTATGCTGAGGATGGGCTAAACCTCTGTATGTCTCCTGTATCCTCACTGTAAACTGTTGGAGGTATGCCTGAGGGATGGGCTGGGCTGCTACTAGGTATCTCTGTGTCTTACACTGTAAACTGACAGGGGTATGCTGATGGATGGGCTGGGCTACTCTGTTGTTTCTATATCCTGCACTGTAAACTGTTGGAGATACTGAGGATGGGCTGGGCTACTGAGTGTGTCTCTGTACACTGTAAACTGTTAGGGGAGCATGCTGAGGGATGGGGTGGGCTGCACAGCTGTGTGTTGTGTCTTGTACTGTAAACTGTTGGGAGGGTATGCTGAGGATGGGCTGGGCTGCACTAGATGTGTCTCTAATATCTTACACTGTAAACTGTTGGGGGGTATGCTGCCCAGGATGGGCTGGGCTGCACTGTGTCTTTGTTTCTACACTGAAAACTGTTAGGGGGTATAGTGACAGGATGGGCTGGGCTGCACTGTGACTCTGTATCCCTCCACTGTGAACTGATTGGGGGGCATGCTACGAAGGATGTGCTGGGCTGCACTGTGTACTCAGTGTCTTGCACTGTAAACGGAGTGAGGTATGCTGAGGGATGGGCTGGGCTACTAGGTGTTGCTGCATCTTGAACTACTAAACAGTTGAGGAAAGAATGCTGAGGATGGGCTGGGCTGCATATGTCTCCATATCCTGCACTGTAAATGTTGTGGGGTATGCTGAGGGATGGGCTGGGCTACTACTCGTCTCTGTGTCCTGCCTGTAAACTGGTCGAGTGTCACTGAGGTATGGGCTGGGCTGCACTGGTGTTGTGTCTTACCACAAACTGTGAGAGAGAATGCTGACGGATGGGCTGGGCTGCACTGGTGTTCTGTGTCTTGCACTGTAAACTGTTGGGGGAGTATGCTGAGGATGGGACGGGGCTGCACTGTGTGTCTCAGTGTCTTATACTGTAAACTGTTAGGGGAGGCTTATACTGAGGGATGGGCTAGGCTGCACCTAGCTGTTTGTCTGTGTCTTGTACTGTAAACTGTTGGAGGGGTATGCTGAGGATGGGCTGGGCTGCACTAGTGTCTGTGTGCTGCACTGTAAACTGTTGAGGGGGTATGCTCAGGGATGGGCTGGGCTGCACTGTGTCTCTGTGTCCTGCCTGTAAACTGTTGGGGTGGTATGCTGAGGGATGGGCTGGGCCACTAGTAACTCTGTGTGATGCACTGTAAACTGATTGGGGGGAGCATGCTGAGGGATGTGCTGGGCTGCACGGTGTGATTCTGTGTCTTGCACTGTAAGCTGTTTAGGGGATATGGTGAGGATGAGCTGAGCTGCACACATGTGTCCTGTGTCCTGCACTGTAAACTGTTAGGGTGGTATGCTGAGAGTAATAGGCTGGGCTTCACTGTGACTCTATGTGTCCCTACACTGTGAACTGATGTGGAGGCATGCTGATGGATGTGCTGGGCTGCACTGTGTGTTTCTGTGTCTTACACTGTAAACTGTTGGGGGTATGATGAGGGATTAGCTGGGCTGCTCTGTGTGTCTCTTAGTCTTGTACTGTAGACTATTGGGAGGGAATACTGAGGATGGTTGGGCCTCACTAGGTGTTACTGTGTAATGCACTGTAAACTGTTAGGGGGTATGCTGATTGATGGGCTGGGCTGCAATAGTAGTGTTGCTGTGTCTTCACCTGTAAACTGTTAGGAGGGTATGCTGAGGATGGGCTGGGCGTGCAATAGGGTGTTGCTATGTCTTCACTGTAAACTGTTGGGGTGGTATGCTGAGGGATGGGCTGGAGCTGCACTGTTTGTCTCTGTGTCTTGCACTGTAAACTGTTAGGGAGTATACTGAGGATGGGCTGGGGCTGCACAAGTAGTTCTCTGTCCCTGCACTGTAAACTGTTGTGGAGGTATGCTGAGAGATGGGCTGGGCTGCACTGTGTGTCTCTATGTCTTGCACTGTAAACTGTTGGAGAGGTATGCTGAGGATGGAGAAACACGGCACAGCAATATCTCTGTGTCCTGCACTGTAAACTGTTGGGGGGGGGTATAGTGAGGATGGGCTGGGCTGCACTGTGGCTCTGTGTCCTGCACTGTAACTGATGAGGGGGGGCATGCTGAGGGATGTGCTGGGCTGCACTAGGTGTTGCTGTGTTCTGCACTGTAAACTGTTGTTGTGGTATGCTGTGGGATGGAGCAGGCTGCTGTGTGTTTCTGTGTCTTGCACTGTAAACTGTTAGAAGGTATGCTGAGGGTTATGCTGAGCTACCTTGTGTGTCTCTGTATCTTGTACTGTAAACTGTTGGGGGGGTATGCTGAGGGATGGGTTGGGCTGCCCTAGGTGTTACTGTGTCTTGCCCTGTAAGCTGTTGGGGGGGTATGCTGAGGGATGGGCTGGGCTGCATTGTGTGTCTCTGTGTCTTGCAATGTAAACTGTTGTGGGGGTTTGGTGAGGGTTGGGCTGGGCTGCAATAGGTGTTGCTGTGTCTTGCACTGTAAACTGTCGAGGGGTATATGCTGAGGATGGAGGCTGGAGGCTGCACTGGGTGTTTCTGTCCTGCACTGTAAACTGTTGGGGGTATGCTGAGGATGGGCTGGGCTGCACTGTGTGTCTCTGTGTATTGCACTGTAAACTATTGGATGGGTATCCTGAGGATGGACTGGGCTGCTGTGTGACTCTGTGTCCTGCACTGTGAACTGATGGGGGAGCATGCTGGGGATGTGCTGGGCTGCACTGTGTTTCTGTGTCTTGCACTGTAAACTGTTGGGGTGTCAGCTAGAGGATGGGCTAGGCTGCACTGTGTGTCTCTGTGTCTTGTACTGTAAACTGTTGGGGGTATGCTGAGGATGGTTTGGGCTGCACTGGGTGTTGCTGTGACTTGCACTATAAAGTGTTGGGGGGTATGCTGTTAGATGGGCTGGGCTGCACTGTGTCTCTGTGTCTTGCACTGTAAACTGATGGGGAGTATGTGCAGAGAGAGATGGGCTGGGCTGCAATGGTGTTGCTGTGTCTTACACTGTAAACTATTGGGGGGTATGCTGAGGGATGGAGGCTGGGCTGCACTGTGTGTCTCTGTGTCTTGCACTGTAAACTGTTGGGGAGTATGCTGAGGGATGGGCTGGGCTGCACAGTGTGTTTCTGTGTCCTGCTGTAAACTGTTGGGGAGGGTATGCTGATTGATGGGCTGGGCTGCAATAGGTGTTGCTGTGTCTCTGCACTGTAAACTGTTGGGTGGTATGCTGAGGATGGGCTGGGCCACTGTTTGTCTCTGTGTCTTGCACTGTAAACTGTTGGGGAGTATGCTGAGGATGGGCTGGGCTGCACAAGTGTTTCTGTGTCCTGCACTGTAAACTGTTGTGGAGGTATGCTGAGGGATGGGCTGGGCTGCACTGTGTGTCTCTGTGTCTTGCACTGTAAACTGTTGGGGGGGTATGCTGAGGGATGGGCTGGGCTGCACTAGCTGTTGTGTCTTGTACTGTAAACTGTTGTGGGGGTATGCTGAGGGATGGGCTGGGCTGCATTTTGTGTCTCTGTGTCTTGCACTGTAAACTGTTGGGGAGGGTTATGCTGTGCGATGGGCTGGGCTGCACTGTGTCTCTGTCCTGCACTGTAAACTGTTGAGGGGGTATGCTGAGGGTGGGCTGGGCTGCACTGTGTGACTCTGTGTCCTGCACTGTGAACTGTGGGGGAATGCTGAGGGATGTGCTGGGCTGCACTGGGGTGTTACATGTTTTGCACTGTAAACTATTGTTGGGGTATGCTGTAGGATGGGCTGGGCTGCACTGTTTGTTTCTGTGTCTTGCACTGTAAACTGTTGAAGTATGCTAACGATTGATGCTGGGCTACCCTGTGTGTCTCTGTGTCTTGTACAGTAAACTGTTGGGGGTATGCTGAGGGATGAGTTGGGCTGCCCTAGGTGTTGCTGTGTCTTGCACTGTAAACTGTTGGGGGGTATGCTGAGATGGAGGCTGGGCTGTGAGTCTCTGTGTCTTGCACTGTAAACTACAATGAGGGTGTATGCTGAGGATGGGCTGGGCTGCACTGTGTCGTCTCTGTGTCTTTACCTGTAAACTGTTGGGGGGGTATGCTGAGGATGGTTGTAGGCTGCACTAGGTGTTTCTGTGACTTCTATAAACTGTTGGGGGTATGCTGTTTGGATGGGCTGGGCTGCACTGTGTGTCTCTGTTTCTTGCACTGTAAACTGTTGGGGGGTATGCTGAGGGATGGGCTGGGCTGCACAGTGTGTTTCTGTGTCCTGCACTGTAAACTGTTGGGGGGGTATGCTGAGGGATGGACTGGGCTACACAGTGTGTCTCTGTGTCTTGCACTGTAAACTGTTGGGGGGGGTATTCTGAGGGATTGGCTGGGCTGCACTAGCTGCTGTTGTGTCTTGTATTATTAACTGCAGGGGGGTATGCTGAGGGATGGGCTGGTCTGCACTTAGTGTCTGTGTCTTCCACTGTAAACTGGTGGGGGTATGCTGAGGATCTGCTGGGCTGCACTGTGTGTCTCTGTGTCCTGCACTGTAAACTGTTGGAGGGGTATGCTGAGGAGATGGGCTGGGCTGCACTGTGTGACTCTGTGTCTACACTGTGAAGTGATGGGGGGAGACATGCTGGGGGATGTGCTGGGCTGCACTAGGTGTTGCTGTGTCTCGCACTGTAAACTGTTGGGGGGGTATGCTGAGGGATGGTTTGGGCTACACTAGGTGTTGCTCTGTCTTGCACTGTAAACTGTTGGGGGGTTATGCTGAGGGGATGTGCGGGGCTGCACTGTGTGTCTCTGTGTCTTGCACTGTAAACTGTTGGGTGGGGTATGCTGAGGGATGGGCCTTGCTGCAATAGGTGTTGCTGTGTCTTGCTTAATAATCTGTTGGGGGGTATGCTGAGGGGTTACTGGGCTGCACAGTGTGTCTCTGTGTCTAGCACTGTAAACTGTTGGGGAGTTTGCTGAGGGATGGGCTGGGCTGCACTGAGTGTTTCTGAGTGATGCACTGTAAACTGTTGGGGGGGTATGCTGAGGGATGTGTCGGGCTGCACTGTGTGTCTCTATGTCTTGCACTTTAAACTGTTGGGGGGGTATGCTGAGGGATGGGCTAGGCTGCACTGTGTGTCTCTGTGTCTTGCACTGTAAACTGTTAGGGGGTATGCTGAGGGATGGGGTGGGCTGCACTAGGTCTTGTTGCATCTTGCACTGTAAACAGTTGAGGGGTATTGCTGAGGGATGGGCTGGGCTGCACTGTGTGTCTCTGTATCCTGCACTGTAAACTGTTGGGGGGTATACTGAGGGATGGGCTGGGCTGCACTCCGTGTCTCTGTGTCTTGCACTGTAAACTGTTGGGGGGGTATGCTGATGGCTGGGATGGGCTGCACTGTTTGTTTCTATGTCCTGCACTGTAAACTGTTGGGGGGGTATGCTGAGGGATGGGCTGGGCTGCACAGTGTGTCTCTGTGTCTTGCACTGTATACTGTTGGGGGGTATGCTAAGGGATGGGCTGTGCTGCACTGTGTGTCTCTGTGTCTTGCACTGTAAACTGTTGGGAGGGTATGCTGAGGGATGGGGTGGGCTGCACTAGGTGTTACTGCATCTTGTACTGTAAACAGTTGAGGGGGTATGCTGAGGGATGGGCTGGGCTGCATTGTGTGTCTCTGTATCCTGCACTGTAAACTGTTGTGGGGGTATGCTGAGGGATGGGCTGGGCTGCACTGCTTGTCTCTGTGTCCTGCACTGTAAACTGTTCGGGGGTATGCTGAGGGATGGGCTGGGCTGCACTAGGTGTTGCTGTGTCTTGCACTGCAAACTGTTGGGTGGGTATGCTGAGGTATGGGCGGGGCTGCACTGTGTGTCTCTGTGTCTAGGTCTGTAAACTGTTTGTGGGGTATGCTGAGGGATGGGCAGGGCTGCACTGTGTGTCTCTGTGTCTTGCACCGTAAACTGTTTTAGGGGGGTATGCTGAGGGATGGGCTGGGCTGCTCTAGCTGTTGTTGTGTCTTGTACTGTAAACTGTTGGGGGGTATGCTGAGGGATGGGCTGGGCTGCACTGTGTGTCTCTGTGTCTTGCACTGGAAATTGTTGGGAGGGTATGCTGCGGGATGGGCTGGGCTGCACTGTGTCTCCGTGTCCTGAACTGTAAACTGTTTGGGGGGTATACTGAGGGATGGGCTGTGCTGCACTTAGTGTTGCTGTGTCTTGCACTATAAACTATTTTGAGGATATAGTGAGGATGGGTGGGCGACACTGTGTGTCTCTGTGTCTTGTACTGTAAACTGTTGGGGGGTATGCTGAGGATGGGTTGGGCTGCACATAGTGTTGCTGTGTCTTGCACACTATAACTGTTGGGGGTATGCTGAGGATGGGCTGGAGCACTGACTGTGTGTCTGTGTCTTGCACTGTAAACTGTTGGGGAGTATGCTGAGGGATGGGCTGGGCTGCACAGTGTGTTTCTGTGTCCTGCACTGTAAACTGTTGGGGGGGTATGCTGATTGATGGGCTGGGCTGCAATAGGTGTTGCTGTGTCTTGCACTGTAAACTGTTGGGGGGGTATGCTGAGGGATGGGCTGGGCTGCAATAGGTGTTGCTGTGTCTTGCACTGTAAACTGTTGGGTGGTATGCTGAGGGATGGGCTGGGCTGCACTGTTTGTCTCTGTGTCTTGCACTGTAAACTGTTGGGGAGTATGCTGAGGGATGGGCTGGGCTGCACAGAGTGTTTCTGTGTCCTGCACTGTAAACTGTTGGGGGGGTATGCTGAGGGATGGGCTGGGCTGCACTAGCTGTTGTGTCTTGTACTGTAAACTGTTGTGGGGGTATGCTGAGGGATGGGCTGGGCTGCACTGTGTGACTCTGTGTCCTGCACTGTGAACTGATGGGGGAATGCTGAGGGATGTGCTGGGCTGCACTAGGTGTTGCTGTGTTTTGCACTGTAAACTGTTGTGGTGGTATGCTGTGGGATGGGCTGGGCTGCACTGTTTGTTTCTGTGTCTTGCACTGTAAACTGTTGAGGGGGTATGCTAATGATATGCTGTATACCCTGTATTGTCTCTCTATGTCTTGTACAGTAAACTGTTGGGGGGAGTATGCTGAGGATGGGTTGGGCTGCCCCTAGAATTTGCTGTGTCTTGCACTGTAAACTGTTAGAGGTATGCTGAGGATAGGCTGGGCTGACTGTGTGTCTCTGTGTCTTGCACTGTAAACTGTTGAGGGGGTATGCTGAGGGATGGGCTGGGCTGCACTGTGTGTCTCTGTGTCTTTTACTGTAAACTGTTGGGGGGTATGCTGAGGGATGGTTTGGGCTGCACTAGGTGTTGCTGTGACTTGCACTGTAAACTGTTGGGGGTATGCTGTTTGATGGGCTTGGCTGCACTGTGTCTCTGTTCTTGCACTGTAAACTGTGGGAGGTATACTGAGGAAGGGCTGGGCTGCAATAGGTGTTGCTGTGTCTTGACTGTAAACTGTTGGGGGGGTATTCAGGGGATGGACTGGGCTACACAGTGTGTCTGTGTCTTGCACTTTAAACTGTTGGGGTATTCTGAGGGATTGGCTGGGCTGCACTAGCTGCTGTTGTGTCTTGGATTGTTAACTGTAGGGGGGGTATGCTGAGGGATGGGCTGGTCTGCACTTAGTGTCTGTGTCTTCCACTGTAAACTGTTGGGGGGGTATGCTGAGGGATCTGCTGGGCTGCACTGTGTGTCTCTGTGTCCTGCACTGTAAACTGTTGGAGAGGTATGCTGAGGGATGGGCTGGGCTGCACTGTGTGACTCTGTGTCCTGCACTGTGAAGTGATGGGGGGGCATGCTGAGGGATGTGCTGGGCTGCACTAGGTGTTGCTGTGTCTCGCACTGTAAACTGATGGGGTGGTATGCTGAGGGATGGGCTGGGCTGCACTGTGTGTTTCTGTGTCTTGCACTGTAAACTGTTGGGGGGTATGCTGAGGGATGGTTTGGGCTGCACTAGGTGTTGCTGTGTCTTGCACTGTAAACTGTTGGGGGGGTATGCTGAGGGATGTGCCGGGCTGCACTGTGTGTCTCTGTGTCTTGCACTGTAAACTGTTGGGTGGGGTATGCTGAGGGATGGGCCTTGCTGCAATAGGTGTTGCTGTGTCTTGCACTGTAATCTGTTGGGGGGTATGCTGAGGGATTTACTGGGCTGCACAGTGTGTCTCTGTGTCTTGCACTGTAAACTGTTGGGGAGTTTGCTGAGGGATGGGCTGGGCTGCACTGAGTGTTTCTGAGTGATGCACTGTAAACTGTTGGGGGGGTATGCTGAGGGATGTGTCGGGCTGCACTGTGTGTCTCTATGTCTTGCACTTTAAACTGTTGGGGGGGTATGCTGAGGGATGGGCTGGGCTGCACTGTGTGTCTCTCTGTCTTGCACTGTAAACTGTTAGGGGTATGCTGAGGGATGGGGTGGGCTGCACTAGGTGTTGTTGCATCTTGCACTGTAAACAGTTGAGGGGGTATGCTGAGGGATGGGCTGGGCTGCACTGTGTGTCTCTGTATCCTGCACTGTAAACTGTTGGGGGTATGCTGAGGGATGGGCTGGGCTGCACTGCGTGTCTCTGTGTCTTGCACTGTAAACTGTTGGGGGGGTATGCTGATGGCTGGGCTGGGCTGCACTGTTTGTTTCTATGTCCTGCACTGTAAACTGTTGGGGGGGTATGCTGAGGGATGGGCTGGGCTGCACAGTGTCTCTGTGTCTTGCACTGTAAACTGTTGGGGGGTATGCTAAGGGATGGGCTGTGCTGCACTGTGTCTCTGTGTCTTGCACTGTAAACTGTTAGGAGGGTATGCTGAGGATGGGGTGGGCTGCACTAGGTGTTACTGCATCTTGTACTGTAAACAGTTGAGGGGTATGCTGAGGATGGGCTGGGCTGCATTGTGTGTCTCTGTATCCTGCACTGTAAACTGTTGTGGGGGTATGCTGAGGATGGGCTGGGCTGCTGCTTGTCTCTGTGTCCTGCACTGTAAACTGTTGGGGGTATGCTGAGGGATGGGCTGGGCTGCACTAGGTGTTGCTGTATCTTGCACTGCAAACTGTTGGGTGGGTATGCTGAGGTATAGGGAGCTGCACTGTGTGTCTCTGTGTCTAGGTCTGTAAACTGTTTGTGGGGTATGCTGAGGGATGGGCTGGGCTGCACTGTGTGTCTCTGTGTCTTGCACCGTAAACTGTTTTAGGGGGGTATGCTGAGGGATGGGCTGGGCTGCACTAGCTGTTGTTGTGTCTTGTACTGTAAACTGTTGGGGGGGTATGCTGAGGGATGGGCTGGGCTGCACTGTGTGTCTCTGTGTCTTGCACTGTAAATTGTTGGGAGGGTATGCTGCGGGATGGGCTGGGCTGCACTGTGTCTCCGTGTCCTGCACTGTAAACTGTTGGGGGGGTATACTGAGGGATGGGCTGGGCTGCACTTAGTGTTGCTGTGTCTTGCACTGTAAACTGTTTGAGGGTTATGGTGAGGGATGGGCTGGGCTGCACTGTGTGTCTCTGTGTCTTGTACTGTAAACTGTTGGGGGGGTATGCTGAGGGATGGGTTGGGCTGCACATAGTGTTGCTGTGTCTTGCACTGTAAACTGTTGGGGGGGTATGCTGATTGATGGGCTGGGCTGCACTGTGTGTCTCTGTGTCTTGCACTGTAAACTTTTGGGGGGGTATGCTGAGGGATGGGCTGGGCTGCACTGTGTGTCACTGTGTCCTGCACTGTAAACTGTTCGGGTGGTATGCTGAGGGATGGGCTGGGCTGCACTGTGTGACTCTGTGTCCTACACTGTGAACTGATGTGGGGGCATGCTGATGGATGTGCTGGGCTGCACTGTGTGTTTCTGTGTCATGCACTGTAAACTGTTGGGGGTATGCTGAGGATGGGCTGGGCTGCACTGTGTCTCTGGGTCTTGTACTGCAGACTGTTGGGAGGGTATGTGAGGGATGGGTTGGGCGGCACTAGGTGTTACTGTGTCTTACACTGTAAACTGTTGGGGGAATGCTGATTGATGGGCTGGGCTGCAATAGGTGTTGCTGTGTGTGCACTGTAAACTGTTGGGGGGGGATGCTGAGGATGGGCTGGGGCTGCAATAGGTGTTGCTGTGTCTTGCACTGTAAACTGTTGGGGTGGTATGCTGAGGGATGGGCTGAGCTGCACTGAGTGTTTCTGAGTGATGCACTGTAAACTGTTTGGGGGTATGCTGAGGGATGGGTCGGGCTGCACTGTGTGTCTCTATGTCTTGCACTGTAAACTGTTAGGGGGGTATGCTGAGGGATGGGGTTGGCTGCACTAGGTGTTGCTTCATCTTGCGCTGTAAACAGTTGAGGGGGTATGCTGAGGGATGGGCTGGGCTGCACTGTGTGTCTCTGTATCCTGCACTGTAAACTGTTGGGGGGGTATGCTGAAGGATGGGCTGGGCTGCACTGTGTGTCTCTGTCTTGCACTGTAAACTGTTGGGGGGGTATGCTGATGGATGGGCTGGGCTGCACTGTTTGTTTCTATGTCTTGCACTGTAAACTGTTGGGGGGGTATGCTGAGGGATGGGCTGGGCTGCACTGTGTGTCTCTGTGTCTTGCACTGTAAACTGTTGGGGGGTATGGTGAGGGATGGGCTGGGCTGCACTGTGTGTCTCTTTGTCTTGCACTGTAAACTGTTGGGAGGGTATGCTGAGGGATGGGGTGGGCTGCACTAGGTGTTGCTGCACCTAGTATTGTAAACAGTTGAGGGGGTATGCTGAGGGATGGGCTGGGCTGCATTGTGTGTCTCTGTATCCTGCTCTGTAAACTGTTGTGGGGGTATGCTGAGGGATGGGCTGGGCTGCACTGCGTGTCTCTGTGTCCTGCACTGTAAACTGTTCGGGGGTATGCTGAGGGATGGGTTGGGCTGCCCTAGGTGTTGCTGTGTCTTGCACTGCAAACTGTTGGGGGGGTATGCTGAGGCATGGGCGGGGCTGCACTATGTGTCTCTGTGTCTTGGTCTGTAAACTGTTAGGGGGGGTATGCTGAGGGATGGGCTGGGCTGCACTAGCTGTTGTTGTGTCTTGTACTGTAAACTGTTGGTGGGGTATGCTGAGGGATGGTCTGGGCTGCACTGTGTGTCTCTTTGTCTTGCACAGTAAACTGTTGGAGGGGTATGCTGAGGGATGGGCTGGGCTGCACTGTGTCTCTCTGTCCTGCACTGTAAACTGTTGGGTGGGCATGCTGAGGGATGGGCTGGGCTGCACTGTAATGTTTCTATGTCTTGCTGTAAACTGTTTGGGGATATGGTGAGGGATGGGCTGGGCTGCACTGTGTGTCTCTGTGTCTTGTACTGTAAACTGTTGGGGGGGTATGCTGAGGGATGGTTTGGGCTGCACTTAGTGTTGCTGTGTCTTGCACTGTAAACTGTTGGGGGGGTATGCTGATTGATGGGCTCGGCTGCACTGTGTGTCTCTGTGTCTTGCACTGTATACTTTTGGGGGGTATGCTGAGGGATGGGTCGGGCTGCACTGTGTGTCTCTATGTCTTGCACTGTAAACTGTTGGGGGTATGCTGAGGGATGGGCTGGGCTGCACTGTGTGTCTCTGTGTCTTGCACTGTAAACTGTTAGGGGGGTATGCTGAGGGATGGGGTTGGCTGCACTAGGTGTTGCTGCATCTTGCGCTGTAAACAGTTGAGGGGGTATGCTGAGGGATGGGCTGGGCTGCACTGTGTGTCTCTGTATCCTGCACTGTAAACTGTTGGAGGGGGTATGCTGAGGGATGGGCTGGCCTGCACTGTGTGTCTCTGTGTCTTGCACTGTAAACTGTTGGGGGGGTATGCTGATGGATGGGCTGGGCTGCACTGTTTGTTTCTATGTCTTGCACTGTAAACTGTTGGGGGGGTATGCTGAGGGATGGGCTGGGCTGCACAGTGTGTCTCTGTGTCTTGCACTGTAAACTGTTGGGGGGGTATGCTGAGGGATGGGCTGGGCTGCACTGTGTGTCTCTGTGTTGCACAGTAAACTGTTAGGAGGGAATGCTGAGGGATGGGGTGGGCTGCACTAGGTGTTGCTGCATCTTGCACTGTAAACAGTTGATGGGGTATGCTGAGGGATGGGCTGGGCTGCATTGTGTGTCTCTGTATCCTGCACTGTAAACTGTTGTTTTGGTATGCTGAGGGATGGGCTGGGCTGCACTGCGTGTCTCTGTGTCCTGCACTGTAAACTGTTCGGGGGTATGCTGAGTGATGGGCTGGGCTGCACTAGGTGTTGCTGTGTCTTGCACTGTAAACTGTTGGGGGGGTATGCTGAGGTATGGGCGGGGCTGCACTATGTGTCTCTGTGTCTTGGTCTGTAAACTGTTTGTGGGGTATGCTGAGGGATGGGCTGGGCTGCACTGTGTGTCTCTGTGTCTTGCACCGTAAACTGTTAGGGGGGGTATGCTGAGGGATGGGCTGGGCTGCACTAGCTGTTGTTGTGTCTTGTACTGTAAACTGTTGGGGGGTATGCTGAGGGATGGGCTGGGCTGCACTGTGTGTCTCTGTGTCTTGCACTGTAAACTGTTGGAGGGGTATGCTGCGGGATGTGCTGGGCTGCACTGTGTCTCTGTGTCCTGCACTGTAAACTGTTGGGTGGGTATGCTGAGGGATGGGCTGGGCTGCACTGTGTGTTTCTGTGTCTTGCACTGTAAACTGTTTGGGGGATATGGTGACGGATGGACTGGGCTGCACTGTGTGTCTCTGTGTCTTGTACTGTAAACTGTTGGGGGGGTATGCTGAGGGATGGGTTGGGCTGCACTTAGTGTTGCTGTGTCTTGCACTGTAAACTGTTGGGGGGGTATGCTGATTGATGGACTGGGCTGCACTGTGTGTCTCTGTGTCTTGCACTGTAAACTTTTGGGGGGTATGCTGAGGGTTGGGCGGGGCTGCAATAGGTGTTGCTGTGTCTTGCACTGTAAACTGTTGGGGGGGTATGCTGAGGGATGGGCTGGGCTGCACTGTGTGTCACTGTGTCCTGCACTGTAAACTGTTGGGGTGGTATGCTGAGGGATGGGCTGTGCTGCTGTGTGACTCTGTGTCCTACACTGTGAACTGATGTGCGGGCATGCTGATGGATGTGCTGGGCTGCACTGTGTGTTTCTGTGTCTTGCACTGTAAACTGTTGGGGGGTTATGCTGAGGGATGGGCTGGGCTGCACTGTGTGTCTCTGAGTCTTGCACTGTAAACTGTTGGGGGGGTATGCTGAGGGATGGGCTGGGCTGCAATAGGTGTTGCTGTGTCTTGCACTGTAAACTGTTGGGGTGGTATGCTGAGGGATGGGCTGGGCTACACTGTTTGTCTCTGTGTCTTGCACTGTAAACTGCTGGGGAGTATGCTGAGGGATGGGCTGGGCTTCACAGAGTGTTTCTGTGTCTTGCACTGTAAACTGTTGTGGAGGTATGCTGAGGGATGGTATGGGCTGCACTGTGTGTCTCTGTGTCTTGCACTGTAAACTTGGGGGGGTATGCTGAGGGATGGGCTGGGCTGCACTAGCTGTTGTGTTTGTACTGTAAACTGTTGAGGGGGTATGCTGAGGGATGGGCTGGGCTGCATTCTGTGTCTCTGTGTCTTGCACTGTAAACTGTTGGGGGGTATGCTGAGGGATGGGCTGGGCTGCACTGTGTGTCTCTGTGTCCTGCACTGTAAACTGTTGAGGGGTATGCTGAGGGATGGGCTGGGCTGCACTGTGTGACTCTGTGTCCTGCACTGTGAACTGATGGGGGGCATGCTGAGGGATGTGCTGGGCTGCACTAGGTGTTGCTGTGTTTTACTGTAAACTGTTGTTGTGGTATGCTGTGGGATGGGCTGGGCTGCACTGTATGTTTCTGTGTCTTGCACTGTAAACTGTTTGGGGGTATGCTGGGGTTTGCTGAGCTACCCTGTGTGTCTCTGTGTCTTGTACTATAAACTGTTGGGGGGGTATGCTGAAGGATGGGTTGGGCTGCCCTAGGTGTTGCTGTGTCTTGCACTGTAAACTGTTGGGGGGTATGCTGAGGGATGGGCTGGGCTGCACTGTGTGCCCCTGTGTCTTGCACTGTAAACTGTTGTGGGGGTATGGTGAGGGATGGGCTGGGCTGCAAAGGTGTTTCTGTGTCTTGCACTGTAAACTGTCGGTGGGGTATGCTGAGGGATGGGCTGGCTGCACTAGGTGTTTCTGTGTCCTGCACTGTAAACTGTTGAAGTGTCTTGCTGAGGGATGGCTGGGCTGCACTGTGTGTCTCTGTGTCTTGCACTGTAAACTGTTGGGGGTGGTATGCTGAGGGATGGACTGGGCTGCACTGTGTGACTCTGTGTCCTGCACTGTGAACTGATGGGGGGGCATGCTGAGGGATGTGCTGGGCTGCACTGTGTGTTTCTGTGTCTTGCACTGTAAACTGTTGGGGGGTATGCTGAGGGAAGGGCTGGGCTGCACTGTGTGTCTCTGTGTCTTGTACTGTAAACTGTTGGGGGGTTTGCTGAGGGATGGTTTGGGCTGCACTAGGTGTTGCTGTGACTTGCACTGTAATCTGTTGTGGGTATGCTGTTTGATGGGCTGGGCTGCACTGTGTGTCTCTGTGTCTTGCACTGTAAACTGTTGGGGGAGTATGCTGAGGGATGGGCTGGGCTGCAATAGGTGTTGCTGTGTCTTGTACTGTAAACTGTTGGGGGGTATACTGAGGGATGGGCTGGGCTGCACTGTGTGTCTCTGTGTCTTGCACTGTAAACTGTTGGGGAGTATGCTGAGGGATGGGCTGGGCTGCACAGAGAGTTTCTGTGTCTTGCACTGTAAACTGTTGGGGGGGTATGCTGAGGGATGGGCTGGGCTGCACTAGCTGCTGTTGTGTCTTGTATTGTAAACTGTAGGGGGTATGCTGAGGGATGGGCTGGGCTGCACTAGCTGCTGTTGTGTCTTGTATTGTAAACTGTAGGGGGGTATGCTGAGGGATGGGCTGGGCTGCACTTTGTGTCTCTGTGTCTTGCACTGTAAACTGTTGGGGGTATGCTGAGGGATGGGCTGGGCTGCACTGTGTGTCTCTGTGTCCTGCACTGTAAACTGTTGGGGGGGTATGCTGAGGGATGGGCTGGGCTACACTGTGTGTCTCTGTGTCCTGCACTGTAAACTGTTGGGGGATGCTGAGGGATGGGCCGGGCTGCACTGTGTGACTCTGTGTCCTGCACTGTCAACTGATGGGGGGGGCATGCAGAGGGATGTGCTGGGCTGCACTTGGTGTTGCTGTGTCTTGCACTGTAAACTGTTGGGGTGGTATGCTGAGGGATGGGCTGGGCTGCACTGTGTGTTTCTGTGTCTTGCACTGTAAACTGTTGGGGGGTATGCTGAGGGATGGGCTGGTCTACACTGTGTGTCTCTGTGTCTTGTACTGTAAACTGTTGGGGGGTATGCTGAGGGATTGTTTGGGCTGCACTAGCTGTTGCTGTGTCTTGCACTGTAAACTGTTGGGGGGGTATCCTGAGGGATGGGCTGGGCTGCACTGTGTGTCTCTGTGTCTTGCACTGTAAACTGTTGGGTGGGGTATGCTGAGGGATGGGCCTTGCTGCAATAGGTGTTGCTGTGTCTTGCACTGTAATCTGTTGGGGGGTATGCTGAGGGATGGACTGGGCTGCACTGTGTGTCTCTGTGTCTTGCACTGTAAACTTTTGGGGAGGATGCTAAGGGATGGGCTTGGCTGCACTGAGTGTTTCTGAGTGATGCACTGTAAACTGTTGGGGGGGTATGCTGAGGGATTGGCTGAGCTGCACTGTGTGTCTCTATGTCTTGCACTGTAAACTGTGGGGGGTATGCTGAGGGATGGGCTGGGCTGCACTGTGTCTCTGTGTCTTGCACTGTAAACTGTTGGGGGTATGCTGAGGGATGGGCTGGGCTGCACTGTGTGTTTCTATGTCCTGCACTGTAAACTGTTGGGGGTATGCTGAGGGATGGGCTGGGCTGCACAGTGTGTCTCTGTGTCTTGCACTGTAAACTGTTGGGGGGGTATGCTGAGGGATGGGCTGGGCTGCACTGTGTGTCTCTGTGTCTTGCACTGTAAACTGTTGGGGGGTATGCTGAGGGATGGGGTGGGCTGCACTAGGTGTTGCTGCATCTTGCACTGTAAACAGTTGAGGGGGTATGCTGAGGGATGGGCTGGGCGGCACTGTGTGTCTCTGTATCCTGCACTGTAAACTGTTGGGGGGTATGCTGAGGGATGGGCTGGGCTGCACTGCGTGTCTCTGTGTCTTGCACTGTAAACTGTTGGGGGGGTATGCTGAGGGATGGGCTGGGCTGCACTGTTTGTTTCTATGTCCTGCACTTTAAACTGTTGGTGGGGTATGCTGAGGGATGGGCTGGGCTGCACAGTGTGTCTCTGTGTCTTGCACTGTAAACTGTTGGGGGGTATGCTGAGGGATGGGCTGGGCTGCACTGTGTGTCTCTGTGTCTTGCACTGTAAACTGTTGGGGGTATGCTGAGGCATGGGGTTGGCTGCACTAGGTGTTGCAGCATCTTGCACTGTAAACAGTTGAGGGGGCATGCTGAGGGATTGGCTGGGCTGCACTGTGTGTCTCTGTATCCTGCACTGTAAACTGTTGGGTGGGTATGCTGAGCTGCACTAGCTGTTGTTGTGTCCTGCACTGTGAACTGATGGGGTGGCATGCTGAGGGATGTGCTGGGCTGCACTGTGTGTTTCTGTGTCTTGCACTGTAAACTGTTCGGGGGGTATGTTGAGGGATGGGCTGGGCTGCACTGTGTTTCTCTGTGTCTTGTACTGTAAACTGTTGGGGGGTATGCTGAGGGATGGGTTGGGCTGCACTAGGTGTTGCTGTGTCTTGCACTGTAAACTGTTGGGGGTTTATGCTGATTGATGGGCTGGGCTGCACTGTGTGTCTCTGTGTCTTGCACTGTAAACTGTTGGGGGGTTATGCTGAGGGATGGGCTGGGCTGCAATAGGTGTTGCTGTGTCTTGCACTGTAAACTGTTGAGGGGGTATGCAGAGGGATGGGCTGGGCTGCACTGTTTGTCTCTGTGTCTTCCTCTGAAAACTGTTGGGGAGTATGCTGAGGGATGGGCTGGGCTGCACAGAGTGTTTCTGTGTCCTGCACTGTAAACCGTTGGGGGGGTATGCTGAGGGATGGGCTGGGCTGCACTGTGTGTCTCTGTGTCTTGCACTGTAAACTGTTTGGGGGTATTCTGAGTTATGGGCTGGGCTGCGCTTGCTGTTGTTGTGTCTTGTACTATAAACTGTTGGGGGGGTAAGCTGAGGGATGGGCTGGGCTGCACAGTGTGTCTCTGTGTCTTGCACTGTAAACTGTTTGGGGGGTATGCTGAGGGATGGGCTGGGCTGCACTGTGTGTCTCTGTGTCTTGCACTGTAAACTGTTCGGGGGTATGCTGAGAGATGGGCTGGGCTGGACTGTGTGACTCTGCGTCTTGTACTGTAAACTGTTGGGGGGGTATGCTGAGGGATGGGCTGGGCTGCTCTGTGTGTCTCTGTGTCTTGCACTGTGAACTGATGGGGGGGCATGCTGAGGGATATGCTGCGCTGCACTAGGTGTTGCTGTGTTTTCACTGTAAACTGTTGGGGTGGTATGCTGAGGGATGGGCTGGGCTGCACTGTGTGTCTCTGCGTCTTGTACTGTAAACTGTTGGGGGGGTATGCTGAGGATAGGTTGGGCTGCACTAGGTGTTGCTGTGTCTTGCACTGTAAAGTGTTGGGGGTATGCTGAGGGATGTGCTGGGCTGCACTGTGTGTCTCTGTGTCTTGCCCTGTAAACTGTTGGGGGTATGCTGAGGGATGGGCTGGGCTGCAATAGGTGTTGCTGTGTCTTGCACTGTAAACTGTTGGGGTGGTATGCTGAGGGATGGGCTGGGCTGCACTGTGTGTTTCTATGTTCTGCACTGTGAACTGTTTGGGGGGGTATACTGAGGGATGGGCTGGGCTGCACAGTGTGTCTCTGTGTCTTGCACTGTAAACTGTTTGGGTGGTATGCTGAGGGATGGGGTGAGCTGCACTAGGTGTTGCTGCATCTTGCACTGTAAACAGTTGAGGGGGCATGCTGAGGGATTGGCTGGGCTGCAGTCTGTGTCTCTGTATCCTGCACTGTAAACTGTTGGGGGGGGAATGCTGAGGGATAGGCTGGGCTGCACTGTGTGTCTCTGTGTCTTGCACTGTAAACTGTTGGGGGTGTATGCTGAGGGATGGGCTATGCTGCACTGTGTTTCTATGTCCTGCACTGTAAACTGTTTGGGGGGTATGCTGAGGGATGGGCTGGGCTGCACAGTGTGTCTCTGTGTCTTGCACTGTAAACTGTTGGGGGGGTATGCTGAGGGATGGGCTGGGCTGCACTGTGTGTCTCTGTGTCTTGCACTGTAAACTGTTGGGGGTATGCTGAGGGATGGGGTGGGCTGCACTAGGTGTTGCTGCATCTTGCACTGTAAACAGTTGAGGGGGTATGCTGAGGGATGGGCTGGGCTGCACTGTGTGTCTCTGTATCCTGCACTGTAAACTGTTGGGGGGGTATGCTGAGGATGGGCTGGGCTGCAATGTGTGTTTCTATGTCCTGCACTGTAAACTGTTGGGGAGAACGATGAGGGATGGGCTGGGCTGCAATAGGTGTTGCTGTGTCTTGCACTGTAAACTGTTGGGGGTATGCTGAGGATGGGCTGGGCTGCACTGAGTATTTCTGTGTCCTGCACTGTAAACTGTTGGGGAGTATGCTGAGGGATGGGCTGGGCTGCACTGTGTGTCTCTGTATCTGCACTGTAAACTGTTAGGAGGGTTTGCTGAGGGATGGACTGGGCTGCACTGTGGCGACTCTGTGTCCTGCACTGTGAACTGAGGGGGGCATGCTGAGGGATGTGCTGGGTTGCACGTGTGTCTCTGTGTCTTGTACTGTAGACTGTTGGGGGTATGCTGAGGGATTGTTTTGGGCTGCACTAGGTGTTGCTGTGTCTTGCACCGTCAACTGTTGAGGGTATGCTGATTGATGGGCAGGGCCGCACTGTGTGTCTCTGTGTCTTGCACTGTAAACTGTTGGTGGGGTATGCTGAGGGATGGGCTGGGCTGCAATAGGTGTTGCTGTGTCTTGCACTGTAAACTGTTGGGGGTATGCTGAGGGATGGGCTGGGCTGCACTGAGTGTTTCTGTGTCCTGCACTGTAAACTGTTGGGTGGGGTATGCTGAGGGATGGGCTGGGCTGCACTGTGTGTCTCTGTGTCTTGCACTGTAAACTGTTGGGGGGGTATGCTGAGGGATGGACAGGGCTGCACTGTGTGACTCTGTGTCCTGCACTGTGAACTGATGGGGGGGCATGCTGAGGGATGTGCTGGGCTGCACTGTGTGTTTCTGTGTCTTGCACTGTAAACTGTTGGGGGGGTATGCTGAGGGATGGGCTGGGCTGCACTGTGTATCTCTGTGTCTTGTACTGTAAACTGTTTGGGGGGTATGCTGAGGGATTGTTTGGGCTGCACTAGATGTTGCTGTGTCTTGCACTGTAAACTGTTGGGGGTATGCTGATTGATGGGCTGGGCTGCACTGTGTGTCTCTGTGTCTTGCACTGTAAACTGTTGGGGGGGTATCCTGAGGGATGGGCTGGGCTGCAATAGGTGTTGCTGTGTCTTACACTGTAAACTGTTGGGGGGTATGCTGAGGGATGGGCTGGGCTGCACTGTGTGTCTCTGTGTCTTGCACTGTAAACTGTTGGGGAGTATGCTGAGGGATGGGCTGGGCTGCACAGAGTGTTTCTGTGTCCTGCACTGTAAACTGTTGGGGGGGTATGCTGAGGGATGGGCTGGGCTGCACTGTGTGTCTCTGTGTCTTGCACTGTAAACTGTTGGGGGGGTATGCTGAGGCATGGGCTGGGCTGCACTAGGTGTTGCTGTGTCTTGCACTGTAAACTGTTGGGGGTATGCTGAGGTATGGGCTGGGCTGCACTGTGTGTCTCTGTGTCTTGATCTGTAAACTGTTTGTGGGGTATGCTGAGGGATGGGCTGGGCTGCACTGTGTGTCTCTGTGTCTTGCACCGTCAACTGTTAGGGGGTTATGCTGAGGGATGGGCTGGGCTGCACTAGCTGTTGTTGTGTCTTGTACTGTAAACTGTTGGGGGGTATGCTGAGGGATGGGCTGGGCTGCACTGTGTGTCTCTGTGTCTTGCACTGTAAACTGTTGGGGGGTATGCTGCGGGATGGGCTGGGCTGCACTGTGTCTCTGTGTCCTGCACTGTAAACTGTTGGGGGGGTATGCTGAGGGATGGGCTGGGCTGCACTGTGTGACTCTGTGTCCTGCACTGTGAACTGATGGGGGGGCATGCTGAGGGATGTGCTGGGCTGCACTGTGTGTTTCTGTGTCTTGCACTGTAAACTGTTGGGGGGTATGGTGAGGGATGGGCTGGGCTGCACTGTGTGTCTCTGTGTCTTGTACTGTAAACTGTTGGGGGGTATGCTGAGGGATGGGTTGGGCTGCACTAGGTGTTGCTGTGTCTTGCACTGTAAACTGTTGGGGGTATGCTGATTGATGGGCTGGGCTGCACTGTGTGTCTCTGTGTCTTGCACTGTAAACTGTTGGGGGGTATGCTGAGGGATGGGGTGGGCTGCACTAGGTGTTGCTGCATCTTGCACTGTAAACAGTTGAGGGGTATGCTGAGGGATGGGCTGGGCTGCACTGTGTGTCTTTGTATCCTGCACTGTAAACTGTTGGGGGTATGCTGGGGATGGGCTGGGCTGCGCTGCATGTCTCTGTGTCCTGCAATGTAAACTGTTGTGGGGTATGCTGAGGGATGGGCTGGGCTGCACTAGGTCTTGCTGTGTCTTGCACTGTAAACTGTTGGGGGGTATGCTGAGGTATGGGCTGGGCTGCACTGTGTGTCTCTGTGTCTTGATCTGTAAACTGTTGGGGGTATGCTGAGGGATGGGCTTGGCTGCACTGTGTGTCTCTGTGTCATGCACTGTAAACTGTTGTGGGGGTATGCTGAGGGATGGGCTGGGCTGCACTAGGTGATGCTGTGTCTTGCACTATAAACTGTTGGGGGGTATGCTGAGGGATGGGCTGGGCTGCACTGTGTTCTGTGTCTTGCACTGTAAACTGTTGGGTGGGTATGCTGAGGATGGGCTGGGCTGCACTGTGTGTCTCTGTGTCTTGCACTGTAAACTGGGAAAGATCATGGAAGCACTACTGAAGGAGAGATTGGTGGATTATCTGGTTGTCAATGGACTACAGGACCCAAAGCAGCATGGTTTCACCAGGGGAGGTCTGTCAGACCAACCTCATTGATTTTTTGACTGGGTGACTAGGGAGTTGGATCAGTGGAGGGCTGTGGACATGGCCTATCTGGACTTCAGCAAGGCCTTTGACACTGTGCAACATAGAAGTCTATTACACAAACTAGGGAATACTGGTGTGGGCACTACAGTAGTGTGGTGTGTAGGTTACTGGCTGGGTGGCAGGACACAGAGGGTGGTGGTAAATGGCTGTCCCTCCACAACGGGAAGAGTAACCAGTGGGGTACCACAGGGATCAGTGCTGGGACCGGTCATATTCAACATCTTCATCAGTGACATTGCACATGATCTTGAAGGCAGAATTTCACTTTTCGTGATGACACAAAGCTCTGTAAAGAGTAGACACACCAGAGGTGTAGACAGAATGAGAAGGGACCTGCAGAAACTTGAAGAATGGTCAAGGGTTTGGCAGTTGAAATTCAATGCAAAGAAGTGCAAGATAATGCATATAGGGCACAAAAACCCTGGCACAATATATCAGTTGGGGGTGAGGATATAGCATGCACCAAGCAGGAAAGGGATCTTGGGTTGTCATCTCTGATGACCTCAAGGTAGGAAACAGTGTGACAAGGCATCAGGTAAAGCAAATAGGATGCTGGGATGTATAGGCGAGGGCATCACCAGCAGGAAAAGGAGTCATAATTCCGCTATACAAGACACTAGTGAGGCCCCACCTGAAGTACAGTGTACAGTTCTGGAGACCATACCTACATAAGGACATAGACAGGGTAGAGAAGGTTCAGAGGAGGGCAACAAAGATGGTGCATGGGTTGCATCACACAAGTCCTATGAAGACAGGTTGAAGGAACTGAACATGTACTCCCTGGAGGAGAGGAGGGAGAGAGGGGATATGATAGAGACATACAAATATCTTACAGGGAGAAACAGGGTGCAGGAAAACACTATTTTTAAAAGAAAAAGATGTTTCAGGACTATTCAGAGGAAACATGAGAAAGAATTTCTTCACAGAATGGGTGGTGGACAAGTGGAACACCCTGCCAGAGGAAGTGGTGGGGGCTGAAACAATCACGGGATTTAAGAATGCATGGGATAGACATAAAGGAATTCTAGAGGGCAGGGGTAAGGGGAAACAGACTTCTAGGAAAACAAACTGAACCTACAAGCTCAAATGGGCAGACTAGGTGGGACATAGGCCATTATCTGCCGACACTGTCTATGTATCTATGTATCTATGTATCTATGTTGGGGGGTATGCTGAGGGATGGGCTGGGCTGCACTGTGTGTCTCTGTGTCTTGCACTGTAAACTGTTGGGGGGTATGCTGAGGGATGGGCTGGGCTGCACTGTGTGTTTCTGTGTCTTGCACTGTAAACTGTTGGGGGTATGCTGAGGGATGGGCTGGGCTGCACAGTGTGTCTCTTTGTCTTGCACTGTAAACTGTTGGGGGGTATGCTGAGGGATGGGCTGGGCTGCACTGTGTGTCTCTGTGTCTTGCACTGTAAACTGTTGGGGTATGCTGAGGGATGGGTGGGCTGCACTAGGTGTTGCTGCATCTTGCACTGTAAACAGTTGAGGGGGTATGCTGAGGGATGGGCTGTGCTGCACTGTGTGTCTCTGTATCCTGCACTGTAAACTGTTGTGGGGTATGCTGAGGGATGGGCTGGGTTGCACTGCGTGTCTCTGTGTCCTGCACTGTAAACTGTTCGGGGGTATGCTGAGGGATGGGCTGGGCTGCACTAGGTGTTGCTGTGTCTTGCACTGTAAACTGTTGTGGGGTATGCTGAGGGATGGGCTGGGCTGCACTGTGTCTCTGTGTCTTGTACTGTAAACTGTTGGGGGGTATGCTGAGGGATGGGCTGGGCTGCACTAGGTGTTGCTGTGTCTTGCACTGTAAACTGTTGGGGGGTATGCTGAGGGATGGGCTGGGCTGCACTGTGTGTCTCTGTGTCTTGCACTGTAAACTGTTGGGGGGGTATGCTGAGGGATGGGCTGGGCTGCACTAGGTGTTGCTGTGTCTTGCACTGTAAACTGTTGGGGGTATGCTGAGGGATGGGCTGGGCTGCACTGTGTGTCTCTGTGTCCTGCACTGTAAACTGTTGGGGGGTATGCTGAGGGATGGGCTGGGCTGCACTGTGTGTCTCTGTGTCTTGCACTGTAAACTGTTGGGGGTATGCTGAGGGATGGACTGGGCTGCACTGTGTGACTCTGTGTCCTGCACTGTGAACTGATGGGGGGCATGCTGAGGGATGTGCTGGGCTGCTCTGTGTGTTTCTGTGTCTTGCACTGTAAACTGTTGGGGGGTATGCTGAGGGATGGGCTGGGCTGCACTGTGTGTCTCTGTGTCTTGCACTGTAAACTGTTGGGGGGTATGCTGAGGGATGGGCTGGGCTGCACTAAGTGTTGCTGTGTCTTGCACTGTAAACTGTTGGGGGTATGCTGATTCATGGGCTGGGCTGCACTGTGCTGTCTCTGTGTCTTGCACTGTAAACTGTTGGGGGGGTATGCTGAGGGATGGGCTGGGCTGCACTAGCTGCTGTTGTGTCTTGTATTGTAAACTGTTGGGGGGGTATGCTGAGGGATGGGCTGGGCTGCACTTTGTGTCTCTGTGTCTTGCACTGTAAACTGTTGGGGGTATGCTGAGGGATGGGCTGGGCTGCACTGTGTGTCTCTGTGTCCTGCACTGTAAACTGTTGGGGGGGTATGCTGAGGGATGGGCTGGGCTGCACTGTGTGACTCTGTGTCCTGCACTGTGAACTGTGGGGGGGCATG
The DNA here is from genome assembly GCA_016271365.2 of Neoceratodus forsteri. Lineage (NCBI taxonomy): Eukaryota > Metazoa > Chordata > Ceratodontiformes > Ceratodontidae > Neoceratodus > Neoceratodus forsteri. The sequence goes on from CM057449.1 coordinate 1,510,095,851, forward strand.
CTGAGGGATGTGCTGGGCTGCACTAGGTGTTGCTGTGTCTTGCACTGTAAACTGATGGGGTGGTATGCTGAGGGATGGGCTGGGCTGCACTGTGTGTTTCTGTGTCTTGCACTGTAAACTGTTGGGGGGGTATGCTGAGGGATGGGCTGGGCTGCACTGTGTGTCTCTGTGTCTTGTACTGTAAACTGTTGGGTGGTATGCTGAGGGATGGTTTGGGCTGCACTAGGTGTTGCTGTGTCTTGCACTGTAAACTGTTGGGGGGTATGCTGAGGGATGTGCTGGGCTGCACTGTGTGTCTCTGTGTCTTGCACTGTAAACTGTTGGGGGGGTATGCTGAGGGATGGGCATTGCTGCAATAGGTGTTGCTGTGTCTTGCACTGTAATCTGATGGGGGGTATGCTGAGGGATGGACTGGGCTGCACTGTGTGTCTCTGTGTCTTGCACTGTAAACTGTTGGGGAGTTGCTGAGGGATGGGCTGGGCTGCACTGAGTGTTTCTGAGTGATGCACTGTAAACCATTGAGGGGGAATGCTGAGGGATGGGTCGGGCTGCACTGTGTGTCTCTGTGTCTTGCACTGTAAACTGTTGGGGGGTATGCTGAGGGATGGGCTGGGCTGCACTGAGTGTTTCTGAGTGATGCACTGTAAACCATTGAGGGGAATGCTGAGGGATGGGTCGGGCTGCACTGTGTGTCTCTATTTCTTGCACTGTAAACTGTTGGGGGGGTATACTGAGGGATGGGCTGTGCTGCACTGCGTGTCTCTGTTTCTTGCACTGTAAACTGTTGGGCTGGTATGCTGAGAGATGGGATGGGCTGCACAGTGTGTCTCTGTGTGTTGCACTGTAAACTGTTGGGGGGGTATGCTGAGGGATGGGCTGTGCTGCAGTGTGTCTCTGTGTCTTGCACTGTAAACTGTTGGGAGGGTATGCTGAGGGATGGGGTGGGCTGCACTAGGTGTTGCTGCATCTTGTACTGTAAACAGTTGAGGGGGTATGCTGAGGGATGGGCTGGGCTGCATTGTGTGTCTCTGTATCCTGCACTGTAAACTGTTGTGGGGGTATGCTGAGGGATGGGCTGGGCTGCACTTGTTTCTGTGTCCTGCACTGTAAACTGTTGGGGGTATGCTGAGGGATGGGCTGGGCTGCACTAGGTGTTACTGTGTCTTGCACTGCAAACTGTTGGGTGGGTATGCTGAGGTATGGGCGGGGCTGCACTGTGTGTCTCTGTGTCTTGGTCTGTAAACTGTTTGTGGGGTAGGCTGAGGGATGGGCTGGGCTTCACTGTGTGTCTCTGTGTCTTGCACCGTAAACTGTTAGGAGGGGTATGCTGAGGGATGGGCTGGGCTGCACTAGCTGTTGTTGTGTCTTGTACTGTAAACTGTTGGGGGGGTATGCTGAGGGATGGGCTGGGCTGCACTGTGTGTCTCTGTGTCTTGCACTGTAAACTGTTGGGGGGTATGCTGCGGGATGGGCTGGGCTGCACTGTGTGTCTCTGTGTCCTGCACTGTAAACTGTTGGGGGGGTATGCTGAGGGATGGGCTGGGCTGCACTGTGTGACTCTGTGTCCTGCACTGTGAACTGATGGGGGGGCATGCTGAGGGATGTGCTGGGCTGCACTGTGTGTTTCTGTGTCTTGCACTGTAAACTGATTGGGGGATATGGTGAGGGATGGGCTGGGCTGCACTGTGTGTCTCTGTGTCTTGTACGGTAAACTGTTGGGGGGGTATGCTGAGGGATGGGTTGGGCTGCACACTTAGTTTTGCTGTATGTTTGCACTGTAAACTGTTGGGGGGGTATGCTGAGGGATGGGCTGGGCTGCAATAGGTGTTGCTGTGTCTTGCACTGTAAACTGTTGGGGGGGTATGCTGAGGGATGGGCTGGGCTGCACTGTTGTGTCACTGTGTCCTGCACTGTAAACTGTTGGGGTGGTATGCTGAGGGATGGGCTGGTCTGCACTGTGTGACTCTGTGTCCTACACTGTGAACTGATGTGGGGGCATGCTGATGGATGTGCTTGGCTGCACTGTGTGTTTCTGTGTCTTGCACTGTAAACTGTTGGGGGGGTATGCTGAGGGATGGGCTGGGCTGCACTGTGTGTCTCTGAGTCTTGTACTGTAGACTGTTGGGAGGGTATGCTGAGGGATGGGTTGGGCTGCACTAGGTGTTAGTGTGTCTTGCACTGTAAACTGTTGGGGGGGTATGCTGATTGATGGGCTGGGCTGCAATAGGTGTTGCTGTGTCTTGCACTGTAAACTGTTGGGGGGGTATGCTGAGGGATGGGCTGGGCTGCAATAGGTGTTGCTGTGTCTTGCACTGTAAACTGTTAGGGTGGTATGCTGAGGATTGGACTGGGCTGCACTGTTTGTCTCTGTGTCTTGCACTGTAAACTGTTGGGGAGTTTGCTGAGGGATGGGCTGGGCTGCACTGAGTGTTTCTGAGTGATGCACTGTAAACTGTTTGGGGGGGTATGCTGAGGGATGGGTCGGGCTGCACTAGGTGTTGCTGCATCTTGCACTGTGAACAGTTGAGGGGGTATGCTGAGGGATGGGCTGGGCTGCACTGTGTGTCTCTGTATCCTGCACTGTAAACTGTTGGGGGGGTATGCTGAGGGATGGGCTGGGCTGCACTGTGTGTTCTCATGTCTTGCACTGTAAACTGTTGGGGGTATGCTGATGGATGGGCTGGGCTGCTCTGTTTGTTTCTATGTCCTGCACTGTAAACTGTTGGGGGATACTGAGGATGGAGGCTGAGGCTGCACAGTATGTCTCTGTGTCTTGCACTGTAAACTGTTGGGAGGGTATGCTGAGGGATGGGGTGGGCTGCACTAGCTGTTGTTGTGTCTTGTACTGTAAACTGTTGGGAGGGGTATGCTGAGGGATGGGCTGGGCTGCACTGTGTGTCTCTGTGTCTTGCACTGTAAACTGTTGGGGGGGTATGCTGCGGGATGGGCTGGGCTGCACTGTGTCTTTGTGTTCTGCACTGAAAACTGTTGGGGGGGTATAGTGAGGGATGGGCTGGGCTACACTGTGTGACTCTGTATCCTGCACTGTGAACTGATTGGGGGGCATGCTGAGGGATGTGCTGGGCTGCACTGTGTGTCTCAGTGTCTTGCACTGTAAACTGTTGTGAGGGTATGCTGAGGGATGGGGTGGGCTGCACTAGGTGTTGCTGCATCTTGAACTGTAAACAGTTGAGGGGGAATGCTGAGGGATGGGCTGGGCTGCATTGTGTGTCTCTGTATCCTGCACTGTAAAATGTTGTGGGGGTATGCTGAGGGATGGGCTGGGCTGCACTGCGTGTCTCTGTGTCCTGCACTGTAAACTGTTCGGGGGTATGCTGAGGTATGGGCTGGGCTGCACTAGGTGTTGTTGTGTCTTGCACTGCAAACTGTGGGGGGTATGCTGAGGTATGGGCGGGGCTGCACTGTGTGTCTCTGTGTCTTGGTCTGTTAACTGTTTGTGGGGTATGCTGAGGGATGGGCTGGGCCGCACTGTGTGTCTCTGTGTCTTGTACCGTAAACTGTTAGGGGGCTTATGCTGAGGGATGGGCTGGGCTGCACTAGCTGTTGTTGTGTCTTGTACTGTAAACTGTTGGGAGGGGTATGCTGAGGGATGGGCTAGGCTGCACTGTGTGTCTCTGTGTTTTGCACTGTAAACTGTTGAAGTATGCTGGGATGGGCTGGGCACACTGTGTGTCTCTGTGTCCTGCAACTGTAAACTGTTGGGGGGGTATACTGAGGGATGGGCTGGGCTGCACTGTGTAACTCTGTGTCCTGCACTGTGAACTGATTGAGGGGCATGCTGAGGGATGTGCTGGGCTGCACGGTGTGATTCTGTGTCTTGCACTGTAAGCTGTTTGGGGGATATGGTGAGGGATGGGCTGGGCTGCACTGTGTGTCACTGTGTCCTGCACTGTAAACTGTTGGGGTGGTATGCTGAGTAATGGGCTGGGCTTCACTGTGTGACTCTGTGTCCTACACTGTGAACTGATGTGGGGGCATGCTGATGGATGTGCTGGGCTGCACTGTGTGTTTCTGTGTCTTGCACTGTAAACTGTTGGGGGGGTATGCTGAGGGATTGGCTGGGCTGCTCTGTGTGTCTCTTAGTCTTGTACTGTAGACTGTTGGGAGGGAATGCTGAGGGATGGTTGGGCCTCACTAGGTGTTACTGTGTAATGCACTGTAAACTGTTGGGGGGGTATGCTGATTGATGGGCTGGGCTGCAATAGGTGTTGCTGTGTCTTGCACTGTAAACTGTTGAGGGGGTATGCTGAGGGATGGGCTGGGCTGCAATAGGTGTTGCTGTGTCTTGCACTGTAAACTGTTGGGGTGGTATGCTGAGGGATGGGCTGGGCTGCACTGTTTGTCTCTGTGTCTTGCACTGTAAACTGTTGGGGAGTATGCTGAGGGATGGGCTGGGCTGCACAGAGTGTTTCTGTGTCCTGCACTGTAAACTGTTGTGGAGGTATGCTGAGGGATGGGCTGGGCTGCACTGTGTGTCTCTATGTCTTGCACTGTAAACTGTTGGGGGGGGTATGCTGAGGGATGGGCTGCCCGGCACTGTGTGTCTCTGTGTCCTGCACTGTAAACTGTTGGGGGTATGGTGAGGATGGGCTGGAAGCTACTGTGTGACTCTGTGTCCTGCACTGTGAACTGATGGGGGGCATGCTGAGGATGTGCTGGGCTGCACTAGGTGTTGCTGTGTTCTACTGTAAACTGTTGTTGTGGTATGCTGTGGGATGACTGAAACGCACTGTGTGTGTTCTATGTCTTGCACTGTAAACTGTTAGAAGTATGCTAGGGTTATGCTGGCTGCCACCTTGTGTGTCTCTGTATCTTGTACTGTAAACCGTTGGGGGTATGCTGAGGATGGTTGGGCTGCCCTAGGTGTTACTGTGTCTGCCCTGTAAGCTGCTGGGGTGCTGAGGATGGGCTGGGCCTGCATTGTGTGTCTCTGTGTCTTGCAATGTAAACTGTTGTGGGGGTTTGGTGAGGGTTGGGCTGGGCTGCAATAGGTGTTGCTGTGTCTTGCACTATAAACTGTCGGGGGGGTATGCTGAGGGATGGGCTGGGCTGCACTGAGTGTTTCTGTGTCCTGCACTGTAAACTGTTAGAGGGTATGCTGAGGATCAGGCTGGGCTGCACTGTGTCTCTGTGTATTGCATGTAAACTGTTGGATGGGTATCCTGAGGATGGATGGGCTGACACTGTGTGACTCTGTGTCCTGCACTGTGAACTGATGGGGTATGCTGAGGGATGTTGGGCTGCACTGTGTTTCTGTGTTCTGCACCGTAAACCGTTGGGGTGTACGTTTATACGGCTAACAGAACACCGTGTCTCTGTGTCTTGTACATAAATCGTTGGGGGTATGCTGAGGGATGGTTTAGGCTGCACTAGGTGTTGCTGTGACTTGCACTGTAAATGTTGAGGTATGCTGTTAGATGGGCTGGGCTGCACTGTGTCTCTCTGTCTTGCACTGTAAACTGATGGGGGAGTATGCTGAGAGATGGGCTGGGCTGCAATAGGTGTTACTGTGTCTTGCACTCGTAAGCTGTTGAGGGGAGTATGCTGAGGGATGGGCTGGGCTGCACTGTGTCTCTGTGTCTTGCACTGTAAACTGTTGGGAGTATGCTGAGGATGGCTGGGCTGCACAGTGTGTTTCTAATGTCCTGCACTGTAGAAACTGTTGGGGGTATGCTGATTGATAGGCTGGGCTGCAATAGATGTGCTGTGTCTTGCACTGTAAACTGTTAGGTGGTATGGAGAGGATGGGCTGGGCTGCACTGTTTGTCTCTGTGTCTTGCACTGCAAACTGTTGGGAGGATGCTGAGGATGGGCTGGGCTGCAACAGATGTTTCTGTGTCTGCACTGTAAACTGTTGTGGAGGAATATGCTGAGGGATGGGCTGGGCTGCACTGCATGTCTCTGTGTCTTGCACTGTAAACAAGTGAAGTATGCTGAGGATGGGCTGGGCTGCACTAAGCTGTTGTGTCTTATGCAAACTGTTGTAGGGGTATGCTGAGGGATGGGCTGGGCTGCATTTTATTCATGTGCACTGTAAACTGTTAGAGGGGTTATGCTGTGCGATGGCTGGGCTGCTGTGTGTCTCTGTGTCCTGCACTGTAAACTGTTGGGGGTATGCTGAGAGAGGAGGCTGGGCTGCACCTGTGACTCCCTGTCCTGCACTGTGAACTGATGGGGGAATGCTAGGGATGTGCTGGGCTGCACTAGGTGTGCTGTGTTTGCACTGTAAACTGTTGAGCTCAGGGTATGCTGGGATGGACACAGCTGCACTGTTTGTTCTGTGTCTTGCACTGTAAACTGTTGGGGGTATGCTAGCCAGTTATGCTGTGCTACCCTGTGTCTCTGTGTCTTATTACAGTAAACTGTTGAGAGGTATGCTGAGGATGAGATTGCTGCCTAGGTGTTGCTGTGTCTTGCACTGTAAACTGTTAAGAGGTATGCTGAGGATAGGCTGGCTTACACTGTGAGTCTCTATGTCGCACTGTAAACTGTTGAGGGTATGCTGAGGATGGGCTGGGCTGCACTGTGTGTCTCATGTCTTCCTAAACAAACTGTCGGGGGGTATGCTGAGGATGGTTTAGGCTGCACTAGGTGTTGCTGTGACTTGCACTGTAAACTGTTAGGGGTATGCTGTTTGATGCAACAGGCTGCACTGTGTCTCTGTTTCTTGCACTGTAAACTGTTGGGAGTATGCTGAGGGATAGGCTGGGCTGCACAAGTGTTTCTGTGTCCTGCACTGTAAACTGCTGGGGGGTATGCTGAGGATGGACTGGGCTACAGTGTGTCTCTGTGTCTTGCACTGTAAACTGTTGGGGGTATTCTGAGGATTAGCTGGGCTGCACTAGCTGCTGTTGTGTCTTGTATTATTAACTGCAGGGGTATGCTGAGGGATGGGCTAGTCTGCACTTAGTGTCTATGTCTTCCACTGTAAACTGTTGGGGGGTATGCAGAGGATCTGCTGGGCTGCACTGTGTGTCTCTGTGTCCTGCACTGTAAACTGTTGGAGGGTATGCTGAGGGATGGGCTGGGCACACTGTGTGACTCTGTGTCCTGCACAGCAGAAGTGATGGGGCATGCTGAGGGATGTGCTGGGCTGCACTAGAGTGTTGCTGTGTCTCCACCGTAAACTGTTGGGGGGTATGCTGAGGATGGTTTGGGCTGACTAGGTGTTGCTCTACTACACTGTAAACTGTTGGGGGGTTATGCTGAGGGATGTGCCGGGCTGCACTGTGTGTCTCTGTGTCTTGCACTGTAAACTGTTGGGTGGGGTATGCTGAGGGATGGGCCTTGCTGCAATAGGTGTTGCTGTGTCTTGCACTGTAATCTGTTGGGGGGTATGCTGAGGGATTTACTGGGCTGCACAGTGTGTCTCTGTGTCTAGCACTGTAAACTGTTGGGGAGTTTGCTGAGGGATGGGCTGGGCTGCACTGAGTGTTTCTGAGTGATGCACTGTAAACTGTTAGGGGGTATGCTGGGGATGTGTCGGGGCTGCACTGTGTCTCTATGTCTTGCACTTTAAATATTGAGGGGGTATGCTGAGGGATGGGCTCAGGCTGCACTGTGGCCTCTGTGTCTTGCACTGTAAACTGTTAGGGGGTATGCTGGAGGATGGGGTGGGCTGCACTAGGTCAGTTGCATCTTGCACTGTAAACAGTTGAGGGGATGCTGAGGGATGGGCTGGGCTGCACTGTGTCTCTGTATCCTGCACTGTAAACTGTGGGGGTATACTGAGGGATGGGCTGGGCTGCCTCCGTGTCTCTGTCCTGCACTGTAAACTGTTGAGGAGTATGCTGATGGCTGGGATGGGCTGCACTGTTTGTTTCTATGTCCTGCACTGCAAACTGTTGGGGGTATGCTGGCAGAGATGGGCTGGGCTGCTGGTGTGTCTCTGTGTCTTGCACTGTATACTGTTAGAGGTATAACTAAAGGATGGGCTGTGCTACACTGTGTGTCTCTATGTCTGCACTGTAAACTGTTGGGAGGGTATGCTGAGGATGGGGTGGGCTGCACTAAGTGTGCTGCATCTTGTACTGTAAACAGTTGAGGGGGGTATGCTGAGGGATGGCTGGGCTGCATTGTGATATCTCTGTATCCTGCACTATGAAAACTGTTGTAGAGTATGATGGGGATGGAGCACAGGCTGCACTGCTTGTCTCTGTGTCTGCACTATAAACTGTTACGGGGTATGCTGAGGGATGGGCTGGGCTGCACTAGGTGTTGCTGTGTCTTGCACTGCAAAACTGTTGGAGTGGGTATGCTGAGGTATGGGCGGGGCTGCACTGTGTGTCTCTGTGTCTAGGTCTGTAAACTGTTTGTAGGTATGCTGAGGATGGGGGGCTACTGTGTGTGTCATCTCTGTGTCTTGCACCGTAAACTATTTTAAAGAAATTATGTAAGAGGATAGGCTGGGCTGCTCTAGCTGTTGTATCTTGTACTGTAGAAGCTGTTGAAAAGTATGCTGGGGATGGGCTGGGCTGCACTGTGTCTCTGTGTCTCGCACTGGAAATTGTTGGGAGGGTATGCTGCGGGATGGGCTGGCTGCACTGTGTCTCGATGTCCTGAACTGTAAACTGTTTGGGGGTGTCTGCAGGGATGGAGGCTGTGCTGCACTTAATTGCTGTGTCTTGCATAAACTGTTTGAGGATAATAATGGAGAGATGGGCTGGGCTGCTGTGTGTCTCTGTGTCTTGTACTGTAAACTGTTGGGGGGAATGCTGAGGGATAGGTTGGGCTGCACATAGTGTTGCTGTGTCTTACTATAAACTGTTGGGGGGTATGCTGAGGGATGGGCTGGGCTGCACTGTGTGTCTCTATGTGTCTTGCACTAAACTGTTGGGGAGTATGCTGGGGATGAGCTGGGCTACACAGTGTGTTTCTGTGTCCTGCACTGTAAACTGTTAGGGGGTATGCTGATTGATGGCTGGGCTGCAATAGGTGTTGCTGTGTCTTACTGTAAACTGTTGGAGGTATGCTACAAGGGATGGGCTGAGCTGCAATAGGTGCTACTGTGTCTTGCACCGTAAACTGCTGGGGTAGGCTGAGGATGGGCTGAGCTGCACTGTTTGTCCCTGTGTCTGCACTGTAAACTGTTGGGGAGTATGCTGAGGGATGGGCTGGGCTGCACAAGATGTTTCTATGTCCTGCACTGTAAACTGTTGGGGGGTATGCTGAGGATGGGCTGGGCTGCACTAGCTGTTGTGTCTTGTACTGTAAACTGTTGTGGGGGTATGCTGAGGATGGGCACAAGCTGCACTGTGTGACTCTGTGTCCTACACTGTGAACTGATGGGGGGGAATGCTGAGGATGTGCTAGGCTGCACTAGGTGTTGCTGTGTTTTGCACTGTAAACTGTTGTTGGGGTATGCTGTGGGATGGGCTGGGCTGCACTGTTTGTTTCTATCTGTACAATGTAAACTGTTGAGGAATGTCACTGTGGTTATGCTGTGCTACCCTGTGTGTCTCTATGTCTTGTACAGTAAACTGTTGAGGAAATGATGCTGAGGGATGGTTGGGCTACCCTAAGGTGTTGCTGTGTCTTGCACTGTAAACTGTTCGGGGGTATGCTGAGGATGGGCTGGGCTGCACTGTGTGTCTCGTGTCTTACCTGTAAACTGTTAGAGGTATGCTGAGGGATGGCTGGGCTGCACTGTGTGCTCCTCTGTCTTTACTGTAAACTGTTGGGGTATGCTGAGGATGGTTTAGGGCTGCACTAGGTACTGCTGATGGACTTGCACAGTAAACTGTTGAGGTATGCTGTTTTGATGGGCTAGGCTGCACCTGTGTCTCTGTTTCTTGCACTGTAAACTGGGGAGAAGTACTGAGGAAGGCTGGGCTGCAATAGGTGTTGCTGTGTCTTGCACTGTAAACTGTTGAGGGGGGTATTCTGAGGATGGACTGGAGCTACAGTGTGTCTCTGTGTACTACACTTTAAAACTGTTGGGGGGTATTCTGAGGGATTGGCTGGAAGGCACTAGCTGCTGTTGTGTTTATATTATTAACTGTAGGGGGGTATGCTGAGATGGGCTGGTCTGCACTTAGTGTCTGTGTCTTCCACGCAAACTGTTGAGGGGGTATGCTGAGGATCTGCTGGGCTGCACCTGTGTCTCTGTGCCTGCACTGTAAACTGTTGGAGGATATGCTGAGGATGGGCTGGGCTGCACTGTGTGACTCTATGTCCCCTGCACTGTGAAGTGATGGGGGGCATGCTGAGGATGTGCTGGGCTGCACTAGGTGTTGCTGTGTCTCGCACTGTAAACTGATGGGGTAGTATGCTGAGGGATGGGCTGGGCTGCACTGTGTGTTTCTGTGTCACTGCAAACTGTTAGGGGGTATGCTGAGGGATGGTTTGGGCTGCACTAGGTGTTGCTGTGTCTTGCCCTGTAAACTATTGAGGGGTATGCTGAGGGATGTCGGGGCTGCACTGTGTGTCTCCATGTGCATGACTGTAAACTGTTGGGTGGGGTATGCTGAGGATGGGCCTTGCTGCAATCAGGTGTTGCTGTGTCTTGCACTGTAATCTGTTGGGGGTATGCTGAGGATTTACTGGGCTGCACAGTGTGTCTCTGTGTCTTGCACTGTAAACTGTTGGGGAGTTTGAGGGAGGATGGGCTGGGGCTGCACTGGGTGTTTCTAGGTGATGCACTGTAAACTGACAGGGGGTATGAGGATGTCGGGCTGCCTGTATTGTCTCTATGTACACACTTTAAACTGTTGAGGGGGTATGCTGAGGGATGGGCTGGGCTGCACTGTATGTCTCTGTGTCTTGCACTGTAAACTGTTAGGGGTATGCTGGGGATGGGTGGGCTGCACTAGGTGTTGTAGCATCTGCACCGTAAACAGTTGAGGGGTATGCTGAGGATGGCGATGAGCTGCACTGTGTGTCTCTGTATCCTGCACTGTAAACTGTTGGGGGTATGCTGAGGATGGGCTGGCACCTCCGTGTCTCTGTGTCTTGCACTGTAAACCTGTTGGGGGGTATGGCTGACTGGCTGGGCTAGGCTCACTGTTTGTTTCTATGTCCTGCACCACTAAACTGTTGAGGGGGTATGCTGAGGATGGGCTGGGCTGCACAGTGTCGCTCTGTGTCTTGCACATAAACTGTTGGGGGTATGCTAAGGGATGGGCGTGCTGCACTGTGTGTCTCTGTGTCTTGCACTGTAAACTGTTGGGAGGGTATGCTGAGGGATGGGGTAGGCTGCACTAGGTGTTACTGCATCTTGTACTGTAAACAGTTGAGGGTATGCTGAGGGATGGGCTGGGCTGCATTGTGTGTCTCTGCATCCTACTGCAAGCTGTTGTGAGGGTATGCTGAGGATGGGCAGGCTACACTGCTTATCTCTGTGTCCTGCCCATAAACTGTGACCAGGTATGCTGAGGATGGAAGCGAGGGCACTAGGTGTTGCTGCATCTTGCACTGCAAACTGTTGGTGGGTATGCTGGGGAACTAGAGTGAGGGCTGCACTGTGCTCTCTGTGTCTAGGTCTGTAAACTGTTTGTGGGGTATGCTGAGGGATGGGCTGGGCTGCACTGTGTGTCTCTGTGTCTTGCACACTAAAAACTGTTTTAGGGGAATGCTGAGGGATGGGCTGGGCTGCACTAGCTGTTGTTATGTCTTATACTGTAAACTGTTGGGGGGTATGCTGAGGATGGGCTGGGCTGCACTGTGTGTCTCTATGTCTTGCACTGTAAAATTGTTGGGAGGGTATGCTGCGGGATGGGCTGGGCTGCACTGTGTCTCCGTGTCCTGCACTGTAAACTGTTAGGGGTATACTGAGGATGGAATCAGGCTGCACTTAGTGTTGCTGTGTCTTGCACTGTAAACTGTTTGAGGGTTATGGTGAGGGATGGGCTGGGCTGCACTGTAACGTCTCTGTGTCTTGTACTGTAAACTGTTGGGGGTATGCTTGAGGGATGGGTTGAGCTGCACATAGTGTTGCTGTGTCTTGCACTGTAAACTGCTGGGGGGTATGCTGATTGATGGGCTGGGCTGCACTGTGTGTCTCTGTGTCTTGCACTGTAAACTTTTGGAGGTATGCTGAGGGATGGGCTGGGCTGCACTGTGTGTCACTGTGTCCTACACAATCAAACTGTTAATCGGTGGTATGCTGGGGATGGGCTGGGCTGCACTGTGACTCATGGCCACCACTGTGAACTGATGTGGGGCATGCTGATGGATGTGTGCTGGGCTGTGTGACTTTCCTGTGTCATGCATAAACTGTTGGGGGTATGCTGAGGGATGGGCTGGGCTGCACTGTGTGTCTCAGAGTCTTGTACTGTAGACTGTTGGGAGGGTATGCTGAGGGATGGGTTAGGCGGCACTAGTGTTACTGTGTCTTGCACTGTAAACTGTTGGGGAATGCTGAGATTGATGGGCTGGGCTGCAATAGGTGTTGCTGTGTGTGCACTGTAAACTGTTGAGAGGATGCTGAGGGATGGGCTGGGCTGCAATAGGTGTTGCCGTGTCTTGCACTGTAAACTGTTGGGGTGGTATGCTGAGGGATGGGCTGAGCTGCACTGAGTGTTTCTGGTGATGCACTGTAAACTGTTTGGGGAGACATGCTGAGGGGATGGGTCAGACTGCACTGTGTGTCTCTATGTCTTGCACTATATATAAACTGTAGGGGGTATGCTGAGGGATGGGGTTGGCTGCACAAAGTGTTGCTTCATCTTGCGCTGTAAACAGTTGAGGGGTATGCTGAGGATGGCTAGGCTGCACTGTGTCTCTGTATCATGAACAGCAACTGTGGGGGGGCATGTGAAGGATGGGCTGGGCTGCACTGTGTGTCTGTCTTGCACTGTAAACTGTTGGGGGTATGTGATGGATGGGCTAGGCTGCCTATTTATTTCTATATCTTGCTGTAAACTATTGGGGGTATACTGAGGATGGGCTGGGCTGCACATGTTTCTCTGTGTCTTGCATAAACTGTTGGGGGGTATGGTGAGGGATGGGCTGGGCTGCTGTGTGTCTCTTTGTCTTGCACCGTAAACTGTTGGGAGGTATGCTGAGGATGGGGTGGGCTGACTGGGGTGCTGCACCTAGTATTGCAAACAGTTGAGGGTATGCTGAGGATGGGCTGGGCTGCATTGTGTCTCTGTATCCTGCTCATAAACTGTTGTGGGGTATGCAGGGGATGGGCTGGGCTGCACTCGCGTCTCTCTGTCCTGCCTGTAAACTGTCAGGGGGTATACTGAGGATGGGCTGGGCTGCACTGGTGTCGCTATGTCTTGCACTGCAAACTGTTAGAGGTATGCAGAGGATGGAGAAACACTTGAAGATATCTCTGTGTCCTGCTGTAAACTATTAGGAAATATGCTGAGGATGGGCTGGGCTGCACTAGCTGTTGTTATGTCTTATGCATGAAACTGGTGGGGTATGCTGAGGATGGTGGGCTGCACTGTGTCTCTGTCTTGCACAGTAAACTGTTGGAGGGTATGCTGAGAGATGGGCTCAGACACACTGTGTCTCTGTGTCCTGCTGTAAACTGTTAGGGGGTATGCTGAGGGATAGGCTGGGCTACCTTGTATGTTCTGTCTTGCATAACTGTTGAGGGATGCTGAGCCAGGGCTGAGGCTGCTGTGTGTCTCTGTGTCTTGTACTGTAAACTGTTGGGGGTATCACGGGGGATGGTTTGGGCTACTTAGTGTTGCTGTGTCTTGCAATGTAAACTGTTGGGGGTATGCTGATTGATGGGCCCGGCTGCCTGTGTGTCTCTGTGTCTTGCACTGTATGTGAGTATACTGAGGATGGGTCGGGCTACACTGTCTCTCCTGTCTTACCTGTAAACTGTTGGGGGTATGCTGAGGATAGGCTGGGCTGCACTGTGTGTCTCTGTCTTGCACTGTAAACTGTTGAGGTATCCTGAGGATGGACTGGGCTACTGGTGACTCTTGCCCTGTAAACAGATGAGGGAATGCTGAGGATGGGCTGGGCTACTGTGTCTGTATCCTGCACTGTAAACTGTGGGGGATGTGAGAGGATGGGCTGGCCTGCACTATATTCTCTCTATGTCTTGCACTGTAAACTGTTGGGGGTATGCTGATGGATGGGCTGGGCTGCTGTTTGTTTCTATGTCTTGCACTGTAAACTGTTGGGGGGTAGCTGAGGAAGGGCTGGAGCTGCACAGTGTGTCTCTGTGTCTTGCACTGTAAACTGTTGAGGGTATGCTGAGATGGGCTGGGCTGCACTGTGTGTCTCTAATGTGCACAATAAACATTAGGAGGGAATGCTGAGGATGGGTGGGCTGCACTGGGTGTTGCTGCATCTTGTGTGTAAACAGTTGATGGGATGCTGGGGATGGGCTGGGCACCATTGTGTGTCTCTGTCACACTGTAAACTGTTGTTTTGGTATCTGAGGGGATGGGCTGGGCTGCCTCGTGTCTCTGTGTCCTGCATAAACTATTGAAGTATGCTGAGTGATGAAATAGGCTACTAAATGTTGCTGTGTCTTGCACTGTAAACTGTTGAAGTATCCTGGGGATGGGCGGGGCTGCACTATGTGTCTATGTCTTGGTCTGTAAACTATTTTGTGGGGTATGTGAGGGATGGGATAGGCTGCACTGTGTGTCTCATGTCTTGCACGTAAACTGTTAGAAGTATGCTGAGGATGGGCTGGGCTACACTAGCTGTTGTTGTGTCTTTACTGTAAACTGTTGGGGGGTATGCTGAGGGATGGGCTGGGCTGCTGTGTGTCTCTGTGTCTTGCACTGTAACTGTTGGAGGAGTATGCTCGGGATGTCTGGGCTGCACTGTCTCTCTGTCTACACTTAACTGTTAGGTGGGTATGCTGAGGATGGGCTGGGCTGCACTGTGTGTTTCTGTCTTACTGTAAACTGTTTGGGATATGGTGTGGATGGACTGACTGCACTGGGTGTTACATGTCTTACTGTAAACTATTGGAGGTATGCTGACGGATAGGCTAGGCTGCATGAGTATTGCTGTGTCTTACTGTAAACTGTTGAAGTATGTGATTGATGGACTGGGCTGCACTGTGTCTCTGTGTCTTACACTGTAAACTTTTGGGGGTATGCTGAAGTTGGGGCAGGCTGCAACAGGTGTTGCTGTCCTTGCACTGTAAACTGTGGGAATATGCTGAGGGTGGGCTGGGCTCACTGTGTGTCCTGTCTCTGTAAACTGTTAGGGTGGTATACTGAGGATGGGCTGTGCTTCCTGTGTGACTCTGTGTCCTACCTGTGAACTGATGTCAGACATGCTGATGGATATACAGAGCTGCCTGTGTGTTTCTGTGTCTTGCCTGTAAACTGTTGGGGGTTATGCTGAGGGATGGGCTGGGCTCACTGTGTCTCTCGAGTCTTCACTGTAAACTGTTGAGGGTATGCTGAGGATGGGCTGGGCTGCAGAGTGTTCTGTGTCCTGCACCATAAACTGTTGAAGTATGCTGAGGGATGGACTAGACTACACAGTGTGTCTGTGTCTTACACTGTAAACTGTTAGAGGTATTCTGAGGATTAGCTGGGCTGCTGCTGTTGTGTCTTGTATTATTAACTGCAGAGGTATATGAGGATGGGCTAGTCTGCATAGTGTCTGTGCTTCCACTGTAAACTGGTAGGGGGTATGCAGGGGATCTGCTGGGCTGCACTGTGTGTCTCTGTGTCCTGCTATAAACTGTTGGAGGTATACTGAGGATGGGCTGGGCTGCACTGTGTGACTCTGTCCCTGCACCTTGAAGTGATGGGGGGGCATGCTGAGGGATGTGCTGGGCTACTAGGTGTGCTGTCACCACTGTAAACTGTTAGAAGTATGCTGAGGGATGGTTTGAGCTGCTAGGTGTTACTCTGTCACACTGTAAACTGTTGGGGTTATGCTGAGGGATGTGTGAGGCTACTGTGTGTCTCTGTGTCTTACACTGTAAACTGTTGGGTGGGGTATGCTGAGATAGGCCTTGCTGCAATAGAGTGTTGCTGTATCTTGCACTGTAATCTATTTAGAGTATGCTGAGGGATTTATAGGCTGCCAGTGTGTCTCTGTCTAGATAAACTGTGGGGGTTGCTGAGGATGGGCTAGGCTGCACTAGGTGTTTCTGGGTGATGCACTGTAAACTGTTGAGGTATCTGAGGGATGTGTCAGACTCCTGTGTCTATGTCTTGCACTTTAAACTGTTGAGGTATGCTGAGGATGAGCTGACTGCACTGTATTATCATGTCTTGCACTGTAAACTGTAGAGGTATGCTGAGGGATGGGGTGGGCTGCACTAGGTCTTATTGCATCTTGCACTGTAAACAGTTGAGGGGGGTATCTGAGGATGGGCTGGGCTGCACTGTGTCTCTGTATCCTGCACTGTAAACTGTTGGGGATATGAAATGGGCTGGGCCCTCCGTGTCTCTGTGTCTTACTGTAAACTGTTAGGAGGGTATATGATGGCTGGGATAGGCTGCACTCTTTTATTTCTATGTACTGTAAACTGTTGAAATATGCTGAGGATGGGCTAGGCTGCACATGTCTCATGTCTTGCACTGTATACTGTTGAGGGGGTATGCTAAGGGATGGCTGCACTCACTGTGTGTCTCTATGTCTACACTATAAACTGTTGAGGAGGTATGCTGAGGATGGGTGGGCTGCACTAGGTGTTACCATCTTATACTGTAAACAGTTGAGGTATGCTGAGGATAGGCTGGGCTGCATTGTGTCTGTATCCTGCCTGTAAGCTTCGTGAGGTATGCTGAGGATGGGCTGGGCACTGCTTGTCTATATCCTGCACTGTAAACCGTGCAGGGTACTGAGGATGGCTGGGCTGCACTAGGTGTTGCTGTCTTACACTGCAAACTGTTGGGTGGGTATGCTGAGGTATGGCGGGGCTGCACTGTGTCTCTGTCTCGAAGTCTGTAAACTGTTTGTGGGGTATGCTGAGGGATGGGCAGGCTGCACTGTGTCTCTGTGTCTTGCACCGTAAAACTGTTTAAGGGGTATGCTGAGGATGGGCTAGGCTGCTCTAGCTGTTGTGTCTTGTACTGTAAACTGTTGGAAATATGCTAGGGATGGGCTAGAAAGCACTGTATTCTCTGTGTCTACACTGGAAATTGTTGGAGGTATACTACAGGATGGGCTGGGCTGCTGTGTCTCGTCTGAACTGTAAACTGTTTGGGGGTATACTGAGGATGGGCTATGCTGCACTTAGTGTTTTCACACTATAAACCATTTGAGGATATGTGAGGATGGTACCAGCACTGTGTGTCTCTGTCTTATACTATAAACTGTTGAGGGGTATGCTGAGGATGGGTTGACTGCACAGTGTTGCTGTATCTACACTATAAACTATTGATGCTGAGGATAGGTGGGGCACTGTGTCTCTGTCTGCACTGCAAACTGTTGGGAGTATGCTGAGGATGGGCTGGGCTGCACAGTGTGTTTCTGTCCTGCACTATAAACTGTTAGAGGCTATGCCCATTGATGGGCCAGACTGCAATAGGTGTTGCTGTGTCTTGCATAAACTGTTGGGGGGGGTATGCTGAGGGATGGGCTGGGCTGCAATAGGTGTTGCTGTGTCCACTCTAAACTGTTGGTGGTATGCTGAGGGATGAGTAAGCTGCACTCCTGTCTCTATGTCTTACACTATAAACTGTTGAGAGTATCTGAGGATGAGCTGGGCTACACAAGTGCTCTGTCTGCACTGTAACTATTGAGGGTATGTGAGGGATGGGTGAACACTAGCTATTGTCTTAGCCTGTAAACTGTTGTGGGGGGTATACTGAGGGATGGGCTGGGCTGCCTGTGTGACTCTGTGTCCTGCACTGTGAACAGAGGGGGAATGCTGGGGATGTGCTGGGCTGCACTAGGTGTTGCTATGAAACTGTTGTTGAGGGTACTGTGGGATGGGCTGGGCTGCACTGTTGTTTCTGTCTTGCACTGTAAACAGCCAGAGGCTATACTAACGATGCTGTATACCCTGTGTCTCTCTGAAGTAAACTGTTGGGGGTATGCTGAGGATGGTTGGGCTGCCTAGGTGTTGCTATGTCTTACTGTAAACTGTTGAAGTATCTACGAGATGCTGGGCTGCACTGTGTGTCTATGTCTTGCACTGTAAACTGTTGAGGGGTATGCTGGGGATGGGCTGGGCTGCACATGTCTCTGTGTCTTTACTGTAAACTATTTGGGGGGTATGCTGAGGGATGGTTTGGAGGCTGCACACTGGAATTGTTGCTGTGACTTACACTGTGAAGCTGTTGGGGTATGCTGTTTGATGGAAGTGGGCTGCACTGTGTGTCTATTTCTTACACTGTAAACTGTTGGGGGTAATGCTGGGAAAGGCTGGGCTGCAATAGGTGTGCTGTGTCTTGCACTGTAAACTGTTGAGAGGTATTCGAGATGGACCGGGCTACAGTGTCTCTGTGTCTTACACTTTAAACTGTTGGGGGTATTCTGAGGGATTGGCTGGGCTGCACTAGCTGTATGTATCTTATATTTAACTGTGAGGGAATGCTGAGGATGGGCTGGTCTGCACTTAGTGCTATATCTTCCTGTAAACTGTTGGGGGGTATGCTGAGGGATCTGCTGGGCTGCACTGTGTGTCTCTGTCCTGCACTGTAACTATTGGAGGGTATGCTGAGGGATGGGCTGGGCTGCACTGTGTGACTCTGTGTCCTGCACTGTGAAGTGATGGAGAACTGCTGAGGGGTGCTGGGCTGCACTAGGTGTTGCTGTCTCGCCACTATAAACTGAGGGGGGCAGTATACTGGGGATGAGCTGGGCTGCACTGTGTTTCTGTGTCTTACACTGTAAACTGTTGAGAGGTATGCTGAGGATGGTTTGGGCTGCACTAGGTGTTGCTGTGTCTTGCCCAGTAAACTGTTAGGGGGGTATGCTGGGGATGGGGCTGCACTGTGTCTCTGTGTCTTGCACTATGAAGCTGTTGGGTGGGGTAGCATGCTGAGATGGGCCTTGCTGCAATAGGTGTTGCTGTATCTGCACTACAATCTGTTAGGTATGCTGAGGTTACTAGGCTGCACAGTGTCTATCTTGCTATGTAAACTGTTAGAGTTGCTGAGGATGGGCTAGGCTGCCAGGTCTTTGGTGATGCTGTAAACTGTTGGGGTATGCTGAGGGATGTGTCGGGAAACACTGTGTGTCTATGTCTTACACTTTAAACTGTTGGAGATGCTGAGGATAGCTGGGCTACTGTGTCTCTATCTTACACTGTAAACTATTAGGGTATGCTGAGGATGAAGTGGGCTACTAGGTGTTGTGCATCTTACTGTAAACAGTTGAAACATATGAGGATGACTGGGCACCACTGTGTCTCTGTCCTACACTGTAAACTGTTGGGGGGTATGCTGAGGATGGGCTGGGCTGCACTCGTGTCTCATGTCTTGCAAACAATGAAACTTCCGGGGTATGCTGATGGCTGGGCTGGGCTGCACTGTTTGTTTCTATGTCCTCACTGTAAACTGTTGGGGGTATGCGGGGATGGGCTGGGCTGCACAGTGTGTCTCTGTGTCTTGCACTGTAAACTGTTGGGGGGTATGCTAAGGGATGGGCTGTGCTGCACTGTGTGTCTCTGTGTCTTGCACTGTAAACTGTTGGGAGGGTATGCTGAGGGATGGGGTGGGCTGCACTAGGTGTTACTGCATCTTGTACTGTAAACAGTTGAGGGGGTATGCTGAGGGATGGGCTGGGCTGCATTGTGTGTCTCTGTATCCTGCACTGTAAACTGTTGTGGGGGTATGCTGAGGGATGGGCTGGGCTGCACTGCTTGTCTCTGTGTCCTGCACTGTAAACTGTTCGGGGGTATGCTGAGGGATGGGCTGGGCTGCACTAGGTGTTGCTGTATCTTGCACTGCAAACTGTTGGGTGGGTATGCTGAGGTATGGGCGGGGCTGCACTGTGTGTCTCTGTGTCTAGGTCTGTAAACTGTTTGTGGGGTATGCTGAGGGATGGGCTGGGCTGCACTGTGTGTCTCTGTGTCTTGCACGTAAACTGTTGTGGGGGTATGCTGAGGGATGGGCTGGGCTGCACTAGCTGTTGTTGTGTCTTGTACTGTAAACTGTTGGGGGGGTATGCTGAGGGATGGGCTGGGCTGCACTGTGTGTCTCTGTGTCTTGCACTGTAAATTGTTGGGAGGGTATGCTGCGGGATGGGCTGGGCTGCACTGTGTCTCCGTGTCCTGCACTGTAAACTGTTGGGGGGGTATACTGAGGGATGGGCTGGGCTGCACTTAGTGTTGCTGTGTCTTGCACTGTAAACTGTTTGAGGGTTATGGTGAGGGATGGGCTGGGCTGCACTGTGTGTCTCTGTGTCTTGTACTGTAAACTGTTGGGGGGGTATGCTGAGGGATGGGTTGGGCTGCACATAGTGTTGCTGTGTCTTGCACTGTAAACTGTTGGGGGGGTATGCTGATTGATGGGCTGGGCTGCACTGTGTGTCTCTGTGTCTTGCACTGTAAACTTTTGGGGGTATGCTGAGGGATGGGCTGGGCTGCACTGTGTGTCACTGTGTCCTGCACTGTAAACTGTTCGGGTGGTATGCTGAGGGATGGGCTGGGCTGCACTGTGTGACTCTGTGTCCTACACTGTGAACTGATGTGGGGGCATGCTGATGGATGTGCTGGGCTGCACTGTGTGTTTCTGTGTCATGCACTGTAAACTGTTGGGGGGGTATGCTGAGGGATGGGCTGGGCTGCACTGTGTGTCTCTGAGTCTTGTACTGTAGACTGTTGGGAGGGTATGCTGAGGGATGGGTTGGGCGGCACTAGGTGTTACTGTGTCTTGCACTGTAAACTGTTGGGGGAATGCTGATTGATGGGCTGGGCTGCAATAGGTGTTGCTGTGTATTGCACTGTAAACTGTTGGGGGGGGATGCTGAGGGATGGGCTGGGCTGCAATAGGTGTTGCTGTGTCTTGCACTGTAAACTGTTGGGGTGGTATGCTGAGGGATGGGCTGAGCTGCACTGAGTGTTTCTGAGTGATGCACTGTAAACTGTTTGGGGGGTATGCTGAGGGATGGGTCGGGCTGCACTGTGTGTCTCTATGTCTTGCACTGTAAACTGTTAGGGGGGTATGCTGAGGGATGGGGTTGGCTGCACTAGGTGTTGCTTCATCTTGCGCTGTAAACAGTTGAGGGGTATGCTGAGGATGGGCTGGGCTGCACTGTGTCTCTGTATCCTGCACTGTAAACTGTTGGGGGGTATGCTGAAGGATGGGCTGGGCTGCACTGTGTGTCTCTGTCTTGCACTGTAAACTGTTGGGGGGTATGCTGATGGATGGGCTGGGCCACTGTTTGTTTCTATGTCTTGCACTGTAAACTGTTGGGGGGTATGCTGAGGGATGGGCTGGGCTGCACAGTGTTTCTCTGTGTCTTGCACTGTAAACTGTTGGGGGGGTATGGTGAGGGATGGGCTGGGCTGCACTGTGTGTCTCTTTGTCTTGCACTGTAAACTGTTGGGAGGGTATGCTGAGGGATGGGGTGGGCTGCACTAGGTGTTGCTGCACCTAGTATTGTAAACAGTTGAGGGGGTATGCTGAGGGATGGGCTGGGCTGCATTGTGTGTCTCTGTATCCTGCTCTGTAAACTGTTGTGGGGGTATGCTGAGGGATGGGCTGGGCTGCACTGCGTGTCTCTGTGTCCTGCACTGTAAACTGTTAGGGGGTATGCTGAGGATAGGTTAGGCTGCCCTAGGTGTTGCTGTGTCTTACTGCAAACTGTTGAGGTATGCTGAGGCATGGGCGGGCGTACCTATGTGTCTCTGTGTCTGGTCTGTAAACTGTTAGGGGGTATGCTGAGGGATGGGCTGGGCTGCACTAGCTGTTGTTGTGTCTTGTACTGTAAACTGTTGGTGGGGTATGCTGAGGGATGGTCTGGGCTGCACTGTGTGTCTCTTTGTCTTGCACAGTAAACTGTTGGAGGGGTATGCTGAGGGATGGGCTGGGCTGCACTGTGTCTCTCTGTCCTGCACTGTAAACTGTTGGGTGGGTATGCTGAGGGATGGGCTGGGCTGCACTGTGTGTTTCTGTGTCTTGCACTGTAAACTGTTTGGGGGATATGGTGAGGGATGGGCTGGGCTGCACTGTGTGTCTCTGTGTCTTGTACTGTAAACTGTTGGGGGGGTATGCGGAGGGATGGTTTGGGCTGCACTTAGTGTTGCTGTGTCTTGCACTGTAAACTGTTGGGGGGGTATGCTGATTGATGGGCTCGGCTGCACTGTGTGTCTCTGTGTCTTGCACTGTATACTTTTGGGGGGTATGCTGAGGGATGGGTCGGGCTGCACTGTGTGTCTCTATGTCTTGCACTGTAAACTGTTGGGGGGTATGCTGAGGGATGGGCTGGGCTGCACTGTGTGTCTCTGTGTCTTGCACTGTAAACTGTTAGGGGGGTATGCTGAGGGATGGGGTTGGCTGCACTAGGTGTTGCTGCATCTTGCGCTGTAAACAGTTGAGGGGGTATGCTGAGGGATGGGCTGGGCTGCACTGTGTGTCTCTGTATCCTGCACTGTAAACTGTTGGGGGGTATGCTGAGGATGGGCTGGCCTGCACTGTGTGTCTCTGTGTCTACTGTAAACTGTTGAGGTATGCTGATGGATGGGCTGGGCTGCACTGTTTGTTTCTATGTCTTGCACTGTAAACTGTTGGGGGGGTATGCTGAGGGATGGGCTGGGCTGCACAGTGTGTCTCTGTGTCTTGCACTGTAAACTGTTGGGGGGGTATGCTGAGGGATGGGCTGGGCTGCACTGTGTGTCTCTGTGTATTGCACAGTAAACTGTTAGGAGGGAATGCTGAGGGATGGGGTGGGCTGCACTAGGTGTTGCTGCATCTTGTATTGTAAACAGTTGATGGGGTATGCTGAGGATGGGCTGGGCTGCATTGTGTGTCTCTGTATCCTGCACTGTAAACTGTTGTTTTGGTATGCTGAGGGATGGGCTGGGCTGCACTGCGTGTCTCTGTGTCCTGCACTGTAAACTGTTCGGGGGTATGCTGAGTGATGGGCTGGGCTGCACTAGGTGTTGCTGTGTCTTGCACTGTAAACTGTTGGGGGGGTATGCTGAGGTATGGGCGGGGCTGCACTATGTGTCTCTGTGTCTTGGTCTGTAAACTGTTTGTGGGGTATGCTGAGGGATGGGCTGGGCTGCACTGTGTGTCTCTGTGTCTTGCACAGTAAACTGTTAGGGGGGTATGCTGAGGGATGGGCTGGGCTGCACTAGCTGTTGTTGTGTCTTGTACTGTAAACTGTTGGGGGGGTATGCTGAGGGATGGGCTGGGCTGCACTGTGTGTCTCTGTGTCTTGCACTGTAAACTGTTGGGAGGTATGCTGCCAGGATGTGCTGGGCTGCACTGTGTCTCTGTCCTGCACTGTAAACTGTTGGGTGGGTATGCTGAGGATGGGCTGGGCTGCACTGTGTGTTTCTGTGTCTTGCACTGTAAACTGTTTGGGGATATGGTGACGGATGGACTGGGCTGCATGTGTCTCTGTGTCTTGTACTGTAAACTGTTGGGGGGGTATGCTGAGGGATGGGTTGGGCTGCACTTAGTGTTGCTGTGTCTTGCACTGTAAACTGTTGGGGGGTATGCTGATTGATGGACTGGGCTGCACTGTGTGTCTCTGTGTCTTGCACTGTAAACTTTTGGGGGGTATGCTGAGGGTTGGGCGGGGCTGCAATAGGTGTTGCTGTGTCTTGCACTGTAAACTGTTGGGGGGTATGCTGAGGGGTGGGCTGGGCTGCACTGTGTGTCACTGTGTCCTGCACTGTAAACTGTTGGGGTGGTATGCTGAGGGATGGGCTGTGCTTCGCTGTGTGACTCTGTGTCCTACACTGTGAACTGATGTGCAGGCATGCTGATGGATGTGCTGGGCTGCACTGTGTGTTTCTGTGTCTTGCACTGTAAACTGTTGGGGGTTATGCTGAGGATGGGCTGGGCTGCACTGTGTCTCTGAGTCTTGCACTGTAAACTGTTGGGGTATGCTGAGGATGGGCTGGGCTGCAATAGGTGTTGCTGTGTCTTGCACTGTAAACTGTTGAGGTGGTATGCTGAGGGAATGGGCTGGAGCTACACTGTTTGTCTCTGTGTCTTGCACTGTAAACTGCTGGGAGTATGCTGAGGGATGGGCTGGGCTTCACAGAGTGTTTCTGTGTCTTGCACTGTAAACTGTTGTGGAGGTATGCTGAGGGATGGTATGGGCTGCACTGTGTGTCTCTGTGTCTTGCACTGTAAACTTGGGGGGGTATGCTGAGGGATGGGCTGGGCTGCACTAGCTGTTGTGTTTGTACTGTAAACTGTTGGGGGGGTATGCTGAGGGATGGGCTGGGCTGCATTCTGTGTCTCTGTGTCTTGCACTGTAAACTGTTGGGGGTATGCTGAGGGATGGGCTGGGCTGCACTGTGTGTCTCTGTGTCCTGCACTGTAAACTGTTGCGGGTATGGTGAGGGATGGGCTTGGCTGCACTTTGTGACTCTGTGTCCTGCACTATGAACTGATGGGGGGCATGCTGAGGGATGTGCTGGGCTGTACTAGGTGTTGCTGTGTTTTGCACTGTAAACTGTTGTTGGGGTATGCTGTGGGATGGGCTGGGCTGCACTGTATGTTTCTGTGTCTTGCACTGTAAACTGTTTGGGGGGTATGCTGAGGGTTATGCTGAGCTACCCTGTGTGTCTCTGTGTCTTGTACTATAAACTGTTGGGGGGGTATGCTGAAGGATGGGTTGGGCTGCCCTAGGTGTTGCTGTGTCTTGCACTGTAAACTGTTGGGGGGTATGCTGAGGGATGGGCTGGGCTGCACTGTGTGCCCCTGTGTCTTGCACTGTAAACTGTTGTGGGGGTATGGTGAGGGATGGGCTGGGCTGCAAAGGTGTTGCTGTGTCTTGCACTGTAAACTGTCAGTGGGGTATGCTGAGGGATGGGCTGGGCTGCACTGAGTGTTTCTGTGTCCTGCACTGTAAACTGTTGGGGGGTATGCTGAGGGATGGGCTGGGCTGCACTGTGTGTCTCTGTGTCTTGCACTGTAAACTGTTGGGGGTGGTATGCTGAGGGATGGACTGGGCTGCACTGTGTGACTCTGTGTCCTGCACTGTGAACTGATGGGGGCATGCTGAGGGATGTGCTGGGCTGCACTGTGTGTTTCTGTGTCTTGCACTGTAAACTGTTGGGGGGTATGCTGAGGGATGGGCTGGGCTGCACTGTGTGTCTCTGTGTCTTGTACTGTAAACTGTTGGGGGGTATGCTGAGGGATGGTTTGGGCTGCACTAGGTGTTGCTGTGTCTTGCACTGTAAACTGTTGGGGGTATGCTGATTGATGGGCTGGGCTGCACTGTGTGTCTCTGTGTCTTGCACTGTAAACTGTTGGGGAGTATGCTGAGGGATGGCTGGGCTGCAATAGGTGTTGCTGTGTCTTGTACTGTAAACTGTTGGGGGTATACTGAGGGATGGGCTGGGCTGCACTGTGTGTCTCTGTGTCTTGCACTGTAAACTGTTGGGGAGTATGCTGAGGGATGGGCTGGGCTGCACAGAGAGTTTCTGTGTCTTGCACTGTAAACTGTTGGGGGTATGCTGAGGGATGGGCTGGGCTGCACTAGCTGCTGTTGTGTCTTGTATTGTAAACTGTAGGGGGGTATGCTGAGGGATGGGCTGGGCTGCACTAGCTGCTGTTGTGTCTTGTATTGTAAACTGTAGGGGGGGTATGCTGAGGGATGGGCTGGGCTGCACTTTGTGTCTGTGTCTTGCACTGTAAACTGTTGGGGGGTATGCTGAGGGATGGGCTGGGCTGCACTGTGTGTCTCTGTGTCCTGCACTGTAAACTGTTGGGGGGGTATGCTGAGGGATGGGCTGGGCTGCACTGTGTGTCTCTGTGTCCTGCACTGTAAACTGTTGGGGGATGCTGACGGATGGGCTGGGCTGCACTGTGTGACTCTGTGTCCTGCACTGTCAACTGATGGGGGGCATGCAGAGGGATGTGCTGGGCTGCACTTGGTGTTGCTGTGTCTTGCACTGTAAACTGTTGGGGTGGTATGCTGAGGGATGGGCTGGGCTGCACTGTGTGTTTCTGTGTCTTGCACTGTAAACTGTTGGGGGGTATGCTGAGGGATGGGCTGGTCTACACTGTGTGTCTCTGTGTCTTGTACTGTAAACTGTTGGGGGGTATGCTGAGGGATGGTTTGGGCTGCACTAGGTGTTGCTGTGTCTTGCACTGTAAACTGTTGGGGGGTATCCTGAGGGATGGGCTGGGCTGCACTGTGAGTCTCTGTGTCTTGCACTGTAAACTGTTGGGTGGGGTATGCTGAGGGATGGGCCTTGCTGCAATAGGTGTTGCTGTGTCTTGCACTGTAATCTGTTGGGGGGTATGCTGAGGGATGGACTGGGCTGCACTGTGTGTCTCTGTGTCTTGCACTGTAAACTTTGGGGAGGATGATGAGGGATGGGCTTGGCTGCACTGAGTATTTCTGAGTGATGCACTGTAAACTGTTGGGGGGGTATGCTGAGGGATTGGCTGAGCTGCACTGTGTGTCTCTATGTCTTGCACTGTAAACTGTTGGGGGGGTATGCTGAGGGATGGGCTGGGCTGCACTGTGTCTCTGTGTCTTGCACTGTAAACTGTTGGGGGTATGCTGAGGGATGGGCTGGGCTGCACTGTGTGTTTCTATGTCCTGCACTGTAAACTGTTGGGGGGTATGCTGAGGGATGGGCTGGGCTGCACAGTGTGTCTCTGTGTCTTGCACTGTAAACTGTTGGGGGGGTATGCTGAGGGATGGGCTGGGCTGCACTGTGTGTATCTGTGTCTTGCACTGTAAACTGTTTGGGGTATGCTGAGGGATGGAGTGGGCTGCACTAGGTGTTGCTGCATCTTGCACTGTAAACAGTTGAGGGGGTATGCTGAGGATGGGCTGGGCGGCACTGTGTGTCTGTATCCTGCACTGTAAACTGTTGGGGGGTATGCTGAGGGATGGGCTGGGCTGCACTGCGTGTCTCTGTGTCTTGCACTGTAAACTGTTGGGGGTATGCTGAGGGATGGGCTGGGCTGCACTGTTTGTTTCTATGTCCTGCACTTTAACTGTTGGGGGGGTATGCTGAGGGATGGGCTGGGCTGCAGTGTGTCTCTGTGTCTTGCACTGTAAACTGTTGGGGGGGTATGCTGAGGGATGGGCTGGGCTGCACTGTGTGTCTCTGTGTCTTGCACTGTAAACTGTTGGGGGGGTATGCTGAGGCATGGGGTTGGCTGCACTAGGTGTTGCAGCATCTTGCACTGTAAACAGTTGAGGGGGCATGCTGAGGGATTGGCTGGGCTGCACTGTGTGTCTCTGTATCCTGCACTGTAAACTGTTGGGTGGGTATGCTGAGCTGCACTAGCTGTTGTTGTGTCCTGCACTGTGAACTGATGGGGTGGCATGCTGAGGGATGTGCTGGGCTGCACTGTGTGTTTCTGTGTCTTGCACTGTAAACTGTTGGAGGTATGTTGAGGATGGGCTGGGCTGCACTGTGTTTCTCTGTCTTGTACTGTAAACTGTTGGGGGTATGCTGAGGATGGGTTGGCTGCACTAGGTGTTGCTGTGTCTTGCACTGTAAACTGTTGGGGTTTATGCTGATTGATGGGCTGTGCACTGTGTGTCTCTGTGTCCTGCACTGTAAACTGTTGGGGGGTTATGCTGAGGGATGGGCTGGGCTGCAATAGGTGTTGCTGTGTCTTGCACTGTAAACTGTTGAGGGTATGCAGAGGATGGGCTGGGCTGCACTGTTTGTCTGTGTCTTCCTCTGAAACTGTTGGGGAGTATGCTGAGGATGGGCTGGGCTACTGAGTGTTTGTGTCTTGCACTGTAAACTGTTGAGGGGGTATGCAGAGGGATGGGCTGGGCTGCACTGTTTGTCTCTGTGTCTTGCTCTGTAAACTGTTTGGGGGTATTCTGAGTTATGGGCTGGGCTGCGCTTGCTGTTGTTGTGTCTTGTACTATAAACTGTTGGGGGTAAGCTGAGGGATGGGCTGGGCTGCACAGTGTGTCTCTGTGTCTTGCACTGTAAACTGTTTGGGGGTATGCTGAGGGATGGGCTGGGCTGCACTGTGTGTCTCTGTGTCTTGCACTGTAAACTGTTGGGGGTATGCTGAGAGATGGGCTGGGCTGGACTGTGTGACTCTGCGTCTTGTACTGTAAACTGTTTGGGGGGTATGCTGAGGGATGGGCTGGGCTGCTCTGTGTGTCTCTGTGTCTTGCACTGTGAACTGATGGGGGGGCATGCTGAGGGATATGCTGCGCTGCACTAGGTGTTGCTGTGTCTTGCACTGTAAACTGTTGGGGTGGTATGCTGAGGGATGGGCTGGGCTGCACTGTGTGTCTCTGCGTCTTGTACTGTAAACTGTTGGGGGGGTATGCTGAGGGATAGGTTGGGCTGCACTAGGTGTTGCTGTGTCTTGCACTGTAAAGTGTTGGGGGGGTATGCTGAGGGATGTGCTGGGCTGCACTGTGTGTCTCTGTGTCTTGCCCTGTAAACTGTTGGGGGGGTATGCTGAGGGATGGGCTGGGCTGCAATAGGTGTTGCTGTGTCTTGCACTGTAAACTGTTGGGGTGGTATGCTGAGGGATGGGCTGGGCTGCACTGTGTGTTTCTATGTTCTGCACTGTGAACTGTTTGGGGGGGTATACTGAGGGATGGGCTGGGCTGCACAGTGTGTCTCTGTGTCTTGCACTGTAAACTGTTTGGGTGGTATGCTGAGGGATGGGGTGAGCTGCACTAGGTGTTGCTGCATCTTGCACTGTAAACAGTTGAGGGGGCATGCTGAGGGATTGGCTGGGCTGCAGTCTGTGTCTCTGTATCCTGCACTGTAAACTGTTGGGGGGGGAATGCTGAGGGATAGGCTGGGCTGCACTGTGTGTCTCTGTGTCTTGCACTGTAAACTGTTGGGGGTGTATGCTGAGGGATGGGCTATGCTGCACTGTGTGTTTCTATGTCCTGCACTGTAACCTGTTTGAGGGGTATGGTGAGGGATGGGCTGGGCTGCACAGTGTGTCTCTGTGTCTTGCACTGTAAACTGTTGGGGAGGGAATGCTGAGGGATGGGCTGGGCTGCACTGTGTGTCTCTGTGTCTTGCTCTGTAAACTGTTGGGGGGTATGCTGAGGGATTGGGTGGGCTGCACTAGGTGTTGCTGCATCTTGCACTGTAAACAGTTGAGGGGGTATGCTGAGGGATGGGCTGGGCTGCACTGTGTGTCTCTGTATCCTGCACTGTAAACTGTTGGGGGTATGCTGAGGGATGGGCTGGGCTGCAATGTGTGTTTCTATGTCCTGCACTGTAAACTGTTGGGGGGGTATGGTGAGGGATGGGCTGGGCTGCAATAGGTGTTGCTGTGTCTTGCACTGTAAACTGTTGGGGGTATGCTGAGGGATGGGCTGGGCTGCACTGAGTGTTTCTGTGTCCTGCACTGTAAACTGTTGGGGAGTATGCTGAGGGATGGGCTGGGCTGCACTGTGTGTCTCTGTGTCTTGCACTGTAAACTGTTGGGGGGGTATGCTGAGGGATGGACTGGGCTGCACTGTGTGACTCTGTGTCCTGCACTGTGAACTGAGGGGGGGGCATGCTGAGGGATGTGCTGGGTTGCACTGTGTGTCTCTGTGTCTTGTACTGTAGACTGTTGGGGGGGTATGCTGAGGGATTGTTTGGGCTGCACTAGGTGTTGCTGTGTCTTGCACCGTCAACTGTTGGGGGTATGCTGATTGATGGGCAGGGCTGCACTGTGTGTCTCTGTGTCTTGCACTGTAAACTGTTGGTGGGGTATTCTGAGGGATGGGCTGGGCTGCAATAGGTGTTGCTGTGTCTTGCACTGTAAACTGTTGGGGGGGTATGCTGAGGGATGGGCTGGGCTGCACTGAGTGTTTCTGTGTCCTGCACTGTAAACTGTTGGGTTGGGTATGCTGAGGGATGGGCTGGGCTGCACTGTGTGTCTCTGTGTCTTGCACTGTAATCTGTTGGGGGGGTATGCTGAGGGATGGACAGGGCTGCACTGTGTGACTCTGTGTCCTGCACTGTGAACTGATGGGGGGGCATGCTGAGGGATGTGCTGGGCTGCACTGTGTGTTTCTGTGTCTTGCACTGTAAACTGTTGGGGGGGTATGCTGAGGGATGGGCTGGGCTGCACTGTATGTATCTCTGTGTCTTGTACTGTCAAACTGTTTGGGGGGGTATGCTGAGGATTGTTTGGGCTGCACTAGATGTTGCTGTGTCTTGCACTGTAAACTGTTGGGGGTATGCTGATTGATGGGCTGGGCTGCACTGTGTGTCTCTGTGTCTTGCACTGTAAACTGTTGGGGGGGTATCCTGAGGGATGGGCTGGGCTGCAATAGGTGTTGCTGTGTCTTACACTGTAAACTGTTGGGGGGGTATGCTGAGGGATGGGCTGGGCTGCACTGTGTGTCTCTGTGTCTTGCACTGTAAACTGTTGGGGAGTATGCTGAGGCATGGGCTGGGCTGCACAGAGTGTTTCTGTGTCCTGCACTGTAAACTGTTGGGGGTATGCTGAGGGATGGGCTGGGCTGCACTGTGTGTCTCTGTGTCTTGCACTGTAAACTGTTGGGGGGGGTATGCTGAGGCATGGGCTGGGCTGCACTAGGTGTTGCTGTGTCTTGCACTGTAAACTGTTGGGGGTATGCTGAGGTATGGGCTGGGCTGCACTGTGTGTCTCTGTGTCTTGATCTGTAAACTGTTTGTGGGGTATGCTGAGGGATGGGCTGGGCTGCACTGTGTGTCTCTGTGTCTTGCACCGTCAACTGTTAGGGGGGTTATGCTGAGGGATGGGCTTGGCTACACTAGCTGTTGTTGTGTCTTGTACTGTAAACTGTTCTGGGGGTATGCTGAGGGATGGGCTGGGCTGCACTGTGTGTCTCTGTGTCTTGCACTGTAAACTGCTGGGGGGGTATGCTGCGGGATGGGCTGGGCTGCACTGTGTGTCTCTGTGTCCTGCACTGTAAACTGTTGGGGAGTATGCTGAGGGATGGGCTGGGCTGCACTGTGTGACTCTGTGTCCTGCGCTGTGAACTGATGGGGGGGCATGCTGAGGGATGTGCTGGGCTGCACTGTGTGTTTCTGTGTCTTGCACTGTAAACTGTTGGGGGGTATGGTGAGGGATGGGCTGGGCTGCACTGTGTGTCTCTGTGTCTTGTACTGTAAACTGTTTGGGGGTATGCTGAGGGATGGGTTGGGCTGCACTAGGTGTTGCTGTGTCTTGCACTGTAAACTGTTGGGGGTATGCTGATTGATGGGCTGGGCTGCACTGTGTGTCTCTGTGTCTTGCACTGTAAACTGTTGGGGGGTATGCTGAGGGATGGGGTGGGCTGCAGTAGTTGTTGCTGCATCTTGCACTGTAAACAGTTGAGGGGGTATGCTGAGGGATGGGCTGGGCTGCACTGTGTGTCTTTGTATCCTGCACTGTAAACTGTTGGGGGGGTATGCTGAGGGATGGGCTGGGCTGCGCTGCATGTCTCTGTGTCCTGCAATGTAAACTGTTGTGGGGTATGCTGAGGGATGGGCTGGGCTGCACTAGGTCTTGCTGTGTCTTGCACTGTAAACTGTTGGGGGGGTATGCTGAGGTATGGGCTGGGCTGCACTGTGTGTCTCTGTGTCTTGATCTGTAAACTGTTGGGGGGTATGCTGAGGGATGGGCTTGGCTGCACTGTGTGTCTCTGTGTCATGCACTGTAAACTGTTGTGGGGGTATGCTGAGGGATGGGCTGGGCTGCACTAGGTGATGCTGTGTCTTGCACTATAAACTGTTGGGGGGTATGCTGAGGGGTGGGCTGGGCTGCACTGTGTGTCTCTGTGTCTTGCACTGTAAACTGTTGGGTGGGTATGCTGAGGGCTGGGCTGCACTGTGTCTCTGTGTCTTGCACTGTAAACTGGGAAAGATCATGGAAGCACTACTGAAGGAGAGATTGGTGGATTATCTGGTTGTCAATGGACTACAGGACCCAAAGCAGCATGGTTTCACCAGGGGGAGGTCATGTCAGACCAACCTCATTGAATTTTTTGACTGGGTGACTAGGGAGTTGGATCAGTGGAGGGCTGTGGACATGGCCTATCTGGACTTCAGCAAGGCCTTTGACACTGTGCAACATAGAAGTCTATTACACAAACTAGGGAATACTGGTGTGGGCACTACAGTAGTGTGGTGTGTAGGTTACTGGCTGGGTGGCAGGACACAGAGGGTGGTGGTAAATGGCTGTCCCTCCACAACGGGAAGAGTAACCAGTGGGGTACCACAGGGATCAGTGCTGGGACCGGTCATATTCAACATCTTCATCAGTGACATTGCACATGATCTTGAAGGCAGAATTTCACTTTTCGCTGATGACACAAAGCTCTGTAAAAGAGTAGACACACCAGAGGGTGTAGACAGAATGAGAAGGGACCTGCAGAAACTTGAAGAATGGTCAAGGGTTTGGCAGTTGAAATTCAATGCAAAGAAGTGCAAGATAATGCATATAGGGCACAAAACCCTGGCACAATATATCAGTTGGGGGTGAGGATATAGCATGCACCAAGCAGGAAAGGGATCTTGGGGTTGTCATCTCTGATGACCTCAAGGTAAGGAAACAGTGTGACAAGGCATCAGGTAAAGCAAATAGGATGCTGGGATGTATGGAGGGGCATCACCAGCAGGAAAAGAGTCATAATTCCGCTATACAAGACACTAGTGAGGCCCCACCTGAAGTACAGTGTACAGTTCTGGAGACCATACCTACATAAGGACATAGACAGGGTAGAGAAGGTTCAGAGGAGGGCAACAAAGATGGTGCATGGGTTGCATCACACAAGTCCTATGAAGACAGGTTGAAGGAACTGAACATGTACTCCCTGGAGGAGAGGAGGGAGAGAGGGGATATGATAGAGACATACAAATATCTTACAGGGAGAAACAGGGTGCAGGAAAACACTATTTTTAAGAGAAAAAGATGTTTCAGGACTATTCAGAGGAAACATGAGAAAGAATTTCTTCACAGAATGGGTGGTGGACAAGTGGAACACCCTGCCAGAGGAAGTGGTGGGGCTGAAACAATCAGGTTTAGAATGCATGGGATAGACATAAAAGGAATTCTAGAGGGCAGGGGTAAGGGGAAACAGACTTCTAGGAAAACAAACTGAACTTACAAGCTCAAATGGGCAGACTAGGTGGGACATAGGCCATTATCTGCCGACACTGTCTATGTATCTATGTATCTATGTATCTATGTTGGGGGTATGCTGAGGATGGGCTGGGTTGCACTGTGTGTCTCTGTGTCTTGCACTGTAAACTGTTGGGGGGTATGCTGAGGGATGGGCTGGGCTGCACTGTGTGTTTCTGTGTCTTGCACTGTAAACTGTTGGGGGTATGCTGAGGGATGGGCTGGGCTGCACTGTGTGTCTCTTTGTCTTGTACTGTAAACTGTTTGGGGGTATGCTGAGGGATGGGTTGGCTGCACTAGGTGTTGCTGTGTCTTGCACTGTAAACTGTTGGGGGTATGCTGATTGATGGGCTGGGCTGCACTGTGTGTCTCTGTGTCTTGCACTGTAAACTGTTGGGGGGTATGCTGAGGGATGGGGTGGGCTGCACTAGGTGTTGCTGCATCTTGCACTGTAAACAGTTGAGGGGGTATGCTGAGGGATGGGCTGGGCTGCACTGTGTGTCTCTGTATCCTGCACTGTAAACTGTTGGGGGTATGCTGGGGATGGGCTGGGCTGCACTGCGTGTCTCTGTGTCCTGCAATGTAAACTGTTGTGGGGTATGCTGGAGGATGGGCTGGGCTGCACTAGGTCTTGCTGTGTCCACTGTAAACTGTTGGGGGTATGCTGAGGTATGGGCTGGGCTGCACTGTGTGTCTCTGTGTCTTGATCTGTAAACTGTTGGGGGTATGCTGAGGGATGGGCTTGGCTGCACTGTGTGTCTCTGTGTCATGCACTGTAAACTGTTGTGGGGGTATGCTGAGGGATGGGCTGGGCTGCACTAGGTGATGCTGTGTCTTGCACTATAAACTGTTGGGGGGGTATGCTGAGGGGTGGGCTGGGCTGCACTGTGTGTCTCTGTGTCTTGCACTGTAAACTGTTGGGTGGGTATGCTGAGGGATGGGCTGGGCTGCACTGTGTGTCTCTGTGTCTTGCACTGTAAACTGGGAAAGATCATGGAAGCACTACTGAAGGAGAGATTGGTGGATTATCTGGTTGTCAATGGACTACAGGACCCAAAGCAGCATGGTTTCACCAGGGGGAGGTCATGTCAGACCAACCTCATTGAATTTTTTTGACTGGGTGACTAGGGAGTTGGATCAGTGGAGGGCTGTGGACATGGCCTATCTGGACTTCAGCAAGGCCTTTGACACTGTGCAACATAGAAGTCTATTACACAAACTAGGGAATACTGGTGTAGGCACTACAGTAGTGTGGTGTGTAGGTTACTGGCTGGGTGGCAGGACACAGAGGGTGGTGGTAAATGGCTGTCCCTCCCAGCAGGAAGAGTAACCAGTGGGGTACCACAGGGATCAGTGCTGGGACGGTCATATTCAACATCTTCATCAGTGACATTGCACATGATCTTGAAGGCAGAATTTCACTTTTCGCTGATGACACAAAGCTCTGTAAAGAGTAGACACACCAGAGGTGTAGACAGAATGAGAAGGGACCTGCAGAAACTTGAAGAATGGTCAAGGGTTTGGCAGTTGAAATTCAATGCAAAGAAGTGCAAGATAATGCATATAGGGCACAAAACCCTGGCACAATATATCAGTTGGGGGGTGAGGATATAGCATGCACCAAGCAGGAAAGGGATCTTGGGTTGTCATCTCGTGACCTCAAGGTAGGGAAACAGTGTGACAAGGCATCAAGTAAAGCAAATAGGATGCTGGGATGTATAGGCGGGGCATCACCAGCAGGAAAAGGAGGTCATAATTCCGTATACAAGACACTAGTGAGGCCCCACCTGAAGTACAGTGTACAGTTCTGGAGACCATACCTACATAAGGACATAGACAGGGTAGAGAAGGTTCAGAGGGGCAACAAAGATGGTGCATGGGTTGCATCACACAAGTCCTATGAAGACAGGTTGAAGGAACTGAACATGTACTCCCTGGAGGAGAGGAGGGAGAGAGGGGATATGATAGAGACATACAAATATCTTACAGGGAGAAACAGGGTGCAGGAAAACACTATTTTTAAGAGAAAAAGATGTTTCAGGACTATTCAGAGGAAACATGAGAAAGAATTTCTTCACAGAATGGGTGGTGGACAAGTGGAACACCCTGCCAGAGGAAGTGGTGGGGGCTGAAACAATCACGGGATTTAAGAATGCATGGGATAGACATAAAGGAATTCTAGAGGGCAGGGGTAAGGGGAAACAGACTTCTAGGAAAACAAACTGAACTTACAAGCTCAAATGGGCAGACTAGGTGGGACATAGGCCATTATCTGCCGACACTGTCTATGTATCTATGTATCTATGTATCTATGTTGGGGGGGTATGCTGAGGGATGGGCTGGGTTGCACTGTGTGTCTCTGTGTCTTGCACTGTAAACTGTTGGGGGGGTATGCTGAGGGATGGGCTGGGCTGCACTGTGTGTCTCTGTGTCCTGCACTGTAAACTGTTGGGGGTATGCTGAGGGATGGGCTGGGCTGCACTAGCTGTCTCTGTGTCTTGTACTGTAAACTGTTTGGGGGGTATGCTGAGGGATGGGCTGGGCTGCACTGTGTGTCTCTGTGTCTTGCACTGTAAACTGTTGGGGGTATGCTGAGGGATGGGCTGGGCTGCACTAGGTGTTGCTGTGTCCTGCACTGTAAAATGTTGGGGGGTATGCTGAGGGATTGGCTGGGCTGCACTGTTTGTCTCTGTGTCCTGCACTGAAATCTGTTTTGGGGTATGCTGTTGGATGGGTTGGACTGCACTAGGTGTTGTTGTGTCTTGTACTGTAAACTGTTGAGGGGGTATGCTGAGGGATGGGCTGGGCTGCACTAGGAGTTGCTGTGTCTTGCACTGTAAACTGTTGGGGGTATGCTGAGGGATGGGCTGGGCTGCACTGTGTGTCTCTGTGTCTTGCACTGTAAACTGTTGGGGGTATGCTGAGGGATGGGCTGGGCTGCAATAGGTGTTGCTGTGTCTTGCACTGTAAACTGTTGGGGGGTATGCTGAGGGATGGGCTGGGCTGCACTGTGTGTCTCTGTGTCTTGCACTGTAAACTGTTGGGGAGTATGCTGAGGGATGGGCTGGGCTGCACTGAGTGTTTCTGTGTCCTGCACTGTAAACTGTTGGGGGGGTATGCTGAGGGATGGGCTGGGCTGCACTGTGTGTCTCTGTGTCTTGCACTGTAAACTGTTGGGGGTATGCTGAGGGATGGGCTGGGCTGCACTGTGTGTTTCTGTGTCCTGCACTGTAAACTGTTGGGGGTATGCTGAGGGATGGGCTGGGCTGCACTGTGTGTCTCTGTGTCTTGCACTGTAAACTGTTGGGGGGTATGCTGAGGGATGGGCTGGGCTGCACTGTGTGTCTCTGTGTCTTGCACTGTAAACTGTTGGGGGTATGCTGAGGGATGGGGTGGGCTGCACTAGGTTTTGCTGCATCTTGCACTGTAAACAGTTGGGGTGTATGCTGAGGGATGGGCTGGGCTGCACGGTGTGTCTCTGTATCCTGCACTGTAAACTGTTGGGGGGTATGCTGAGGGATGGGCTGGGCAGCAATCTGTGTTTCTATGTATTGCACTGTAAACTGTTGGGGGGGTATGCTGAGGGATGGGCTGGGCTGCACAGTGTGGCTTTGTGTCTTGCACTGTAAACTGTTGGGGGGAATGCTGAGGGATGGTCTGGGCTGCACTAGGTGTTGCTGAGTCATGCACTGTAAACTGTTGGGGGGGTATGCTGAGGGATGTGCTGGGCTGCACTGTGTGTCTCTGTGTCTTGCACTGTAAACTGTTGGGGGGGCGATAGCTGAGGGATGGGCTGGGCTGCACTATGTGTCTCTGTGTCCTGCACTGTAAACTGTTGGGGCGTCTGCTGAGGGATGGGCTGGGCTGCACTGTGTGTCTCTGTGTCTTGCACTGTAAACTGTTGGGGGTATGCTGAGGGATGGGCTGGGCTGCACTGGTGTTGCTGTGTCTTGCACTGTAAACTGTTGGGGGTATGCTGAGGGATGGGCTGGGCTGCACTGTGTGTCTCTGTGTCTTGCACTGTAAACTGTTGGGGGGTATGCTGAGGGATGGGCTGGGCTGCACTGTGTGTCTCTGTGTCTTGCACTGTAAACTGTTGGGGGGGTATGCTGAGGGATGGGCTGGGCTGCACTGTGTGTTTCTATGTCCTGCACTGTAAACAGTTGGGGGGGTATGCTGAGGGATGGGCTGGGCTGCACTAGGTGTTGCTGTGTCCTGCACTGTAAACTGTTGGGGGGGTATGCTGAGGGATGGGCAGGGCTGCACTAGGTGTTGCTGAGTCCTGCACTGTAAACTGTTGGGGGGGTATGCTGAGGGATGGGCTGGGCAGCACTGTGTGTCTCTGTGTCCTGCACTATAAATTGTTGGGGGTATGCTGAAGGATGGGCTGGGCTGCCTAGGTGTTGTTGTGTCTTGTATTGTAAATTGTTGGGGCGGTATGCTGAGGGATGGGCTGGGCTGCACTGTGTGTCTCTGTGTCTTGCACTGTAAACTGTTGGGGGGGTATGCTGAGGGATGGGTTGGGCTGCACTGTGTGTCTCTGTGTCCTGCACTTTAAACTGTTGAGGGTGGGCATACTGAGGGATGGGCTGGGCTGCACTGTGTGTCTCTGTGTCCTGCACTGTAAACTGTTGGGGGGGCATGCTGAGGGATGGGCTGGGCTGCACTAGCTATTGTTATGTCTTGTACTGTAAATTGTTTGGGGGGTATGCTGAGGGATGGGCTGGGCTGCACTGTGTGTCTCTCTGTCTTGCTCTGTAAACTGTTGGGAGGGTATGCTGAGGGATGGGCTGGGCTGCACTGTGTGTCTCTGTGTCTTGCACTGTAAACTGTTTGGGGGTATGCTGAGAGATGGGCTGGTCTGCACTAGGTGTTGCTGTGTCTTGCACTGTAAACTGTTGGGGGGGTATGCTGAGGGATAGGTTGGGCTGCACTGTGTGTCTCTGTGTCTTGCACTGCAAACCGTTGGGGGGGTATGCTGAGGTATGGGCTGGGCTGCACTGCGTTTCTCTGTGTCTTGCACTGTAAACTGTTGGGGGGGTATGCTGAGGGATGGGCTGGGCTACACTGTGTTTCTCTGTGTCTTGCACTGTAAACTGTTGGGGGCGTATGCTGAGGGATGTGCTGGGCTGCACTAGCTGTTGTTGTGTCTTGTACTTTAAACTGTTGTGGGGGTATGCTGAGTGATGGGCTGGGCTGCACTAGGTGTTGCTGTGTCTTGCACAGTAAAATGTGGGGGGTATGCTGAGGGATGGGCTGGGCTGCACTATGTGTCTCTGTGTCTTGCTCTGTAAAATGTTGGGGGGTATGCTGAGGGATGGGCTGGGCTGCACTGTGTGTCTCTGTGTCTTGCAGTGTAAACTGTTGTAGGGGTATGCTGAGGGATGCACTGGGCTACGCTATGTGTTGCTGTGTCTTGACTATAAACAATTCAGGGTGTATGCTGAGGATTGGCTGGGCTGCACTGTGTGTCTCTGTCTTGCACTGTAAACTGTTGGGGGTTATGTGCTGAGGGAGGTGGAGGCTGCATTAGGTGTTGCTGTGTCTTGCACTGTAAACTGTGGCTGGGTGGGTTTGCTGAGGGATGGGCTGGGCTGCACTGTGTGTCTCTGTGTCTTGCACTATAAACTGGTCGGGGGGGTATGCTGAGGGATAGGCTGGGCTGCACTTTCTCTCTCTGTGTCTTGCTCTGGAAACTGTTGCGGGGTATGCTGAGGGATGGGCAGGGCTGCACTGTGTGTCTCTGTGTCTTGCACTGTAAACTGTTGGGGGGTATGCTGAGGGATGGTCTGGGCTGCACTGTGTGTTGCTGTGTCTTGCACTGTAAACTGTTGGGGGGGTATGCTGAGGGATGGGCTGGGCTGCACTGTGTGTCTCTGTGTCTTGCTCTGTAAACTGTTGGGGGGTATGCTGAGGGATGGGCTCGGCTGCACTGTGTGTCTCTGTCCTGCACTGTATAAACTGTTGAGGGTGGGCATGCTGAGGGATGGGCACAGGCTGCAATGTAGTGTCTCTGTTTCCTGCACTGTAAACTGTTGGGGGGTATGCTGAGGGGATGGGCTGTACACTGTGTGTCTCTGTGTCCTGCACTGTAAACTGTTGGGGGGGTATGCTGAGGGATGGTTGGGGCTGCACTAGCTGTTGTTGTGTCTTGTACTGAAAACTGTTGAGGGGGTATGCTGAGGGATGTGCTGGGCTGCACTGTGTGTCTCTGTGTCTTGCACTGTAAACTGTTGAGGGTGGGCATGCTGAGGGATGTCCTGGGCTGCACTGTGTGTCTCTGTGTCTTGCACTGTAAACTGTTGGGTGGGTATGCTGAGGGATTGGCAGGGCGGCACTGTGTGTCTCTGTGTCCTGCACTGTAAACTGTTGGGGGGGTATGCTGAGGGATGGGATGGACTGCCCTAGGTGTTGTTGTGTCTTGTACTGTAAACTGTTGTGGGGGTATGCTGAGGGATGGGCCTGCGCTGCACGTGTGTCTTTGTCTTGCACTGTAAACTTTGGGGGGTATGCTGAGGATGCCAGGCTGCTAGGTGTTGCTAATAATATTCACACTGTAAACTGTTTGGGGGTATGCTGAGGGATGGGCTAGGCTGCTTGTGTGTCTCTATGTCTTGCACTGTAAACTGTTTTGGGGGTATGCTGGGGATGGGCAGGCTGCACGGTGTTACTGTGTCTTGCACTGTAAACTGTTAGGGGGGTTATGCTGAGGGATTTGCTGGGCTGCACTAGGTGTTGCTGCATCCTGCACTGTAAACTGTTGGGGAGTATGCTGAGAGATGGGCTGGGCTGCACTAGGTGTTGATGTGTCCTGCACTATAAACTGTTGGGGGGGTATGCTGAGGGATGGTCTGGGCTGCACTAGCTGTTGTTGCGTCTTGTACTGTAAACTGTTGAGGGGGTATGCTGAGGGTTGGGCTGGGCTGCACTGTGTGTCTATGTGTCCTGCACTGTAAACTGTTGAGGGGGTATGCTGAGGGATGGTCTGGGCTGCACTAGCTGTTGTTGCGCCTTGTACTGTAAACTGTTGAGGGGGTATGCTGAGGGATGGGCTGGGCTGCACTATGTGTTGCTGTGTCTTGCACTGTAAACTGTTTGGGGGTATGCTGATTGATGGGCTGGGCTGCACTAGGTGTTGCTGCATCTTGCACTGTAAATTGTTGTGGGGTATGCTGAGGGATGGGCTGGGCAGCACTGTGTGTCTCTGCTTCTTGCACTGTAAACTGTTGGGGGGGTATGCTGAGGGATTGGCTGGGCTGCACTGTGTGTCTCTGTGTCTTGCACTGTAAACTGTTGGTGGGTATGCTGAGGGATGGGCTGGGCTACACTAGGTGTTGCTGTGTCTTGCACTGTAAACTGTTGAGGGGGCATGCTAAGGGATGGGCTGGGCTGCACTAGGTGTTGCTGTGTCTTGTACTGTAAACTGTTGGGGGGGTATGCTGAGGGATAGGCAGGGCTGCACTAGGTGTTGCTGTGTCTTGCACTGTAAACTGGGGGGTATGCTGAGGGATGGGCTGGGCTGCACTAGGTGTTGCTGTGTCTTGCACTGTAAACTGTTTGGGGGGTTATACTGAGGGATGGGTTGGGCTGCACTAGGTGTTGTGTCTTGTACTGTAAACTGTTGGTGGGGTATGCTGTGGGATGGGCTTGGCTGCTCTAGGTGTTGTGTCTTGTACTGTAAACTGTTGGGGGGGTATGCTGAGGGATGGGCTGGGCTGCACTAGGTGTTGCTGTGTCTTGCAGTGTAAACTGTTGGTGGGGCATGCTGAGGGATGGGCTGGGCTGCTCTAGGTGTTGTTGTGTCTTGCACTGTAAACTGTTGGGGGGTATGCTGAGGGATGGGCTGGGCTGCACTGTGTGTCTCTGTGTCTTACACTGTAAACTGTTGGGGGGTATGCTGAGGGTTGGGCTGGGCTGCACTGTGTCTCTGTGTCTTGCACTGTAAACTGTTGGGGGCATGCTGAGGGATGGGCTGGGCTGCACTAGCTGTTGTTGTCTTATGTATTGTAAACTGTTGGGGGTATGCTGAGGATGGGCTGGGCTGCACTGTGTGTCTCTGTGTCTTGCACTTAAACTGTTGGGGGGTATGCTGAGGGATGGCTGGGCTACACTGCGTGTTTCTTTTGTCCTGCACTGTAAACTGTTGGGGCGGTATGCTGAGGGATGGGCTGGGCTGCACTGTGTGTCTCTGTGTCTTGCACTGTAAACTGTTGGGGGTGTATGCTGAGGGATGGGCTGGGCTGCACTGTGTGTTTCTGTGTCCTGCACTGTAAACTCTTGGGGGGTATGCTGTGGGATGGGCTTGGCTGCACTAGGTGTTGCTGCATCTTGCACTGTAAACTGTTGGGGGGTATGCTGAGGGATGGGCTGGGCTTCACTGTGTGTTTCTGTATCCTGCACTGTAAACTGTTGTTGGGGGGGTATGCTGAGGGATGGGCTGGGCTGCACTAGGTGTTGCTGTTTCTTGCACTGTAATCTGCTTGGGTTGGCATGCTGAGGGACGGGCTGGGCTGCACTAGGGGATGCTGTGACTTGCTCCATGTGCTTGGGAGGGGGTGTGTGTACAGGCATGTGCTGGGCAGTAGGGAGGGGGCATGGGTCATCGTTCCAGTGCCTACTGAATGCAGGCGAGGGGCGCATGTGCCGTGCATGGCTGTCATGGAAACAGTAGGCCGGGTGCAGGCCCCTGCAGTGCAGTGAGGCCCCATGGGCGTGCCCGTGCATGGTGCCACTGTGCAGTGGGGAGCCGTATGGGTCAGCTGTGGTACAGCCAGAGTCACCGTACCAGGATGGACAGCACAGCAAGGGCAGCAACGGTGAAGGTCCACACCATCAGTGCAGGACGCATGTACAGTGGAGGCACACACTAGGTGGGACAACACAGAGGTGAGGTAGGTGCAATGCCAGAGCACCATGCTGAAGCAGGCCTGTGAGGGAAACACTGATTAGGCAGGTGAGGACACACTGTGATGCTGGGACACACTAACATGTTTCCCATACATCAGGTGCACTGGCAGCTGGCACAGGTGGCACCAGCGGAGACGAAGGGTGGGAGCAGCAGTGGCAGTCTGGAAAGGTGCTGGCATGGCTGAGGCCAGCGGCATGGTGTTGGCTGATGACGGCAGCCCAATGGACACTTGATGCAGTCCTGCCGCCAGCACACCTGTGGCAGGAACACAGGAGCCGATGTCTGAGTCTGAGGGGAGTGGGGATGGCAACAGCCCCATGTCAGATAAGGTGGTTGACAGAAGTGAGGAGGACGCAGCTGGATTACCACAGGAGCAGCAGTGGACCACTGAGGACACCACCAGCAGTGCCACCATATCTGTGGAGGTGGTGCAGATGCCCACGGTCAAGCGGGAGGAGTCGGACCCAGACCTGCCGGCAGCTGAGGACACAGAGCAAAGGCTAATGGAACCTTTATAAGGTTAAAAAGAAATGAGCAAACTGGATGAGCAAACTTGCGGTCCTTATCTGCCATCAACCTCTATGTTTCTATTCTCCTGCAGTATATGGCACTTCAGTACCAGCGTTGATGTATGCAGACAATTTGGTTATTGGACTAGATAAATATTTGAAAATACTTGAGAGCTACTGTATTACAAATAAACTTAAAGTCAAAATAAAAAAACAAGTGTCGGTGATAGGTAAACATAAAATAAAATATACATGGTTACTAAATAAAAACCCTCTGGAACAAGTAACCACATACCATTAGTTAAGGTTATCACATAACCTCTAATAATAAAAAAGGCAAAACACATGAATTATATATTATACAGGTTACAACAAACTAAAAATGCTATCATCAGATGTGGTTGAAAATATGGGGGCTTCTCCATAATAATCACACTACATGCAATGGAAATGAAATTGACTCCCACTGCACTCTATGTGGTAGAAGTCTGGTACAATAACAAAATTAAAGTACTGGAAAAGCCATTCACTCAACTCAACAGAACCCTCTTACAGCTTCCTAAATCAATATCATCAAATATTGTGAGGGCAGAAATGGGAAGGGTACAGCTAAAATATCTGGCAATACTGTAGCTGTCAAGTTAGATTACTGGTTAAAAAGCACATCACCGGAGACAGAAATATTAGATAAAAATGTATGCAAGAAAAACTAAACTGGATAAATAAAGGTCATAAAGAGCCCTGGCTAGACCAGATAAATGAAGTCCTTTGGAAACTGGACCTCAAACATCTATGGGATGATGCAAC
The DNA here is from genome assembly GCA_016271365.2 of Neoceratodus forsteri. Classification (NCBI taxonomy): domain Eukaryota; kingdom Metazoa; phylum Chordata; order Ceratodontiformes; family Ceratodontidae; genus Neoceratodus; species Neoceratodus forsteri. The sequence continues at coordinate 1,510,139,167 of CM057449.1, forward strand.
AAAGGGGCCGGAAATTTCACATTCATATAACAAAGTCATAAAATAAAGACTTAAAAAATTGTCCTTTGAGAAGATATAGAAAAGGTAAGACAATCCAAACTACATACATGGGGCTGGATATTCAAAGGGGTTGCACATGGTGCAACAGTGTTGCACCAGGCGAAACACACTGATGCACTCTGGTGCGATATTCAGAAGGGGATGTTGCGCTGCTCAAATCCCTATGCGCCGGGGCGCATCAGTAATGTATGAGTCCCAAGTGTGGGGGGCGTGCCCATGCATACTCGGCACATCCCGATATTCAGCCTGAGATGTGCTGAGTATATGCTGGTGCAACTCATTCTTGCGCCACACACTGGTGCTCAAAGTTGAGCCCAAAATAAAAAAGGAGCAAGGGCTGGCCACCCACAGGTGAGCTGCCGTATTGCAGGGTGCAACGTGGCAGCCGGCAGCTGTGGGTGGCCACCCAAGCTCTGGAGCCAGGGTTTGTCGGCGTCCTACCCCCCCCACATCTGATCGAGGGCATTGTAATAGAAAAGATATCCCTGGTGGTCCAGTGGACCGCTTGCAGCCCGATCATGGGCATATGTATAAGAAATATATTTTAAAGTATCCCTGGTGATCCAGTGGACCATATCCATACCAATTGCTGGCTTTGTAGTAGAAAAACCCTGGTGGTCCAGCGGTACCACCCTCCCACTCAGGCCCACCACCCCGCTCCCCCCTGATCAGCGACAGGTGGCAGCTCCCCACCCACAAGCCGCCCAGCCGCCCACCGACTGACTGCATACAGTATGGCTGTCATCCATTGGTCTCGCATGGGCCAATGGCGTGCCACCGTACCGTACTACACAGTCAGATATGTGAATGGATCCATTCACATATTGGGACTGTGTAGTATGTTAGCAATGCTACGCCGATATTATGCTGTGAATGATACAACCATAATGTCTCCGTCAATCGACGACGACTCAGGTGATTTGTAGAATGACCTGCCCAGCATGACTGAGGGAGCGGGGTGCGGTCTGAGTGGGCGGGAGGGGAGGGGAGTACCACTGGACCCAGGGGTTTTCCACTTAAAAAGCCCACGATCGGGCTGAAAGCAGTTCACTGGACAACCAGGGATACTTTAAAATATTTTTCTTATACATATGCCTGTGATCAGGCTGGGAGCAGTCCACTGAACCACCAGGGATACTTTAAAATATTTTTCTTATACATATGACTGTGATCGGGCTGGGAGCGGTCCACTGGACCACCAGTGATGCTTTCATATATATTTTATTCAACATATGCCCATGAACGGGTATTGGGCACCTTGCTGTGATGTGCAGGGGGTGTCGGTCCCCAACGGCTGCAGCCTGGTAGGGTGCCAGGAGCATGTCACCGTGGATCTGCACACCTGCATGCAAATGGGGCCATAATGAAATGCTAATGGTCCCAGGTGTGCCTTGCATGCATTATGGCCCCATTTGCATATCCACTGCTGAATATCATGGTTCCTGCACCTAGTGCAACCTCACTTGCTCTAGCGCATCCCCCTGCTCCTCTCTTGCCGCTTGCACTGGCACAGTGCCACTGCACCATGCACAGTGTGGGTGGCCATGTTGCCATATTCAACGGTGCTGAGTCATGGTGCAGCACCATTGAATATCACCCAGCGCACTCCCTGGCACATCCCAGTTGAACTGCGCCCAGGCTTGTGCCCCTGCCTGGCGCAGTCTGAATAGCCAGGCCATGGTATGTAAAAAAAACAAAATTTACCATAACCTAGAACCTTACTTAATGCATCTTAAGGGGAGAAAAGAACTAATGATTTTTCTAAGGTTCAGACTGGAATTTAATCTGTCAAAATATCTTATGTATCTTTCCACAAAAGAAAAGCAACAGAACAAGGATCTATATTGTGACTGTTTCATAGGAGGTCTGGAAACCTTGCTGCATGTTTTACTTTATTGCTCCAAATGTCAAGCAATGAGGAATATATACCTATCACAGTATTTTCAAACAGAAATATTAAGTAAAGAAGAAATTGTACATATTTTAATACACCTCAAATAGATTTCATAACCAGAGACATGATCTTATTTCTGCAGTGGGCATACAACTGTATGAACACCAAGCAAACTGTAATGTAACTTGTCAGTGATCAATTGCACTTTCTAACATGAATTGTTCAAATCATTTTTAATTCTACACATCATGAATGACTGTATCTTTTACAGAGTATGGGCCAGATATTCAAAACTTTGCCCCTGAGCTAAGATAACAGTGCTTGGAGGGCAAACGTAGCCTGGAGCACAAAGCAAGCTATATTCAAAAGGAATAGCCCAGGGCAAATAGCCTATGAATATAGCATTGGAAAGAGGCTGTGCAAACTGGGCTGGGAGTGCAGGGCAACCATAGCCATGGAACATGACAGCACTGAATATAGCAACCAGGACGTGCAAACCACAACAACAACACAGTGCACAGCGACATGAGGGTAGGTAAAGAGGGACTATGTGGCAAATGTGTGTGCCAGCAGATGTGTGGACCCAGCAGCAGATGTGAAAGAACAGTAATCAGAACTGTAAAATAGTCCCTGAACTGTTAGCGCCTCATTAACACATTAGCACAGCTTTAGCACGGAGCTAAGTGATTTGCCCAGTGCAAACATGTTAGCCCAGTGCTAAACTTTGCTATATTCAAAGGTGACATGCAAATGAGCCTACTTAGATGGTCTCTGGCAAACAGCCACATTATCATCTCATCATGCCCTGATTTGCATGTGGTTTGCCCAGCGTTACTGCAGGGTCCCACAGCTCCACCTGTAGGTCAGTCTGGAAGTACAGGAGCTGGCCAGGTATGACCGCAGCTCCACCTGTAGGTCAGTCAGGTAGTGCATGATGTTAGCTGCAGGCTATGTGTGAACAGTACAGCATACCACAGCATATTGTACCCCAGCGGACAACACAGCATAGGTACCGGTGGTGGTGCTGCATGCCACCGTCACACTGTAGGTTATGCTACATTGCACAGCAGACACTACGGTAGCAAGGGGCTGGTAGTGTGAGGGACACAGCAATGCCTATGGTATGTAGGGCAGTGCTGACCACTGCACTGTACACAGTGACAGGCCCAGCTAGCAGGTAATTACTGACAGTGGACAGTGGACAGTACTATTACGCTGTTGCGTGATCTACAGATGCTGCACCTGTGGCATAGGATGCACAGTGTCATGTACATGGCTGGCTGTGTGTGCTGTGTCATCTGTATAGTTGTGTGGTGGGTGGCTGGGGGGGCTTGTAAGATCTGACAGGCACACGGTGGTGGCGTATTCCCACTACTGGCCCATGTGCACTGCGTAATGTGTCCCAGCCTTGTGGCCACACCTGGGCTGCGGTGAGGTCTGGCCACCCATACACCCTTCCCTTCACTGGCCACCATGCCCACTGTGCTGCATGTGTGTGCTGGCATCTGTTAGGCACCACAGACGTATGTTCTTCAGGTGTGTGCTATATGTGGGTCGGATCACCTCTTACTGTCTGTGCTTGGCTGGGACTGGTGGCAGCTACTGACACCATGGTGGTGCCAACACTGAGCAGCATGTGTCCTCTATGTCTGAAATTTTCTAAGTGTCATACTCCTATGTTAGGTCACGCAAGCCATGTAAATCCTACGCAAACATTGCACAATGCACAATGACATGAAAAGCTATTTGCCCAGGGTTAGGACCAGCTTTTCCTGGGCAGTATATTGTACCACACTAAGGGTAGCTCTATGTAGTGCTAAACACCTTAGTGCGGCACTAGCTGCTGAATATCTCATTGTGCCTTTATCATGTTCACTATGCCCCTTGCATATCCTTATGCTTTGCCTGGCGCTACTGCTGTTTGCCTGCGCCAGTTGGCCTTTTGAATATGGCAGACACACGCTAATACCATGCTAATCCCTCACAAACTGTTTGCTGACAGCGCAAAGCTTTGAATATCTTGCCCTATATGTCTTAAGTCTTTGTATGTATATTTTTGTAAAATCAGAAAAGTCAAACAAATAAAATATTTTTGAACTTTGTACCTTGTGTAGGTTATAAAGTTGCAATGTGGCAGTTACATGCAAGAGTACTCTACTTAGTTTTTTCTCCTAGAATAAAATAATAATGCATACATTTAGGATAGTTATGACTGACAAGATAAAATGGTTTTATTTTTGGATTAAAATAACTCTTATGGAGTTTCATACTTAATTGGCCAGATATTCAAAACTTTTCACTGGGTGCAAACCATTTGCACAGGGTTAGCACCAGGTTTGCCAGGGTCCGCTATATTCAAAAGGTCAAATAGCATGGCTAAACTGCATTAGTGCCAGGCAAAGGTATAATGTATGCAATGGGCAACCTGAGGGGGCATATACATAAATACAGGCGCAATGCTATATTCAGCGAATAGCGCAGCACAAAGTGTGTTTGTGCAACTTAACACAGCACTTTGCATGGTACAAATTACCACCCAGGAAAAGTTAGTCTTAACTCTGGGTAAACCAGCTTTGAGGGACTTTGTGGTTTTGCACGACCTTTCTGCAGCTTTATGCAACCCTAACCAGTGAGTATTAAACATAGAAATAAACTAAACATAAAAGAAACACGCTGCACATGGATGACATCCCTATGATGCCATCATTTGCCACCGGTCCCAGCCATGCCAGGCAATAAGTGGTGACCCAGCTCCCAGTGGACACCATGACAGTGTGGACATACAGCACACACCTGCAGACCACCCTTCGGTGCACACCAACAGAAGTCAGCACACACATGCAGCACTGTGGGCATGGTCAGTGTTGAGTGGAGGGTGTACAGGTGGCCAGGCTGCACCACAAACTGGGTGTGGCCACAAGGCTGGGACAAGCCATGTAGTGGAAATGGTCCACTGTTGGGAATACCCCAACATCAGTGTGCCTGTCTGATTTTATGTGCCCCCCCAGCCACATACCACACATATGTACAGACACCACTGCACACACAGCCAGTCATGTATATGTCACTGTGAGTATCCCATGCCAGTGGTGCAGCATCTTTAGTTCGCAAAACAACATAACAGTAATGTCCACTGTCAGTACACACCTGCAAGTTGGGCCTGTCACTGTGTAATGTGGAATGATCATTGATGCCCTACACACCATAGACATTGCTGTGTCCCTCACACTACTGGCCCCCTTGCTAATAAAGTGTCTGCTGTGCACTGTAGTAGGAACTACAGTTTGACAATTACATGTAGCACCACCATCTGTGCCTGTGCTGTGTCATCCCCTGAGGCACAATATGCTATGCGGTTCTGTACAAATGTAGCCTGCAGCTACCACCATGCACTGCCAGACTGACCTACAGGTGAAGCTGTGGGCAGACCCAGCCAGACCATTGTAATAGGGTGTGGGATAACAGGTGGACACAACAGTCTGGTATTACATTCAATGCACCATTGGCAAGGTGCAAGGTTTATTTGTGCCAAAACCAACAACAAGAAAATAAAGTAAAAGGCTCAAACTGTGAGCAAAATAAAGGCTATATAAAGTAAATAACATTCTGTACCATTGTGGCAAACTTAAGCATTCAGTTTCCACTTGTGTGATAAGGTCTTATCAACCCTTCTCACTCCCTGGTCAGAAAACACTGATCCTATCTGGCCAAATGCTGAACAGGTTAGCTCTTTTATACCCACCCTCACAATCATGTGTCTACAGCATCATCATGTTCATATGACTTTGTTTTTAGAGCTCCATTTAATTTATATAATATAGGGAGCTCATATTAATATTCACTATATCAGGTCTGAGCAAACAGAACATATTTTTAGTTACGGAGAACTTTAACTTCAAACAGAAAACATTTCATTCAGGTCTAAGGTTAGGTGTTGCAATATAAAGTTAGACACTAGAGGCTACTGCCACCCTATAATGCTGGCACGCAGCAACTAGACAAACAACAGAGCACACGCCCTGCTTGCAGGAGTCTACAGAGCTTCACTTCTTTTGGGAGTAAGTTTTAACTTAGTTTGCTTTCTTTCTCAACTCTGTCTGGTTATTTATTATTTTAATACAATAATGCCTTGTTACCAAGCAAAGGAGACAAGCTGAGGTTTGTTTTTAAAACTTGCACGAGGAGGGGATTCACCAGTGCCAAAATTTGCACTTCCTAGTGAGAAAAGCTTAACTATGTAGCTCCAATCAGAACAGCTGAGGAACAAAGAGTTTTTTCCCCTTCAAAATGCAGCCTGTATGTTTCCCTTTTAAAGTATTGATATTTTAAAATAATAGAGCGGTTCCTGTTGTATTTTAACCAGTATTCTTTGGGAGAAACACATTTATTTAGCCCCTTTCTGATGGCTTGTGTTTCAGCTAACAACCTGAGTGTTACTCTCACACTCTAATGGGGCTGTAACTCAGGATAGCCTCTCCCATTTAATTTCAGCAGGGGAATAGCATTATTTTATTTAAACAACCCACTGCTAAGTCAGCAGGAGCACATATTTGCTGGTTGCTATGTGCTTTTACCTGTGCGCATGATAAATACCTATTTCAGGTTTGTTTGGTATAAAGCCCAAAATATGAAAAAGCTCAACACATTTAAAGGGATTCTTTCTCAAGACCCATTTCTGACAATATAGCACTAAATGTAGCTACTTCGAAACTTTTAACTACGGGTTAAATACCAGTCTGATTTTTAAATTACCACACTTGTTAATATAGTGAGGTGGCTTCTAACATTCAGATATTTAACTGCCAGCCAATTATACAATGCCAGGCCCTTTTCTATCACCTAGTTTTGACTGCACCTAGCCTTATTTTTGGACCACAGGAAAATTGAAAAACAGCAGAGACAAAAAAGCTTTTAGATTGGGGGGGGGCTCAGTGGTGGCCAACCATCTGAACTAATAGCATAAAGGACAGTATAAAGACAGGACAGAACTGTTGCAACAGTAGTTTTTAAAGAGTGAGAAGGTCCAACTCAAGGAGCAGGCTTACTTTAACCAGTATAAATCTACCAACTCCTTTTGAGAGGTTTTGTAACACACAGTACCATTCTATATTTCCCCTGTAAGGGCTCTGTGCTTAGCCTCTGCATTTGTAAGTGTTTCACTTAATTTAGGCACTTTAAACACTTTAATTCCTCTGCACTCATGAAGTTCATAGCTGTCCATTAATGCGAGCAACAGACATTAACCAGAACTTCTCTCTTGGGGGGGGGGGCAGAACAGGAGAATTCAGCCTCCTACCCAGGGACCACCCTCTTACAACCATGTACTTCCAGACTAACCTACAGGTGGAGCTGTGGGACCCTGCAATAGTGCTGGGCTAACCTACATGCAAATCAGCACATAATGAGATGCTAATCTGGATGTTTGCCCACAGACTGCCTAAGTAGGTTCATTTGCATGTCAATTTTGAATACAGCAAAATGTTGCCCCGGGTAAACGTGATAGCACCAGGTAAATGGCTTAGCTCTGCGCAAAACCTGCGCAGATGTGTTTGAGCCACACAGACATTTCAGAAACAGTGTACATTTCTGCACAATTTAATTTCACATGTGCTGGTGCTTACAGCTTTAATGAATCCACTCCTGTGCTAGCACACACATTGGACACATAGTTCACTCTAGCTTCCTTCACGTTGCCGTGAACTAGGAAGCTGTTGTGGTTTGCAGTTCCTGATTGCTATATTCAGAGCTGTCTTATTTCCCAGGCTAGTTTTGCACTGCACTCCCTGCCCAGCTTCCTTAGAATGCTATATTCAGCAGGTTTAGCAGTGGGGCTATATCTTTTGAATATAGTGGGCTATTGGTTCCGGGCTAATTTAGCATGCTGGGCAGTGCTAATGTAGCCATGGGGCAAAGTTTTGAATATCTGGCCCAATGTGTTTTACATGTTTTTTTTGGGGGGGGTACTATGCAAGCAATAATACCCAACAGGGTGGGCAGTATTGGGCAATAGCGGACTGCCCAGAGGCATAATGAGGCCCGAGCGCCAGGCAGAGGCCTTACAGCTCTAGAAGGTCCGGTATTCATACCCACCCACCCACCCTGGAGGGTATTATTGCACTAGAAAATGGGCAACAAGTATAATTTTTTATAGGATTACAAAAACATGTAAAGTAATCCTATAAAAACAAGCATTTATCAATGCCGAATATTTGCTTGCTGATATTAGCATTGGACATGCAGGAGTTAAACAGATGCAGAATAGGAGTGACAGTGCAGTATTGAACTCACGCCAGTCCCACCTCCACCCTGCAGAGATGGACAGGCATTGGGGTGTGCCTGTGGGTCGTTGCCCATAATGCTCACTGCATTTCACCTCACCCTATCCTGTAGACACCGACAAGTGTTGAGGTGTACCTTGGGGTGTTCAGCTTCACAGTCACTCCATTTCATAAGGACATACACTGAAATGGGTGCAGTACAGGAGAATGGAGTAAAGCCTGGGGCTGAAGAGTGCAAGGCACACCTCGATGCCTGTCACTGGCTTCAGAGTGAGGGTGGGATGGCATGAGCATTACAGCCAGTGATCCAAAGTTACACCTCTGATGCCTGTCAGTCTGTACAGGGTGTGACGTTATGGTTAGAAACCCTACCTCCCAGGCGTGTGTTGGTATTAGCACTAAAAATTTTCAACATGCCCTTTTTGTGACCCCCACCTCATGAAAGCATTTGGGACTTCTTCTCATGAACAGTGGCAGTTTGATTTTGTTAATGTGTCCCGAACTTCAGGTTCCTACAGTGACCATGCTATTCTGTGCCAGATGTGCAAAAACACAGATCAGGGGATGTGAAGAATGACAGTTGTATCAACCATAGGGAGGTGTGAAGAGATGGCAATGTTGAAAATCTTTAGTGAAAATATTAAAAATGCTCGAAGTTCCAAGCGTACGTGGAGACTGCACAACACATGCTTGTACTGCAGTCATTTAGTGAAATTATTTCACAAGATTTTCAATATAGGCATTTTGTGACCTCTGCTCATGAACACTGTCACTATGATTTTCTTAATCTAAAACATTAATTTCCTACAGTGACTGCGCCATTGTGCACCAGATGTGCAAATGCTTATTTCAGGCAGGATATGAAAAATGACAGCTGTACTGTTCATAAGGAGGTGTGGCAAAATGCCAATGTTGAAAATCTGTAGTGAAAATATTACAAATTTGCACACTTCCAAGCATACATGGAAACTGTGCAACACACACTTGTAACACAGTCATTTTATGGATTTTCATCACCAAATTTTCAACATAGGCATTTTACATCCTCTGCTCACGAACAGTGTCACTATGATTTTTTTAATGTGTCAGGAACACTAATTTCCCACAGCCACCACACTTTTTAGCACCAGAAATGCAAAAACACATTTTGGCCCAGATGTAAAAAATGACAGCTGTACTGTACATAAGGAGGTGTAGAAAAATGTCAGTGTTGAAAATCTGGAGTGAAAATATTACAGATTTGCCAAGGTATGAGCATGCATGGAAACTGCACAACACACAGTCAAAAAACAGTCACTTTTTTTTTTTACACCAAATTTGCAACATAGTCTTTTTGAGAGCCCACCTCATGAACACTGGCACTGCCATTTCTAACATACTAACATACTAACATACTATTTGCCAGCAGATTAGGCCTTACGGTCTATCGAGTCTGCTCGAACCTAGATCCTTAGTTGGATGCCGAGACCCTTCCATCCCTTGTTCTCCAGAAACCCCTATCATCCATCCCCACCCCCCCCGGGACAGGCCATCATCTGATACATCCACTTTCTGTGTCTATCCCACCCTCTCTTGAAGCCCTCCACTGTGGATCTCTGAACCAGCTCACCAGGCAGTGCATTCCAAGGGTCCACCACCCTCGGTGAAAAACCTCCTCCTCTTTTCCCCCTCACCCTTCCACCTTCCAACTTCAAACCATGCCCTCTGGTGATACCTCCCTGCTTTAGTCTAAAGATCCCTCCATGTTTACCCTATTTATTCCTGAGGTACTTGAAGACCTCAATCATGTCCCCCTGTCTCTCCTCTCCTCCAATGAAAACAGGCAGAGCTCCTCAAGTCTGTCCTCATAAGTCAAATCCCTAGCCCTCAGATCATCTTTGTTGCCCTCCTCTGTACCCTCTCCAGGAGCTGTATGTCCCTCTTCAAGTGTGGTCTCCAGTACTGTACACAGTACTCAAGGTGTGGTCTAACCAGTCCATTGTACAGTGGCAGAATCACTTCCTTGCTCCTAGGGTGATCCCCCTCGATGCATCCCAACATCCTGTTTGCCTTGCTAGCTGTCTCCTGCACTGCTCAGAGTTATTCATACATGTATCCACCATGACCCCTAGGTTTTTCCCTATTGAGGCCTCAGCGCCTCCCTCCCAGGGTGTACCTGTGTTTAGGGTTTCCCGACCAAGATGCAACACCTTGCACTTGGTGATATTGAAATTAATTTCCATGTGTGAGCCCAGCTTTCCAGGGTGTCCAGGTCCCTTGCAGGGCCACCTCCCTCTTCTCCCTCAACTACTGCTCCCATCTTGGAGTCATCCGTGAAGAGACTCATTTCACACCTATACCCTCCCTGATGTCCGATATGTATGCATTAAACGGGATCGGACCCAGGACCGAGCCATGTGGTACCCCACTACCAACCTCTCTAGGGTTCGAGAGCTCCCCACAGACCACTACTCTCTGAGTGCATCCAGCTAGCCAGTTTTCAATCCATCCTGCCATCAAAGGGCCTACTCCTAACCCCATCAGTTTCTCCACCAGACCATTGTGGGGACAGAGTCAAATGCCTTGCTGAAGTCCAAGAATAATACATCCACAGGTTTACCCCATCCAGTTCTGATGTTACCCATTCATAGAACTCCACAAGGTTGGTTTGACATGATCTACCTGGCACAAACCCATGTTGCCGACTATCCAGACCTCCCACCTCCTCCAAGTACACCCCAATCGTTCCTTTAGTATACTCTCCATTAATTTTCCCACCACTGAGGTCAAACTGATGGGTCTATAGTTACCTGGTACTTCCCTCGACCCCCCTTTATGGATTGGTACCACATGTGCCTCTCGCCAATCCCTAGGTACCCTCCCTGTCTCAAGTGACCTGCTGAAAAGCTCCACCAGGGGTGCAGCCAGTATGTCAGCCAATTCCCATAGTACTCTCGGATGAATGCCATCCGGCCCAGGAGATTTGTTTTCTTTAGGGCCTTGAGGGCTAACCACACCCTTTTGGTGGAGATAACATCATCCATCCCTCCTCTTACTGATCTTTTTATCCTTATCCAGATGTGACACCCCTGGGGTACCTTTCCCTCCCTCTTGCTCCATTTCTGTTGCTTCCCTGATCCCACTCCCTGCCACTTCTATCCCCTTCATGCCTTGCTTTGTAGATATCCCATCCCCCTCCCTAGTGAACACAGAGGCAAAGTACTCGTTAAATACCTCTGCCTGGTCCCTCGCCTCTTCCACCCACCCTCCTTCTGATCTCAATCTGCTGAGATGGCCCTTAGTTTTTCTCTGCTCCCCAATGTACCGGAAGAACCCCTTTTCCCCTCCATGTATCCCCTGTGCCAGCCGCTGCTTTTTACTGGACTTTGCTCCCCTCACCATAAGGGTGACTTTTCTAGATGCAAGCTGGTACATTTCCTTATCCCTATCTCCTCTTGTTGTTTTATATTTTTTGTAGGCCGCCTTCTTTTCTCTGACTGCTACCTGTACCTCACTGGACCACCAGCATGGTTTACGTGACCTTGCTCCCTTACGTTTCAACTTAGCGCAGATCCTGACTGCCTCATGAAGTCCCCGGTTTATGACCTCCCATCTCCTTTCCACACTTGTCGTTAGGTAATCCCTTCAAGTGATCCTTGAGAATATTTCCCATGCCCATAAAGTCTGCCCCCTGAAGTCCATTGCCAGTGTCCTAGATCTCACCCCCACTCCCCCCATGCTTATTTGAAACCAGACAGTATTGTGGTCACTCCCAGTCAGGGGGTCCTGTACAACTATGTCCCTTACTAGATCCCCATCTGCCAGAACCACATCCAGGACATGCCCCTCCCTTGTGGGCTCCATCACATGCTGTGTTAAGAACACATCCTGGAAGCCATCCAGCAGCCTCTTGGCCACCTTAGAGGACATGGTTCCCCAGTTTGTACCTGGCATATTAAGGTCCCCCATCAACACCACTCCTTCCCCTTTTGGACCACACTGGGCAATGATGTTGTCCAGCAAACCATCCTCTAGAACATCACTCATCCCGGGGGGCCTATATGCTACTCCCAGCTTGACCTTATCTCCTGCTGGGGATCGTAAGGTGACCCATAAGGCCTCCACGTTTCCCCTCTGCCTCTTCTACCATAGCAATTTCTATATCATCTCTAATGAACATAGCCACTCCACCCCCTCTGACCTCCTTTCTATCCTTCCTAAGCATAGTGTACCCCTGTACATTTAGGTCCCAGTCATGGTTTTTGTTGGCCACGTCTCCGTGACCGCACAGCCACCACCCCCAAACAGCATGGCCTGGAACTCCAGCAACTTGTTTCCCAAGCTCCTGGCATTTACTAACACCAACCCCACCCTTATCCCTGATCCTCTTTGTCGAACCCCACCCAGATTCCTTATACTTCCATCCTCCCCTGTTCCTCCTAAACCTCCACCTCCAGTCTGTTTCCCCCTCCCCTCTTAGGCAGACTGCTCCCCTCATCTGGAGGAAGGGCTTCTGGTCAGCCCCTCCTCATCCCTTCCCCCTTACAAGTTTAAACCCCACCTTTCTTGTATGTAGTCAGCCATCCCCTGTTTAAGGACTTCCTTCCCTAATGGGGCAAAATGAAACCTGTCCTTGGCATATAGTCCCTTATCCTCCCAAACTCCATTCCAGTTCCCTATTCCCTAACCCATTCTCTTCACCCCACTTCCTGAGCCAGTCATTAACCTCTGTAGCTTCTTTTTTCTCCACTGAGGCCTTTAGTTTGGCAATGTCTTCCGAAAAGAAATGTTGCATCCATTATCCGACAGACTCTGGCAAGTTCTTGGAACCTTGCTTGGATTTCCATAATGCTATTTCCCTCTAGATCATTAGTTCCCAAATGCACCAGGAAATCCGGTTTCCCTCCACAATCCCTAATCATTTCATACACCATGAACTTTGCTCTGTGCACTGTCAGCCCAGAGATACTCACTACCTTCACCTGGCTATGGCATCCACCCCCCTGTCCCTCCCAATAGATACCCCTAATCATCGAGTCTCCCAGTAACAGAACCTTAACACCGCCATCATCCTTATGGTTACCTCCACTATGCCCTCTCAGCCCCCCTTCCCCCCCTTTATTCATGATCTCAATTTCAATGGAGTCTTCCATCCTTATTAGAGACCCCCTTGTCACCCTCCCTTTCTGCCTCCCTTGCTATTTTGCCCACTTAACTCAAACCCCTCTGAATAGGTGTCCCTTAACCCTCTCTTATCTGAACCATTTATCCTGGCCCTGATGGTTTCCCCTTCCCCCACACCACCATCCTCCCCTTGTAATAGTACCCCTGCCTCCAGGGCTCTCTGGGTCCCCTTTAGCTAGGGCCCCATCCTTGGTACTGACCTCCCTGCTGAAGGGGCTCCTCTCCACCTCCTTGTCTCCCAGTTTCTCTCAATCATGCTCTCCTCCCTCATGTCTGAATATGTTGCATCTCCCCATTTGCTTAACATATATGTTCCCCTTCTCCCTCTGGGACTATGTCTATCCTTTCCATAGCTGGTCTGTGATGCCCTATGGGTATCCGACTCCCTCCCAGCCTCTGTATAAGTTTCCTCATTTCCACCAACCTTCCTCCCCCTCTAGGTTGCTTAGTAGATCAAATTTATTGTGACACTCTATGTCAGCCTCCATCAAGTAACCCGAGTTTCCCCCTGACTGCATCTCTAAATTGACTCTCTTCTTCCTCTCTTGCATTGTTCACCTTAGGAGCTCCCTTCCCACAGTCTGCTGTTTTAGGCTTCCGCACAATAGCCCCTCCTGACTCTTCCCCCTCCAGTCTCTTTGTATTCAGAATGTTCACCCTGTACGCTTTCCCCTTAGCATCAACTTCCCTATCTAAGGGTCCTCTGTCCCTAATATCCCCCCTCCTGCTTGCTGTAACATAACGTCCTGTAATTTCAGAGCGTTGCCCCAGCATCCCCTCAGCCCCACCCTTCTGCTGCCCATATCCACACCCCTTATCCTTGGACACCCCCCCCAGCTCCCACAGCTTACTCCTTAACCAATATACCTCACTCCTGATACAAGATAGCTGTCTACAGAGTGGGCAGCCTCCCTCTCTCCAGGCCCAATTTAGAATTATTGCCATCCCACAGCCTGTGCAGCCTACAACCCTTCCGAAGATGCCTGCCATGGTGGAATATGGCCACCCTGATTATCCCCCTCTGTTTATAATAGCACACCCCCTTTTCTCAGTCCCTTTCCCCCTGGAGTACAGTTTCTCTCTATACTGACTGTAGTTATTTACAAACCCAATTTCAACTCCACCAATAACGTTCCCAAGTCTCACAAACACATACAGTCCAGTGTGTGTTCAGTCCCACTAACAGTGTGTGTAAGCAGACATCAGGTACCATATGATGTCACAGGCCCACCAGCTCCTGTTGCTTCGAATTTCAGTCCCAAACAGAAATACTCAGCCTTCAATCCCAACCCCAGTGGCTTTTCAGTATTTAAGAAGGCACACAAAACAGGGTGGTGGGAGCTACCAAACACCAGGCAAACACATTTAAATTTCCCTCTAAGTATCCCTGCCAAACAACTATCCCCAAGCCACCAAAGTTACAATGTAACAGTTCTAATTCAAGGTAATAATTTTTAACACATAAAACTAATTTCACTTACAAACTATTCAAATATTTCAGTTAAAACAGAATATAACTCCAGCCCTCTTTCCTTCCTGCCTGCTGCTTAAGCTCCCAAGTGAACAATTACTTAATCCCGAAAGGTGATTCCACGCAGTGACTGCAAAATCACCATTCAGGACAAATAGCATCATGACAGTGGCTGAATTCATGAGGAGGGATCCCAATAACCCCATGTTGAAAATTCAGTGCCAAAATTCCCAAAAATGCCTGAGATATGCACCAAAGTTGAAAAACCCTATTTATGCCATTATACAGCTTATCAGCATTTCTTCAGTTTGCGGTCAGCTTTGAAGGGTGCAGACGTGTTCCTGGTCCACCGAAGATCATCTCGCTGGGCTCCAGAGGTAAGTATGGGGTGATGGGGGGGTGTGGGGGAGGCAGGGTGCACAGAGGGTGGGTGCAGGTTGGGGGAGGGACCACCAAACTCAATGAGGGACCGTTTTCTGTTTTACAGGCTTAAAAAAAAAACAAAACATTGTGGGACTTTATTTACAGGGACATTTGGCACAGAGGGGTGGACTCCCAGCGTGCCACCTTAGTGGTTTTTTCTGGGGGAGGCTTTAGCCGATAAGGGATTGGGCACTCCCGTTGGCACACAACAAATTGAAGGCAGACATTATGCCAATGGGGAGTGGGCTCCCCCATAGGAAAATTGAACTGGGAAGGAGGGACTGAAGCTGATGAGGATTGGGCCCCCCATTGGCAAAGAAAGACTGTGGGGGCGTATGATGCGAGGGAGATTGGGCACTCCCTCAGCACACAACAAATGGGGGAAGGGGTTACAGTATGTCGAGGAGGAGTGGGCTCCCCAGTCAACAAATGAACTAGGTCAGGGATGGCAAGGTACTACCCTGCAATGACAGGTCGCTCCCTTATTGCAGCGGTGGATTCGTTTTGAGGTGGTGGCACACTGGCTGAACTAGTGTCAGCAGCAGCGTGCCAAGCCTCAAAAGGCACTGAGGCCATTGGCCCCCACAGTGCTTCATCTCCTAAGCCATGATGAAATGTTTCTTGCACATGTGTGCAAGCAAACATAAAAATGACTAAAGTTGAATTTTTAGTGCTTTTGTGGTAAAGTAGTCCCTCTAATACTGCCATTGGCAGTATTTATTTATTTATTTATTGAAACATCAGTTTAACAACCTTTGAGCCAGAGGCTCATTTACAAAGGTACCTTGTCTCAGAGAGGAGAAAACAGTGCAAACAACATACACACAAGAAAAACAGGGTACTGTTAAGAGACAAGGCGAGTTGGAAAAGCATGAGTCGGACCAAGGAATTTCATATCATTACATTTGAGCATTACAGGATTGTACAGGATTACATTACATAGTTGATACAAGCTGAGTAGTGCAGTAGGCTGACAGAGGCAGCTAGGTGGAGGAAAATCCGTGTAGATGCATGTGGGGAGGGGAGAGGCAAATATAGGTAGAGATAGTCAGAAGGTCTGTGAGCCGCTCAGTGAGCTTTGTCTAGACAAGAATAGGAAAGGACTTAGAAGCAGCTGCAACTGCAAGTAGTGAGCAGGTGTTTTCTAAGGAGTGTTTTAAAGTGAGAGATCATGGAGGCATCAGTGATACTGGAGGGGAGAGTGTTATACCAAGTAGGAGCTCTGTAGGGGTAAGCCCTTTGGCCTTGCGAGGTTCTTGGCATCGGTACAACCAGTGCAGTTTTGCAGGAGATTTGGGTGTGCACTAGAGGGTTAGCTCAGTGGATAGAGGCAGTCAGGCCAGGTGGGGATAGCCCAAGGAGAGACTTTTTAGTGAGGAGGCAGGTTTGGTAATAGAGGCGTTCATCTAGGTTGAGTAGATTAGCCAGGGTGTATAGTTGGCAGGTATGGGTTAGTCTAGGTGCCCCAGTTATCAGCCTACATGCTTTGTTTAAGGTGAGGTGGATCTTGTGGAGGGCCGTCTGGTCAGCTGCCTCATACACAGGGCCATAGTCTACTAAGGATAGAACAGAAGACGTGACAGCGAGTCAGAGGGCGTCAGAGGGGAGACAGTTTTTATGATGGTGAAGGATGCCCAGCTGAGTGTTAGCAGCTGAGGCAAGGGCAGAGATGTGGGCATGAAATGAGAGAGCAGGGTCAAAAGTTATCCCTAGGTATTTATACGAGAGGACTTGCTCAATTGGGAGTTTTGAGCTGGAGTGGACTTGGAGTGGATAATTTCTGGATTTATTTTGGGGGTGGGCAAAGAGCATAGTTTTGAGTTTTTTAAGATTAATTATGAGTCAGTGCTTAGTGAACCATGCTTCAGCATCATTGTAGGATGCTTGCAAAGAGTCCTGAAGGGAGATGTGGTTATGGTCCGAGGCAAAGAGTACAGCATCATCTGCATAAAGTAAGATTTTGCCGGTACAGTCACCTGGCAGGGAGTTGAGAAAAAGAGAAAAGAGCAAAGGCCCAAGAATGGAGCCCTGAGGGTCTCTGGAGCAGATGGGACAGGGGCTGGAGAGTGTCCCATTAATTTTAACACATTGTGAGGGGGCAGACAAGTAACTGGAGCACCAGGAAATGTGCCCAGTGGCAAAGCCTAAGTGGCAGAGGGCATCCAGCAGGAGGGGGTGGGAGACGGTATCGAAGGCTTTAGATAAGTCTATGAACACTGCACCCACTATGGAGCCAGAGTCCAGAGAGGAGTGAAGAAAGTTAGAGAACTCAAGGAGGGCGGTGTTGGTGCTGTGGCTGGCTCTGAACCCATGTTGTGCAGGGCAGAGTAGGGCATCTATAGGCACTGGCAGTACAGGACGCTGTTATGTTACATCTGTGCTGTTTCAGCCCCCTCTCTTTCTGTCTCTCTTCCTTGTTTCTTACTTGTTTTCAACATACTTCCAGATCACTGTGCTGTTTCAGCACCCACCCCAGATCAGTCTGCCCACTTCATTCTTCCTTGTTTTCATGCTGCCACTGGATCAGTGGAGCGCCTGTTGTTTGTTGTGTGGAGGAGTGGGAGCATTACTTAAAGGAGGTTGCCGTAAGATATTTATGATGCTCAAGTCCCGCTGTGTTTAAATTAGGAGAAGGTTTTCATGCATGCAGGAATGGCAGCATACTTCAGAGAGATGGCTGTGGTCTCTAAATTTATTCTGTGTGTGTGTGTGTGTGTGTGTGTGTGTAGAAGTTTATGAATGACTGGGGGGTGGAGACTCTTTTACATGTCAGTGGGAGCGATGAAGTGATGCCAGCAGCGCTGACAGTACTGATATCCCACTTTTGATTTACGTGTTTGAACAACTTGAATGCGGTAGAAGTTTTGAAGTTGCAGGCACTAATGGCAGATGTGGGGGTGAGAGGAGCTGGAGGAGAGCTGCCATGAAGCACACAGGTTTCAACAGGAGTGAGCAGTGAGGAGCGTACCTGACATAAGCTACATAAGCTATAATGGTGGTAAATTAAAAAAACAAGTTTGGCCAGACTGTCACTTGATTGTGCATCCATGTGTATGTGTGTGTGTGTGTGTGTGTGGTGTGGGGCTCACTCTCTCTCCCTCACTCACTCTCTCACCAAACAATTAAAAAAATGGTGGCAGTTTGAAATTGTGTGCCCACTGCTTCAGCCAGTGGTGAGGTAGGATGGGAACAAGGATACATGAGTGGGCATGGGACAGGTTTGGGCTGAGGACTTTTTATTTGGTGCGTAACTACTGAAAGTTAATTTACCCCTGTAGAATGGGTACCCACCAATCAGATGCTTCCATGTAAAAATCCAATTTTCTATCTTTTAATATTTAATTCCACTGAAAAATGTCAAGTGTACTTGGCACAAGCTATAGACATTTATCGATCATATGAAACCTGTGAATAGACTAATTGAAGATTTTTATCAAGGTTTTGAGGCATCTAATGACTCTAATCAAATACTTTCCATGGGATTCAAACCAACATCTAAAGTTAATACCGCTATAAGAAATCCCTGCATTTTTAAACACACTTTAGCTTCAATTGTTATTTACGCCAGCAACTTATCTATCTGTTTAAATCGTATCTCTGTTCTGCATACCAAGTAATTTAATAGACAGAGGTTTGCAATATGGCTCAAACAAATGTTGTTCTCTGTGTTACCACACTAATGTCCAAATTACATTGCAGACACATCATACTTATTTATATATGTTTATGACACCAAGGACATCACAGACTTGTGAGACCTAGAGTTCCTTCTGACCTTAATTAATATGTTACTAAGTTAGTTGGAAACTTGCAGAAGCCAAAGGATACAATTTAGATTCTCTTTGCCCATTCATATCACTGTTTACAAAAAGAGGCAACTGTTTGTAAATGCAATGTCTACTGTGGTTACACATCCATGTTTTAAACACTGTCCCATTCAGAACAGAGAACTGTCCAAACCTATTTTGCCTATAATTCAATCAGCCTGTTTATTTCTTGAAAATATGGTATTTTGCTTTAGAAGACATTCAGCCACATTAACTCTCATGTAGGATGTTGGTTGCCGAATCAAGAACAAAGTCTATAATTCACCCTTATATAATCAGACAGTAATTTAAGTATTTACAACATACTGCAGTGCAGCACTAGATTAAATTTCAGCTGCTACAATTAAAACAAAGAATAAAAATAGCTAATAAGTATACTCAATCAAAATTAAATTGTTGGGAAATAAACATCAAACTATTCTTGAAGTTTTAGTCTTACATTCTGCCAATATCCATTCTCTGCAGGTAAAGTAACATTAATTGGAAGAATCATCACTTGCTGTTTTCATGTGATTTGGATTGCATTAATACCTTGTAGTGGTATAACCTCTATAAAATATTAGATGATTGACAAAGGCAGTGCGACAACACCAGGATTATTTTGTAGACTTGTATAGCGGTAAACAGATAAATAATATGTTTCTTGCCTTCTTTTAAAAGACTCTGCTTTTCATTTGCTACCTTTGAGTGTACACTCATGGTGGTTTTACACTGGTAGAATTTATGCTATAAGAGAACCTTTTATAAATGATGTTATTATTGTATGTGTTTGTAACAAGCACTGATCAAAGAAATCTTCTGGTTCCACAGTGTCATCACTCTGTGGTTTATTTCCTATTTATTGAATTAACTATTAAAATAAAATACAGGGCATTGCTCAAAATGATAAATAAGGAAAATTTGCTTAAGAAAAAGAAAACTTTATGTCCTAGAATCAGGCAGTATAATAGAAGTCAGATGCTGGGTACAAGCTTTTAAAACAGGACACTTAGGTTCAAGTCCCGTTAACAGTTTCAACACAGTGTGACCATGGAAGAGTTTTAACTCCTTGGTGCTTCAGTGCACCCAGTTGTAAAAATGGATAAAAGCAGGTCCCCAGTGAAAACCAGCTACTGTAAAACCCCAGTTATCCAAACCTCAGATATCCAAAATTCTCAGTTATCCAAAACCATAGTGTGTCTCCCAACTTAACAGACTTAATTGTAAAGTTCCCTCACTTATCCAGAACCCCATTTGTCTAAACAATTGTATTGTCCCCCAGCACATTTGGGAAAATTAGGTTATACTGTATTATATTCTGGCTGGGCTATTCATAAATCTTGTGTTTCTTGGTTTGTGAGACTACCTTGTGTCAAGTGTAACTGTTATCATTATAGAAATACATAGTGCACTCAAAAGTAACACACAAGGGAGGCAGACTGCATAAAGAGAAATAGGATCCATAATGGTTGTGAGGGATGGATGTCTGCCCTAATTCATTGGTATTTGTGTCTATCCATACTTATGGTTTTGACAGACTCTCAAAATCCAAACAGTTATATAGCAGAGTAATTATGTATGGTTAATATGACTGGTGATTGGGCCATAATCATCCTGTCCTTTACTGACATAGATGATGTTGACATTTGCTTACTTGATTGATTGATTGTTAAAGGGTGGGTACGCCAATCCCAAGCACCATTTTCAAGCACTACCAGGGCCATAAAGATTGTACAAACAAGGATAATATAAGTACATAAATGAAGAGATACAATAAAGTGTTACAGTACAATAATTGATCTAAAGTTTTACAAGTGTAAGCATACATTTCTTTTCCTGCTTCACAACAGGAGTTAAGTGAGGGGACTATAACTTGAACACTAATTCATAAACTGAATGTACTTAATCCCCCCCAGTATACATTGGCAGCCATAGACATGGTGAAATAGTTACTGAAATTTCTGTGATATCTCTGGAGAAATGTATTGCCTGTCTGAAGTACCACTAAGGGCCACCAGAGAGAATCTCTTTAGATATATTGCAAAATATCTGGAAATATCTGACCATATCATGGCTGTAACTATATACTAAGTCTAATAATGTTTGCATCTATGGAGGGATAGGAGTGCAGGGCCAGGAGGGCCCTGTGCTCCAACAGGCAAATGGGGATACGATTATACTGTCTCAAAAAATAAGGAAATTCTTTGCAAAAAACTACATTAATGTACTAGTTAGGATTAAACTGACAAAAGTAGAGAAATGTGGCATTAGGATTTCCAACCCAAAACCCCCCACCCACCAGACAGCATCAGGAAAAACCATTACAGTTTCACCTCTCCTGCATTTTCACAAATCAGATGTGGGTGTGCCTTGAGGTTGCCAGCCCTAATGCTCAACCCATTATCATATACTCTACACATCTCAGGTTCTTTGATGATCAAATGTGGTGAGCATTTGGGTTGATAACCCCAAGGCACACTCCATACCTGTTTTGCAAATACTCATCAGTAATGGTTTTTCCAGTTCCTTCCTGAAGGTGGGGCAGGGTGTTATGGTTGGAAACACTTATGCCACATGTCCCTATGTTTGTCAGTTTAACCCTAACTAGTGCATTAACACAGTTTTTTTTTCTTCCTGGCCAGTAGGTCTCAGAGGGTGGTATCGGGGATTTTTTCCTCAGAGCCATTTTCTCTGCCATGTGGGGTCCCTCAGGGCTTGGTGCTGTCCCCATGTTGTTTGCAGTGTATTTGCTGCCCCTCAGAGACATTATAAGATGATATGAGCTGAGTTTTCATTGCTATGCTGATGACACACAGCTCTATCTGTCTTTTACACTTGACCAGGATAGTGCAATCTCAATGTTTAACAGCTGTCTAGTGGAGATCCATGACTGGATGAAGTCCAGCTGGTTGAAACTGAATTCCAGGAAGACTGAGGTGTAGGTGGTGGATATGGGGCACTAGATAGAGAGGCCATCAGTGGGACTACCCTCTGGGCTTTGGTTCAATGAGGTACAACTGCCTACCTCTGAACGGGTGGGAAATCTGGGGTGGTTCTTGATGATGGACTGACACTGTGTGTGCAAGTGTCTTCAGTCATCAAGTCTTCCTTTTACCATCTTAGGAACATCACCAGAATTAAGCACCTTGTTCCATCCGATGATTTGCCCACATTGATCCATGCCTTTGTGACCTTGCGCCTTGACTACTGCAACTCCCTTTACCTGGGGCTTCCGGGGGTTGATGTCCACCACTTGCAGCTGGTGAAGAATGCTGTGGCATGATTATTGACTGGGACTTCTCATTCCAGTCATATTACTCCCAAGCTGTTGAGTCTGCACTGGCTGCCTCTACAGTAGTGGACCACCTTGAAGGTCAGGCTACTGACATACAAAGCCTTGCACGGACAGGGACCGAGTTACCTGCAAGTGCTCCTGATTCCCTACAGCCCAGGCCGGCCTGTCTGCTCAACTAATGAGGGGTTGTTAGAGGTTCCCAGGGTGTGGTTGAAGACATCTGGCACCAGGGCTTTTATGTTTGTGGCACCATCCCTATAGAACTCTCTACCTCGTCAGATTAGAGAGTGCAGGACCACGGAGAGCTTTAAGACTGACTTAAAAACTTATTTATTAAAACTAGCTTTTAATATCTGATGTCTTTGAGAATTTTAAATTGATCTGGATGTATTTATGTGGAATGATATTTATGAGTATTTTAATTGGAAGTTTGATTTATTTATGTGATTTGTTTAATATGTTTTTATGTAAAGTGCTTTGATATCATGAATTGTGCTATATAAATAAAAATTATTATTATTTTGCAAAGAATATACATATATATCTTCTCCCCATACTGAAAGTAGCAGTGTACATTAGTTGGAAAAACAAATTTTTAGAAAGACACTTGTCTTTAAAATTGTAAGAGGTAATGTGGGGACCCTATCTAGGGAGATTAATCGTGGGACTTTAATGATTCAGAAAGACCTGTGAATCAAGTACGTAATCAGGGGTTGGAGCTGCCAAAGACTTAGTGCCTTCTAACAAGAGCACTATAAAGGGCTTCTTTTACCAGCATGGCCCATAACACTCATGTCTCAGTGTGTGGTTTGAACAGTGCAGGAGTGGAAAAGGTTATTGACATCTCAGGCATCAGAAGAAAGCTAGATCTTTTTTTATCTTTCTTCCTACATTCTTCTGCATTCTGTACTGCATTCCTGTCTCCTTTCCTACCCTTTTACCAGCTGCACCCAGCAGGAGGTCAGCTTTTTCTCTTGACAAGACTTCTCCCTAACCAACATGTGAGTTTGAGGCTATGTGATTCAATTATATCAGATGTGTGTTCTCTCTTTTTTCTAACCTGTTATGATACCAGTGTTGGTTCCTGTTTGAACATCACTCCTGGGAACACACACTTTTAGCTCTGATTGTTATAGTTCTATGCACACAGGAGAGGTAAAGCTCACCCCCAATCTGTTCAGCTCAGAGCCTTGGTGTTCCCACGAACACCGCTTACTTGGGGCTGAACAGTGGCAGGCAGTTATCTTCGAGCAGCCATGCTTTTGGACAATGCAGAAATGACACTCTGTATAACATGCATGTATGTGGCTTTAGTTGCTACTCTTCTGTTTTGCTGTCCAGCTAGGTTTTGCTATCAGAACAGAATGTTTGATCTTAGTTGTCAGTATGTTCCCTGCAATGGGATCCGAGAAGTGATAGTGGGCCTTTGTCATCCTGTAATGATATGATAGAGACTCTCAAATACCTCAAGAGTGTAAACAGGGTAAAAGAGGGTAGCATCTTAAAAAAATAATGTTCAAGTACAAGTGGCCATTTATTTATTTATTTTTAGTAACTGGGTAAGTGCATAAGACATAGAAATGCCTATTTCCAGGCATGACCAGGGAGGGTGCAAGTTGGAATACAAAACATCAACTGTGGATACAATACAACAATGGCTAACAAAGAGTGCAAGTCAAATACAATTCATCAGCAGACAGTAATACAAGGGGTAACAAAGGGGAGCACAAATAAGAAGGGCTAATTCACCAAGATCATAATACAATCAGTAGAGAATAGTATATCATACATAAATGGAGAAAAATACATTAAATGGACAATAGTAATACAATAATTGAATTAGGGAAAAAGTTACAGGGTGCAAGTGCAGCAGTTGAGTAACAGATGAAAGAATTCAGTCGTTGATGCCAATTAGAGGGTAGACATACTTTACTTAATATTAGTTTGGTGGATAATTAATGTTTAGGTCTATGTTGAGAAGGGGAGGGTGAAGTGGTAGTGCCTAGAAGTGGGAAAGGGAAAGTAGTGGGCCAGGGGAGCTAAGGAAGTAGGCAGAAGGCCTAGGTGGAGGAAAGGGTGTTTGTGAGTGGAAAAGTGCAGGAGGGAACAATAAATATGGAGGCCTGGAGGTGACACGGGTGTCAATATGTGTGAGGATGGATGGTCTAACGTGGGTGAAAGCATGTGCAGGGGGCTGAATCAATTAAATGATTCTAGTGTAGCCTTTTGAAGTGGACATGATTAGAAGCAAGTTAAATGGCTAGGGAAAGAGAGTTACAGTGTTGAGGGGCAGCGTAGGAGAAAGCACAAACACCCATGGAACTTTTACACCTTTGCATGTGGCAGGGAGTTTGGTCACTAGATCTAAGCTCATAGGAAGAGGTTTGTGGGTGCAACATGGAGGCAAGGGATATGGGGCTTAGATCTGACAATGCCATGTAGTAGAGAGCCAAAGGAGGAGAGTAGGTAGGTGGTGGGGGATTACCATTTTAGGTCAGAATAAAGCTGACTGGTGCTTGCAGCATGGGGATACTGAGGCCTAGTGGTAAATATTGTTGTAGGTTGTGTCCCACTTGTGGAGAGTGGCTTTCAATGCACCAACATATGTGACTGAGCCATAGGCCAGGGCCAGGAAAAGGATGCCCTGTGCAATAGATAACCTAACTGATGGGGTTAGAGCATAGCTTGTTTTATATGCAATCCCAATTTTGGCCTTAACTGACTTACAGGTGATAGAGATTGCTGGACATAGTCCTGGGATGCATCGAGCAAGATGCCCAGGTACTTGAAAGAACTAACACTAACCAATAGGGAGCCATCCATGCAGGAGATTTCAAGTTGGCCAGGGTGTGCTCTAAGCTTGGCAGAGGAACTGAAGAGCATGGTGTGTGTTTTTACAACATTAAGAATGAGTTTGCTGATGGATACCCATGATTGGATAAGGAGGAGGTCAGAGGAGAGAGAGTGATTGATGTCTGAGATATTCCTGGCGCTGAAATAAAGAACCAGTTCATCGGCATACAGCAGGGATGAGCAAGCAGGGATGAGTGAAGAGAGATTGTTAATGAAAATAGGAAAAATGAGGGGGCCCAGTATAGATCCCTGTGGAACTCCAATGTTTATGGTAGTGAGGTCGGATGTGGCAGAGCTGAATTTCACAACCTGCTTCCTGTTTGACAGATAGCTCTTGAACCAGTCCACAACATCTGGAGAGAAACCAAGAGACACTAGCTTGGTAAGGAGAAGGGGGTATTCAACAAGATCAAACTCCTTGGTTAGATCAATAAAGACTGCACCCATCAGAAAGCCATTGTCCATGGCAGTATAGGTATCATTAGTAAATTTAAGGAGGGCAGTGGCAGTGCTATGACCTTTGTGGAACCCATGCTGGGAGTCAGAGAGGAGGTTATGTTCATGGAGAAATGAGATGGCTTGTTTGTCTACCAGTTTCTTTCATATTTTGCTAAGAACAGGGAGGATGGCTATAGGCTGATAGTTAGCAAGGGCTATGGGTTCCGATTTTTTTTAAAATGGATTAATCCCAGAAATCTTCCAGATGTTAGGGACTGGGCAATGGCAGAGAGACAGGTTAAAGATTTTTGCCAAGGGGGAGGAGATAAAAGGGGCAACAAGTTTCAAGTGCCTAGGCTCAGGACCATCTGAGCCAGTGCTAGTACAGTCAGAGATGGTGTTTAGCATTTTAAGGATGTCAAGTCAAGTCAAGTCATAGTTTGAAACCTGAAAAGTGGGTATGAGTGTAAGGATTCGGTTTCAGTGTGGCAGGTAATAGTCTGCATAGAAGGGAATGAAGACGTGTACTTAGATAAATCAGAGAAGTGGAGATTAAAGGAATTTGCAGTGGTGGCAGGATTGTTACAGTGCACACCACTTAGTACCATATCATTACTTGCCTGGGAGTGTTTGGCTCTAAGAAGTGACTTTATATGAGACCAAAGTTTCCTTGAGTCACCTGCAGCATCTATCAATAGACCTCTGCAAAATGAGCTCTTCGCTAAACAGATTTATTTTACATGCATTCCTCCATGTCCTATACTCATTGTAGTCAGACGAAAGACCAGAGATCTTGAAACACCTCCAGTTTTTGTTCCTAGCCCTGATTTGAGCAAGTAAGTCTTTATTTAGCCACCTTGTTGGTGTGCCACATATACAACGTGTGATTAGGGGTACATGCATGTCCTAGAGTGATCCAATCATTGTTATAATGTAGTTAAGGGCATCCTGAGCATCACTGGCTGAGTAGATGCAAGATCAGTCAACCACAGAGAGATCGTTCAGAAACCAAGTCCGATCGAGGTTGGCAAAGTTGTGGAAAGTAATGTGTTTAAGGGGGGAGAGGAGTTTCTTGTAGAACGCCAAATACAATATATTGGGGAGTGGTCACTTATGGCATCTGAGAGAGTTCCAGCAGTGACTATTCTGTCAATATTATTTGTCAGAGCCAAGTCAATTAGGGTACTAGGTTGGGGGGGGTATGACCCTGGAGGGGTCAGTGATTAGCTAATGAAGGTTATGGCCTTGGACTACTGTGCTTGAGATTTTTGTTGGCTTTTCCAAGCCAATTTAGGTTTAGGTCACCTAGAATGAGGACTTCATTGCATCCAACAGCCATGCCAACCTGGGAGAGGAGTTCCTCTAGGCCAGTGGTGCCAGCTAGGGGAAGGTTGTAGGTGCACACTATATGAAGTTTCTTTGTGCCTAGCAGTAGGGTAGCATGAATTGATTTACAATGGGAGAGGGCAGGGGAAGTAAGAGCAGAGAGGTTTAGGTGGGATTTTTAAAATATGTCAACACAATCACTCCGTTTAGAGGTGTGTCTGTCATGTCTGATAAGGTTATAATTGTGTAATGAGCAGACAGTATCAGGAACAGAGGGTTTAAGCCATGTCTCAGACAGACAAATGACATCAGGGTGATACAGTGCAACCCATGCCTCTAGTTCAGCAAGATTATAGAGAAGGCTGCTAATGTTTAGATGTACAACATGACGTTCCTTGGTGTCCTTCCAGTTCGCATCAGTGCAGGAGAGGTGAGTGAGTGGGTGGGCTAGGATTTAACTCAGTATCTCCTGCAAGGATGACAGCAAGAAGGAGAGGTTACCAAAGTTTGCAATGGATGAAAGGGGAGGCAGGACTGAATGGCAGAAAAGGCACTTCTTAAATGCATGAGCTGCAAAGTAGATACAGCAGTTTGGGATACGTAAGGGGGTGAGATCATAGTGTTTGAAGAGCATTCCAGGCAGGTTACAAAAGGTGAAATCATTAGATCTGAGGTGGAGGCTTCAGGGGAAGGGGAGCAAGGCACCAGTGAGATCCATAGAAGAAGACGGAGTATTATGTTGGTCAGCAATGACAGGGAAAGTTGTGGAGCCATGGATAAGCATGAGACAGTAACAATTAAGACAGTAAGCTAGCAAGGATAAGTACAAAAAACACACATCAAGGAGCACACTGTAAGTATTTTTCCTTTTCAGTCAGACTAGTTTTGCCTGTAACCTAGTAGAAAATAACAGACACCCTCTATCGGTGCTTTAGTGTTGGCTGCTAATGGGAAAATGGGGAGTTAGGCACATGACTACAAACCACAATAAAAGAATGACCAGCAAAGAGTGGGCATAGTGGGGGGGATGGTTGAGGGACAGCTGCATAGCAGCTGTGGGAAGAGCTGAACCTGCACGTAATTCATTAAAATGTTCAGAGAAACTACAGCTCTATTAAATTAATACATTTAAAGAAAGCGGCAACGTATTTATTTATTTATTTATTTATTTATTTAGTTAAACATCAGTTTAGAAACCTTTGAGCCAGAGGCTCATTTACAAAGATACCTCGTCACAAAGAGGACATCGGAACAGTAGTACAAGGGACACAGTACTTACAAACAAAAAAGTTACAGTTCAATTACAATTTTGTTACAATAGAATACAATCTCCAACGAAGCAAAAGATAACAAAAGGTGCAAAACTTATGGTCGGTGGAGAGCTGTGGGAGTAGAAGGAGGGAGATAGGGAGGAGGAATTAGTAGGAAAGGAAGGGGGAGTCACTCAGTGAGCATTGTCAAACAGAGTATATATATATATTTTTTTACACTAGGCTAGCGGCAGTTGCATTTGAGAGAGCTAAGCAGGAAGTTTCTGAGCCTGGGCTTAAAGTAAGCTAAGGTTAGTGAGTTTGAGACACTGGCAGGGAGGGAGTTATACCAGTGGGGCGCACGGTAGGGGAATGCCCTCTGATCTTGAGAGGTCCTGGCTCTCGGAATAACTAGGGTAGCTCTTGGCAGGCTGTGCGTGATCAGGGTCAGTGCAATGGGCAAATGGAGTTGGATAGGCCTATGAGGGACAGGACACGAGGGCTTTGAAGCAGAGCAGGTATGTCTGATACATGAGTCGCTCTCCAGGTTGAGTAGGGTAGCCAGGGTGTACAGCTCACATGTGTGAGTGAGTCTGGGAGCACCAGTGATAAGTCTGCAGGCCTTATTAGCTGTAAGGCAGACCTTGTTGAGGAGCAGACTGATCTGCTGGAGCCATAGACCAGGAGGCCATAGTCAATGAGAGACATGACAGAGGAGGTGACAGCCAGGCGGAGGGCATCAGGAGGAGGCATTTCTTGTGCAGTAAAGAATGCCTAGCCATGAGTTGGTGACAGAATTTAGGGCAGATATATGTCCATGAATGAAAGTGCAGGGTCAAAGGTTATACCAAGATATTTATAGGACTGCACCTGGTCAATGACGAGATTGGGTGTGGAGTGGACAGCTAAGGGAAACTTGCTGTACTTATTTTGGGGGTGGGAGAAGAGCATCGTTTTTGTTTTCTTAAGGTTGATAACAAGTCGGTGCTCAGTGAACCAGGTAAGCAAGCATCTGGTTCAAGTATCTGGTGTCCTTAAAGCTGGCAGACTGAAAACAGGCACTGAGTTCAAAAAAAGATATTGGTGGGGGGTACACTGTCTGATCAGGCTCCAGCTCATACCTGAGTTCTGCAGAGGGTGAGCGATGAGCAGCTGCAGTGGCTACAACTATGCACAGGATGCCCGCAAGAGGGGGGGTGGTAAAGGAAGACTGTGAAAGAGAAAGGGAGACTGTTAAGTAATTTCGGAGGAGAAAGAGAGACCGTTTAAGTAATTTCAGAAGGAGGGAGTGCTAAAAAAGGAAAGAGGGCTAGGATTCAAATTATAGGCAGCAGAGGGACAGAAAAAAGAAACAGAGAGAGAAGTTTGAACTAACTTAATTATTATAATTCTACTAGCCTGCAGGAATCCAACATTTACTAGAAATAATAGTTAGTGATATGATATGAAGATAAAGGGGGGTAGACTTGGGGGTAATGTGAGAAAGTATTTTTTCACAGAAAGGGTGGTGAATCAATGGAGCAGCCTTCCGGCAGAGGTTGTAGGGGGAAAAATGGGTAGGGGAATTTAAAAACGCATAGGACAGACATAAAGGAACTGTAGTGATAGGAAAGAGAGGGTAAACCACAGATCATTTAGGATCTGTGGTATATGAAACAGGTAGGAAAAATGAGCAGACTAGGTGAGCCAAGTGGTTCTTATCTTTCATCAAATTCTATGTTTCGATGAGTGCCACAGGATAGGGTAGAACTTTCTCATGCAGAGTTGGAACTCCTCTTCTTATGGCCACTCTAAAACTTATCTCCTGGAATGTGAGAGGCTTGAACTCTCCTATTAAATGGAAATATGTCTTGACCAGATTAAAATCCTTGAAAGCACAAGTGGTGCTATTACAAGAAACTAAACTGTGTACAGAAGAGACCACCAAACTCTGTAGGGAGTGGGTGAGCATTAAGGTGAATAGGAAGGCTTCATCTTCCAAAGCAGTAGTCTCTGTTCTCATTCATATACAACTCCATTGGAAAGTCACATACACTAAGCATGACTCCCTGGGCAGGTGGGTGGTCACAAAGCTGGACACTCAGGAAGGTTCCATAGTACTGGTTAATGTGCACAGGTAGTCATACAAAAGTTGACCAGGTACTGAGGTACTGCTGAGGCATGCTGAGGCAGAATCACATTACAGCCAATGCATACTGTAACTTTAGTATCTCACGGAGGTGGGCAAAATGAGCAAATTCAGAATTTGCAGAATCTTTGTGAAATTCTGAGAATTTTCACAAAAGTTCGCAACATTTTGGGGAACATTCTAAAATTCTTTAATTGGCCATAACTCAGTCCATGTTAAAGCTGGGCATATGAAATTTGATATGCATATTGTCAGTGAATGGCTCTAGAAGCCAAGTTTCATGACATTTGGAGAAAGTGTGGGGAAGTTATAGGGATTCAAAGTGTAGCAATTTAATATTCATGTGAAAATTTCTGAAATATTATTCTGCTTAGAACTTAGTCACCTTTGGAGCTAGATAATTGAAAACTTAGATGCATACTTTCTTGCAAAAGGGAGACTGGAATAACATCCCACTCACATAAAGTAAATTAATCAACATGTTTCTTTATTTTTTTTTATTCTAACTTCCAGAATAAATCCTTCCTACGTTTTGGGTAAAGCCCTTCATCAGGGAATCTGGTTATTTTTTCTGGAATGATATATGTAATCTCATCCACCAACTTTGATAAATAATTAAGAAAAATAAGAAATTGTGATTAATTTACTTTGGGTGAGTAGGCCAGTATTCCAGTCTCCATTTTGCATGAATTTTAGCTTGTACTGGTTTTAGCCTCTCCCTACATCTACTAATTTCATTTATCTTTTTTACTTGAGGTTGGCTGTGCCAGGAATCTAGAATCTATGCATACTTTTTTGGAAGATTCATAGAAACAGTAAAATAGAGATGGTAAGGTTTAGCTATGACCAGCCTCCTGACACAACTTTCTGGGGCTTGCTTCTGAACCTGGATCATCAGCATAGCAACATGGCATTCTGATGCTGGACCATAGTGGTTACATTAAAGCCTAATAATTAGGGTCAATAAACTTAAAAACATTGGTGATATTCTGTTCTAGATTTAAACTTATAGGGGCCTAAAATTCAGCAGTTTATGAAATTGCAAAATGTAATTGTAAAATTGCTGAAAATTCAGAGGCTTATACTTCAGTCATCTTTTAAAACAGATATCTGAAACTTGGCAAACATATGTACAAGCATGGGTAATATCATACCAAATGTGGTGCAGTTTGCCAAATTATTTTAGTTTACATAGTTGTTAAATGTAATTTTAACATTTCTGAAAGTTTAAAGACTTAGAACTCAGTCATTTTTTGAGGATAGAGAACTATAATGTGGTACACTTCTGTATGGGTACTGAAACAACCAATGATCCAAATTTGGTACACTCTGGACATGTACAATTTAAAGTAGATGGAAATAACTGAAATTACACATTTGGCAAACTTTTACAAACTTTTCATGGACATTTCGTGAAATTTTACAAAAGCAAAATCTGCATTTTGCCTGAATTCTGTTAGCAGAAGAAAAAATTGTCCCATCTCTAGTGCCTCAGTTTACCTCAGCATTACCTCAGTACTGATCAACTTTTGTACAACTTCAACTGTATATGGCCTCAATCATGGTGCTCCTGACCTGTTTTATGCACATAATTAGGTGCTTATGGAACTAGGGAATGCCACCACTCCATCCTTGTTAGGGTGGTTATAATGCCACAATGGACATCTCCATGGACAGGTTCTCAGGGAAACCAGAACCTTATGCCAGAATTCCTTCTGTGGTCAAGGACATGATGTCCCTCCTATCCCTTTCAGACATCTGAAGACTCCAATACTCTCCAGTCCTAGAATACTTGTGCTTCTCTATGATCTACTCCACATACAGCTATATCAATTTGTGGTTGGACTCCCACCCACTACAATCATGGCAATATATTTGAGCATTGCCCACTCTTTTCCTATTTGGTTATGTCCCAGTTGAACTTAGTTTGTTATGGTTCCCTGCTCCCCCAAATCAGCCTCTTGGTGCCTTGATCCTCTAATCCTTCAGAACAAGACATTCACTACCTGGCTCCACCATAAGGAGGCTACTTCATTTTTTTTAAACAAAATTATGCAAGGAATACTAGCAAAGCAATGCTTTAGGATGTGTCATGGCCACCATGAGGAGCTGTATAATAAGTTTTGCTGTGACTGGCAGAAAGAAAAAGGAGGCAGAGCAAAATATCTACAGGGGAAACTAGTGGCAAAATAGAAACTTTATAAAGAAGACCTGAAGTATGAAGTCAATGCCACCCTATTGCAAGAAATTCAGGGCCTCAGTGTGCAGCTTATCATCTTTGCCACCACAAACATGGAGCTAATGGAGTTACAGCTGAAGCACAAGTACTGGGATGGGGGTGACAAGAAGGGGAAAGGCCTATCTTAAAGACTGCAAGCAGCAGGCTGAAAGATACATCGATAGATAATAGATTTTTGCAGGGACTCTCAAGACTCCACCCAACTGCATTAATGTCATTGTGCATAACTTTTACCAAGAGTTGTATTGGTCCTGCAGCCCCTTGGATATGTCTCAGTTTGATTGAATATGGCTCTGTTTCATGCCTTGCATCAACAGGCTCCAGCTTCCCTTTCTCACCCCTGCCCAAAAGGAATCACTTAAGGCTCCTCTGACAACAGTGATGATCCAGTCAGCCATTTCCAAACTTGCACTGCACAAGTCTCCTGCCAGTGACAGCCTACTGGTAGTGTTTTACTGGGCCATGCCAAATGTGATCTCACTGGTCTTGCAGAGTCTATCAAGAAACCCATAAGAAGACCTACCCACTGAGATGAAGAAAGTGATGATCAGAGTTTTGCCAAAGGAGGACAAAGGTCACACATTACTGGACAGTTATAGACCAATACCTTTGATTAACGAGGAAGCCACAAACTTGGCCAAAGCTCTTGTGTCAAAGCTCGAGGCTCTATTCCCCACTGTAGTATATCCATCACATGGTCATTTTGTTAAGGGCTGCCTCAGTATGGACCACCATAGATCTCTTTCCTCTCTCATGGTTTGCATTTGCTTTGCCCCAACTCCAGCTGTGGCAGTAGCCAAGATTTTGAAAGGCTTTTGATTCTGTGGAGTGGAAGTATTAGCATACGGTCATGAGATTTGGATACACTGCCTCCATTTCTGACCCCTTCATCCTTCACAAGAGCATTTGTGAAGGATGCCCCCTATTGGGCATCTTATTTGCATTGGCCATCGAAGCTTTGGTGCTGGCCATAGGGCAACACCATGAATTGGAGGGCATTACAATGAGGCAGCATGACCATCATATCCTGCTATATGCAAACAATTGTCTGTCCCTCTTGAGAGAAGCTGCCTCTGGTATTTCTATCTCCTGAAACTTCTAAATTATTCCCAGGTCATCTCTAGTCTTATGACTGACACCTCCAAGAGAGAGACCCTGCCCCTGAACCCTGCTTGCACATAGGGCTCCCTTGTGAATTTAGGGCTGCACTGAGCCCCAGAAGGTGTTAACTACCCAGGGTTCTAGATCCACTCCAATGCAGCAGGTATAGTCCATGATAATCTTACGTCCCTCCTCAGGAAACTACAGAATGACTGCTTTCACATCTCTATCTAGTGGGGAAAATCTCTGCAATAAAAATTACTTTTCACCCCAAATGTTATACTGCTTAGCCCACCTGTTGGTACACATCCCCATGTAGTGGTTTTCAAAACTAAATAAACAAGTCAGGGATTTTCTGTGGGAGTAGAAACCTCCTTGGTACATTATGGTTAAGCATCAGGTTTACTGGAGAAAAGGGCTTGGTCTTTATTGTGGTTCTGTACATACTGCATGGCATTTTGGTGTGTGAAGGCATAACAGTGGTTCTCCCTCCTTAGAGTAGCATCACCACAGTCAGTGGGTGGGAATTGAAAGGGCTCTATTGCATGGAATGCACCACTCTGCCCTGCTATTCCCTTGTCCTGACAAACACTTAAACAGAAGCCCAATGACTGTTATAAATATAATATCTGGAAAAAGCTAGAACAGTGGGTGCAGGTACCTCTAACAGCAAAAATCCTCATTCCCCTCTGGTTAAATCCCATGATACACATAGGAAAGCACATGGTATACTGAAAAACTTGGAAAGGAAAGGGTATTTCTATTGTACATGACTTATTACAGCCCACTCACTTGCACTGAGATACTTCTGAGAACCTGAAGGGCCACTATGATTGTATCCAAAGGGATTTCTGGAAGTATCTCCAAATATGCAGTGTAAGAGAAGTTGCGCTGTGCAATATGCCCTCTCAGATCCCACTATCTCCATCCACACTGCTGTGTTCATGGCTGAAAATCACTAAGGGGAAGGCAGGGAACAAATATAAGAGTATTACTGACAACATTCAGGACCCCACAACTAAAGTTAGATAGAAATGGGAACAGGCCCTGAATATTACTATCTCAAATGACTGATGGGTCCAGCTGTGGGTATTAAGCTACAGAGTATGACAAGATAGTAGGGCCTCCAAATTCAAAATAAAATCATGCACCTCCGGTACTGCACTCCAGCTCAGCTTAAAGCCACAGGTTGTATGAGACATGATTCTTGCTGGAGGTGTCACCAACAGGGTGTGGACCTTATGCATGTGTTGTGATCCTGTGCAAAGCTCCACCAATGTTGGTGCAGGTTACACAGGTGTGCATTGCGATTCTCAAGTCAGGCTTTCCACTTTACCCCTCTCACATACCTACTGGAAAGTCCTCCTCCTGGTTTCTCCATCCCCAGTGCCTACCTACATTGGATCCTGATTGTAGGTCTGGAACATAAAAGGCTAGTCCTGCAGCAGTGGAGAACAGACACTGTCCCTTCACTGGTAAAGTGGTTAGCAGCACTTTGCAATCTGGCAAACTTGGTCAAGAAGTTAGACTTTCCCCAAGAAAAAAATACCCTATTAGCAAACAGGCTGGGCCTCCTTCCTAACATCTGCTTACACTGTCTTGGATACCATCCCACAGTCAACCCGACCTCTGCGGATCTGAACCTCCTCCTCCTTTGTCATCCCCCAACACACACACACACACACACACACACACACTTATTAATTCCAGGATAGGTATTTTGACTAATCCATTTTTTGTCCCAGAAGAGTGTCTGGCATACCTTTATGTTGGCTATATGGCACGTAATCTGTGCATACAATACAAATGTGTGATGTGTACCGAATACTGAGATGTTCTTTTCTATAGTTCCTAGATTATTGTCATAGTAGGTTGTTTTTTTTAACATTTAATGTAAAGAATTAAATGCAAAAAAAAAAATCCAGACCAAGAGACCATCATGGTGGAGGCAGTCCTGGATATTGTGGCCCTTTCTAGAGGTGGGTAAAAGTTGCAAATTCTGCTTTTGTGGAACTTCTGAGAAAATTCTGAAATTTTGCAGAATTTTCAGAATTTCTACCATTGGTGAGATCGGAATCTTCCACATGTGTTTGGCAGATTTTCTCTGTGTTCCACTGAATTTTTGGACTGAACTGTGGAAAAATACACATGAACTGCAGAATAACAGCTTTGAGAAATTTTTTTTTTCCACAGTTTGATGAATTATTCTGCAATATATGTAATTATTCCGCAGTTCAGTGATCAGTTCTATGGACTTTTTTCTTCACAGTTCAATAGAATGATCTGCAAAGTATACATTTATTTCACTGTTCTGAGTCAGAATTTCCATGAAAGTTGATAATTTGATTTCTGCCCATTCACAGAAGTGAAAATCTGACTTTCACAGAAATTCCACCTGCGGAAGTGTTTTTTCGCACACCTCTAGCCCTTACTGAGTCATGGTGCACAGGTCACCACAACTGGAACATGGCCATATCAGGCTACACTCAGTTCAAGAGGAATAGGGAGGAACAAAAAAGATGAGGGGTTGTATTGTATGTAAGGAAGGCTATAAAGGGAACAGGAATGCAAGAGAAATGGGGAGGGAGATGCACGAGGTACTGTGGGTCACACTGGAGACAGCAGTCAGAGTCACATTTCACAATGAGGTAATGTACAGACTTCCATCACTGGGGGAGGAACTGGATAAGGCAATGGGGAATCCATCATCACAATGGCAGAAAAAGGAGAAGTGCTGCTGGTTATAGACTTGAATGTATGGATGTAGATTGGAGTCTCCTAGCTGTGGCTGTGAATAGAAGCAGGGACATCATAGACTTCAGCAGGGTGCATTTCACAGACAACTAGTCAGGAAGCCCGCAAGTAATAGGGCTATACTGGATCTAGTGCTTACAAACAGGGACAGTGTTGCAGATGTCAATCGTGGGATGCCAGCTGAGGACCAGCAATCACTGTATAGTGTGGCTTAACATAAGGATGGCAGCAGAAGCAAACCACACAAGAATGAGGGTCCAGCATGTCAGTAGGGCATATTTAAACAAAAGAAAAAAAAATTGGTGAATGCCTTAAAGACAACCTAGCAAGAGGGAGCTGCTTGGGTGAGGTGCAGGAACAGTGGGTCAAATTAAGCTATGGCATAGTGAAGTAAGCAAATTCCTGCATGAAATAAGTGAACAAGAACAGGAGAAAAAAAGAGACCACTATCATTCTCAAGGGATAAGGCTGCAAAGGTTGTGGCTAAAAGGTTAATATTCAGGAGGTACAAAGAGACACAGAGATAAGAGGATAGGGAGGTGTACCAGGAAAAGTGGAGAGAAACAGAGTAGGCTGTGAGAGGCACAAAGGTGTAAACTGAGTAAAAAGTTGCCAAAGGCATGACAAAGAGGAACAATGCCTTTTTTAGTTAAGTGATGAGAGGCAGACAAAGGTAGGGATTGTGAGGTAAAGCAGAGAAGGAGGCGACTGTGCAGAGGAGGATCAAGAAAAAAGCAGATATCCTGAACATTTACTTCTGTTCAATCTTCATAGCTGAATGGAAGAAGGATGGACCAAATAAAAACAGTAAGAACACTGAGAGGAGGGAGGCAGACACAAGCCCATTTAGGAAACAGTCCTGAAAAGACTTGAAATCTGAAAGTGGATAAAGCTATGGGACTGGATGTGGTACAGCCAAGAGGGGTGAGGGAGTTCAGGGATGTACTAGCTGCACATCTGACAGCCCTATTTAACAACTCATTGGAAATGGAAGTGGTTTCAGAGGACTGGGGGAGGGGGCAGATATGGTCCTGCTTCATTAAAGCAACAACAGAGAGGAGGTTGGCAACTATAGGCCAGTCAGGCAGTCTAATGTTAGCGGTGGAATGTTACTAGAGATGCTTTTAAAGGAATGGCTACTGGAGTATCTTGAATCAAGTGAATACAAGACCCAAGGCAGCATGGATTCATGGTGGGAGGTCAAGTCAAATGAACCTGATCAATTTCTTCCAATGAGTGACCCAGGAAATAGATCAGTGTGGTGCGAAGGGCATGGCCTACTTAGACTTCAGAAAGGTCATCAAACCATGCTACATAGGCAGCTTTCCTGTGACGATTAGCTACCCACCTGTCTATTTGCTGTTTGTGCTGCTGAACATTTAAATGAAGAAAATGTCCTTTTTGGATATCTTTTAAGCTCTGTTTGAGTTATTTCAGTGTGGCAGCGCACTCACTTCTGTGCCTGGCAATCCTGGTCATAGTTTCTTAAGGAAATGGGACAGTTTGGGGGTGGGTCCCAAGTTGATACACTGGGTAAAAATTTTGTTAATGCATAGGGCACTGAGGGCAGTAGTAAACAGCACTCACTCTGGGGAATGGAAAGTGATCAGTGGGGTACCTCAGGGCTCTGTACTTGGACCAGTCCTCTCTGATGCCTTTATAAGTAGCATTGAAAAAGGGAATATATGTATCTTTGCAGGTGACTCCAAAATCTGCAATAGGGTAGACACTCCTAAGGGGTGAAGAGAATGTGTGGACACCTGAGAACTTGAGAAGTGGTCAAGGATATGGCAGCTGCATTCCAGTTTTCTTGCAGTGAATGCTGATTTCTCCCTGGCTGTAAGCAGTCCACTAGATACCAACCATCCCAGCCCCATCATAACAATTTTCCTCTAGGGCTTACCTTTGCACAAAGCAGTGAGGCCCAAGTATTCATCAGGTGCAGGGCTACCAGGTGGCTGGAAGTCAGCAGCCGCACAGTACATCATTTTTTTTTCTCCTTTATCTGTGTCCCTGAAAAGTGTACATGCAATACTGCCCAGATGTTCCCACACACACACACATCTGTACATCGGCAGCCACCACTTCTCCCCCTGTCTGACCAGTCCTGACTGCCTTACCCCAGCTGATGCTAGGGGCCAGGCAAATACCAGGCACTGTATCCCTCCATCCCTGGAACAGAAGAGCAGTCCTCTGGACACTCCATTCATTTCCCACCCCGGACAACCCCCGACTACCTGATTCCAAATCCCAACCCAGGTCACCTATGTGGTGGAAGATGTGACATCAGTGCATCAACCATCAGCGCCACCGATCCAGCTGGCAGCTGGGGTTTCAATGTAAAAAAGTGTAGACATTCACCTAGGTACAGAAACCCAGAAGCAGAGTATAAAATGGGGAGAGGTATTGATGATTGCTAAAAAGGAAAGGGACCTTAGGGTAATCACATTGGATGACCTCAAAGTGGTGAGGCGATGTGACAAGGAAATAGATAGGATGAGGTACCACCAGTAGATGGAGAGAGGTGAAGTTTCCACTGTATAGATCATTGATGAGACCTTACCTGGAGTACTGTGTCCAGTTCTGGAGACCACATCTCGGAAGGATGCAGACAGGGTAAAAGCTATTCAGAGGAGGGCAATTAAAAGGGTGAGGGAACTGCAAAGGAAACCTTATGAAGAGAGTCTGAAGGATCTCAATATGTTTCAAACAAAGGGGCTTGATGTTGTCAGATAAAATAAAAAGGTTCTTTGTACATTGATTAATAGGAATGCAGAAAAGTAAATTCACAGAGATCCCACTCAGTGGGAAACAGTTAGCCAGAAATTTAAAAACAGCACAATAAAGACAGAACAGTCGGGGGGGCCCTGATGAGCAGCTAAGAAGTAAGATGCATTCTCCTCGAGCTCCGCACCTCAGAGACCTAAATATATCATTTTTTCATAAAACTAAGATAAATAGAATCGGATTCTGCTGCATAATTGCCCGGAGCTGCATAATGATGGATGACTACCTCTCTAATGCAACAGGGAAGCCAGTTAGAAATGCTGGGAAAAACCTGAAGAAACAGTCAGCTGGGCCCACACCAGAATCTACAGGCCCAATTTCCTTCTCGGCAGCAGAATTGGCTGTACTGGGTCGAGAGGTGACAACGCAAGTGCTGGCGGCATTGAATCCCCGCTTTGAAAAGCTGGAGAACCAGACTGAAACAAAGTTGCAAGAAATAGCAGAGAGAACCGCAGCATATGGTGAAAGGTTAACGGAGGTGGAAGATCGTACAGCTAGAGTTGAAGATTTGGTACAGCCTCTACCAGAGAAAATCATCACTTTAGAGAAGGAGCTGGAGGATATGAGAGAAGCTTTAGATTATCAAGAGAATTATTTCAGGTGCACCAATCTGTGCTTACGAGGGCTCCCTGAAGGGAAAGAGGGTCAGGACATAATGAAATTCTGTGCTGAAAAACTACCGAAAATATTGAAACTGCAATCTAAAGGGGGAAAGCATAAGATTGAAAGGGCGCACAGAGCTGTACTGCCAAAGCAAGGTCCGGGCCAACCCCGTAGAAGTATTGTTATTTGGTACCATAATTTTCAAGACAGAGAAACAGTGATAAAAGCCTTTAAAGTAAACCAGCCTGTTGAAATTGATGGAGTGAGAATCCATGTCACACAAGATTACTCGAACAGATTACTTAAGAAAAGGTGGGTGTTTGCCACTGCGATGGCTCAGCTAAGAGAGATGCAAGTGGAGCACTACATGATCTACCCTGCGAGCCTTAAAATAAAACACGAAGGTGCGGTGTACTCTTTTTGTGAGGTGGACAAGGCGAATACCTTTATAAAGGAACTCAAGAAGAAAGTGGGTTGAAGAGAGTGGTGACATGGTGGGAGAAGTGAGAAAGACTTGAGACACTGACTATCCTTTTTTGGTTGGGGGTAGATCCGCCTTTACAAGTTGAGTTGTTCATGTTTAGTGTTGAAAATCTTTGAACTCAGGAGGCCTACGGCTAAATTGGTGGATAATGGGGGCTGAGTGAGACTGTTTTTGGCAGAATACGTGCTGAAGTTTTGAAAATGCAGAGGAGAATGCTTGAAGACACAGGAGAAATCGCTGGAAGAGCACCTGTGGAGAAGGTAGGCTGGGAGGAGCGGCTGGTGGCTTGGGCCTAGCATGTGTGGTTGTTTGAAATCACGCACTCTACTCCACCAGCCTCTGACCAGGCTGGCTGTTGAAAGGAAGCCTCATAAATGAACGAGACTGTGCATGGGATTATGGAGCTTGATTGTGGAGGGGAGAGGGGATGGATATGACCGAGGGCAAGAAACAATGGGACTTAGAATGGACCGATGGGGGCTGAACCGAAGCAGTTCCGGTTCTATATCATATACATGTCGCGTTATTATGTTATGAATCAGATGGGCCAGTATTGGTCACAGATGAAGTGGTCTCGGGGGGGGGGTGAGGGGAGGTAGCTGCTCAAATAGCAGAATTTGGGAGGTGCTGTCGTGATGACAGAAGAAAGCAATGATGGGCGATGGCTGAAATGGTGGAAAGGGGAGTGCTGGGAGGAAAGGGAATGGTATAGGATGTCTGGGAGGAGAAGTAGTATGGGAAAGAGGGGGCTAAAAA
This sequence comes from Neoceratodus forsteri, assembly GCA_016271365.2. Classification (NCBI taxonomy): domain Eukaryota; kingdom Metazoa; phylum Chordata; order Ceratodontiformes; family Ceratodontidae; genus Neoceratodus; species Neoceratodus forsteri. The sequence continues at coordinate 1,510,180,276 of CM057449.1, forward strand.
GGGGGTATATAGTAGTATCTGGGGAAGGGTTAAGAACAATCGAGATTCATATTCAGGTGATAAGGGTAAAAGGGTATGTAAGGATAGTAAGGCTGCTGATATGGTTGCTAGGACGATAAGCCTAGACTTGGGCGAAATATGGAGGGAGTTGGAGGGAGATTAAGAGGAATGCTGAATGCGGGAAGTATTTGGAGGGATAGAGGAAAAGTGACAATGGAAAGGGATAATGGTGGGAATTGATTTGGTGTTGCAGTCCTGGAATGTTCATGGTCTCTCCTCCCCGGTTAAATGGAGCACAGTGCTAACAGTGTTAAGAAGGGTGCAAGTGCAGGTGGCTCTTCTGCAGGAAACACACCTGACACTGGTGGAGCATGTAAAACTCAAAAGGGGGTGGGTGGGTGCATGCTACGCGGCCTCTTTCAGCCCACATAAACAGGGAGTGGCAGTCCTGGTGCATAAAAATCTGCCATTACAGATCACAAAAGTCCTTGCAGATCCAAGGGAAGGTAGATATGTGTTTGTTGCAGGGGGTTCTCCATGGCATGAAAGTCATGTTTGGGAGTGCGTACACACCAACTAATTTAGACCCGGGGTTCTTCAATAACATACTGTCCATATTGATGAGAGAACGATTTGAGAACCTGATTATGGGAGGGGACTTCAATTGCATGCCTGATGCTGCCCTTGATCACTCGGAGGAAGGACACAGAGATCCTTGTATTAGGAAATGGAGGGAAGGGTTGACAGAATTGAATTTAGTGGACGCCTGGAGGACAGCGTACCCTCAGGATAGAGAATATGCTTTTTATTCTAACCCATACAAAACGTGCTTGAGGATTGATCATGTCTATGTAACGCTAGACTGGTATGAGAAACTCAGGAAGGTAGCACATGGTCCCATACAAATCTCAGACCACGCAGGAGTGGTGGCGTCCTTACGATCTCTGAGTGAGAGGAGGGAATACAGACATGGAGATTCCCTACTTATATGCTAGGCTCGCGGGAGTTTCAGGATTATGTGAAGGAGCAATTAAAATTTTCTATGGATGTAAATGCACCGACTGCCACTTCCAAACAAATGCTATGGGATGCGGGCAAGGCATACATGAGGGAAGCAATTATAGGGTACATGGCGAAATATAAAATAACTATATTGGAAAGACAGAAAGCCCTTCAACAGAAGTTGAGAATATTGGAGGGGGGGAGGGTAGCAAGGGGGGAAGGAGGTGAACAGGCGAGGCAGGAGTTGGTAACAACTAGACAGACGCTTAATACCTTATTGATGGATGAGGCTCGGAAAAAATTATTCTACCTGAAACATAGAATATATGAGTGGGGGAACAAGCCAGGGCCTTTGCTGGTAAACCTTGTGAAGGGTAGGAAAAATGTGGTGCACATCCTTGGCATCAAAAATAAAAAAGGGCAGACGGTTACTAAGTATGTGGAGATAAGGGATACATTTAAGAATTACTACAAGGATTTATACAGAGCAAGTGGAGAGGGAAGTGAAAAAGAAATGCATGACTTTCAGGCTAAGTATAAATTGCCCCAAGTAACAAAGCACCAACAGGAGCTGTTGGATAAGGAGATTACCAGAGAGGAAATTATTCGGGCCATCAACACGATGAAGCCGGGGAAGGCATGTGGCCCAGATGGCCTGCCTGCAGAGTACTATAGATTGCTGATAGAGGAAGTAAAGGAGGTTATGTGGGAAGTATTTAGGGAAGGAAGAGAGAATGGGGAACTGCCAGATACATGTGGCTGCATGCCTGGTGTGTGATTCCTAAACCAAATAAGGACCTAATGGAACGCTCATCATATGACAATATCCCTGTTAAATTGTGATGCTAAGGTGTTTGCTAAAATTTTGGCTAGCAGATTGGAGGGTATCCTCTCCAGAGCTAATCCATCTGGATCAAACCGGATTTATAAAAGGTAGGCATTCTTATCATAATATTAGGAAGGTCCTTAATGTCTTACAATAAGCCAAGAAATCGGGGGGGGGGGGCAGCTGTATTGTCAATGGACACTGAAAAAGCGTTCTACAGGATTGAATGGCCATATCTGTTTACAATCTTGGAACGCTTTGGGTTAGGGGAAAGTTTCACTAAAATGGTAAGAGTGTTATATCGGGCACCCAAGGCTGCAGTACTGGCCAATGGGAACTTAACAGAACAATTTACGCTCCATAGGGAGACAAGGCAGGGATGCCCTCTCTCCCCTCTGCTATTTGCAATGGCGGTAGACCCACTGGCTATAGCCATCAGGGAGGACCTAAGAATACAAGGGATAAAAGGGAAAAATGGGGGCCGCATAAAATTACACTGTATGCTGATGACATGATGCTATATGTGATGAGCCTTTCACAGTCTATGCCTGCCTTGCTGGAAATCATAGGTCAATTTGCAATATTCTTGGGATATAAATTGAATCTGGGAAAGTCTGAAATCATGTTTCTGGGGGAAGAAAGGGGGGATGCGGGTGGTACATGGGGTCTGAAGAGGGTTGGTACACACTTCACTTGTTTGGGGATCAATATAGGCAGGGACTTGAGGTCGCTTTATAGACTGAACTATACCCCACTATTGAAACTGGTAAGAGAAGATTTGGGCAGATGGAGAAACCTGCCTATATCATGGTTAGAATGTATTAATTTACTTAAGATAAACATTCTTCCCAGAGTTTTATATCCATTACAGATGTTGCCAATAGGGTTGACTGGGAGAGATATAAATGCATTTGAAAAGGATTGCTCCAGGTTTATATGGCAAGGGAAGAAGCCCAGGGCTAGTTTAAATAAGCTGAAAGCTGACCAATCTCAAGGAGGGCTGAACTACCCAGACATGAAGTTATATTTCTGGGTGGCACATTTGAGGATCATTAAAGATTGGGTGTACAGGCCAAAAGAGGCCAGTTGGATGGACCTGGAGGAGGAGGGATATGGGGTTCAAATCTCTTCTTTGTTAGCAGAAGCAGGTAGAAGGGGGCTGCAGGATAAGTGGGACTCGAGTATCTTAGTGAAGGGGATAACAGATAGCTGGGATCAAATTAAGAAGGCGATGAGGCATCAAAAAGGGGAATCTTTTATTTTACCATTAGTTGGGAACCCATTCTTTATCCTGGGGGTAGGAGATCCAGTATTTCAGAGTTGGGAAGAGAGGGGGGTAATGTGCTTTAATGATATAAGGAAAAAGGGAGTGATCCGTCCATTTAACGAACTTAGGGAAGAACTGGGCTTCCCGGCCCATCACTTGTTTAGATATTTCCAGGCGAGGAAATACATTCAGGGCATTGAGAAGCAGAGGGTCCCTGGTGCCTGGATTCATGTTGTGGAGGAATTGCTGCAGCAAATTAAACAGAAACCTGTAGGTATTATAAGGAAGGCTACATCCTTCCTGTGCCTCCAGTGGCCAGATATGACAATTAAAACTAAACACCTGTGGAAAGAGACTTGGGAGGTATACTGTCCGAGGAGCAGTGGACTTTAATGAAAGGGGGTTATTACTTTGTAATAAATATAAGGATGCAGCATATAAATTTGTGCACAGGCTGTATACTCTACCAGTTGCAGTGAACAGGTACAACCCAGCAATATTGACTATTTGTCAGAGATGTGGGTCAGCCTTGGGTACCTACCTACATTCATTTTGGATGTGCCTGATACTCCAAGCCGTTTTGGGGGAAGCGGCTAAAGAGTTGTCAAACATGAAGGGGCAGCAGGTTAGAGTGGAGCCACTTATAATGTTGTCTGGTGTAGATGAAACACACCAGGATGAGTGGGAGGTGCTGGAGAGATGGGTGAGAACACCTTTTCTTTTTTTTTCTCTCTGCTCTTTTATCCTTGGGGCTTTTTTGTGTCCTGCTTTTCTTTTCTTTGTTTCTCCTCTTTTATTTTTTATTATGATGTAACATCTTAAGATCAAATTATGGAGACATGTACCTATTCTGAGAATGATGTATAAGGTCTATAAGAACGGCACATAAATTAATTGGTGGAAATTGATGGATGTAATAAATGAGGCCTGTAAGATATGTATAAGAATTATATGTGCCTGCTGAGATGTAAACTGTTGTTTTGCTGTGGTATGAAAAAGATAAACTAATAAAAAGATTATGCAAAAAAAAAAAACAGAACAGTCAGGCCAGGTACCTCTTTTTTCAAGACCCACATGAAAGTGTACAGTGCCTTTAGAAGACTGTGCAAACAAGCCAGCTCTAAACACACCAGGAGACTGCTACTGGTTTTGGCTGCTATGAAGAGCTATAGGAACACACAGTTCAAATCCAGCACTGCAGTAAAGCAGTGGGTTAGTCACCGGTTCTACTGGGTCAATATGTCATATGCTTAATACTGTACTACAAAACCCCGAAACAGAAACAGAGCTGTATAGGACAGCCACAGGGTGCAATACGGAGAATGGGTCTGTGCGCGGTACTGCACCCACTCACTATCCCAGGCAGAGGATAAGACCTCTGCTGGGACAGGGATCCACCAAGCAGTTGCCGTGGTTTGATGGGATGAGTCAATGGCAGCAAGGGAGGCAGACAGCATGTTTGGGACAGGGTTCTATTCCTGGTCCCAGACACAAGGAATTTCTCATAAGTGCGATATTTACTCCCCCCAACCCTGGAGTTAGTTATTTTAATTTGGTGGCGTTCAAGGGCAGAGCCCCCCGAAAAAACAAAACTTATGCTGCATGCAATATATTGCACTGCATTGGCAGCACAGTATATTTCTGCGGCATAATGTCTTGCAACATTATGACCCCGTGCCATCACAGATGCTGGATTGGGACCCAGTGGACTGGTAATGGGAGCAGGATGGGGACCAAGTGGACAGGGCTTTGGTTCAGGATGCAGACCCACTGGGCTGAACATAGGTGCTGGAGGGAAACTCAGTGAACTGGGTTTGTGTACAGTAGGGAGACCCTGATGGCTGGACTTGTGTGTAGGAGGGGATACAGTGAGCTGGCTTGGTTGCAGGAGGGAGGTCCTGAGGGCTGGGCTTGTGTGCAGAAGAGGATCCATTAGGTGGGGCATGACTTCAGGAGGGGGCCCACCTTGCTGGGCTTGCACAAGAAGGGACCAAAAAGGCTGAGCTTGAGTGAAGGAGGGGAACCCATTGGGCTACACTTGGGTGCAGGAGGGGACCCAGTTGACTGGCCTTGTGAGCAACAGAGGAGCTAGTGGGCTGGGGTTATGTACAGGAGAGGGACTCATCAGGCTGGTTTAGAGTGCAGAATGGGACCCAGTGCACTGGACTTGTGTGCAGGAGGGGGACTCACCAGACTGGGATCTAGTGGGTAGGGCCTGAGTGCAGGAAGGTAACAAACTGGCTGGACTTGGGTACAAGGGAGACACAATTAGCTAGGCTTGGATGCAGGAGGGGACCCAGTTAGCTGGTTTAGAGTGCAGAAGAGGACCCAGTGCTCTGTCCACCAGGATGTGCTTGGGTGTGTGATAGGGACCCAGTGGGTTAGGCTTGTGTGGAGGAGAGGGATCCAGGGAATGGGTATCAGTGCAAAAGAGGACCCAGGGAGAAGGACTTGTGTATAGGCGAGAACCCAGCAGACTGGCTTTTTGTGTGATGAAGGGATCCAGTGGACTGGGCTTGTGTACGAGAGGTGACCCAGTGGACTGGGCTTGTGTGCAGAAGGGGACCCACTGGACTGGCTTGGGTGCATGAGATGGATCACGTGTACTAGATTTGGGTGCAAGATGATGACTCAAGGGGCTGGACATGGATGAAGGAGAGGAAGCAAGTGGGTTGGGCTTGTGTGCAGGAGGGGGGACCCAGGGAATGGGCATCAGTTAGAAGGGGACCCAGTGGATTGGACATGTGTGCAGTAAAGAAAGGAACTGGGCTTGGGTACAGCAGGTGAATCTAGTAGACTGGGTTTGGGTACTGGAGAGGACCTAGTTTGCTTGGTATGGATGCAGGACGGGGAGTCAGTAGGAAGGGCTTGGGTGCAGCAGGGGATCCTTTGGGCTGGGATTGGGAGCAAGGGGGTCCCAGTAAGCTGGATTTGTGTTCAGGAGAGGACAGTGTGATGCTGGGCTTGTGTGCATTAGGGAACCCAGTGGGCTGGGCATAATTGCAGGAGGGGGACCCAGTAGGCTTGGCTTGTACAGGAGGTGACCCTGTGGTCAGGGCATTGGTGTTGGGGTGGAGGGAGTAAATAGGCTAGCATTGGGTGTTATAGAGGATCTAGTAAACTGGCTTTATTTGTAGGAGTGGGCCAAGTAGGCTGGGCTTTTGTGTAGAAAAGGAACCCACCAGGCTGGGCTTGTTTAAAAGAAAGGAAAACAGTGGGCAGGACTTGTGTGCAGGAGGGGCCCCAATGGACTGGTCTTGTGTGCAAGAATGGGACACAGTGGACTGAACATTTGTGCAGGAGGGAACCAGGTGGACTGGGCTTTTGTGCAGGAAGGTACCCACTGAGCAGACTTTATGCAGGAGAGGGACCCAGCGGTGTACTCTTGGATGCAGGAGGGAGACCTAGTGGGCTTGGCTTTGGTGTAAGAGGGGACCCAGAAAACTGAGCTTGTGTGCAGAAGAGGACATTGTGGGTTGAACGTGTGTGTAGTAGGGTACCCAGTGGGCTTGGTAAGGGTGTGGGGGGACCAAATGGACGTGGCTTGAGCAGGAGGGGGGCCCTGTTGGCTGGGCTTTGCTTTAAGATGAGGACCAAGTAGGCTGGTCTTGAGTGGTGGAGAGGACCAATTAAGCTGGGTTTGTGTGTAGGAGGTGACCTATTGGGCTGGGCCTTTTTACAGAAGGGGACCAATTGGGTTGGGTTTATTTACAGGAGAGGGATTCAGTAGACAGAGTTTATCTGCAGGAAGAGGACCACAAGGGCTGGTTTTGAGGGTAGGAAGGGAATCCAGTAGGTTGGACTTGGGTGTAGGTGGTAACACAGCATGCTGGGACTGGGTGCAGGATGAGATCCCGTGGGCTAGGCTTGGGTGCAGGAGGTGAACCAATGGGCAGAGCTTGTGTGCAAGAGGGCATGCTAGGCACTGGGACTGGGTGTAGAAGGGCAACACATTAGGCTGGATATTGATATAGGAGAGAGAACAAGTGAGCTTGGTTTGCATGCAGTAGGGGGACACAGGGGCTGGGCATCAGTGTAGGAAGGGACCCAGTGTATAGGGATTGTGTGCAGGAAGGAAGGGGGCCCAGTGGGTAGTGCTTGGGTGCAGTAGGGGGGCCCAAGTGGACTGGGTTTGGGTGTAGCAGTGGGCCAAAGTGGGCTTGATTTGGGTGCAGGACAGGACCCAGTAGGCTTGGAATGGGTGAAGGAGGTGAACTCAGTAGGCACAACTTGGGTGCAGGAGGAGGACCCAGTGGACTAGGCTTGGTGGCAGTAGGGGGCCCAGTGAGCTAGTCAAAGGTGCTGGATAGGACTCAGTGGGGTGGACACAGGTGCAGGAGGGGAGACCACCAGACTGGTCTGCTGTGCAGGAAAAGGACCCAGCAGGCTACAATTGCATGTAGGTGGGGAAGCAAATGGATTGGAAAGGTGTGAAGGAGAGTGACACATGGAATGGGCATCAGTGCAAAAGAGGATTGCAAGTGTGGAACCCAGAAGGCTGAGCTGTTGTGCAGGAGGGGACCCATTGGGTTGGGCTTATGTACAGCAGTAGGATTTATTATTCTGTGCTTGTATGGAGGTGGAGGACCGAGTGGAGTGGGCTTGTGTGTAGGAAGGGATCTAGTGGGCTTGGCTTTGGTGCAGGAGAGAACCCAGTGGATTGGGCTTAGGTGCAGGAGGGAGATCCAGTGGTCTGTACTTGAGCGCAGGAGGGAACCTAATTTGCAGGGAATTGGTGCAGCGAGAACACAACAAGTTTGGCTTGGGTGCAGGAGGGAATACAGATGGCTGGGTTTGTGAGCCAGAGGGTACTCAGTGGACTGGGTTGTGTGCAGGAGGGGAGATTCACCAGATCTGACTTGTGTGCAGGAAAGGGACCAAATGGGCTAAGCTTACATGCAGGAGAGGGAGCAAGTAGGTTGCACATATGTGAAGGAGGGTGACCCAGGATATGGGCATCAGAGCAAAATGAAACCCAGTGGGTAGGACTTGTACACACGGGAGGACACATCAGATTGGGCTTTTGTGAAGAAAGGGAACACAGTGGGCTGGGTTTTGGTGCAGGAGGTGGACCCACTGGGCTGGGCATGGGTACTGTAGGGGACCCAGTAAACTGGGCTTGTAGGCAGGATGGATGGGGTTGGGTGCAGGAGGTAACCAAATGGGTTGGGCTTGGGTGTGGGGGGGACATAATTGGCATGGCCTTGGTGTAAGCAGGTAGCCAATGGGCTTGGATTATGTGCAGGAGGGGACCAAGTAGGTTGTGTTTTGGTGCAGGAGGGTGATCAATGGGTTGGGCATGTCTGCATGAGGGGACTTAATGGGCAGAGCTTGTGTGGGCTTGGGTGCAGAAGGGTGACATATTGGACTGGGCATGGATGCAGGAGAGGGAGCAAGAGAGTTTGTCTTGTGTGCGAGAGGGGGACCAAATAGGCTGGGCTTGGGTGCAGGAGGGAAACAATAGGCTTGGCCTGTGTGCTGGAGGGTACCTACTGTGCTGGGTTTGAGTGCAGGATGGGAACCACCAAGCTGTGCATGTGTGTTAGAAATGGACCCAGTGGGCTATGCTTATATGGAGGAGGGGAGCAAGAGGGTTGGGTATATGTACAGGAGGGGAACCCAGTGGATGGCCATTAATGCAAAAGAGGTCTCAGTGTGAAGGACATATGCAGAGGGAGAATTTAGAAGAAAAGGCTTGTGTGTACATAGATACATAGATACATAGACAGTGTCGGCAGATAAGGGCCTATGGCCCACCTAGTCTGCCCATTTGAGCTTGTAAGTTCAGTTTGTTTTCCTAGAAGTCTGTTTCCCCTTACCGCTGCCCTCTAGAATTTCTTTATGTCTATCCCATGCATTCTTAAATCCCGTGATTGTTTCAGCCCCCACCACTTCCTCTGGCAGGGTGTTCCACTTGTCCACCACCCGTTCTGTGAAGAAATTCTTCTCATGTTTCCTCTGAATCGTCCTCCTCCAACTTCATCCCATGCCTCTAGTCCTGAAACATCTTTTCACTTAAAAATAGTGTTTTCCTGCACCCTGTTCCTCCCTGTAAGATACTTGTATGTCTCTATCATATCCCCTCTCTCCCTCCTCTCCTCCAGGGAGTACATGTTCAGTTCCTTCAACCTGTCTTCATAGGACTTGTGATGCAACCCATGCACCATCTTTGTTGCCCTCCTCTGAACCTTCTCTACCCTGTCTATGTCCTTACGTAGGTATGGTCTCCAGAACTGTACACTGTACTCCAGGTGGGGCCTCACTAGTGTCTTGTATAGCGGATTTATGACCTCCCTTTTCCTGCTGGTGATGCCCCTGCCTATACATCCCAGCATCCTATTTGGCTTTACCTGATGCCTTGTCACACTGTTTCCCTACCTTGAGGTCATCAGAGATGACAACCCCAAGATCCCTTTCCTGCTTGGTGCATGCTATGTCCTCACCCCCAACTGATTTATTGTGCCAGGGTTTTGTGCCCCATATGCATTATCTTGCACTTCTTTGCATTGAATTTCAACTGCCAAACCCTTGACCATTCTTCAAGTTTCTGCAGGTCCCTTCTCATTCTGTCTACACCCTCTGGTGTGTCTACTCTGTTACAGAGCTTTGTGTCATCAGCGAACAGTGAAATCTCTAGATCCTGTGCAATGTCACTGATGAAGATGTTGAATATGACCGGTCCCAGCACTGATCCCTGGGGTACCCCACTGGTTACTCTTCCTCTGTGGAGTGACAGCGCATTTACCACCACCTCTGTGTCCTGCCACCCAGCCAGTTACCTACCCACCACACTACTGTCCTGCCCACACCCATATTCCCCAGTTTGTGTAATAGTCTTCTATGTGGCACAGTGTCAAAGGCCTTGCTGAAGTCCAGATAGGCAATGTCCACTGCCCTCCCTGATCCACCTCCCTAGTCACCCAGTCAAAATTCAAATGAGGTTGGTCTGACATGACCTCCCCTGGTGAAACCATGCTGCCTTGGGTCCTGTGAGTCCATTGACAACCAGATGTTCCACCAATCTCTCCTTCAGTAGTGCTTCCATGATCTTTCCCACTACGAGGTGTGAGGCTGACTGGTCTGTAGTTCCTGCTTCCTCTTTGTTCCCACTTTTGTATAAAGGGACTACATCTGCTATCCTCCAGTCTTTGGGTACCTCCTTGCTTCCAGTGATTGGCTGAACAGGATAGCCAAAGGTTCAGCCACCACCTCTCTTAGTTCTTTAAGGACCCTGGGTGCACCCCATCTGGCCCCATTGCTTTATCAGCTCTATTACTTCCAGTTCCTTCAGGACCCTTTCTCGTGTAAAGGGACTTGTGTCCATTTCTGCACCATTCTCACCCCTTGTACTCCCTTCAGACCCATTACCCCCTCTTCCTTAGTAAAGACTGAGCAGAAATACCTGTTCAATATGTCAGCTTTATTGTTGTCATCCTCCACGCGCTCCCATCCTCCCCTTCAGTCTCACTATCCCTCCCTTTGTCTTTTCTTTTTTTCACTTATGTACCTATAAAGGTTTTGTCCCTTTACCCACTGATTTTGCAATGTGTTCTTCTGTCTGAGCTTTGGCTTCCCTTACTGACTTCCTGCCTCCCTTGTTTCTCCTGGTACTTCTCCCTATCCCCTTCTGCCTGTGTCTTTTGTATTGCCTGAATGCAATCTTTTGGCTTTCACTTTATTTGCTACCTCTTTGGAAAACCATAATGGTCTCTCTTCCTTTTCCTCTTGCTAATCTGCTTAATGCATAATTCTGTTGTTTTTATAATCCCCATTTTAAATACTGCCCACTGTTCCTCAACCCCTGATTCCTGTCCCATTCCCCTTAATGCCTCTTTCAAGTATCTCCCCATTTTCCCAAAGTCTGCCCCCCTAAAATCCAGGATACGTGTTTGTGTGTGGTTTGGTTCTGCTCTTTCTGTGATTTCAAACCACAATGACTGGTGGTCACTGTTCCCCAGGTGCTCCCCCACTGTTACCCCCATCACACTGTCCCTGTTTGTGAGCACAAGGTCCAGTATTGCCTTCTGCCGAGTTGGTTCCATGACCAGTTGCTTGAGGAAGGCACCTGAAGGAGTCCAGGATAAATCTGCTCCAGTTGATGCTGCTGCTGGGATGCTCCAGTCCACGTCTGGTATATTGAAGTCTCCAACCAGTACTACCTCACCCTTGTCTGCCATCCTTTGGATGGCTAGCATCAACTCCTATCTGTTTCTTCCTCCTGGGCTGGTGGTCTATAGACCACACCTGTGCGGATGCTGGCCCCATTTTCCTTTCCAGCTTAACCCACAGTATCTCTCCCCATTTTGTTCCTCCTGGATCTGTGTGGCCCTTATGTCATTTTTACATACAGTGCCACTCCTCCTCCCTTCCTGCCTGCTCTGTCTCTTCTGAATATGTTGTAGCCAGGTATGGCCATCTCCCAGTCATGGTTATCATTACACCAGGTTTCAGTGATGGCCACAATGTCCAGGTCTGACTGTACCATGACAGCCTCCAGATCTTCCATCTTGTTGCTAAGGCTCCTGGCATTTGCACACATGGCTTTCCATGATTTTACCTCCCTAGACTGCTTCACTGTTCTACTCCAGCCCCTTCCTTGGTTGTCATTTATCCCTGGTTCTCCTTGCTGTTTGCCCTTCTGCTGAATGTTGCCCCTTTTCTGCTTATCCACCTTTTGGACACTAATCTCCATCTTTTGCACACTGCTTTGCAGAGATAGCCACTCCTCTGGTTCACTGGTTCCACTACTAGCTGTGGGGGTTGAGCAAGTAGGTACCATCCTTGCTGGCCTGCCACCCCCCTTTGCTAGTTTAAATGCTTGTCAATGTAGCATTTAAACTTATCATTGAGTGCTTGGATTCCCCCTCCAGGATGGATGCAGGCCGTCAGGCATGAACAAACCTCCATCCCTCCAGGTGGGTCCCCAGTCACCAATGAATCCAAACCCTTCCTCACAGCACCAGTTCTTCAACCATGAGTTAAAGTTCCTGGTGCATGCACTCCTGTGCTCTCCCTTGCCTCTCACAGGTAGTAGTTCTGAGAAAGTGACAGAAGTAGCTACTTGCTTGAGACCCCTTCCCAGTTTCCTAAACTCTTCCTGAACTTCCTTTGGCTCCCCATTTGCCAAGTCATTAGTATCTAGGTGGATAATGACATCCAGCTCACCCTCCCGTCTTGCCTTCCCAGTGATCCCCAGTATCTTCCTTCCATCCCTCCATGCCGTGGCACCTGGTAGGCACCTCACCTCCCTGTCCTCCCCCTCCTGTGTTCCTAGCTGGATCCCTCTTACGATGGAGTCCCCCACCAGGATTCGCTTCCTCCTCCTCTGGGGTCCACTGCTTTCCCCACTGAGGTCACCTCCTTGCCTAACCTCCACATCCTTTCCTTCCACTTCCTGGGTACCTATTTGGTTGTCCTCATTTGCCAGTGTGGCATATGAGTTCTTGAGAGGAATAGGATCTGGGATGTGCCTCTGCCTGACTGCTCTAACTCTCCCTAAGCCCACTGTCATCCAAGTGCTCCTCATTCTCGGCATCCTTTGAGGCAGCTGCATTGGACTGGGTGGTCCCTGGATAGGGGTGATGGTACTCCTGACCCAGTTTACTTCCGCTCTGAGTCTGGCTACCTCATCCCGCAGTCCAGAGAGATGCATGCAGATGGGGCAGCACCTCAGTGTCCAGAAGGTCTGCCTGAATATGGCTGCCCCACAGCCACTGCATTGCACCACTCCCCACATTATACTGCAATTCTACTACTTCTCTGCTACTGAAGCTCTCTTAGTTCTCTTTTTATTTATTTACAGTACTAAAAATCCTGTAACTGATCGTCAGATATATATATTTTTTTTAAGGAAAAAGAAACCAATAAATAAATAAATGAGTCAAAACACTTGTCGTGCTGAGGGTGGTCTTCTTCCCCCTTATGCCCCTCCTACTTCACACCTCTTACTATACCCTGTGTTTAGCTCCTGTCAATCAGATTTATCAGGGCATATAATTAAGAGTTGGGGGAAGGGGTGGGGGGCAAAATTTGCAGCAATTAAAGACAGCACAGAATTACACCACCACTATGTTTTAAATTTTCAACAGCCCAAAAACAATTATAAGTAAAGACAACACTGAAAGAAAGTATAGTGTCACTACAAGCCTACAATCTAAGTTTAAAAGAAAAATACCAATTACCAGTTACTCTAAAGCACTGAATTGAATATGTTTCCTTCCTGCACCTTCTGGCTTCTTCTGAGTGTAGAAAGGGAACTAGTGGGGTTGGCTCTGGTGTAGGTGGGGGACCCACTGGGCTGAGCTTGTGTGTGAATAAGGGACTCAGTGGACAGAGTTTGTGTACAGGAGGGTACCAGTGGACTTGGCTTGTGTGCAGGAGGGGACTCAGTTGGCAGGGCTTTGGTGCAGGAGATGGGCAGAGTGTAGGAAGGTATCCTGTGCACAGGATGTGGGTGAATGAGGGGACACTGTGGGCAGGGCTTGCATGCAGGAAGAGGACCCAGTGAGATGAGCTTAAGTGAAGGAGGAGGACTGATTGGACTGATCATGGATACAGGAGAGGAACCCAGTGGGTTGGATTGAGTACCGCAGGCCGAACCAGTAAACTGGGATTATGTGAAGGAAAGGAGTCCATGGGCAGGACATGTGTGCAAGTTGGCTGGGCAAGGGTGCAGGAAGGGATCCAGTGGGCTGGGCAGGGGTGGAGTAGAGGACCCAGTGGGCTGGGTTTAAGTATAGGAGAAGGATGCAGTGAGGTGGGCATCTGTGCAGGAGGAAGACCCAGCAGGCTGTGCATGAATGGAAGAGTGAGTTAGAGTGGGCTGGGATTGGGTGTGGGGGGAGAACAGGTTTGGCTTGGGTGCACAAGGAGACCAAGTGGAATGGGCTTGTATGCAGGAGGGGATGCAGTGTCTTGACTTGGGTGCAGAATGGTGACCCAATGCTGGGCATGGGTGCAGGAGGGAGACCCAATCAGCTGGCCATGAGGAGCATGAGAGGGGGTCAGTGGGCTGGACTTGGGTACTCAAAGGGGTACCAGGGTTTGAGCATCAATGCTGATGGGGGCCTAGAAGACTGGGCTTGTGTGCAGAAAGGAAGGAGACACAGTTGGCTGAGACTGGATGCAATAGATGGACCTAGTAGGCTAGGCTTTGGTGCAGGAAGGGAACATCTGGGCAGGGCATGGATGCAGGAGTGGTACTCAGTGGGATGGGCTTGGGTGCTGAAGGGGACCCAGTAAGGTGGTCTTGTTTACTTGAGGGGAGTCCAGGGTAGGGCTTGTGTGCAGGAGTAGACACGGTGAGCTTGCCATGGTTGCAGGAGGGGACCCAATGGGCTAGGCTTATGTACAGGAGAAGGACTCAGTGGGCTGGGCTTGTTTGTAGCAGGTGGAGTGCTAAAAAAACCTAAAATATTTCCTGGTGATCCATTGTACCCCCCTCTGATCACTGTTCCACCTGTGTCACATAGGTAATACCTGGCATCTAGCAGACCCCCATGGCACCAACCACCCACCCTGCCACCCCTCCCTTGCCTAAATAATTAGTGCCATGGGAGCCCTTTTGGTGACCATCACAGCCCTCCTCACACCTTAACTGACTGCCATATGCAAATCCAGTGTTCATTCACATATCTGGTCCTGTGTAGTACAATATGGTCTGCACGCCCATTGGTCCACTCTGTGGACCAATAGGCATACAGCTCATACTGTACACTGTCATTTGGCAGGTGGCTGGGTGGTATGCGTGTGGGGTGCTGCCACCCACCGAAGATGGGGGGGTGATGGGTGGCCGGGGGACCTCTGTGGGTGGGGAAGGGGTTACCGCTAGACCACCAGGGATCTTTACAATTTGATACTGCCCATGATCAGGCATACGAGGGGGTTACCGCTATACCACTAGGGATCTTTACAATCTAATACAGCCCGCGATCAGGCATACAGGATCGGGGGGGCTGCAATAGCCCACCAGGGTTCTGTCCCTGACGGGGGCAGCCTGGCAGGGTGCCAGGTGCAATTCACAGGGAGCCAGTGCATCACATGCAAATGGGGCTGTAATGACATACAAATGGCCCCATTTGTGCCTTGCATAACTTATGGCATCATTTGCATGCCCCCTGCTGAATATCACAGGTGATGCACCTAGCACAACTGCACTTGTGCTGGCACATCCCCGTGCTCCCTTTCTACATCTTGTGCTGGTGCAATGCCACTGCACCATGTGCAGTGTGTGCACCTTCTGTGCCATATTCAACAGTGCTGAGCCATGGCGCATCACCATTGGATGTCGTCTGGTCCTGGCCCCGGCGCAGCCCAGTTACACTGCGCCCAGGCTTGTGCCACTGCCTAGAACAGTCTGAATATCTGGCCCCAGGGATTTTGGTTCCGCTGCTCTTTGTGACCCTTCTAGTTTCACAAATTTTTCTTTGGAAGCAGATAGACAGGATTCAAGAGATTTTTAGTAAATTGACCAATAATCCCCTTTTCTACTTCTTTAGGTTTTGATAGTTTTAAAAGTTTGATTTTCTAGATTAATTATTCATTTCATCTAATGTTGAACCTGTGTCCTTATCTACTTGCCTATTTTGAGTTATCTAAGAACACTGTCATTATGTGACACCTTGTGCTCAACATCTCTCACTTTAATCACCTTTACAAGGTATGCATTTGATATATATATTATAGTGGCGCAGTCGCGCCACTATAGTTAGGGTTGAGCAGTCAGTTACATACTAAAGTCAAAAGTTTGGACGTTAATAACTTTGGACCCATTCAATGGATTTGCCTGAAATTTGGTACACATGTTGGGGCATGGTATATCTCTTGATCTGCCAAATTGTATATCGGTCAGAGTGCCAGTCTTTGTGTACGAAAGTGCTGGAAAATGCAAAATTATCCATTTTTGGAGGCACCTTTTGGCATTCTAAATGTGGTCCTGCATGGCCATTGTGTGGTGTGCTGCTCTGTGAGATGGCTCATTTGAAAGAGCTTTGGTGGCCAAACATGCCGCTTTTTGTTTGGTGAAAAAATATTAAGGCATTCAAATGTTATGGCAATTTTAATTTTCAATTATAAGTCAATGGGAAAATTTATATGTATATCGTGCTATCAAAGAATAGGGTTCTGGCCATCTCGTCCCACCTGGCGGTCAAAGAATTTGCAGCCTCACAGTTCAAGAATCTTTGTTCCCGAGGAATTTCAAAACTTCTTTTACTGTGAGGTCCGCCATCTTGTTTTCAGTTTTCTGATTGCACAAACACAAATATCTCGTCTCAGGGGACACTTCTGAAGTAAAACTTCGATGGGTTTTACTCAGGGGACCCCAATCTATCGAGCCATGGCTTTGCTTCCATCCAATTCGGTCCAAAAATAGAGTTATTAGCTTTTAAATTCTCCATTCGCGGCTCGCTAACGATCTTTGATCGCGAGCCTACAAATTCTTTAATCGTGAGAATCTTTGATCGCGATCGTGCAATAATTTCTGTTATCCCTGGTAGTCTAGTGGCCCCCCCGATGAGTATGCGATAAATATCTTTATTATCAGTGGTAGTCTAGTGGCCCCCCCATGTGTCTTAATGTATATTTTTCAATTATATCCCTGGTAGTCTAGTGCCCCCCCACCCGATCTGTAGTTCTTTATAATTCATATTGATATCCCTGGTAGTCTAGTGGTCCCCTTCCATCATTATAAAATAAATGTGAATTTAGCAATACCTGGTAGTCCAGTGGCCCCATCCCCCCACCCAGCCCTGCCAGCCCACCCAGCACCCCACCCTTCCCCAGCCGGTGACTGACATAGCCCACTTCTCACCTCCATGGCCAGCCACCGACTGTGTGTATTACCAGAGGCAATTGAAAGAGATGGGGGTGCTGGGTGGACTGACAGGGCTATAATTAATAATATACATTAAGACACATGGGGGCCACTATACTACCACTGATAATAAATAAAGATATTTACTGCATACTCATTGGGGGCACTAGACTACCAGGGATAACAGAAATTATTATCTACATTGCCATGATGGGGAGGGGGGTACTAGACTACCAAGGATAATAAAAACTACAGTTTTTTAATACACAAGTGCAAGAGTGAAGCCCCCTGAGCAAAACCCACCCTTATATTACTTTATAGGGCACCCCTGAGCTATAAAATACTATTTTTAAATCTGGCCATCTCGTCCCTCGCTCTTTGATCATGAGTGAGCAATTTCTTTGACCTACAGCATGCAAATTCTTTGATCGCGATCGTGCAGCGCAAGCGAGGAACAAGATGGCAAGATAAAAAAATTAATTTTCTCAGCTCAGGGGTGTCCTAGGAAGACAAATGAGGGTGGGTTTTACTCAGGGGGCTTCGGTCTGATGAACCATTGAGGTGGATTACTGCAATTGTGTAAATTTTGTTAATTACACTAGTTTTTATTCTTTGATCATGACCATGCAAATTCTTTGATCGTGAGCCTGCAAATTCTTTGATCATGAGATTCTTTGATCGCAATCGTGCATTGTGAGGGTAGGACGAGATGGCCAGATTAAAAAAATCAATTTTCTCAGCCCAGGGGTGCACTAGGAAGTCAAATAAGGGTGGGTTTTGCTCAGGGGGCTTCATTCTATCGAACAATGGTGGTGGTTTACCACAATTCTTTCAATTTTGTTAATTATGAAAGTTTTTATTCTTTGTTCATGAGCCTGCAAATTCTTTGATTGTGAGATTCTTTGATTGCCAACTTTGATCTTGAGGACAGGACAAGATGGCCAGATTTTTTATAATGGAATACATAGGGAATTTTACCAAACTTTTAACATTTAATATCTCAGAAACGGTTGGTCTTTTTGCTTGAAATTTGGAGGGTGCTTATGGCTTGTCCTGTATATGTGAATTATGGTGTTTACGTGTTGGAGAAAATTTATTTTGCGGAGATATTGCGTGACACATTTTACGTGTTGCGGACAGTGTTTTGCTTGTGGTGGTGGCTTGAAATTGATAGGATACCTAGCCTTAGTGTCATGGATGTAGTTTTCAGTCGTTCTGTGTGTTAAATGTCAACAAGTGCGGAACTGTTCCACTCTGATGCATGAAAATTTCTAATTTTGCCATGTCATATCTTGGACATGGTTTGGTCTTTTTACTTGAAATTTGGAGGGTGTTGACGCCATGTCCTGTAGATGTTAACAGAGGTGTTTACATGTCAGAAAATATATTTTTCGTGGACATATTGTGTGGCGCAGTTTGCATTTTGTGGACAGCGTTTTCTATTGTTCTACTACATTAACATTTGTTTGGTGGCTGGCCTTGCTGTTGTGAATGTACTTCTTAGTCATTGGATGTGTAATGTGTCCTGACACTTACAAGTTGGTGGGAACGCGAAGCCCTTCGGGCCCCACTCTCCCACCAACTTGCGCAACTTTCTACTTTTCTGTTCTTTCTTAAAAAGTAAGGAAATTCTATGCAAAAAACTTCATTAATGCATCATTTAGGGTTCTTCTATAGCAAACAAAGTGAGAACATTTGATTTTAGGGTTCCCACCCCTTGAACCACACCCCAGCCCTCCCCCACCAACAGGCATTGGGGTGTGCGTTGGGGTCCTTGGCCCTAACTCTCACCCAATTCTCCTACACTGCACCACCTCAGCTTGTTTGCAGATGGGATGGGGTGAAAGTTAGGCCCAAGGACCCCAACGCACACCACGATGCCTGCTGGTGGGGGCTTCTGGCTGGGGTGGGGTTCAATGGGTGGGAGCCCTAAAATTGAATTTCCTCACTTTTTTCACTGTAGAAGAACCCTAACTGATGCATTAACAAAGTTTTTTGCATAGAATATATACATATATATATATATACAAGCACACATATACACAGAGTAATAATACAAATGTTCATTTCTACATGAACTGACTCCTTGTCCTGCTTCAGTGATGTTGCTGGTCAAGATTTTATTTGATATGTCTGGGTGCTGTCAATAATGAGGGTACTTGGCATTTCTTACAAATCAGAACTCTCTGTATCGTTATATCTTACAAACACTAATATCTATTTTGCATTGCATTGCTGTTGGAGTAACATTACTGGTGAGATCTCAAAGGTTATACTATATGTGTTATATTGTAAAGATTAAAATCAAAAAGTTCCATGCAGGCATCCTTCAATTACTCACACCATTAAAAAATAAATCAGCCTGCAAAAGGCATTTGAGGAGACGAGTATGTCTTTGCTTCATTTTTCTCGAAATCATGTAAATACACTACATTAAGGACACCTAAATAGTAATTATCAGAAAGGTGGCCAACTGTGAAATCCTTTATCAAGTTAGAGAATGGTAAAGATACAGTAGCCCCATTAAAATGATGACTGACGGGGGGGGATAGGATTGAGGATCCGATGGACTGCTCTCCTATCCTGGGGTGGGATTGGGTATGGCCTCACTTGGTAGTGGCCCCTGGTGGAGACTGAAGGCACTACATGAGCAGTATGATGAGGGAACTAGAAAACCAGAAACCTCTTCAAAGACCAGCCGGATGATGGCTGCCAGCCCCAAGCACCTTCGAAGACTCCCTGTAAGCCGTGAAATGCCTCGGCAGCACCCAGGACTGAAAAATGAACAGTGTGCTGGTCTCCTCTCACCGGTGCCTTCCCCCTGAAGGGTTACACTGCATACCCAATAGAAGGCTGCAGATCTGAGGTAGGTGGCCGAGGGGAAGATAGTAAGGGGAATGTCTGTGGGTCATGGTGGCCTGAAAGAGAGGTAGCTCCAGAGGACATAGGAGAGCATAAATAGATTATTTAAAAAAAATGATGACTGATAGCATGCTCAAGGGGATCTACAAAAATTGTTCCACACTGTTTTTTTCTCCTCAGTTGCTAACCTTTTGACCTGTAAAGTGCTGAACTCTTGGTTTAATGGGATACCACATGCTGTATAACCTACCTTGTGCAACTGACAAGGATTGGGAAGCAGTAGTTTAAACTAATATGCTGAAGGCTAGTGGCCTAGATGGAACCCCAAATTGACTACTAAAAGAGAGGGCTGATATTATGGTCCCATGGAGCTGCTACATTTCAATTACTTTCGTACCTATCTATCTACAGAAATCAGACGGCTGGAAGGATGCTGAGGTTATTTCTGTCCCCAAGTTACAATGAATGGTATTGTAACTATTGAAAGTATTATAAGTCTTTGTTTGCTGACTTCCAGAGTCAGAAAGATAATATTGTGAGGATTTTATTTCTGATGTAATAATGGAATATGTAATACCCAAATTAGGTTTGAAGTAGTTTGTTTACCTAATAAACTCTTCAACAATTCTGTATTAAAAAATATTCAGTACTGCTACAATTCTATCCATAAACATTAGTAATTCAGTGCTATACAAGTGGATTATCAAAAAGCATTAGCTCTTATAAGTCAGGTAATGCTGAAACACAAAAGTAGGGCAATGCAACATTAGGGTAAAAAAAGAGTCCCCTGATATCTGAACATATGACAATATAAATGGTAGCATGGAAGAAGGCTTGCCACCTCTCAAGGCCACTCCTTACAGTATTGATGATATATATCTATTTTTGACTCCTATAAATATCTAATTTTTCCATATTTTTTTCTAAGTTATTATGGCACTTGGGAGCCAATAAACCAACTACCCTCTGTGAAAAGCAAACTTCCTCCTGTCACCCCCTACATATTGCATTATGTAGTTGCTTGTTAAGACCCCTTGTTGTACTTCCATTTTGTTTAATATTTAGCCCCAGTTCATCACATAACTCTCAATCCTTTGGGAAACCATGCAACAAAATTAAGTCCCCCCTAACCTCCATTGCTGCAAGCTAAAAATGATAAGGGTACTAAACCTCTCCCTGCATTTTATTCTGTTTCCAGCTATCATTATTCTAGTTGATCTACTCTGGATTACCTCCAGTCTATCTAGGTGTAACCAGCTTCTCTAGTCACCCAGCTCAAGGCCAGTAACTGGACAGCACTCAAAGGGTTAAACCTGACCCAGAGAGATGTTCTCTAGTGGGTTACAGTTTGGAGACAAGGTATCCTCAGTTTTTGCTTAGATCTTCCTGACTCAGCCAGCAGTGGGAATTTCAGGCATAAATATTCATAGGACTTCCCTACTCTCTTTATGCTATCAGAGGGGCAGGCAAGCTGTGGGTCCTGAGAAAGGAAGATTGGAGTGAGAAACCAGCAAGTAAACTCAAGTTGACCCAGCTGTAAATGAGCCATGGGGGCCTGTGGACTCAGGGATGATGGCAAGGTCACTGGGTGTGGATGGCACTGGTCCTGTCTTTTGAGGTTTCCAGAGACTTAAGGTTCAGTCAGGGTCCCAATGGGAAGTACAATCCAAGAGTTTCAGTTGACAGGAGATGGACTGCATCTCCCATCTGACCATGACAGTGCCAGAAGATCAAAATCTGATGCATTGCAGGAAGTTGTGGAAGGCCACCCTTCAAGGGAAGTCACCCAGATTCTTGAGGATCTACTCCTGTCATCTGTATGCAAGGGAGACAGCAAGTATTTAGGTTAACCTTCATTGAATTTTCTCTGTGGGAGAAAAGAAAAAGCCTATGCAGTAGTTAAAGGATGTGTAACCCCAAGGGGAAATGCCTTGAATGAAACCATCAGGTGGAGTGGACCGGATAAGAGTTGAGGTCAGTAAGTCACTCTGATGGGGCCAGTCATGGAAGTCCATTTCTTTGGGTCCCTACAGCTATCAGTGTAGCTGCTGGAGGAAGTCATGCATGGCTGGACCAACTATGAATTATTGCAGTGTTTTGATTTTACCTCTCTAAAGGAAGGCTGCCACAACTTCTGAAACTAGCAAAGCTGCCCTTCTCTTTAAAGTTATTAAGCACTGGCAGAGCAGCTAAAATCAAGAAAGGATCTCTTCTCTTTAATCAGGCAAGGTGAACGGTTGAGAGCACATGAAGATTAACAGCAGAACCAAGCAAACAGCATGAAATGGAAAATGTCAGCTAGCAGAGACTTGAACAATTCTGTAGTGCAAAAGGCTGCAGCAAGATGCACAAGTCAAATGTATGCTTTAAAATGAACACACAGGCCCATAACACCATTGATTTCCAAAGAGGAGAGGATTTTTTTTTCTGAATGACTATCACCCTTACACACTTATAGACCCTTGAACCCCCACAATAGGTTTGATTTACAATTTGCAAATGTGACTTGTTAGGAGCAGTGGAGGAGAGCATTCCTGCTTCTCAAAGGTGTCACTGTACATGACAGACAAAAACAAAACAGCATACATACCAAGCTTGAGGCAAAGTATAAAAATTTATTGGTACAAATCATGGCTGTCACTGGATGTGACTTCTTCTGAGGACATGGCAGACTCATAATAATTTTGACTTTATACCAACAATCAGTTATGTAAAATGACTAATTTGCACAATTAATCAAGAAATGTTACTAAAGCGCATGTTGTGCAGTCCTTATAAATTCACATAAATTCAAAGCTGACAGTAAATCCTGATAAAAAGCACAATATACTGACAATGACCATATACGTTTTGTTATGTTTGAGCCAGTGCTCTATGCAGGTTACACATTAAGCTGGATATATGCTATTTGAAGTACCCCTTAAGATAAAAACAGGCTATCTTTGTACCACAATCTCATAATGCAAATGTCAATGAAGTAATTAAACATAATTTGTAATGTTCCCAAAAGATTGTGGGTAATGGTAAAATCACAGCTAAAGATAAAACCACTAGGGTATTAAAGATGAAGTCTAAAACTTCAAAAATGGAGAATTTGCAACTTACTGGGTGCTTTGGTGGGAGTCAAATGAAAAAGTGGCTGTTTAAAAAATAGTAACCCATTTGCAGGCATTTGATACTATGATATGTAAAAGTAATTGACCTGTGTTCCATGCTTTGCACCAATAAATGTTTATGGTTTGCCACAAACTTGGTCTGTGTGCTGTTTTCTTCTTTTTTCAAATGTGGACTTGTCTCTGATGGTTGTGGAGCTGTTGATCTACACAGGACTTTGTTTACCCGTAACTCAATGTTTTTCTTAAGGTTAAGAAACCTGGGGCTAGATATTCAAATGCACACAAAGTGGTGTGAAAAAATTTGTGCTGCACCTTGTGCTTGCCTGAGTGCCTGAATATACTATAATCAGTAGAATAGTGCACTGGCACTATTTGACTGAATATAGGGCCTCGCTGGTCCAGTGCTAAGCCACTTAGCACTGCCCCGCCAGGGCTTCCAAAGTACATTGGCAGAATGGATAGAATTGGAGCTCTATTTGCAATATTCAAAGGGAGCCATACAAATGCACCCATTGGGATTGCCTGGAGTTAAGTTGGGGTTTAATTTGGCAGTATTTGAGATGCACAAAAGAACCTTGCCAAACCCTTTTGTGCAGTGCAAAGCCACTCAATATGGGATAGGAGGTATATTCATGGCCACAACTTTCCCTTGCCAGCATGCATATATTATATTTTGCATGGGCACTCGCACTCTTTGCTCATGGAACAGCACCTTTTGAATATGGGGCTCCAGCACAAACCCCGATTTGCATGACAAAGAACCATTAGTGTCTGTGCAAACTTTTGAATATTGGGCACCAGGCATCTTAAATCTCTACAACTAGTATGCACATGTGTCAGAAATTCAATAAAATAAATAGCTTCATTGGAGGAAACAGGGTCTGGATATGGAAGAGACTGTAAGGGTTAAGGAACAAATCACAATAGTAACATTGACAGCTGGCTGGTTTTAATGTTCTAAATAAAATAACAATGTTTTATGGCTTGTTTTGTTCCATTCTGCAAGTGATATTGACAAATATCTTATATTGATGGCAAACCAAGAATCAAAGCTTTTTACGAGTATTAAACTTTGTTTCTATCATTTATAGAAGGGTGAAAACAACACACAAATATAACACTGTTTTAGAAAACACCGAAGTATAGAAAATGCCGGCACAAAATGACCATTGGTTCATCCAGTCTGCCCTGTTTTACCCTGCCCTACCCTGAGACCTATTCGATACTCTGAATTATTGCCCTCTCCTCCCACCTTGCCCCCTGCCTACTGCATTCCCAGTGTATAACAATTAGGCCTTTTACTTGGTCCCAACCATGTGTGAAACCATTAATGGTTCTGGATCAGATAGCTGGGGGTTCTTGCCCTTCACCAGGTACTTTGGGTAGTAGCCATACCTCACACTGCAGTGATAATGCGCCATAACTTTGATGAGACATTAAACCAATGTCCCTTTTGCCCATCTCTGGTCACTGTCCAGATGGAAGTAAAACATCCTGTGTCACTTATCAAGGAAGAGCAGAGGAGTTTCCCCATTGAAATGGCCAAGATTTCCACCATCAATAAACAAGGCCATGCAACCCTGACCACGTGAAACACCTGAAAACAAGCTATTATAGCTTAGTCTTCATTTCCTGGTCAAAAATTCTAAATCAATAAAAGTCAACTTTCTTGTACTCGTTGCAAGATACTGTAGGTGCAGATGCAATAGAGTGCCCAGAGGTTTTGGTGTAACCTTATGATTGTTTTAGGCAGGATTTGGATGTGCTGTGGTTGTTGTCATTTCCTAATGGAAGTCATAAATACTTAGGAATAATTTGTTTGTGTCCATTCAAATCAAGAATCTGTTAAAGGCTGTCTGGAGTGTTTTGTTGAAGTCAGTGACGTATTTAGATTTGGATAGCACCAGGCAAAATGAAAAAACTTCGAAATGTGCATAGCATAGTGTCATTTGCATCAATTAGTGCCATGCAATTTGCATTTAGTGGTAAATTCTACCATGCCTATTACCACAATTTGCCACTTTGTGGCTCATTTTTACCATGATTTGCCAAAAAATTACCAGATTGTGGTGATTTTTCATAGTACCTGTGTAACCAATAATACCCAACAGGGTAGGTGGTATTGGGCTACACTGAACCACCCGGGGCATAATGAGGCCCGACACCACAGGTATTATGCCATTTAACCCCTGTAAGATCCAGTATAGCCCAATACTGCCCACCTTGGAGAGTATTATTGCACTTGGAAAATTAGTTTTAGGCTACTCATTAGAAAAAATGTTTAAAAAAATTTAAGGGTGTATCAAACACAGTAGGTTTGGTAAACATGGACACCCCCACCTCCCAATTGCTGAGTAAAATAATTACCCTGATTCAGAAAGGAACCTGGAGGAATATATTTCCCCATCCCTGTCTTTTCTAGTTAATAATGGTAGAAATAATAAATTGTAATGTTCACAGAACCAAGGAATATATTTTCACTATAGATCATTATTGAAGGCAAGCTGAGCAAACAACTTGGACATATAAACGATAAAGGAAGGGATAATAAAATGAAATAAGTGGAACAAACTTTTTGTTAGTGTAGGACTGTATGTTTGCCTTGCATAGTCTAAGCTAACCTGCAAGAAAATTAGCAGGTACGACATATTCCAAGCTTTCTCAGGATCTCAGTTAGTTAAGACGACTAAAGGAATATTAAGATCTGAAGCATTTAATATACACTTTAACCATAATGTTATAGGGAACAGTTTAGATCACTAAGGAGTTAAATGGATGCACGTAATTGTAACCCCCACACCACTTTTGGCAAGTTAGCACGCCCCATAAAACAGAACTAGATATGGCAGACCATTTAGTTTTAGCAGAAATTCTAAGAATGGTACCACTCCTAGCGTTAGGATGTATACCAGGCTCATTATCTACAGGAAGTGGGGTGGGGGTACAAAAAACCAAAATTAAATTTTTGTAACCACAACCAGGTCCAGGGGAGAGGATGCTAGGCATATGCTAGACCTACTTGATGAGGGGGCCCCATTAACTCCACACAGAAGAAATTATCAAATTGTCCAAAGCAACAGATGGGATTGTGCAGTATGGCTTTATTCACAGTTGTTACTAAAGCATAAGTGGACCCCCAAGGGTCGGTCATGGCAAATAAGTACATTTTCCTTCCACAGCTCTTTGCTAGGCAGTACAGTTCTCCACAGAAGCAGTTCATTTCTTTTCCCCATGGTGTATGCTTATGGATTGTGCCACACACTCTGTACATCTTCTTTCCCCTAGGTGTATGCATGTAATTTTTATCACCCACCTCATCCTGTAGCAATGACCTTTGCTCAGAGTAACCTGGTTCCCATCAATGAATCAGTTAGCCCTGCCTTGTAAGCTTCCAGGTGGCATTCCTCCCACCCTTTGCCCCAACTGACAGTCGCTGCCAATCCTTCAGGGTTACACCACAGAAGCCTTCATTCCCCATTGAAATGCTAAAGACTTTGAATTCACACTTAGTTGAACAAGGTGTACTGGCAGGTGTGATCTAGCCTTATCTTTGGGCACATACACCACAGAACAAACCCCAAAATGGAGAACTTGTCTCCCATTATGTACTGACAGTTAAGTTGCTCTTTCCTCTAGGCATGGAAACAACCCCAGAAGCACATTTTTCCATAGATTAGTTGTCCCATCCTGTAGGCATGGGAACAACCAGAAAGCACTTTTTCTATGGTAGATTGTCAGAAATCTCACACACAAATCCTCATCAAAGGCAGCTGTACACACACAAGAACCTTCAGGGGATTACCCCTTGGATTCAGTGAACTAGCAGTCCCTTTCACTTCTGGAGTGAACATCAAGGAATCCTGCTGAAGAAAGGTCTCCACCACTTCACTGGAAGCTGGTAATTGTAATCCAAACTAGGGTGAAAAACACAAGGCCCTCTGACACAAAGCCCCACTGGCAGAGCTCCTGCCACTCTGACTTCTACATTAAGACTCACTGAACATTCTAAACTTCCCCAGAGCAGCTGACTCAGAAATGGTTATGTTTCTGTGAGAATTCTAAATGACATAATTAAGCAATAAGGCATGACCAAGGGGTTATGTTAATGGTCTGTTAATCACCTTCTAGGGGTGTACTGTGGTACGAGGTGTAGCCGAGTGCCACATGCCCCTAGAGGGTGATTAACTGACCATTAACATAATCCCTGGGAGTGCCTTATTGCTATTATAATAAAAAATGTTTTTGAACAGTGTTAAACCTTGTTCAGCATATGGCTAAGCTCTACATGTATGTTAATAAAAGATTAACATAAGGTTGTTAGAATGTTTGCAGCCAATCAGAAAGCTCCATTTCTCAGAACCTTTTTTATAATCATCCTTCTCTCAGGCTAGTTAAGTAAACAATGATGTCATTATGTAAGAAGCCCCTAAGTGAGCTCCTTACCTGCTGCCTTTTCTACCTGCCTAACACTGATACTAATGGGAGTCTAATAACCCCAGGGGACTGTGTGGTTACATAATAGTCATGTGGAGTGTTATATGTTGTGTGTCTATGTACTGTGTGAAACCCTAATAAAATATCATTATTTTTTTTTTAAATGCAAAAAGTTAGTAGAAATTAATGAAAAACAATTTTGTAAAGTAGTCCCTCCACTGCTGGCCTTGGCATTAGAGGGCACTGCTTTTCTGAAACTGTTGTGACAGCCATTATGTTGATGTCATCCTATCCCCACCCCGCATCCTGTTTGGATTTGTAATTCACACTCATGTGGTATTCTGTTTTCATAACCACACACTGTATTATGTTAAGCTCTACTGTCTTTTGCCTCCCTATCATTCTGCCACATTTCATGACTGCTGTCATCATGTTATGCCAGCCCAAGGCTCACTATGTGGAAAGAAATTAAAACTCAGTCTGCTCCCAATCATCATTAGTTAGCACTGAGAAGTGATTGTCTTTTTTAGGTGTCCTTTTTTTTAACTGTGAGACCCCTGTATGAGACAGAGCTGTTGTAGTTGTGATTGCATGATTTTCGGGATGCAGGAACACAGTTTGTTGAAGGCATGGTGGTTCACATAAGTGCTGTGAGGGAAAGACAAAAATTGACTGAATGGTATGACTTTTTGTTAGTTGGATGCAGAATACTGTTTTCTTTTTTAAAAAGCACTGCTGCTAATAGAGTGAGAGGGGAAGCCATTAGCATCTGGCATGAGCAAATAGTGCTGATAGGTGCACCATGACTCAGTGTGGTTAGCACTATTTAAAATAACTGATTTAATGTGGGAAGATGGTAAGATATAAGTACAGTATTTTACTTTATTACAATGCTTGAATTTCTGTGAGTTTGAAAAGGGCACTGTCTAGTTCAGCTGCACCTGAGGGAGGGAGAGGGCTCACTCACTAAACCAAGAAAACAAAATGGCTGCAAATTAGTTTTGAACATTCAGTGAGTTTAGTGATACTAGATGACACTTAGGCAGGTGGCGCTGCACCATTTTTACCAGCTCTCTGTTGACACATAAATGTATGCATAGATGGGGTGCTCAGCCAATCAGATACCAGGAGTTTTTTAACCTATTTTCTAATATGCAAAAACTCCATGTAGTGAATAGCATGCAAATTCACCGAAATCCATGGGCAAATGTTGAATTCCCAACAAATGTGGATTTGGAGTAGATGATAATGTCTTCCACATGGATAATTATATACAGTATGTTTTGTAGTTGAAAGAAGTAGGGGAAATGTCGTTCACAAAGAAACCTAAGAGCAGGGGTCCACGTATGGTGACTTGTGGGACCCTGAGGCTAAAGGAACATGGGGATGGATCACACCATTGACCTTGAAGCATAAAAAACAAAATGCTGACAGTGCAAATAGTAGAAGTAGGTTATTTATACAGTAGTTATTGGCACCCTTTGCAGGAACCTCATGGTGCCACTACATGAGGACAAATAAGGGTAGGAATACAACATAATCATCACATACTAATTAAGTACCCTTCTCACAATTAATTAAATAAATGTATAAACTTGTTATAGCTAGCCTTAGGATAATACTTTACAATAAATAATTAATTCGATGGAAATATAAATAACAAATTGAGTGTCAGGATGGAGCAGGGGAATTAATCTACCAAGGCCTGGATAAATAAGAAAATACTTTTGCCCCATTTAAAGGCCTCCACTGAAGGGGCCTCCCTCAGGGCTCCTGGGAAAAAAAATGCCACAAGACTAGGCCAGCTACCTCAAAGGCCTGGTCACCCAAGGTTTTAAGGAGGTTTGCCAGAGACTCTGGGCCCAACCCATGTAGGATCTTGTAAGCTAGCAAGCAAACTTTGACAGAAATACACCAATTAACCAGCAACCGGTGCAGATCACGCAGCACCAGCGAGACATTACATAACCTCAGAAGGCCAGTCAGCAATCTAGGGATTGCATTCTGCACCAGCTATAGGTGCTGCACTGTACACCAACTGACTCCAAAGTATAGAGCATTGCAATAAAGTATCAATGTAACAAAGCAGTGTTGTCAAGTCTCCAAAGGGGTTTAATTTGGATTATGTCCCTTAGATGGTAAAAGTCACTCCAGACACAAGTGCCTCAAATGTCAGCCCTTCATCCAGAAGGACTCCTAGGTTTTTCACCTTTATGGTAGCCAAAAACCCAAAGGAGCTGAGCCAAAGCCCATCTCTCTTGGTAACCACAACTCCCCACTTCAGCCTAGCTTGATCAATGATCACCAGCACTTCAGTCTTATCTGGGTTAAGACTTAACCACCTTGATGACATCCAGTCTCGGATCTCAGCCAGGTACCAATTAAGCACATCAACTGCATCTGTCATCTCAGGTGCATAGGAAAGATAGAGTTGGGTAAAGGCTGTATAATTGTGAAACCCAGTGCCATACTGACTAATAATCCTCCACAGGGGAAGCAATTACACTGTGAGCAACATGGGGGAAAGGACTGAGCCCTGAGGTTTGCCACATGGCAGAACCATCAGCAACTAACTCCACCGTATGAGTCCTACCACTAAGGTAGGACTCAGACCAGCAGATGACTTTGCCAGTGAGCCCGACATACTTCCTAAGCATATCTAATAACAGCTCATGATCCACAGTGTCAAAGGCTGATGAGAGATCCAGGAGAATGAGAACAGACCATTCTCCTCTGTTCCTTGTCCTGAGCAGTTAATTGTGCATCCTGACACTGCAGTTTCTGTGCTATGGCTGGACCTAAAACCAGATTGGAGAGGTTCCTAGATGTCAAAGGCAGTAAGGTGTGCCTCAAACTCCTGGGCAACCACCTTCTCAATAACCCTACTCAAAAACTGCAGGTTAGAGATCGGCTGGTAATTCATTAAGAAATCTGGGTCCAAAGATGGCGTTTTCAGAAGGGGCTTCACCAGTGCATGTTTTAATGCTGGTTTGAAGACCCACTCTGATATGGAACACATGACAATCTCTGTGAAAACTGGGCCCAGCTGCCTGACATAACTCACTAGTAATCGTATCAGACCAGGATCCAGTTAACAAAACATTAGGCTCAGCTCCAAGATCACCTCACTAACCTCTTTCATCATCAGTCAGAACTCTTCCCATGACCACCAAATGCATCAAAGACATGAAGGCACAACCCTTGTAGTTTGTGATGGCCCACTTAGTGAGATCCGGGCCCTGTTAGAGGACACCCTATCTGAGAAAATTCAGTTAACTCTATGCATTTAGTGAGTGAAAATGGCTTCACAGATTCCAGACAGGCCAGATGGAAAATCCCATCCATGGTCTGAAAAAGCTGAGCTTGTGGATTCCTCAAAGCACCAATCTCTTTTGACAGACACCCTGCCTTTTTCTGGGTGATTGCCCTTTGGTGCTCACTACAGAGAGTAACCAAAGCCAGTTTGCCCTCTGAAACAATTGATCTCCTCTGACAGTGCTCCAACCTCTGGCCCTTTGCCTTCATCTCCCTTAGCTCTCTGTCATGCCATGACAAGCCAAGGTATGAATCTAGCAGCTGTACATGAGTTGGTGTCACAAGATCAAAAGCTGCTCTAATTACAATATTATAGGTCATCGCAGCTTCCTCTGAGCCCATGGAGCATGCTGCCATCATACCTGATTTGTCCAATACCACCAAGAGCCCCTCAGGCTGTATCCTATGAAATGTATGATACTGCATCATCTCCATGGTGGGGGGGGGGGCTGTGAGGGGGTGACCTGAAAGAGAACCTGCTAGTGTATTGATCTAACCAGCTGACCTGATCAATCTAGAAATCAGTGACCTTTAGCCGGAGAGAAAATACCAAGTTCGAGACATGGCCACATTGGTGGACCACAGAGGTAACACCTTGTGCAAGCCCTAGGGATTCCATACTCTGGAGGAAATCTTGGCCAAGATGCACCAGCTAGTTATTGATCCAAGTGTTAAGATTACCAAGAATAAGCCACCTAGTTGATTCCAACTCTTTGTCATCAGCAAAATCTGTGATTTCCTGCAGATAATTTTCCCCATGCCCCGGAGGCTGGTACATGAGTAGAATTCTGCAACCTACACCTAGACGCCCATGCACAGCCATGTATTCAAATGATGAGGTATACCCAACTGGATAACCACAAGTCAAGTTTGGAACTAAAAGAGGTGGCCACCCCTTGTGGTCCTTCCTTAGGCAGTGTACTGCAGATAATCCAGACAGGCTAGTGTCATCATCCAGCCAGGTCTCATTGGTGTAAGCATAATCAACCAAAGAATCTGCTGAAACAGTCTTATTCCTCATTGATCTAGTATTGCACAGCACCATCCAAAGAGGATGAATAGAGATGGATGGTCCCTCAGCTATCTGGCCGCTCAGTATGATGGATTGCCTGGGTATGAGAATTAAATACATCTGGCTTCTCTCAAGTTCCCAATTTACCCCAGGGTACCCCCTAGTCCTCATAGTCATAATAGCATCAATCCCATCAGCTCTCCCCATGTTGCCTACTCCACTGCTGCTCCTCTTCCTGATCCCCACCTCCCTCCATCACCGATATACCACATTCAGTAAGGGAGAGTCATGGAAGGGGTGCAGGTCATGGAATAGGGACAGAGAGTAACTGAATCTAGAGGCCTTCTGCTCTGCATATCCCAACCACTTCTCCACAATAGTTAGCTACCTGACATAAAAAAACACCTCACTTATTCATACATCACTTGGCTTAAAAGTACTCTGTCAATTTACACATCCATACAAACTAATACAAAGAGATGATGTAACCTTCACTCTCACTGGTATCCAAGCACTCTACAAATACAATTGACACTAACACACAGAATCTAGTGGTGCACCTCTCCTACATACCATCACAAACACACACACACACACACAAAACAGGCTTAGTTGCCATTGAATTACACTGTCCCTTGCAACATACTACAGCATTTTGTGATATTCTGAAGCATTACTATGTTGCATCCTGGCTGGCACTATTGTAGGTGTCAGATAGAACCTTCCAAGACTTAAAAGTCCAGATGACAAAAGGGTACATTCCATAGCAAAAATCCAAATCAAATTGCAGTCTCCAGAGCTACATAACTCTGAATGTCTCTAAAACGTTTTTAAGCAGTTAAACTACCGTAATAAAGTTAACCCTTCAGCTCTCACCACGTGGAAACACTTCTTGTTCTAGTCCCTGCCAAAGAAAGTCATAAAGCTCACTGGTGAAGCCAGCACACTGGTGGGGGAAATGGGAATGATGGTTTATGACTACTGAGAGTTACGATCTCAAATACAAGTCAAGAAAGTACAGAGGTAATCACTCCTCTACTACATACCTTCCAGTTCTTGCATTTGTATCACTCAGAGTCCCATACACAGAGCAGCCCCTTCTCCTGGCATACTTGTGCTCCACACAGCAGGACAGATTCCTCACACCAGCCTCCCTAGCTTCTCCACCAAATCACCAATTATAGTTATAGTTGCAGCCTTCACCCCCTAACACAGAAAGACAGACTCCAGACATCTCAAAGGACTTGATGTCCCAGAATCCTCACAGCATGTCCCAGTGCTGTTGTAAAAACAAAACTCTTATCTCTCTGATCATGAAGCAGTGATCCAGAATCACTCTCCCCTCTGAATAGACCTGGGCTCAGACTGTGTATTTGTGCTATTAGACAAAGCACAACCCCACAATCAATGCTACAGGAAAAGTGCAGAAATAAAAATCAAGTATAACCACTTTACGTACCCACACATACTGAGATAGAGTGGACCAGCTTGTGCAGAAGAAAGGACTATACCTACCTAGAAACAATAATCTTTCCTACCTCTGCCTCACTTAAATTTTCTAAAACACTCATAACACCCTAACAGTGAACCTATATTAAAACAGGAATCTGGAAAATACTATTTACTGTTTCTTAAACATGAATGCAGAATGACAAAATACCCCCTGAGGAAGGGTTACCCTGAGACCTGAAGCATTGGGGTTTTTGGTGCTGCACTTTGTTAATAAAACTGTGAGTTTATACTTTAGCATTTTTGCTTTATTGTTTTTTTCCTGGACTGAGTTCAGTACTTTGTGTTTCAGATGGACACAACCAGCTCCACACCCTTGTACAAGGTGCCATGCCCATATTTATGAAGTTTTAGAGGAGGAAGTCATGATCCACAGTCTTGAAGGCCTTGGTAAAATCTATGAATGTTGCTGTAACATGGAGTCTTGAATCAAGGGCTGATGCTACAGTTAGTCATACTGCATACATATTCAGCTATTTCCAGATATTTTATGATATAGCTAAAGAGATTCTCTCTGGTGCCCCACCCCTCCCCAAGTGGTACTGCAGGCAGGCAGGGAATTTATCAGACGTATCACAGAAATGTCATGAAATATCAGACCATGTCTTTGGTTGCAACTGTAGGTCACTTGTGACTTCTACTAGCGAGATGCAAATGGGATGATAAGGCTGAAAGCTGGATTGTGCTTTTTCTGAGCAGATTGTGATAAATGATATTGTTCATCAAATCTCTCTATACTGTGTTTCCAGAAGTATACTGAGGGCAGATATGAGACATGTTGTTTGTTAGTTGTTTAGATCTGAGGGTGAACCTGAATTGACTTTTGAGTAGCAGGTTACGATGGCCAGCTTTCAAGGCTGTAGGCACTGGCAAGTGTAGTGGAAGATGATAAAAAGGATTGAGATTTGTGACATCATCTGTGTTGCAGCAGTGTCCAAATATTGTGTTTCACTACAATTATTTGAAATGATGAGATTCTGAGTAGTTTCAACATTTCTCCTTGATTGATGGACTTGAATTTAAAGTTTAGAGGTATAGTAGTTAAGGGCTGAGAAGAGACACTGGCTGGTGTTAGGCTGGATGACTGAGGTGCAGGGATGTAAGTAGCACTGAGGTTTGCAAAATGTTGGTTCAAAGCTTCTGTCACTTTACATTTTCCTGAGACAAGCATTTTATTACAGATTAAATTAACATGCAAATATGCTTACAGAGGGCTTTGTGGTTATTTGTGACTGCTCAATGTGGAGCCCATGCATCTTTTGTTTACATATGTCTTTTCATATGAATCTACAGAAGTGCTATAAGAATGGTTGCACATGCATTTTTATTGTACAAGAACACTGAACTTGAGAAGAGAGTTTGTGGTTCTGTAAGAATATAAGGCCACTCTTACATCCATAAGAGGTATTTTCTGTGGATATATTAATATATCATAGTTGATCAAGATTGCTCAATAACATTACAAATTAATTACCTAACTGTGCTCATTACCTTGCACAACATGCTCTTTTATTTTTTTATTTATTTATTAGAATATCAGAATTACAATCCTTTGAGTCATAGACTCATTTCCAAAGGCTCCTCATTGGATGGCAAATACAGACAAGACAGTACTACAGCAAAGACAACTTTACATAACTAGTTGGACGGTACATGTACAAACATTATTAAACATTATAATACATTGATGAGTACTTATACAGAATGTTAGCTAAGCAGTTACATAAATCTTTTGCAGTGCTAAGCAGTTACATACATCCTTTGCAGTGGAATAGTGCAGGCATTATAATACATTAGTGCGTACCTATACAGAGTATTATCTTGTTGGTTACATACACCCATTGCAAAGCAGTGGTATAGGCATAGACACAGTGATAGCTAAGCAGAATAACAAGAGAGCAGAGACATGATAATGGGCCCTGGTGGGGTTAAGTGGAGCAGTCTTGGGTTAGACTTTGTCTTGTGTGGGCCCACTTTACTAGTGACTGGGCTGTGGTTTGAAAATGGCAGTAGAACTATTGCGGACACATGCAGGTACAAGTGGCATAGAGGTGATTCTTGAAGGCCACTTTGAAAGGGCCAAACTTGGTGTGGGTAGTGACCGAGGATGGTAGGGCATTATACCAGGCAGGGGCCATGACTGGAAATGATCTCTGGGCAAGCATAATCCTGACCCTGAGGATGGCCAGAGTTATTTTGTCTGTTCTACATGTATGGACTTTGGGTGTGGTTAGAGGCAAGGAGGCCGACACTCCTGTGGGTGTATTTCCAAGGAAGTATTTTTTGGCCATAAGGCATGCTTGGAACTGGAGCCTTTCATCAAGGTTGAGGATTTGGCCATGGTTGTAGAGAGTGCAGGTGTGGGTCATGCAATCAGCCCCTGACAGGAGCCTGCAGGCTCTGTTGATGGATACTTTAATCTTGTTGAGAGCAGTGGTGTCAGTGGTGGTGTAGACCAGTAGGCCATAGTTGATCAGTGATGTAACAGATGAGGTGATGGCTAGACACTGGGATTCAGGGGGTAGACAGTCCCTGTGTCAGTAGAAGAGGCTTATTCATGCATTCATTATAGTTGCCAGTGTGCTGACGTGGCCGTGAAAAGTGAGAGCAGGGTCGAACATGATTCCTAGGTATTTATAAGATGAGACCTGTTCTAGGGGGTGGTGTGAGCTGGACAGGATTTTCAGTTGGGCATTTTTTAATTTGCATTGGTGGTGCACAAACAGCATGGTTTCAGTTTTTTTTTCTGGTTTAGTACTAGCTTGTGCTTGACAAACCATTGCTCAGCTTGGCTGAATGAGTGCTGCAGCAAGGCCTGTAGGTTGGCGGGGTTTGCATGGAAGGCACAGAGAACAGTGTCATCTGCATTTTGAGGTATCTTGCCAGAGTATGAGGTGGAAAACATATTTAGAAACAGGCTAAAAAATAATGGCCTAGGATGGAGCCCTGTGGGATTCCAGAGCAGGTGGAGCAGATACTGGATACAGTATTATTTATCCTGACGCATTGCGTCCTGGAGGTCAAACAGCTTGCAAACCAATTTACAGGACCTTAAGAGAGCCCAGTGTGCATCAGGGTGTTCAGCAGAAAAGGGTGGATAACCGTGTCAAAGGCCTTGGACAGGTCAATGATCACGGCCCCTGCCAGCTGTCCCTTGTCTAGGGCACAGTGAATGTAGTTCAAGAATTCAATGAGAGTTGTTGTTGTGCTGTCTCCGGCTCAGAACCCATGCTCCTCCACAAACAGCAGGTTATGAGTTTCAAGGTAATTGGTCAGTTGGTCTGCCTCTACCTTTTCCAGGGCCTTGGACAGTGGAGTAGGAATGGAGATTGGGTGGTAGTTCCCTGGGAGTAGTGGATCCCCACCTTTGTGGATGGGTGTTACAGCTGCATTTTTCCATTTGCTGGGGAACTGTCCAAGGTGGAGAGAACAATTCACTAGGGCAGTTAGTGGAAGAAACAGTGTGTCCAGGACCAGATGGAGGCATTTGATGTCTAGAGGGTCATTGAGGGGGCTGGTGCCATTCAGGGCCTTAATCAGGTAGGGTTCAGCTTTCCAAGGGGAGATAGTCCAGAGATAGAAAGGGAGGCATTGGGGGTGGGTCTTGGCTGGGTGTGGGGTAAAAGAAATTGGAAGGGAGCACAGAGCCTAGGTCCATAAAGTTGGAGTAGAGGGTAGCAGCAATTTGTTTTGGATCAGTGGTGACCGAGTCATTTATGGAGATCTGGGAGGGGGGAAGGGACCACAATTTCCCATTTTGTGTGTTTATATTATCCCAAAATTTGCATGATGAGCCTCAGGTGGCAGTCAGGGAGGCTCTGTAATGCTTGGCTTTTGCTTTGTGGATGGCCAAGGTACATTTGTTCCATTCTGCACAGTAGGCTTGCCTGTTTGTGGGTTTTCCTGATTCATTTGCCTTATTCCAAAGGTTGTCACAGTTCTTGAGCTGCTGTAGGAGGGATGGTGTAATCCAGGGGGCATTTTGCCGCTTGAGGTGGGTCTTATTTAGGGGAGCAAAGGTGTCGTTGGCTAGGGTGAAGGTGTTATTTAAATATTCTAGCACTGCTTCCACAGAGGTGGCCTGGTGTATAGGTGACCTGTTGCAGTGAGCTAGGTGATGCTTGAGGTTCATAAGACTGCCAGGGAGGAGGTGGCAATGAAGCATGGTGGGGGGGCAGGTTGCTTGGCCGTCCATGTAAAGACTACTGGGGAGTGGTCACTGAGGGAGTTAGGGAGGACCAAAACATCAATTTTGCCAATAACTTTATTTTAATTTTTATAAAAGCAACAAAAATACACCATTGAGTAATAGATATAAAAAAGATGGAGGTACACAGGTTGGTGTAAAAAAAAAAAAAAAGTGTACAAAAGCTACTATAATCTAACAATTAATCAGAAAAACTTAAACAATGAGAAACGAATAAAAGCCAAAAAATAATAAGGAGATATGTAAACACTCCCACCCACCCCACCCACAGCTATCCGTAACATTGGTAAAACCTGGAATATATGAAATTAATCTGAGAACTTTAGATCAGCTAAAGTATGAACAAGTGAGAGGAGGGATGAGATAACAGAGATGAGATAACACCAATGGAGGATGGAGAACCCCAATGGTGAGAGGAAACATTGATTAAATGGGACTTATGAGACCAAGGGTGACACAGTGCCACTTACCGTGTAGAAGGGAACTTGTCCCACAGACATTGGTTAAAGTCCTTCCAAAATTTGTCAAATTTGTGTTGACTGTTGGAGGCCACGTATACAGTCCTTTCAGCGAGTAGTGTTTATGAATACCTCCCACCATTCCTTAAAGGAAGGAATCCATATCTCCCGCCAGTGGCGTAATATCACCAGTTTAGTAACCATTACCACCAGTGCCATCTGGGCTCTAGAGGCAGTGCCTGGGATAAGGTCGTATCTCCCAAACACACAAATCTCTGGCAAAAAAAACTTAGAGAGATCTTTAAAAGGCCTCAATCCCCGCTTAACTAGATCCCATAACTCCCTACTTTTGGGGCATAACCACACCTTATGAAAAGTAGTAGCTAAAGAGCCACTACAATTCTCACAGGCTGAAGAACAGTTATTATTCCATCGGGACAACCTAGCAGGGGACCAATAAATGTTATGCAGTAATTTAAACTGGATTTCTCTTAATCTTTCCTGTTTAATAAAAACATACATGTCTGTCCAGATTTTCTCCCATACTAATTCCGACCAATTCAAAGACAAACTAACAGCCCAATGGAAGGGAATGGGAGAAG
Organism: Neoceratodus forsteri; assembly: GCA_016271365.2. Classification (NCBI taxonomy): domain Eukaryota; kingdom Metazoa; phylum Chordata; order Ceratodontiformes; family Ceratodontidae; genus Neoceratodus; species Neoceratodus forsteri. The sequence goes on from CM057449.1 coordinate 1,510,218,699, forward strand.
TGTAAAAGTCAGTCTTTTTAATGATACCTTGGTAAAGTTTAGAAACCAATTTACCTGATGAACAGGCATCGGACAAGTATATCCATAGGTCCCCTGCCAGGTTGGATCCCTTGCCATTCTTCAGAAAGGACTTGATGCAGCTTCTGATTTGAACCAAATTTAACATAGCTTGTGGTCTAACCCCAAATTTTACTACTAATGATGGAAGTGGGAGCAAAGCATCGCCCGCATAAAAGTCGGTAATACGAATTTTAGATGGGAATGTTGAAGCAAAGTGGTTTATTGGTTGGTTGCCAATTAGGAGGTTAAGGTTCTTTAAAAGGGGTTGAGACATATCGAACCGGGGGTTAATCTTTAAACAGGTATATAGTTGATGAATAGCCCTAATATCCCATCCTATAGGGTATTTCGATTTTATTCGGTATTTTAATCCATGGGGTATAGAGAAGGGACTCTAAATCTAACTTTAACCCTTTAACTATAGCTCTGTCTAACTCAAGACCTATGGCAGGAGTACTAATTTTTCCAGACCACAGAACCGCTCTAGCTACATGGATAGCTAAGTAATATTTAAAAAAATCCGGTAATTGTAGGCCCCCCAACTTGCGTAACCGACAAAGTTTAGAATAAGCTCTGCGTGGAGGTTTATTTTTCCAAATAAAGTCTGAGCAGTACCTGCATAGATTCTTAAAAAAAGACTTGGGAAGATATATGTTCAAGTTAAGGAGGGGGTAAAGAATCCTCGGCAGTACTACCATTTTTACAACATTGATTCTCGCAGAAAAAGACAGTGGCAGTTTCGACCATCTATCCAAATCTTCACTAATAGATTTAACTACAGGTATTAAATTCAGTTTGGCCAAGTCCTCTACGTTCTTGGAAATCTGAATGCCTAGATATTTGAATGAATTAGGTTGCCACTGTAGGCCTAGAGACACACACCAACTTTTCACAAGGGTGGCTGAAAGTGGAAAAAAGGTCGTTTTGGCGAGGTTCAATTTAAAACCTGAAAAACAACTAAAATTTTCAATTAGAGTGAGGGCTCTAGGTAGGGATAAAGTTGTATCTCTGATATGTAATAAAATGTCATCTGCGAATGCTGACAACTTGTGTTCCTGGTCTCCAATTTTAATTCCAAAAATCTGTTTATCTGTCTTAAATGCCCTAATAAGGGGCACTAAGTACAAGTTAAACAAATAAGGTGACAATGGACAGCCCTGACGGGTTCCCCTCTGCAACGGAAAAATGTCGGATATTAGGTTATTGCATTGTATTCTAGCAGTTGGACACGAATAGAGAATCCTAATTAGTTGTATGAATTGTTGGGGAAAGCCAAATCTAACCAGAACCTCGAACATATACTCCCATTCCACTCGGTCGAATGCTTTTTCCGCGTCCAAAGAAATTAAAGATGCGTCCTCATTAAAGATCTCCGAGGTTGACATTAAAAAAAACAACTTTCTAAAATGATCTGCCGAGGTTCGTCCCTCCACGAAGCCTACTTGTTCCATGCTAATCAAGTCTTGCCAGACACTCTTAAGTCTAGTAGCCAATATCTTAGCAAAAATTTTTACATCTAAATTCAACAAGGATATTGGTCTGTAATTACTAACAGAATCTGTGGGTTTCCCAGGCTTAGGTAACAGAATTATTCTGGCTTCGAAGAGAGACGCATCACTCACACCATGATCAAACCAAAAAGTAAATAGCTCACACAACAGCGGGGCCACTTCTGCTTTAAATAATTTGTAAAAAAGAGGTGAGAACCCATCAGGGCCCGCTGCCTTATCAGCTTTAAGTGAATTAATAGCAGATATGATCTCCCCTTTTGATATAGAGGATATTAATTTCACTTTAGAGTCTTGTGGGTTGGGGAGTGGTATTCCGTCCAGGAACCCGCATCTGTGATGACATAAGTGCAGTAGGGGGCTGGGTCGAGTATAAGTCTCTATAAAAAGAGACAAACGATTGTAGAATTCCCTTAGGGTCAGTAATCGTGTTGTCAGAGTCAGAGGATTTTAGGGCTGGAACCCATCTGGAAACAGCCTTACGTTTTAGCTGCCATGCCAGTAATTTCCCGGCTTTACTACCCTGACCCAAATATACCGCCTTAGATATAGATAACCTGCTAACAACCTTATCGTTCAAAGCCCCCACATAACATGCTCTCACTGTGGCCAGCTCTTGTTCTTGGTCACTAGTCCTCGAGAGCCCCGGTATAGCCTCTAATTGCTTGATCTTTGTAAGATAGTTGGATAACTTCAAATTATATTTAGCTTTCCTCACCGATGCTATTCTAATTAACTCACCCCTCCATACTGATTTAAGGGCGGCCCAGGCCTGGTCAGTGTTTGGGATCATACCCCAATTAAATTTAATAGATTCTATCAAAAAGGTACGAAAACGTTTAAGCGTCTGAGCATCTTTAAATATATTGTTGTTTAGGGCCCATGAGTAAGATCTCTTCGGGATGGAGGACGGAGCCCAAACAATTTTAATTGGAGAGTGATCAGATATCACCCTTGGGAGATGCTCAGCCTTCTTTATCTCGGAGACAACCTGACAATTAACTAAAAAGTAATCCAGCCTAGAAAGGGACTTATGAATCGGTGAAAAAAAGTGTAATCGCGGATTGTTGGATTGAGTAGCCTCCATGGGTCTGTCAGGCCTAAGAAAGACTTGCATTCAGCCAATGCCTTTTGTGCCACAGCAGGAAAAGGTTTCCTGCAGGTCGATCTGTCTAGTTTATTCGACTGAACAAGGTTCCAGTCTCCCCCCAAGATAAGCGGCAACTCCTTAAAGGGAGAAACAGCCAGATTGGAGAAAAGAAGGGTCTCAATATTGGGACCATAAATTGATCCCAAAACTAGGGCTTTCCTCCAAGCTTGCCTGAAACTATAATATATCTACCATTCGGATCGGCAATTGTGTCTGAATGTACAAAAGGGACCCCCCGGGCTATCAAAATACTACACCCCGGCATGAAGAAGTATACCCCGCCCCGAACACTTGGCCTACCCATTTTTTCCTAAAATATGAAAGATGGTCTGAAAGGACATGGGTTTCCTGCAAAAAGACAATTGCTGGTTGATAACGGTCTAAATGGTTTAGGACTACATATTTTTTATGATTATCCTTCCCCCCCTTGATGTTCCAAGACATAAGATTCAGGTTAAGTGCCATTAATCGATGCTTGCCCATGAGACAATGTATGGATAGCTGCCCCTCCCCCCCAATAAACCAAAGAAAAAAGAACCATACCTGTCCCACCCCAACCCCCACAACCCCATAAAAGATCTGCCCCTACTAAACCCGTAAACACCCGCCCCCCAGGCCCGAAGCCAACTCCTCTTGCACTGATCCAAAGTGCGCTATAGAGGTCGGGCTCCCTACACCTCTCTTTAACTTAAATCAACAACAATTCAAGACTTGCAATCCTGCAAAAAAGAATTGGTTAACATCCCTTACCCCAAAACAAATAATAAATTGTCAAGATTAAACTGATATGTTAGGGTCATCATTACAATAGGAGGACCATTTATAAAATCATATATAGGATTATAAACTAAACACTCAGAGGCATAATCCCCCTCCAATGCTTCCTGAATAGGAGGGGAAATAGAAAAAACCACAAGGGTTAAGCTGGCCCTGTTATATAGAAATCCCCTGACTGTTAAGGCCTCCCCACCCTCTCCTGATACCACCATATCAGATGATGGCAAATAATAGCCCAACAAGGAACAGCAGCGGCCCATTGAGCATTGCCACAGCAGAAGTGGCCAGCAATACAGTGGAGAGGTGGAGGGGACGGGGGATAGCCTTATATTCGGCAGGGCCAAACAACACGCTGGACCTTCCTAAAATGCATTTACTCCGCCCTGCCTAATACTTAGGATATGCATCTAGGGCCAAATAGACCTACTATCGCCAAGTCAAGGCAAAAAAATTAAGAATAAGCCTGATTAAGGCAACCCCACAATTATTGTAACTTCAGAACTCTGATGGCATAACAGCAATTTAACCTCCTCCTGGGCAAAACCGAAGTAAAACTATTTATAAGAAACTGATATAACATGTATAAGTCCGACAGTTCAGCTCGAACTAAAATATCCATCCTGGTATGTTACTTTCTGACTATTCTTCCCCTTCCTCTTTACCCTTTTTCCTTTTTAGTAGAGCCCGTGGAGCCTTTATATTGTTAACCAAAATAAAGTTCACAGTTCCATATATTGACGTGACAGACCAGACATATTATGTCTCGTAGAAACTAGGCCCACTAGGTCAGCATAAAATGACTCATGACTCAGCCTTTGGCAAACAAGTCTGGCATCAGTGTTCCGAGTGAATTCAGAGCTTCTTCCACAGATTCATATCGTTTCGTCCCCTCCTTAGTGGTAACCTCAAGCTTTGCTGGATATAACATATGGTGGTGAATCCCTGCCGCCCACAACTTCGAGGTGACGGGGCGAAAGGAGGCCCTGGTCTGCCTCATCTTCCATGTCAGGTCGGGGACTAGGCGATGCTTGCTACCCTCCCATTGAAAGGAAGATAGTTTCCTAGTCTCTTTTAAAATGTGTTCCCTGTCCAGGAAATTAAGCAGTTTGAAGATAATGGGTCGTGGTGGTTCTGTCGTTGGTGGTCTAGCTCTTAGGGCTCGGTGCCCCCTCTCAATAATGTATTCTGGCCCATTTGGTGAGGGGCCTGCAGATTTCTTCAGCAGTTTTTGTAAAAAAAGCAGCATGTTAGTGCCTTCTTCCCCCTCTGGTAGACCAAGTAAAACAAGGTTGTTGCGCCGACTGCGCCCTTCAAGGTCGTCCACTCTTTCTTCCAGTTTGGCCACAGCTTTCTTAGTATCAGTAATCGTAGGTTTAATTTTGTCTAATGCTCGCTCCACAGACGAAATGCGAGCCTCTGAATCTGTCACCCTATGTGCAAGCTGTGTAAGGGCTGGTTTAATATCAGCCATTTCGTCTACCAGTTTAAATAGTGCCTCCTTAATGATAGCTAGATCACTCCTGATGTTGCCGTCTGAAGTACCCTCTTCCTCGGTACTTAGTGAGGTGTTACGGCGAGGCCGCTTCGCTTCTGACTCCTGATCGCCGCCCTGCATTCCTCCCCAGATCAGAGCTCCGGAAAGAAATTTAGCTCCACCGACAACTAAGTTAGATGCACAGAAGTGTAAAAATGAGGAGGTTAGGTGGACGAAAAACAGCAGGATTGCCGGTTTGGTGCGGGAGCTCCGGTAAACAGCAGCTACCCCTTCATAGATGTCACGTGGTCCCCCCAAAACATCAATTTTATGCAGGCGGTTAGTTAGTACAATGTCCAGCAAGGTTTGCGTCCCAGTGGCTGAGTTGTACCTTGTGGGTTGGGTCACCATCTGGTGGAGGTCAAGGGCTGAGAAGGCATCTTTGGAGGTGGTTGTGGATGCAGCCAGCCACTTTAGGTTCAGGTCACCCAGAATGATGTGTTCTGACTTGTGGTAGAGGCTTGCCATGTATTCCACCAGTGAGAGAAGAGCATGGGTTTGCTTGCGGGGTGGTATATAGGCCACAGTGATTATGATAGGGGCCATTGAGGGGTCTGGTGAGACCTTTACGGACATGGCTTGGGCACTATGATCTAGTGTAGGTGGGGGGATGGCTTGTGCTAGTAAGGAGTCCTGCAGGTATATTGCACATCCTCCGCCCCTCTTGCCCACTCTGTCTAGTCTGAAGAGTGAGTAGCCTGGAAGGGAGATGAGGGAGTCAGGAATTTTCTTTGAGAGCCATGTCTCAACCATTGTGAAGATGTCAGATTGGTGCCTGGTGACCCAGCATTTCAGTGCAGCCATTTTGTTTAGTATGCTGCATTTGTTCATGAACCCTATGCAGAGGCCCGTGGTTGGTTGTGGGCACATTGGCTGTGGGTGCATTGGCACACAGGGGCCTGGGCCTGTGTTGGGGGTGGATGTTTTTGGATAGTAAAGGGAGGAGGGAAATAATTCTAACTAATGGGCAGTTGTCTATTCGTGTGGCAGTGCGTTACACTTTTAGCGCCATGCATGGAGATGATGCAAGGAATAGCGATCAAGTGGATGGTGGGGATCGCAGGGGAGATTGGTGGCCATAGTGAGCAGGGGTACGACTGCTGGAAAAAGAGTGTCTCATGTTCAGGGAATTAAAGTGTTTAATTCGTCAGGAGTACTGCATTGATCTATAATGATCAAGAGTATCTGGAACAACACGGTTTTGTAGGGAAAACAGTGTCTCATTCACATGGGGAAAGAAGTGTTTACCTAGTGGGGAGTACACTCCACTGATCTATAATGGTCATCGAAGTATCTGGATGGTTTAGAAGTAAACAGTCTCCAATGGCTAAAAATAATGACATGGTGTGTAACATTTTAGAAATATTTGCTTCAATAAACTTCAATTACTTTTGCAATAAACAGCTTATTGATGGATGCATTTGTGTGTTTTAAATAATTAGGTCTCCCCTGTCACTCTATCTCTCACTGATATTGTTGTTTCTAATTCAGAATATGAAGTATATACTATTTCATTGCTTTCGTGACTGAAGAAAAGTTTATTTGATTATTTTATATCCCAGTTTTATTATAAATGTTTATCAAATGGTTAAAAAATGTCAAGGCTCCTGATTGGCTGAAAGAGATTTTCAGCTGTGTACTTAACAGGACATACCCCTACAACCGGCACTACTTGTGCCCACCTGAGCCCCACAACATAAACAAATCAGTGTGCTAGTCTCACCCAAAGTCATGTCAGCTTGGCATCAGCACTGTAGAAAACCTACAGACCATTGCCGACCCCAACCCCCCCCACACACACTATTGCTTAATGCACCTAGGTAGACATACAGTTTGACAAGATTTTTTTAAAGCAAAATCTGACATCTGCTATTTTAAAATCTGATGGCAATGAAGAAACCAAAGCGTGCACTATAAGTTTCAAATCCTGCTTCAGATCCAGCAGTTCTTCTTTAGTGATCCAGTGAATAAACATCAGCTTTAAGCAGGTCCGCCGGCACAGTGGTTGGATTTCCGCTCGCGACGCCAGCGACCCAGGTTCAGGAACGAGCCTGGAAGTTGGCCGGCCGGGGAAGAGGACTTCAGCATCCTAAGGACTGCTCGTCCTCTACAGGGGGAGGGGGGAACCAGAGCTTGGCTCTTGTCTGGCCCAGGGTGGAGACCTGAGGTATAGCAAGCCCGACGTTCAACAGAGGGGTGACATTCCAGATATTGGCGCTTCAGTGCCTTGATGTCCGGGGACATGGCACGCTGAAAGAACATCGGAAAATAACTGCACAGCCTCCCAGTAGACCGAGCACCAGGCCCCAACCTTCAATGCCCCTACCGGCCCACAGACAGAGTTCTGATGAAACATAGATGCATCTGGGAGTAAGGGCACCTACCCCATACCTGCCTGGGGGCTACAACCACAGCTCCATGGGGAATGGACTGCACCAGTCACCAGGTAGGTGGGCGAAGGCTGAAAAGGCCTTAAGTGTCTCCTGAAGAGAGGAGAGCTGCGAGGAGAGGGAGTAAAAAAAAAATCAGCTTTAAAATAAAGGCTCACTGCACTTTTTGGGAAACTAGTTTATTATGGTGAACCCCGCAGTGACCAGCCCAATGAAACCACAGTGATCCAAGCAGCCCACTGATACCACAACGATAGCTCACTACAGGGGCTATTCAAGGTCATGCTCGCTATCAAATGGGTTGCTTGGTTCCAGACAGTCACATAGGGCACTCATCCACATAAACCCTACTGAAAGTACAAAATAAAAAATATGAAGAACCTTAAAGTAGACTAGTTTGACTGTCTGTGTCTTTCAGTGCTGACAGCGATCTCAACAGCTCACCGAAGAAGCGGAAGTAGCTGTTTAGCAGTTGGCTCACTCACTCAACTGTGCTCAATAAATTAAAATAAAGGTATCATCTCTCCCCTTTTCAAAGCATGCACAATACTAAACATAGAGAAGAAAACCACACACACAACGAAAACACAAATGACAACTCAAGGGGGGGCCTAAACTGACTTCACTGGCCAGCTCAATCAACCTTGTTAAGAAATGTTCTTCACAGACTATTGTCTATGTCAAACTGGCTGATCGCTGTGCCACTGGGGTATGTAAAGAGGGAGAGGAGAATGCTGCATTACCAGTGTATGAACATTTGGAAGACAACCTTATCAGTATCTGTGTGTATGTGGGGCAGAGAGGGGCACCATGCAGAGGACATCACACTTCATAGAAACTACAGAAATAAGAGGGACTATTTTACTACTTCACATACTAAAAGCTCAATTTTAAAATATTTTGCCATGATTTTGCTCTTTTTTTTCTTAGTTACTTGGGGGCCCATTTTACAAGCGCAATAACACACTTCAAAGTGTGGGTTATCTTTTGATAAGAGTATGCCCAGGTGCATAAGGCACTTGGCTCACGTGCATCATGTCTTATAGCACACCTGGGCATGCTCTTATCTGGAGATAACCCACACCTCGTCATGTGTTATTGCTTGCAAAAATGCTGATTTTACAAACACAAGAAGAGTAATGATGTACACATTCAGGAAGCTTAGTGAAGTGTGATAAATGTATTCTCTCTCTCTCTCTCTCTCTCTCTCTTTCTCTCTCTCTCTCTCTCTCTCTCTATTATTTATATATATATATATATATATATATATATATATATATATATATATAGTAGCACAGTAGTGCTACCATAGTTAGGATGAGAGCCATTTCTATGTTAAACCCAAATTTTGCACTCTTATAACTTTGCAACTGTTTGAAGGATTTGCCTGAAATTTGGAATACAAGATCAAGAACCATAGGCCTTGGGATCTGCCAAGCTTTGTACTGGTCGGATATACAGTTGCGGAGTTATTAAGCGTGATCTGTGCGCATGTTTATGCTTTTTCTGGAATTCTACGGTCGCGCCTACAGGTCGTACGGTTTGTGCGACCGCCCAAAATCTTCAGGGAACATGTAGCAGGGTCCCTGATGTGTCTTTCAAAGATTTGGTGAAAAATATTAAATGGTTCAAAACTTATTCAAAAAAAAATTTCCCATTATAAGTCAATGGGAAAAGTTAACAAAAAGTTTGACAGTGTCGCAAATGCACTTTTTACTGTCACAAATGGCCCTGTTACTGTTGCAAATCCACCATCTTGTTTTCAGTTAGTGATCAGAAAAATGCTTGGCATTTAAATTTGGGACCCTCTAGCAACCTAATTCTTTTTGTATTCACCTAGTCGGGCCCTGGGGATGCTAGCCATGTCTTTATTTTGGGGTAAAACACCCCAGAAATATGTTTTTCAGATTTCTGGAAAAAGTACTTTTGCAAAGTAGTGTTGCACCCACAAAAGTGTCGCAAATTATTTGAGAAAGCTTTCGCAAATTGCGACACTACTTTGTGACACTATGCCCAAAATAACAGTAATTCTTTGGCACTCCGATGCAAAAGAACGGTTGGGAGTTTTGGGCTGAAATTTGGATGGAACGCAGATGACATCTTACAGATGTGCCTTTCAGTGTTGTATTGAAACAATATTACACGGCGGCAAAGTTACAGCACTCCAAAGTTAATATTTTTCCCATAGGATAACATTACGGTGCCCAACGACATTACAGGAATCCTTTGGCACCCTGCTGCAAAATAACGGTTTAGTCTTTTTCCTGAAATTTGGAGGAAGACAGCCAACAGCCCACAGATGTGTCTTTCAGTAGTTTGGTGAAAAATATTAAAGGGAGGCAAAGTTATGGCAGTCCGAACTTCTTTTTTCCCATAGGATAACATTATGGCATTCGCCGCGCCTTTCAGGGCCTGTATCTTGGAAACAGTGCGAGATATGGACTTTTCATCAGAAAAGCACTTAGCCCCCCAATGGGGGCAAAGTACAAAATTAGCCAGGACAGTTGTAAATCATACAACTTTTAAATTTTTTTTCTACGTCATACGGTTCCTGAGATATAACCTATTTAGTATTCCAAGTTCTCATTTTCTGCTCCGACACTCATTATTATGCATACATTATTTGTACTCAGTGTCTCTCTATGCAGGTTTTGGGGAAAACCAGCCTGTGCGCTTACATTACTGTTACTGTTGCCCTTTCCGCTTGCGGTTACGTACCTGTTTCACTTACTGTTGACGTCTGCGTCACTATGTGTGTTATCCTTTGCGTTTTCATTTGTGCTTGCGTTTCTGTTATTTTTTGCCATTTGTGTCTACAGTACTGTTTCTCTTTTTGTTTTACTTAGCGCCACCATGCCCACCGAAATTTCCGTTTGCAGGCACCATGTTACTACGTGACAACACATCACGTGGCAGACCATTCCCGTCTACGCCACCGTGTGTGTTACCCTTTCTGTTCTCATTCACACTTGCATTACCATGTGCACCACTGTTAGCACTTCTGTTTGCATTGCTGTTCCTGTTAATATGCCACAAGACATCATGTGGTGGGAGCTGATCAGAAAGCTCAATTTCTGAGACCCTTTTTAAAATTAAGTAATAAGGCATGAGAAGGGGTTATGTTAATGGTCTGTTAATCACATTCTAGGGGTGTACTGTGGCAAGAGGTGTGGGCGAGTGCTACATGTCCCTACAGGGTGATTAACTGACCATTAACATAATTCTTGGGAGTGACTTATTGCTATTATAATGAAACATGTTTTTAAGCAGTGTTAAACCTTGTTCAGTATATTGTTAACCTCTTCATGTATGGTAATAAAAGATTAACATAAGGCTGTTAGGATGTTTGCAGCCAATTAGAAAGCTCAATTTAACACATCACGTGGCAGACCGTTGCCGTCTGCAGCACCGTGTCCGTTACCCTTTCTGTTCTCATTTGCGCTTGTGTTACCATGTGCGCCAATGTTAGTGCTTCTGTTTGTGTTGCTGTTGCTGTTACTATGACACAAGACATCACCAGCAGGGTCAGGTAGGCAGTGGAGCAACCAATGGCAGACAAAATTAGGTAGTACATTGTAATTGTAGATGCAGATGACAATATAGATGGATTTGTAAACTGAAGCATACTGTATACGCTCAGCTTGTATATGTATCATTGTGTTCTGTTCCATATACTGTTTGCTTCCTGGGTCACCCCTGAAAAAGGGACGTCCGGGGCCCTGTGGGCCTACCCGGTTATCAAAATTCAATTAAGCAATAACGCATGATGCAGGGTTATGTTAATGGTCTGTTAATCACCTTCAAGAGGTGTACTGTGGCACGAGATGTAGCTGAGTGCCATATGCCCCATATGGTGATGAACTGACCATCATCATTACGTTTGGTAATGCCTCATTGCTATTATAATAAGAATTTTTTTTTACACTGTTAAAGCTTGTTCAGGAAATGGTTAACCTCTTTGTGTATGTCAATAAAAGATTTACATAAGGCTGTTAGAATGTTTGCAGCCGTTCAGAAAGCTCAATTTCTGAGACCCTTTTTATAATTAAGTAATAAGGCATGACAAGGGGTTATGTTAATGGTCTGTTAATCACGTTCTCAGACTCTTTTAATAATAAATAAATAAAGATGGGGAATTTAAGTACACATAGTAGTGACTGCATCCTAAGTGTATAGTCACAGCTGTGTACTGTTGGGTGCTGATGTGCGGCACCTTGGTACAGTGATAATGACTGTATAGGCACAGGAAAAGTAAGTACATTGCTGCATATGCTATGATACTGACTGTACATCATAGGCACCAAACAAATTGATGGAGGTATAGTTGTAGCACTATTAGTTAACATTGATTTGTATGCTTAAGTCAGACACACTCATTTTTATGTCATAATGGTATTTTAAGTAAAGAGTCGACACAGGTGGTTATGGTTTTAAAAAATTTATTGCCAATTTGTCAAATGGAGAAAAGGGCCAATCAAGACTGAAATTTAGTTAACAGAAGCAGTCTCACAATACAATCTTTGCATGTGAGTAATCATTGCTCATCATATATGTAAATGTGTAAGAATAATAACAACTGTATAATATGGATTGGAGTAAGTATGTGATATTATAGGAAACTAATTGGGTGTTGTGTGTTTCTAGTGATGTTTCACTACTCACTACTCTTTATGTGAGGAAGTACTTTCTGACATTCAACCTGGAATTCTAATAGTCAAGCTGAAGCTGTGGCGCTTCATTATATATATATATTTACTATTGTACGTGAAGAGAGTTTGTTAAAAAATGTAATGTTTTTGTAAAATGGTTGTATGTCATAATTATGTGTAGTGCATTACTTGTGTGATATGTAAATAAGGCAATGTCAGTAGGTTGTAAAGTGTGATTACACACATGATACACAAGTGTTTTGTTGTTATTGTGTGACTGCTAATGTGGATGTTCCTGGGGTGGACAAAAAACCATATGCTGACTGTCTAAGTAATACAATATAAAAAAATGTTAGTTCTGTGACATTAGATTGGTGTTATTTAATTATATGTCACTGAATAGGCGCAAATGGAAAACTCCCACCCGACCCCTCAATTGAGGCTATCATAAATATTGTCAGGAACAGGTATGCAGTGTGTTGTGATCAGTAACAGTGTCTGATTTACAATTGCCAATATTTTTTACATATGTTAGAATTACCTATGTGACAAGTTGAGAAAATAGAATATTCTTACATGAACAAATGACATTGTTTCAATTCTTACATTAGCTTCTATGTAAATACTTAACTTGTAAATATTAAGACTGTGCATGATATGCATTTTTTAACAAACTTATGGTTAATTAGATGTAGCTAGTATAGTGATGAATAAAATGTTGAACATTCAGTTGTACTTTAGTGTTAGACTAGTACTTTTAGTACAAATATTAAAGTAGTTATTAACTATGTACACCTGAATACAAATCTTTATATTATGTACAAGTAATTACAAACACATGTAAAAGTCAGTAAATAATATTCTGCAATTGGTTAGTATTTACAGTTGCATAATTGAGCTTCTTGCATTATCAATAAAGGTAGTAATTTTTACATATGTACAGTACTAGTATTATGCATGAAGGTGGGATAGTTCTACACTTTTGCATGGTGAGAGAATGATGTTGTCTATATGTCAAGAGTCAATAGACAAATTGAAGTGTTGATAGACAGCTTGTGACAGAGTGGAATGTTTGGTGAATGGTAGAAGTGTTGCTCAGTTATTTACGATGATAACTGAGAAGTTCTCTTTGTTTGCAAAGAGTAACACTTTATAACTCATATCAATTTGTTGTTATGTATGAGTTGATACATGAATAATTAAAGATATGTACAGAGGAGGACAGCAGTAAGGCCTCAGTTTTTAGATGTACAATGTTTGATAGACATGTAATCATGGTTTCTCTAGTGACTGTGAATATTGTTGGTGCCGATTGAAGCCACTACAATTTTCATGTAGTCACTGATCCACACAAGATCTTACATGTTACAGTGTATGAAATGTCTGTCAGAGTAGCATTTTGTTGAAATGCTATGTTTTATTCAGAGTCGTACGTTATACAACATTGTAATGAGGTATGAATGTTTCTGGGACAAAGTAGTCATGTTAAAAATGCAACATGTTTTGTCCTATTCTTCTGAAATATGAAGGTTATCATAATTCTTCAATATTAGAAGATGTACATTTTTTAAGTGTCATGGCAGTCTCTGTTTAAAACTGCTTGTAGAGTCGTCACACTCTACCCATCCACTTCTGCACCTTAGTAAGGAGGTGTAATGCCCAGAATGCATGGATTGGCCATGGTGATAGATTATACTGTGAGTGTCAAACACTGATTGGTTGAAGACTATTCTACCAGCTGTGTAATCTGTGATAGGAGTATCAACTCTGAGCCTGTTGGAGTCAAATCTGTGCAACAAAGGCAACAAATATTGAGATGAACTCCTGAGACGTATGGACTGAGTGCATCTGCCTCCACACCTTCCACAGGCATGACTACATTCAGCATTGGTGAATAGCTGTCGAAATTTGACACTTTTGGTTTGAGGGACAAAGAGACTAATCCAAAGCATGTCTTGTGTGGTTTCACGCTGTGAATGGCCACATGAAACATATACATATTTTGTTACAAATGTTACTGTGAAGTACTGCCGCATTGGGGTGCCGTCTTCATCCAGGTTGTTTATGACAGCCATCATAAACTCAGTAGTGTCTTGCTGTATGTCTGCAGCAAATGTACTACATCCAGCATATGTAGCTAACACCTGTTGTAGTGGTGTTCGTGACTGTGCATTGTTACACTGGTCAGAAGTCATGTTGATAATCTGCTTCAAAGCGTTTGATAGGGGATTGTCTTGTGAAGCAGATATTGCCTGCACAAAGTGCGGCATGTGTAGAAAAACTTGCATAGCTGAGTTAGCATAGCAGTTTACTCTGGTGCAGTTGTCAAAGACTGGTATAGCAGCTACACCAACTGATTTCTGATGAATTGCTGGCTGTGAATGTTTACTTGAAGTTGTGACCTTTGTTGAACTCTTTTTTGTTGAATCACTTCTGGAAGCTTGTCACTGTTTGTTGATACCTGTAGCTGTGACTGAATTGTGTGAGACAGACAGATATGTAGGCAGTGGTATTAAAGACATTTGTGGCTGATGTAGAGTATGTAACCTGTTGTATTCAAGAATACATCGCTTGTCAGCTCATATTTTCTGAGATGCTATAGTAATAATGTGCAACCCAGAAAGGTTGCGTACACATGAAAGTGCCACGTAGCTCATGCCATCCTTGAAAATGTCTGTACCTATGTCTACCATTGCTGAATCCAAACTCAATCCCTGAGATTTGTGGATGGAGACAGCATATGCAACACATAATGGAAACTGTTTCCTGTTTACATAGACATCCTTAAAAACCTGGAATTTTAAGTAGGTTCGGTCTATGTGTACAGAGTGTTCCATGTTGTCAAAGTGAACTACAAGTGTCTCGATATATGTCTTCTGGACATTGTAGACAAAATCAATGATGTTTCCCATGGCACCGTTTACCATGCCTCGTTCTACATCTAGATTACGTCGCAGCATGATACGTGCATTCTTACAAACTGTGAGAACAGCTTCTAGGCCGGCTGTGCGTGAAACATCTGACTGCAGTTCACTTAGTTGTTCAGTCACCTTTGCTACTAGTTTTTGACTAAGAATAACGCCATCAACTGTATCAACCGCATGCAGATTTACAATCTCTTGGTTTTCTCTCTGCAGCATTAGATTGTTGAATTCAGTGCATTTCTTTAGTCATGGCATAAGACACTCTATGTGTCTGCCAGTAGAGTATATATCGCTGAAGACATGACATGCTGTTTCTATGCATGCAGTATCTACTGTGATTCTCTGATCATTTAACATACAAACATGTTCTGGTGATAGAGAACCTGTACGAGCTTCATCTAAAAGTGATTTGTAAGCTAGATCACCACTTTGGTGCATGTTCTCAGACAACTCAACATAGGTAAATAATTCCCATATGTTATAGCCTGCAATGCAACCGAGGATATTCTTAGCTTGTTTGGCAGTTAGAGTTGTAAATACATGCTCTGCATTGACTGGTGCAAGCTGTAAAAGGTCTCCCAACACTAGTATACTTTTGCCACCAAATGGCATTCCATCGTCAGTACCTAAGATCTGCTGTAGACATAGATGAATACAGGCAAACATGACATTGGAGACCATGCTGGTTTCATCAATGTTGAGTAACTTCATCTTTGTGAACATGGAACGGAGCTGAGATGCAACCTTGAATGACAGTTTACGATACTCTCCAGTTCTCCCATGTTCCACTGGCAACATAAAGAGACGGTGTAATGTAACTCCTCCAATGTTGTATGCTGCTAGTCCTGTGGGAGCAGTTACAGCAACAGACATTGAAGAGCCGGTCAGGCTCTGTACTTCAGCAGTGATGGCTTCAATGAGGAAACTCTTTCCTGTGCCAGCTGAACCACTAACAAACATTAGTAGTGGCTTGTAGTCAGTACAGTCACATTGTTTGTTTCATGTAGTATCCATGTTGGACAGCTTCAACTACTTGAGAGTGAGTTGTATGCTGCAGCTGATTAGTCTTTCTCTTAAGTCAGCTGGGTTGACCATGGGTGTGCCATGTTCCATGGCTGTCTCAATTCTGACATTAACACTTCTGGGGCATTTAAGAGCAGAGGTCACCTAGAACACCTTGTCCTTCTGGATCAAGGTTGTCTTGTGAACTAACTGGGTGTCTTCCTGAAGCAGCTTCTCTGCCTTCTCAAGCTGTTCTTTCTCAGCTTCTAGTCTCTGTATATATGTCTGTGAGTATTCAGTTTGGAAAGTCTCATAAGTGAGATTGAACTGTTCTTCGAATGTGTCACAGTCACCTTTTAATTCAGACTCACTAATCCAGGGTCTAAATAGGAATAGGAGAGCAAAGTAGTAATGTTCTCTGCTCTCTGATGTGCCTAGATGCAGTTTACAGTGGTCTATGAGCCATGGCTTGTGTCTCTTTACGAGACAGCCATCTACTCCATTGACCTTGTAAATCTGGCGTGTTGAGTCAGGTGCTACATCTGTCTTGTAGTCATACCACTTAGCCATCTGAAAGAGACAAATATCATTCATGATGTTATGTCTACATGGGTAGTATGTGTCTATCAGGTTATTCTTCAAGATATGTTTTGAATAAGGTGTATTGGCAGCGAGCTCCTCAATTTCGGCATGAGGAATCAGTACACGTTTCCTTTTCTCTTTGTAGTTTACACTGAGAAAACATACAGCATCAGACTTCCTGTACAGATGTGTACCCATTAACCGGTCACTGGCTTCGTAAGCTCCACATTCTCTGTGTGGAAGAGTCTTCAAACCCAATGACCAGAGCTGAGATGTCAGGCTTTTGCTTGAACTGGCAATATCTTCCCAAAGATCTTGCAAGCTAGTTTGTTCATGTTTGGTTATGTACGAAGTGATGTACCGAACCAGGGCCAGTGAGTTATCAGCTACAAACTGAACATCTATGTTTGCTTGCCACATTAGGAGAAGAGTTGGGTTGTAGACATTGATATATACCTCTTTTTCAACTCTGGGTAACTTGTATACCCTCTTGGTTGATTTTGCCTTCAAGTGGTGTCACATTGCTGAGAATAGGTCATTCATGGCACCATCCTGACAAACTCATCTAGGAAATTCAAAGCAACATCGTGTGTACCAATTAGATTTGTTCTTTAATACTCAACGGCAATATTTTGTGCAAATATGTCGCTGGAACTTTTGTACCAACTTCCATAGTGTAGGACTGTCATACTTGTCTGGAATGTGACAAGTGATATATTTTTTGATGAATGCTAGTACTTCTGCTGCTTCATGTTCACCAATGCGTGGAGCATCCTTGATCCACAATAACATATGGATATGAGGGGCACCTCGTGCTTGATATTCTGTCCTCCAAAAGTAATGTTTCGCAATACCTAGAGAAGGATTGTCCTTTGACAAAATGAAAGTCAGAATGTCAGGGAACCACTTGTGAAAATGTCTTGTGACAAACACAGGATCAAGTGAACACATTTCTCCGACTGTCATTGATGAGATGCCATCGACATCAGAATTTGCCCACTTTAACAGTTCAATGAGCTCATCCCAGGCATATTCAGCACAACTAAGTGTGACAAACCACATGGCGGCACCATACTCTTGCACCATTGTCATCACTTCAGAGTGTCTGCGATACCAATATTCTTTGGTGCCATGGAGACTTGAAAGTATGGAAGACAGATTCACTTGCACATTTTCATCTTTCTGCTTTAATTTCTCTAGAAATTGAGCAGCTGTTATTCCATCTTGTGAACTTGTTAGACGAATGGTATGTGCTATAGATGCAGACAGAATGCTAAGTTCACTCTCCCAGAGGAGATGGAACAGGTACTGTATGTTACATCTGAATTTGCCATCTTTGCTGAGGATACGGTTAGTGCGATACTCAGCACCCTGTACACGTACTTCTCTTTCATCTAGACATCCGCCTGACCCTTTTGGAAATAGGTCTGGGAAACAGTGTGCTTCTAGTGTTGCCTCCCAAATGCTGACAGGCTGACCTTCCACCTGCTTCATTTGATAGAGATCAATGTTGTCTCCTAATGGATCTCTGCCATGTAGTGGGTGAATTGTGTACTGTTCATACACATTGTCACTTGTCTGTACACTGACCTTCTCAATGATTGGCTTACTTTTTTCTAATAGATCATGTTGCACAGAGAGACTGGCCATCTGATCTATGTCAAGGTCTGTATAAAAGGGATTGTTACTCTTTAAATAAGTAAGAGCAAGCTTTACCTTTTGCACATTGACATCTTGCCAGATGACCTTGGCCTCTGTTGGCACACCATTTACAAAAATCACCAAGCTATTTTCACTTGAGATTGCTTGAACATTTTCCTGTAGAGGAAGTGGTAGATACATCACAGAACCCTTTAGAGAGCTAACAAGCTCTTTCTGTGAAATGTTCCGTGTCTTTGTGTTCAGACGTAGAATTGTTTGGAATGGTTTCATTGTCTGAATTAGAATTCATTCAAACATATTTAATGTTGAAATCTCACTTGGTGTAACATCTGTTTCCATGTTATTCAGCATTGACCTTGCTGGCAAAGTGTTAGACTTCAGTTTGGAAAAACAGTGTTTGCATAGCACAATGGTGTTTTGTAAGTGAAAGTCAGATTTCAGCAGCAAGAATGCTGCCAGACGGAACCACATGTCATTGTATAGTGACAAGGTTTCTAGGTTGACTGTGACTGTTTGTTTTGTGTAACACAAACGGTTGCATGACACACATACAGAGTCAAACTTCTGAGACTTTGCAACCTCAAACTTAGCAATTTCTTTGCCGTACTGTCTCAGAATGTCAGTTTCTAACACTGAAACAGATTTTTCTGCAGAAGTGTTACACTGAAAAATTGTTGTTTCTGGTACAGAAGTAAAGTGTTGCAGTTTTTTTAGGACTGTGATGGAACCCTGCTTGTCACCTGATTCCAATAAGTCATTTAAACAAGTGTACTGATGTACAGCTTGCTGTACTTCATATACTCTGTAGACAAAGTTTCGCATGACTATTTGATGCACTGCAAGCATCCGCATGTTGTGAAAAATACTATCACAAACATGACTATCGAGACATGCAAGTGAGTGACCCATGAGTCCAGTATGTGGCCGGATTTCACAATGGTCAATTTTTGTAAACAGTTTATGTCTGTCTTTGTGATCTGTTATTACAAATAGTTTCACAAACTGTTCTACTTTTTCAAATGACGATTGCCTATGGTTGCAGGTATCATCACATGACCATGCCAGACAGTGCCATTTATTGAAGACTGTGGTTGGATCACAGTCATCATCACTATCCAATTGATTGTCATCAGAGATACTGAGGACATTTACTAGTTTGCCGTACTCATCAATGGTGAACTTGTGTTCTTTTGTTAGGGAATGATAAGATTCTTCCCAAAAATATGCCTCTGAGTGCTGTGAGTGCATCCACTGTCCTGTGAAAACATGACAGAAGTTGTCAACAGTCAAACAAGGATATTGTTGAAGCCTTTTTTTATGGCATATACAACTTTCCTGAATTGTTCAAGCACATGACACATCTTACGCCACAAACGCTGTAGTACAAACACTGCTCTGTTGATGAAAGTTCGCACTTTGAGACGTAACTTCATCAGAGACAGGTGACTCTTACTCTTTTTGCGGGTGTGTCTCAGCACACCAGCGATAAGTCTTTCAATCTTAGCTTTACCTGCTAGTGATCAGAAATACTTTCTCTTTCTGAGTTGTAAATCAGCAGTTGTGAGTTTACGGCATTGTTTTGAATGTTTCTTGATGGTTACACTCAAAATAGTTGTGTTTTGTCTCAGAGATCTACACAACATTTGTGACGGTATACTTTTTTTCTTTTCTGTTAAAGAATTTAGTTTGGGTGTGCAGTGACTTGCTGTAGGGGTCACTGTTGCAGTAAAGGTCTGTCCATGTTCATTTTGTGGTGTTACTTTGCTGTTTTGTTTGTTGCCCTTATACAACAGTGTAGTACTATTATACCTCTCTCGTTTTGAAACACATCTACGTCTGTATTTAGTTGGCATGTTTTGCTATTATGGTTCACAGTGGCAGTAAGCAATCTTAGAGAAGTATCAGGCACCTGTATGAGAGACAGAGAAGAAAAACAGTGTTAGAATATGCCCTGTACATTTCTTATTACAGGTGCATTGACATAATTGTGAGTTAAGTATGTTAAAATTGATTCAAAATTACTTAAGATTACTGTTTTATGAATGTGCATAGTGCAGTTGCTACACACGCTCATAAGATTGTGCATTATCAATATTTCCAGTTCAGCTTTTCAACACGGTCTTTTTATCACACCTCTTTATGAGCAGTACAGGTGTCATTTTTCACATGTTGGGCAAAACGTGTTTCCGCCCATGTAGCGCACAATGTCGCAGTCGGTGTGTGAAATCACTGTGTGGGACACATTAAGAAAATCACAGTGAAACTGTTCATGAGCAGATGTGTTAAAATTACTCTGTTGAAAATTTGGTGAAAAAAATTCCTAAAAATGACTGTTTTACGAGCCTACGTTGCACGCTTCCTATGCACGGTCATAAGTTTGCTGATTTTGAATATTTTAACTGCAGATTTTCAACATTGTCATTTTATCACACCTCCTTATGAGCAGTACAGCTGTAATTTTTTACATCTCACCTAAAGCGTGTTTCTGACCATGTAGCGTACAATGGTGCAATCGGTGTGTGAAATCACTGTATGGGACACATTAAGAAAATGATAGTTACACTGTTCATAAGCAGAGGTCTTAAAATGACTATGTTGAAAATTTGGTGAAAAAATTCCTTAAAATGACTGTTTTACGAGCGTGCGTTGCGCAGTTCCTATGCACGCTCATAAGTTTGCAGATTTTCAATATTTCTCTCCAGATTTTCAACATTGTCATTTTACCACACCTCCTTATGAGCAGTACAGCTGTCATTTTTCACATCTTGCCCAAAATGTGTTTCCGCCCATGTAGCACACAATGGCGCAGTCGGTGTGTGAAATCAATGTACAGGACACATTAAGAAAATCACAGTGACACTGTTCATGAGCAGAGGTCTTAAAATGGCTATGTTGAAAATGTGGTGAAATAATTCCTTAAAATGACTGTTTAACAACTGTGTGTTGCACAGTCCGTACATACTGTCGTAATTTTGAAAATGTTCAAGATTTGCAGTACACTGTGTTTGAAATACCTACACAGGACATACATGTGTTTATTATTGAAAATTTGGTATTTTTGCCATAAAGGGTGAAATTGTGGCAATAATAGACAGTTTTGGGAAATTACTGTCAAATGCACGAAAGTGTCGCAAATTGTACTGTAGTGCATTCGACAGTATGATGTATAGTACTGTCGAAGTTCAACACTTTCACAAATTTTACTGTCGTGCATTCAACAGTGTCGCAAATTTAGAACTTGGGAGTGCCAAATACATTCATTATCAAATCAGATTTGAGTGTGTTTGACTGACAGGTGGTCCTACTAATGTAATGCAAGATTTGTCAGGCCATGTCACACAACCAATCAGAGATGGACAACAATGAAGAAGAAGTCAACAGCAGCCATCTAAGTTCTAACTGAGACAGAACAGTTGCATAACTGTAAGTACAGTATATTATAAATCATTTTATAGTATGACAAAAAATGTTACCAGCATGTAAATACTATTAATCAAAATGTTTTTCAATGCTGAATTTGATTATGCAACTTGTTATTATCTAACATGCTGTATTATTTAGAAAAAACAGTTTAAAGTCAGATAGCATTATAGTACTAACTTGTACAGATACAGCTGCAAATAGAGGGAGATAGGAAGCTGCACTTGGACCAATAACAGAAGATGCAACCAATCAGACATGTTTCTGCTGTTGTAATTGTTTAAAACTGCCTATGAAAAGGATGCATTTTCCCACTTCTCAATGTTTGCAGATTTTAGCTGAAACAGAAGTCTAGTAATAGTGACTGCATTACTTAGATTGGTTAATGAAGCCACAGCAGCAGGGAATGTTTATTTTTGATTTGTGTGTTATGTCTCAGCCCACTGAAGCTAGCTTGAAATAAGAAGGGAAAATATCCATTTTATTTTCAGTACTGCCTGCTCACTGCAGGGTGAACACTGACTTTCTTTCTAGCTCTCTGTACAGTTCTGAGTGTTTAAACTTAGAATGGCAGAAAATTGCAAAAGGAGTTTGTGGATAGTTGGAAGCAGTTTCGTGAGATGAGCAGCTGAGTATGCTGTTAATAGTAATTTTGGGAGGGACCTGCAGCTCTGAGATTGCTATGTAAGATGGTTTGGGCGGGGTGGCATGAGATGGGAACATCTTATGCCAACTATGCACAGACTTTTGAGGACTCAGCCTCATCCTGACATACTGCTAATTCATCTCGGAGGCAATGATTTGGGCACAAAACGCTGGATAGATTTAGTTACAGAAGCAAAATTGGACCTTGCTTCTATTATGAGTATGTTTCCTGCCTGTATTATCATTTTTTCCGATATTACAGAGCGTAAGGTCTGGCAAGCAGAACATCATATGTATCTGATTGACAGAGCTTGCAGAAAATTAAACATACAAATATCTGCTTTTCTACACATGCATAGAATGTACACCATACGTTACCCCAAAATAAAGTATTGTTATGATTGGCTATACCTACCTGATGGTGTGCACTTCTCGCATGCTGGCAATTGCCATTTCCTGGCAGACCTTCGAGATGCAATCCTCAAAGTCCTCTAAGAATGTCAGACTGCTTGAACAAATAACTAAGTGCAAACAAAAGTTCTTTTCAGAACCAAAAAATGTTGGTCAAAAAATAGAACAGGTGTAAACATCACTCAACAGATGTAAAAGATGAGTTGGGATTATTCAGACCATTCCAGGGTGTGGAAGAACAGTGGACAAATTGCAGCAGGAGTGCAACAGAGTTCAAGTTCAAGTTTTTTGCAGGAAAACTCCATTGAGCAAGCTCATTCACAAGGAGGTCCTGTGACATAAACACTTAAAATACAAACATAGATAGGTAATAACAGTATATACATGAAATGCACATTACATGATACAGGCGGGATATACATACAAGGGTACCACATAGGGTGACCGCAGGTGGTGAACATTAATATGACACAGGGAAGCGACTTACAGGTTGCATACTGATAAATGAAACATGATGACTGTGTGTGCAATACATATATTTTGGCAGCTAGAACAAACTACAACTGATATGGGGGGGAGGAGTGATTTGATAGAGTAGCAGTGGAGCGTAAGCATAGATAAAGCCAGGAGTAGAAGGTGAAGGGAAAGCAGTTAATATGACAAAGCAATTGTACCTTACCAGTGGATAAATATAGCACACATGGGGAAGGAAGAGACTTAATTACAGTTACAGGTGTCTTTTATTTTGGCTGAACTTAGCGATTTGTAGAAGTTTATTGAAACTGTGCTAGTTAGTTTCAGTACAGTTTATAATTGGTTCCAAATGGAGGGAAGGGCATATGCAATAGCACGTCTACCAAAGGAGGTCCACGTCCTTTGTAAGAGTGTAGTCAAGACAATCCACTGTCAGCTCCACTGTCTCTCCCCCCCCCCGGTGGTCATGAATTCTTGCACTGTCATGCTGTTAATTGGCCCCAAAGGTGGGTTTTGCAGTTACTGCCCGAAATCACTTTTCTGCACTGATTAACAAAATGACACTGCCAGTGTTCATAAGGTGTGCTCTCAAAAAGCATATGTTGGAAATGTAGGGCTGGATATTCAAACTGCGCCATTCTGTGCTGCAAGCACTTGTGCTGCCCAAAAAAGTTCTGCTGCGGTGTGGCCGGGGTGATCTTCAATGGAGTTGTGCTATTGAGCAACTCCATTGAATATCCCCCCCACCACAGCCACTGTGCATGGTGCAGTGGAACTTGTGCCATTACAAGTGGTCAGAGTGGATCATTCAAGATGCGGTGGCGCAAGTTCCATTGCGCCATGTGCAAATTTCCGATATTCAAAAGGTGACATGCAAATGGGCCCATAATTCATGCAAGGTGAAGGGGGGACATTTGCATCAATTTATGGAACCATTTGCATGCCATTACCATGCAAGTGCACCGATCATAAATGACTTGTGCTTGGCACCCTAACAGGCAGCAGCCGTCAAGGACCGATGCACCGTGCAGCCCCATTGCAGGGAAAACACTGGTAACCCCCCTGATTGGCCCGATTGCGGGCAAAACAGTAGTAATCCCCCTTCCCGACTGGTCTGATCATGGACAAAACTGTAGTAATCCTCCCCCCGACTGGCCCAATCGTGGACAAAATTGTAGTCATCCTCCCATGACTGGCCTGATTATGGGCAAAACTGCAGTAATACCCCCCTCACTAGCCCGATTGTGGGCAAAACAGTAGTAATCCCCACCCCCCAGTAGCCTGATTGTGGTCAGAAAAGAGTTCATCCTCCACCCAAGACCAATATTCTTGGTGGTCCACTGGATCGCAAAGCGTGATTGCTGGCATTACAGTCAACCACCCCAGGTCCAAGTACCCTGGTGATCTAGTGGCCCCCAAACCACCTACCCATGGAGCCCGAACACCCCACTCCCCACCCCCATCAGACAGTGTGCGGCAGCACCCCACCTGTCTGCTGTCCTGTCGCCCGCTGTCTGAGTGCTCGGTAGGGCTGCACGTCCATTGGTTCAGAGCAAGAGCCAATGGGCGTGCAATCCATACCGTACAAGGTAGTGTAGATATGTGAATGAATTTATTCACATATCTGCACTGCCTTGTATGGTATGGGCTGCATGCCCATTGGTTGTTGCTCTGAACCAATGGGCATCCAGCCCTACTGAGCAGTCAGTCGGCAGGTGGTGGGGCAGCAGATGGGTGGGGTGCTGCCGCCTGCTGGCTGATGGGGGAGCGGGGTGGTGGGGCTCCATGGGTGGATGGGGTGTTGGGCACTAGATCACCAGGGTACTTGGACCTGGTGGGGCTTGACTGTAATGTCCATGATCAGGCTTCACGGTCCAGTGTACCAGCAGGAATATTGGTCTTGGGAGGGGCTGAACTCTGTTCTGCCTGTGATCTGGCTAGTGGGGGGGTAGGGGATTGCTACGGTTTTGTCTGTGATTGGGCTAGTGGGGGTGGGGATTACTATTGTTTTGCCAGCGATTGAGCTACTGGGGGTGGGGTTACTACTGTTTTGAGTGTGATTGGCCCAGTCGGGGGGTATTACTATTATGCCCATGATTGGGCTGCATCGTGGGCACAGGGAATAAGTGGATTTCCACCCACAGGTGGCAGCTGCTGTGTTGTGCTCTGCAATGCGGCAGCTCAGCTGTGGGTGCCTCGACTTACTCCTTTTTTTTTGGTTGCTCAAAGTTGTGCAGGCGCAGGTTGGGGGTTGCATCTGCACAACTATGCAGAGCCTCGGTGAATATCGGACTGTGCAGTTTATGCATGGTTCCTTCCCTGGTGCAGTTGTTGTGTGACATCACTGTATGGGACACATGAAGAAAATTACAGTGACAATCTGCATGAGCAGTGGTCTGAAAATGACTATGTTGAAAAACTGGTGACAAAATGCCTAAAAATGGCTGTTTCATGAGTGTATGTTGTCCAGTTATTATGGACGATCGTAAGTTTGCAAAATTTTTATATTTGCACTACACTGACTTTGTACTTAACAGAATGCTTAAATGTTATTTTGAGAGTATTTTTTCTGTATGCATGTAAAGATTTGTGATAATGATGACAAAATTAATAAGATACAGCTGTAAAGATTTAAGTAGTTTAACTTAATAGAACAGAAAGTCAAATATTTCAGAGAACATGGCAATAAGTACTATGATTTGTGTGTTTTTTTTTCAGAGTCATGAGAATCTGGAGTGTCAGAGAGGTGTGTGCGCTGCTCGAGGCAGTACAGGCACACGGTAGTGCACGCATCCTCATGCGTAGCACTAACCGTAAGTTGGACAATATGTGGAGGCACATACACAATTATTTGTATGCAGTTTTAAAAGTGCAAAACAAGACACCACTCCAATGTAAGAAGAAGTGGAAGCTGTTGCGGCAGCAATTCTACCAACTCAAGCAGAGGGAGGAGATACCAGATCAGGACAGGTGTTGGTACTACCTTGGCTATGAGCTGTGGGAGGCGGCTGGAAAGCCACAAGCTGGGGAGCGTGGTACACAACGTAAGTAAAGTATCAATATTTTCATGATAATAGTAGTTGTGTTGTGTTGTGGGTGTATGACACATTCTGCAACCAGTATACACTGAATGTAGCTGTGTTTATGTTAGGCTGTGTTTTGGTGGTTTTCTCACACAGCAACTGTAATCTTCGATCTCTGTATACACTTACTTAAATGATTTTCTTGGTGTCTTAGTGATGTGTACACCCACCCAAGGCATGATTGCAAACTCTCAGTAGTCATACAATGACAGGAACATTTGCTGTTGTAGTGGTGCCTGTCCCTGCTCAGATCTGTGCTGGTCATCTTCCTGTGTAGAACATTGATAGATCGGTGGCAAACAGGTCAGGACTTCTTCTGAACACTACAGCTGTCTGATGAATGTGGTATGCATTACTGCTACTGCAGTCGCTAGCCAGTTCTGATGGTGAGAGGAGAACTGGCCTGCTCGTCAGACCTGTTCTTACTGTGTGTATTGGAGGATGGACACTGCACTTCAGGTTTTGGGGTACTGAAACACTATATATTGCTGTCATATTTGAGTGTTTTGAGTAATGTTTTGTGGTTTGGTGGCTGAGGGAGTACTATTTCACCTGTTAAACATTACTTTCTGATGCTAATGTGCTTGAAATTGCAGTGGTGGGGTTGAGTGTTCTACTGGAACAGCAGGTATATTTTGATGTTAGCATGACAATGTAGGATTATGATCATGTTTACTGGATGGGGGGATACCAGTACAAGTAGAGGGTGTTCATTCATTTATGTGCCTACATGGGTTAGAACGCATGATTGGTGGTGGGACACAAGAACAAAACTGGATCAGTCCTTACAAAAATGTGGGTCTGAGGCTTGGAGATTGTACTTGGCGAGTGGGGGAGTAGAGGCACTATACTGGTACAAAAAAAGAAGAATGTTAAATGGTACAGGTGACAACCATTGTGTCATCATGTGTACTGGTTGCTAGGTTAACTGTTACTGTTTTGTGATGTGCAATCAAGGTTAACTGACACTGCAGGAACCACTTGCCATGATGTAACAATGCTTATCAGATGTATATCATGTATTAGTGTATATATCCCTAACAATTGTTATATGGATGTGTATACTGAATAAAGAGTAGTATTATGTTAAACAGCAATGGTTATTATATTTATTACACTGCTGAACTGATGACAATTTGAATAATGTGAATAATTTGTTTGCTTGTAATATTTATAACACATGTGACATTTTACATGTCTGTATGATGACTGAGAAATAGTTGAAAAAGGAACATGTTAAGTAGTAGAAATATGTTATTTATATTTAAGTGTTTCTACATAACTGATGATTCAAATAATACAGTAACTAAATACCCTTTTTATGCAAATTTAACAGATCATCAGAGGCGCTCCCCACCTGTTGCCAAGGTAGTACCAGCATGGGCTGAAGCTGTGGAGGCTGTGGAGTCTGACTCCGGAAGTATGATTTTTGTGGAGCCAGATTGGAAGAATGCACCTGTTTTCATAATGTTTAATATCACCTATGAGTACTTCTTGGGTATGGTATAAGTAAGCCTTTTTTATAAGTGAGGAACAAGTATTTTCTGTGGCTATAATAAGCAATAATGTGAACTGTGTGTGTTGTGGTGGGATTATGTCACGCCTCAAGTGCTTGGGCAAAAGGCCGCAGGCCGGGCGGCTCCAACACCTGAGGTGTGATGCTATCCAAAACAACACACACCCTGGAGGCCATTATTGCTATTATCCAAGGTTTCATTGGTATTCAGAATAAGACATATCATTGTAAAGATGTTTGTGTGTAAGACAAAATCTGTTTTGTTAAAAGAAGATTCAACAGTGAAGCTGATCATCTAGTACAGCATCAAGCAAAACTTAATATACAGCTTTACAGTGAGGTTCAGATTAGACCCGTGATGTTGTACAGATTAAGATCATGGGAACTTCCCAACACTGAACAATTAGAGACCAGGCAATGAATGATGAGTAATGTCAAACTGACAAAAGAATGCTGCAGCAGAAACAATGGTATTTTGACACTGAATAGTTCATGGGAAAGAATATTATAGTGCTTGTGATTACTTCATTTGCATTACTACTGTAACACACTGTAAAGTTTAAACACAAACAAAAAAACAATGACTGCTCAAATTGAGGTAAGCTGCTATATTACACAGTGCTAGAGATGATGTGGTCCCTCTGAATAAATCTGATTTCTGGTACTATTCTGTGTTGCCATGATACCTCCCCCACACACACACATTTTAGGACAGTGTAATAGACTACAGTGTGAACAGTCACTGTTCATGTTGTGTATAGATTAGAGTAGAGCCAAAGTCAATGCTATCAGTTGTTGCCTGTGTACTTCTTTGCCAGGTGCTAAACTGTTATCTGCTGGTGACTGAGTGAGTGGGCAGGTTGTCAGGACACAGTGGTAGGGTTGCTACGCGGGTATGACTATCAAGCAGTGTAGTGGCTGATTGTATTTACTGTAATTTCCCTAAATGCAGCCACTGGCCCAAGAAGCATTTTCATTTTTCAATTCTGTGTCACAATGAGGTTGTGATAAGATTCCAGTGAACTTCTATGTTCAAATATAGCATGGTAAGTTTGCATTTGGTATGGGGTGGGGTGTCAGCTGGATATCGCAGTTATATATATCATAAAATACCATGACTGAGTGATAGGTTTTGCTTCACTGCATCAGTATAGATATTTCCAGAGAGTAACTGTGTGATTAGGTGAATAGTTGATAGTACTTGACTGACAGGGAAAATTTCTTATAGTAAGAGTCTGATCAAGTAACGTGGTTGCCTGCAGTGCTCTACAAAGGAACATTTTTATGTTGAGAGGATGTAATTCGGTTATGGGGTACATTGAAGTTAAAGGTCATGGCAATCACTATAAAGTGCTCACTATGGCAGGGTAAACAGTAGCAGCACTGCAGCCATACAGGTGATCACACACAGTTAACTGTTAATTGCCTTGCTTGTATACTAAGTGCTCCACATTAACACAGCACTGTTAACATTTGTAGTTCACATGTACTATGTTGATATGTGGGTGTCCGTTGCTGAATATTATAGTTTGTGTGCATAGTAATACACCACTGGTGCTGTGTAGTTGATATACTATTGTCTGTTGACTTACAGTGCCACAGTTCCACTGTGCAACGCATGATGAAGCTGGTGAAAGTACACATTTAGTTGTAGTGAACAGGTTACAGCACTGCAGCATTTTTGCTGTGTTGAACTTTGTGAAACACCCATTACTGTTACAACAAGGATGCACCACTTTGTGTTGCAGTGCGAATATTGCAGCCTTTCTGTGTTTTGCAGTTTTCAGAGTACTATGTTTATAATGCTGTAGTTTAGCTATTTAGAATTTAAACATATACTTGGATGATACTAGTGCAGTATGTGATCTTTGTGTAATACAGTAACAGTTTTGTTAAATATCAAAATATTTCAATTATCATCATTACATACAATTGTGATATTTTTTATAGTGCCTACAGGAGGTGTGGTGACACCACTGGTGCAGGTGAAGGAGTAGGAGAGGTGTACTGTAGAGCGTAAGTATGAAATAAGAAGTATATACTTGCAATGTATTGATTAGTACATTGAAATTAACAGTTATCTCCTATTAGATTATGCCCATAAATATGAAGTGTGACTCTTTTGATCTAATTGTCTGTCTGCACAGCTCTGCGATTGTTAAAACTGCAATCAGGACATCAGAAGATGTGGTAAACAGGTGTATCTCTAAAACACTTGTTACCATTAATTAAACTGTGAAAAAATGCAACAAGTACCACAATAACATTGCATAAACTTACTGCATTTTTTAATTTACTTAGTTCTTTTTATCTTACCCAAAAAACAGGCTAGTGTATAATTCCACTGTGCCACTTGAGAATGTTGGTAGTGGTAGGATTCTCCGAAGATGCTGTGTTTACGGCATTTTCTTTTGCCTTGTTGCCAAACAACACTACACTACATGGGCAAATGATGTCATCACCAATACCGTTTGGTGTGATATCGCTTAACTATATGGTTGTTGAATGTAGAATAATTAGAACTTTTGGAATACTGTTTCTCAAAATATCATTGTAGGGTTAGTGACAAGCATGTGTTCTGTGATGTGTATGAGTAACTTGTTACTCCATGTTATGATTTTCCATTACTAAACTGTGAAAAAATATCTTGAAGATACTGAGAAAAAGAGTAACATTTTGAGAGATAGTCTGTACATAATTTTAAGTAGTAGTTGTAAAATTTACTGTTGCTTTATATTCACTATGTTATGATGTGTAAATATTAAATATCAGTTAAGCATGAATATGCATTGGATCAGGGCAACAGCCAATGGGCGTGCAGGCAATACCGTACAAGGCAGTTGAGATATGTGAATGAATGATTCATTCACATATCTGGACTGACTTGTATGGTATGGTCTGCATGCCCATTGGCTGTTGTCCTGAACCAATGGGCATGCAGCCCTACCAAGCTGTTAGTCGGTGGGTGGAAGGCGGCAGGTGTGTGGTGCTGCTGCCCACTGGCTGATGGGGAGTGGGATGGTGGTGTCCATGGGTGGGTGGGGTGGGGGACACTACATCAGCAGTGATATTGTAGATTGGGGGTTGATGTTATGCTCATGTTCAGGCTTCGCGGTACAGTGGAACAAAAGAGATATAGGTCTTTGGTGGGGGGTTGAAGTTATGGTCACTATCGGGAAGGGGTAAATAATGTAATGCACGTGGTTGAGTTGCTTGGAGGGTTACTGATGTTGTGCACATGATTGGGCTGGTTTGGGGGGAATAATGTTATGCATGTCATTAAGCTGCTGTGGGAGGGTTTACTGATGTTATGCCCCCCATTGGGATGCTCAGGGAGGTTTACTAATCTTATGACCATGACCAGGCTGCAGGGGGTGTCACTCCCTGACAGCTGCTGCCTACCAGGGTGCAAGGTGTAAATTGTCGGGGATCTGCGCAACTGCATGATAATGCCATGCAAATGGGGCCATAATTATATGCAAATGGACCCCGCTGTGCCTTACATAAATTGTGGCCTCATTTACATGTCACCTTTCCAATTTCGCAGGTTTGCACATGATGCAATGGAAATTGTGCCATTGCTACTGAATGGTCCACTCTGACCACTTGTGATGCTACAAGTTACACAGTGCCATGAACAGTGGCTATGGAAATGGGTCAATATTCAAAGAAAATACTCAATAGTGCAACTCCGTAGAATATTGTCCTTGCTACACACCTGCACAACTTTTTTGAGTAGTGCAAGGGCTTGCACCACAGAATGGCGCAGTTTGAATTCTGTCCCAGTATTTTAATATCAGTAGAAGATCGTTGTTCAATCTTGCTAGTAAACAGTTACAGTACAACACTGTTTTAAACTTGTTCCTATGTAAGACAAATCATTGTTATTAACATTTACTAATGTGTACTACCTGATGTAACAGTGTCAGGGTGCACAGCAGAAATGTTCAAATAAGAGAAATAGTTGACAAAAACAGTACATCTATATTATGGTAGTTGCACAGACTTTACTTTAAGACTGTAAATGACATTAGTTTGATCAATATCTTACTGTGCTATAGATAGTTAGCAACAATTGTATGAATCAAAACTGTGATGCATAAGGTTATGTATAATGTATAATATAAATATATTAGATTGACAATTGTTATTATTTACAGTACTAATTGAGTAATGGTTCATCATATGTGACCGATATTATATATTGAGTAAGAACAGTGTTTTAAGAATGACTACTTAAATCTATATCCCTAGTAGCAGTGATCTATGTCTGCTTATGATATATGAAATGAAGATATAATATAATAATTAGATACAACAGAAGAACAAAATGGTATATGTATTACTATATATTAATTGCTATTGTATTTGTATCTTTACAGAAGAACACCGCGAGGAGACATGCACTGTACACTGCTGCTGTGTCCGAAGGCTCGAGCAGAAAATAGATTCCATTAAAGAAGAAACTGCTGCGCTGTGGGAGGGGCAAGAGAAATTGTTGTCCCTCTTCGCTGCGCAGCAGGCAATGATTAAATTGCTGCTCGAGCCTATGGACACAGTAGCAGGTGTCAGTGTGTCCAGTACCACTGCCTCACCTGCACCAGCAACAACTGACGGACAGACACAGTAACCAGCTTCCACAGCTTCATGTGTGTCTCCCCCCTCTGCTTTGCTGCAACAGCTTCCACTTTGGTGTGCCTCCACATATTGCCCAACTTCTGGACTGTGCTGCCTCGAGCAGCGCCACACCTCTCTCGATCATGGAGAGTCTGTTATTTGTATATAGTTTAATAGTTGTATTAATAATCATGTTTATTTGAAATGTTTAGAAAATAATTTTTTCACATATTTATTTTTCTAATTATTTTTGTAAAAGTAGAATTTATCATTTTCTTATTTTTTATTTAAGAATGATAATTTATTTTTTGTATGAAACAGAAATTTTATTTTTTGTATAACATGATTTTTTATATATTTGTATATTGAAAGATAAAAAATAAAATATTTTCTTTAACAAAATGTTTCTTGTGTTTCATTTTACCTTTATCCATAGCATCTCTGAAAAACATGATTCATTAGAAAGTCTTTCCTATACTGATTCTATTACAAGGGTATAACTGTTGATATTCTGTTAAACAGTGCAGGATTTGTTACAGCCTTATGCTAATCTCTTATTTACCATATTAGTACAGTTTAGAAATATGGTATTCAATATTTTCTAGTGTTTGATAACATATATATAGTATTATTACTATGACAGATTATGATCATGGTAAGTTCAGCACTGTGTGACTAGATTTCATACTTCTGCAGATCTTGTGGTACAATACAGTGCTACAAGGTTATAAGGATAGTATTAACATAATTGTGTAGAAACCATTATTGTCTAATTAACAAACAGTGAAATTTGTTATGCAGTATAAGATTACAGACACAGCAGAGTTTAGCATACTTATATTGTGAAACACATAGTATTTCTTATCACTTTCTTTAGAAAATATGTTAACATGAATACAATTATCTGGACAATATCTTTAAAGTCAAGTTACACAGTTACAGCATGAGGAAATATTGACATCAGTAAGTGAGTTTAACACAAAAATGTTTGCATATGGTGTTTAGTATGAAAATCGAACAGTTACTGTAACATCTAAGAATTTGCAAGACCAGCAAAACATTTCTTGTCTGTGGTATTACACTGGCAAGTACATAGGAATGAAAACCACTTATAGAAATGCATCAGTAGATATATCCCCAACACAAAATACTATGTGCTCATAATACCATGCAAATATTTATCTGTCTAACTTTGCATTTCTGTGGGTGGAAATGTTAGTTGTTTTTTTTTTTTGAGGCTGAACTTTCATGTTTCATACATAAAATAGTGTGGTTCTTTAACAGCATCCCAAAGGTGTGTACTTGCACTACAAATGCATAATGTTAATGATTAGCTGGTACTGTGGGGTATGTAAACTATCTCTGTATTACCACTGTACTCATACACCAGAATATGAGGTGGTAGTGTGATGGCAGAAGGTTAGGCAGTAGCAGCACTATAGTCATGCAGGTGATCATGTGGTGATACTGTACATCTTGAAGGACCTATCCCTCTACCACCACATGTATATGCCAAATCAGATACTGTCACTATATGGGTTGTAGGACGTACACTGACAGAACAGTATAGATATAACAAATAATTTTATGAGACTGTAGGAGCAAAAGGGTCCATGGTACCACATCTGCATTCATACAGTGAATGATTTGTTGCCATTGTGTGACTGCAGTGCCATGTCTGTATTTACTACTTATACTTACCATTCTCAAAAAGAAGGGAAATTCATGGCAAAAAACTCAGTTTAATGCACTAGTTAGGGTTGTTCCACAGTGACAAAAGTGAGGAAATTCGCTGTTAGGGTTGAAAACCCTAACTCCGAATTCACCCCCCAGCACCACACACACACAGACACACTCACACACATGCAAGTATGGGGGAGGACAAAGTCAACTCAACCAATGACAGAAATCCAGCAGCAGGTGACAGAAATAACAAACAATTGCCTAAATGTACTATGAGACATCCCCACCCAACTGACCAGGTACTGCATGCTCAGTGGAGATCAACAGCAAAACTGAGGCCATGTACACCAAACATACACATCCCTGATTGCAGCTGCACACAATGTACCACACTTAGTAGTTGCATGGCCTTACCTACCGATGCCCCACACCACACCACAACTGGTACTGTGCCGTTAGTCAATATAAATGCTGAAGGTGCATGATGACAGTTGTAAAAGGTTTAACACTAGTGAGTATACATTAATTAAGAGAAGTACATAAATTAACTACAAGACACTAGCATGCTCAAGATAAAAGTAGTGTTACATTTAGTATGTGATTTACATAGTAGTACATTTACTGCAACTGTTTACTCAAGATAGAGAGGCTGATGTAAATGTATGGAAAAGCATTGCCTGTTCAACACTGTGAAATTCGTACTGCCAGTATCAGATGCATTCTTACTGATGAAGGTGTACTGCTGATGCACATACATAGACCTTCAGTGTGTTTCAATACTAAAGATGCAGTAAGTATTCTTTGTAAGAAACAATGTAATTGCATGGATCAGGCCAAGCAACTTCTAAATATCATAGCACTACTGAGCCAACAATGACGTACCTGTATCGGAGATGTCTATAGGATAGATTTTCCTGTAGGCACTTACTGACTATGTTGTACCTGATAAAGACAATCTCATTGCATCTGTGATGACTAACTTATTCAAATAGTGATACATTTACTGTTGTTGCAATGAGTGATCTATGCCACTTATGGACACAGTGTAATTTTTTTAACAGTTGTTTGATACTCAGGCTGTATGCCTAGTGTTTGGGTTTGCCACACTTCTGTCACTGATGCTATCAAAGTGATAACTATGTTAATTATGGTACAACTGGAATCAAGTAGGTATAGTGTAGATATAAACAGAATGTCTTTTAGTAGTGATTTAACTCACAATGGGATAAGTGTACTAGGACAGCAGGGTTTATTCTCTATCACTGACTCTGTCAGTTATAATCACACTAAGGTTTCGATGACTGTAATGATCAAGTTACACTGTTCATCTTCATGACTTCATATCCACAGCCATTCTCCAGTAACTAGACAGTGTATGGTGTAACTGGGTGGGACACTGTGTTGCAAAGCTGCTGCAGTGCCTAGCAGAGGGAGAGTATCTACTCATAAAGATAATTAAGCAATAAGGCATGACCAACAGTTATGTTAAATGATCTGTTAATCACCCTGTAGGGGTTTAATGTTGAATGAGGCATAGCTGAGTGCCACATGTCACTAGACAGTGATAAACTGACCATTAACATAATACCTGGGAGTGGCTTATTGCTATCATAATAAAACTGTTTTTTTAAAGAACATTAAACCATGTTCATCATATGGTTAAGCTCTACATGTATCTTAATAAACACTAAACACAAGGCTGTTACAATGTTTACAGTCAATTAGAAAGCTGCATTTCTCAAACCCTTGTTATAATCAGAGATATTATACCTGTACAATTCCTTGGTTTTGCTCAACTCTATTGGTCAGGTGGCCCATCACATGTGGTGTCGTCTGGTGTGGGGCATCAGTAGGTAAGGTCATGCAACTACAAAGTGTGGTACGTTGTGTGCAGCTGCAATCAGCGATATGTACGTTTGGTGTACATGGCCTCAGTTTTGCTGTTGATCTCCACTGAGCATGCAGTACCTGGTCAGGTGGGTGGGGATGTTTCGTAGTACATTTAGACAATTGTTTGTTATTTCTGTCACCTGCTGCTGGATGTCTGTTATTGGTGTGTTGACTTGGTCCTCCCCCATACTTGCATGTGTGTGTCTGTGTGTGTGTGTGATGCTGGGGGAGTGAATTCAGAGTTAGGGTTTTCAACCCTAACAGCAAATTTCCTCACTTTTGTCACTGTGGAACAACCCTAACTAATGCATTAAATGGAGTATTTTGCCATGAATATATATATATATATATATATATAGAAGTGATATGCAGGGGGGACCTGTGTGATATATGATTTATGCACACAAGTGCTGCTTGACCTTGGGTAACCTCACGAGTGGCATAAGCCACAAGTGAGGTGGCCAAGGGCAAATAGCACAAGTGTGCATAAAAATCATATATCACACAAGGTCCCCCCTGCATTTTTCATTTATGCAATAGGAAAAGGATCTAATGTGTCTGTGTAGTTTTAAAATATTTTTTTTAAATAAAAAAATATGGAAATCTGTGTGGGTTTATTTTGTGCTTTGCCAGGTTGATGCGCCATCCTCTGTGGTTTGTTACAGCTGATTGGCTGATAGTATGGCTTGACAGTTTTTAAAAGAAAAAAATGGTGGCTGAGTTTAGTGAGCACTGATGGTATGAATAGAGGAAAACATCGGGTGAGTTTAGTGAGTGCTCGCCAACAGGAAAGTAGTCGCTGTCATGAAGTTTATTTTTTAAAGGAATTTCTGTAGGAGAGGTTGAAATTTGGACTACAGTGGACTACAATGAGTGGCGTCAGGAAGAAGAGGTGACTGAGCTGATGGACTCGTACTGACAATGTGAGCGAGTGAGCAGGTGAGAAAGAAAAAACATCTGCGGTTTTGGAGAGACAGAATTTTAATTTCATGTTAGCAGGTTAGCAGTTCTGTTGCTTTTGGGTGATGGTTGCAGGGGAGAAATTTAAAAAGAGCTGTGGTTTGGGTATTCGGCAGTTCTTTAGAAAGTCAGGGGCTGAGGCAGTGTGAGATGCAATTAGGAAGGAGACAGTGGCAAGAAGAGTGCAAGTGGCACATACTGCTTCATGGTGTGTGATTATACCATTTTTTTTGATGTGAGAAACAAATTTAGATGGATGATGCTGGGGAGAGATTTAAAAAAATTAGAAAACAGATTTTGGAACTAGATGAGTTACTGTGGATGGGGAAAGATTTGTAGACAGCAGTATTGACTGTGTGTGAGAAAGTGAAAGTGTGTTAAACTAGGAAGTGGTCTGGCACTGTATGTATAAATGGTCACTGTATGTATAAATTTATTTATACATACAGTGGCTCAGATAAATGCATTTATCACACTGAATATATGTCCATCCCATTGCATAAATATATTTGATAAATAGCACACATATATTACATATACTTTCCAGATGTATATAAGGCCAAAACCATTTTAACAAATATGAAATATATCTCAGAATATACATCTCTAATATGAATAACATACCCTTATTGTAGCATTTACAGAATAAAATAATGCTTGCATAAAATTATAATAATTTTTCATTAGAGAGTCCATAAAAACATTAAAATGTAAAACAAAATACAATTGCACTATCTCAAAAATTATGGATGGATGCTTTCACACAGGCAAATAAGGATACAATTATATTGTCTCAAAAAGTAATGAAATTCACTGCAAAGAAACTTAATTAATGCACTAGTTAGGGTTGAAGTGACAGAAGTAGGGAAATGAGGTGTTAGGGTTTTCCAACCCCCAATGCACCATCCCCACCCTGGAGGTACCAAACCAGGTGTGGGGTGTGTCTTGGGGTTTTCAAGCCTATTGACTACCCCATTTCATCAGTAAATAAGCTGAGATGTGTACAGTGTCTGAGAATGGGGTGAGCATTAGGCTTAAGAACCCCGAGGCAGCCCCACATCTGGTTTGATACCTCCAGGGTGGGGATGGGGCATTGGGGTTGGAAACCCTATCACCTCATTTCCCTACTTTTGTCACTTCATCACTAACTAGAGCATTGACAATGTATTTTGCAGTGAATCTAGCTATCTAGATTGATAGATATAGATATAGATATAGATATAGATATAGATATAGATATAGATATAGATATAGATATAGATATAGATATAGATATTATATGCCGTGGCCCGATATTTCCCCGAGTGCAGTTTGACATTATGCCATCAAGATGGTTAAACTACACGAGGGAGAAATATCATTGATATTTCCATTCAGGCCATGGCATATTTCATTTATGTAAACCCCGTTATTCTTTTTTCCTTTGGTGGTGTGTTTTTTTTTTTTGCTTTTGTTTTTTTAAATATAACTCGAAGTGTTTTTTTTTTTTTTTTGTGGGGTGTTGTTTCCAAGGCACTGGCACTCATTCTAGTTAGGTAAGGACACTAGCATGGTAGCTAGGGTCACTATGTGCTTCTGTTGCCAATGTGACATTTCACTGTGTGACATTTTGTGTGGGCGGGTTGAACAGTTTTGTAAACATGGCAGTGTCAGCTCCTGCTTAGAGAGGGAGCCAGGTTGCTGTTCTCTCCTTTCATTTATTTATTTATTTTTTTAAACATTTAATTATCTGGTTGATCCTGCATTTTGTTGTTGTCCCCTTCATCTAGCAGAGCAAGTCATTCCCGGCTAGCCGAGGCAGTGTAAGCCAGTCCGAGGTAGGCACTGGAAGTCAGGGCTGGGAAGCAAGGGATGAACTGGACAGCACTGTTTGGGTTTTAGAAAGGCTATGAGGGTTTCGCAAATAAAATTAATAAGTTGTCTTGTTAAGTTCATAATGTAAAAAAAAAATTGAATCTTTCAGTGTGAGTGCTGGTTTCACACTGAAGAGGTTCAGAGTTACAACCAGCATGTGGGTTGAGTTGGAGCTGTGATTATGTGCAGTTTAAGTGTAGTTTTTGCCTCTGCTGAGGTTAACTGCAGATAGTGCCTCTCATAGACCTACTATGAGGATAAATGACCTACACTGAAGATAAATGTAATATCCTCAAAGTAGGTCATACCACCCCAGCAAATATTGAAGATATTTGCCGAAAAGTATCCTCACTGGCATTACATAAATATAGATAGATAGATAGATAGATAATTAGACTGTCACAGTAGTTCCAGTATTGATAGGAGTTGAGTGGAGTGCTCATTGTTAAACTTTGCACCTTAATCCCTTTGCCATTGTTCAACGAAATTGGCCCAAATTTGGCATGTATTTTTCCTGGAGGCAAGGTCTCAGGATATGAGTTTTGTGATGGTATCTCATGTAACTTTGGAGAACTGGAGGTGTCACATTTACTGAAATTTGTAAAAGTTTCAGGCTTTTATTATATGTTTTTTGCTCTCACCTACAGCCTAGATAGTACACAGTGTTTTCATGAAACCTTTAGGGTATCAGGGGCCTGCAAGAAGGTAATGCCTTTCAAAGGTTTTGTGAAAAAAAATATCAGTTGATTCTAGAGTTATAAGGATTTAAAGTTTTTTTTTCTGAGCCTGCTGAGCAGTGTTTTAGGATATCACTCTGATATGACAGTAGCATTTTTCTTTCATAAGCATTTTGCTTCTGTGTTTTTAAGGTCATGAGAAAAATGTTTGGGTCAAAATGTCCACAATTGTGGGTTTTATTTTGAAACACCAAACATGAAAAATACATAAAATTATGATTGCTAGCCAGCCTGGTGGCTCAGAGAGTTGAGGCACTGGTGCCTTACCTAATGCCCACACCAGTGACCTGGGTTCAGGAACAGACTCGGGGAGCCAGGGGTCAACAGGGGGAGGAGAGGATTGAGCTTCCAGTGGACTGCTCTCCTCTCCTCAGGTGGGTTAGGGAGACTGCCTCACTCTGTAGCACCTCCTGGTGGAGACCAGGAGCATCACAGATGTAGCACAATGCATGGGGTGCCTGGAAAAATACAAAAAAATGGCATCCTGATTGATCGGATGATGACCACCTGGACTCTCACCTCCATGGAGCCCCTGTATAAGCCAGACTGACCTCAGCAGCACCCAGGGCCAAGAAGGTAAGCTGGAAGGCACTTTCTCCCCGGAAAGAGAGAACCCATCCAATGAAGGGATATGTCAGATTATCCTGGGTTGGCTGCAGTATGAGGCCGGGAAGTTGGCGATGGGGTCCCGGGGCAAGGTGGGGCATCCTTGTCAGGGCCTGAATGAGAGGCCAGTCAGACACAGGGGTGATAAACAGATAATGCAAAAAACAATGATGATTGTTGAAAAAAAAAACACCTGAACCTATGTAAATGGGACCTGTTTATCTAGATTCTAGTGTTTGTTTTTTCCCTAAATTGGCACAGAAATACCTTCTCTGGGCATTTCAAATCCCAAGGTGCCAAGCTTAGTGTGAGGAGCCATTTCTCATGTCATGAACTGAAAATTCACCTGGTGCACGCAAATTGCTGTGACAGGGGAATGTTCAACTTGCACCTAAAACATGATGCCTTGTCAATCTCCCTCCACCTCCCAGCCCAATCAGCCCTCCCTTTTTGTTTCTGATGCCATTCATCATTGTCACTCACTATCTCTAGATAATAAAATGCAGTGGAAATTACAAAAAAAACCTTCCATGTCTGCAGATAATTTTCAACATTGCCTTTTTGGGACCACACCTCATGAACAAAATAGGTGAAGTTTTTCAAATCTGGCCCAAAAGATGATTTTGCAGTCATTCTGTGAAATCACCATTCAGGCAGGATATGAACATTTTCACTACTGGGTTCATGACGTTGGGTCATAAGAAGACGTTGAAAATCTGGTGCAAAAATATGGTATGATGACCAAGTTATGCTTGAATGTTGAAGTATTTTAATACTTACTCATAACTTCATTAATTTTCAATATTTTTACACCAAACTGTCAACATGGTCTTTTTGTGAATTCCCCTCTTGAACACAAGCAGGAGAAAATTTTCAAATCCAGGCTAGAAAGTGATTTTACAGTCATTCCACAAAATAGGTTTTTGGACAGATTTTGAACATTTTTACCTGATGGGTTCAAATGGTGGGGTCATAAGAACATGATTCTGCAGTTGTTCCATGAAAATCATCTTGCAGACAGGGTTTGGAAATTGTCCTTTACTGGGTACAAGAGACCTGTTCATAAAAACACTAGGGTAAACATTTGGGGTCAAAATATTCTAGAACAACAAAGTTATAAATGTATGTTGAGCTTTTTCCATGATTTCTTATAACATTGGTAATTCTCTATTTTATGACTCCAAACTTTTAACAAGCCATTTTTTCACACTTTCCCATGAATGTGACAAGTGTGGTTCTTTAAATTCTGACTGAAACATGCTTTGACACTTGTGGCACAAATGATTCTGCCAGTAATTTATAACTACCACATGTTATGTTTGTAGGGGGAGTCATAAATTGACTATGTTGAAAATTAGGGGTCAAAATTAAAAGTAAAATATCAAGATATGTGCAGAGCCATCCTTTGGCCCAGCAGGTAGTGCTTTGCCATTTTCTGCTGGTGAGCTGAGTTTGGGCATGAGTTTACTAAGTTAGATGGATGGGCTGAGGCTGGGGGCATGGAGCTGTCATGTGGTATATACACACCCAGCTTGGGGAAGGAAGGTGCATGGTTGATGACACAGGCCCAAGTACTACAAAGTTAAGACACAACCTCTCTTGACATATATGCCAAAGGGACCTGCAACCATACACCTGTAGATACCAGAGGGTCCTATGCTTCAACTGCCAGATGGACTCCTGGCCTTTGGCATCTGTATCTGTAGCCCCATGGAAGCACAGGGGCCAGTGAGTCCTGTGCTTCTACATCCCCCAGACAGCCCCACAAAATTATTTGCATCCATGGCCACAAAGAAGTGTAGGGCCTGGAGGGTAGCAGGCAAAAGTCCAGGTACCATAGTGAAGAGACCTCTTCTCTTGGCATAGGGCCCTACACATCTGCACTCATGGCTGCCAGAGGCCTTGCACTTCGGTTTACAGATGGACTTTCTTTTCTGTATGTCTATGTCTGTAGCCAAATGGAAGTGCAGGACTCAGAGAGCTCTGTGCTTATTTATTTCTTTATTTATTTGTAATCTAGGATAAACACCATTTGAGAACAAGCTCATTACCTAGGTTCCACATCATTATAAAAAACAAGACAGTACAGTACAGCTTGAAAACAGGCTCATTGCATAGGTTCCATGACAGTATAAAAAAACAAAACAGTACAGACATAATATAGATACAGCAATTCAGTAATACAGTAAATTCACTGAATAGACCATATTAAAGACAATCTATGACAAATAGTCTTAGGCATTTGAACAGACTGTAAGCCAGGAATTTGAACAGACTGTAAGCCAGGAAGTTAGTTACCAGGGTCAATTAGGAAAACTGGAGGAGTCTAAACAAGGAGGGAAGAGGACAACAACAGATTGAGTGCAGGTGAAGAACTTAAGGGGGCAGAGAGCAATTAGCACAAGTAGAGCCTCGTTAATTGGCATGTATTGGGGAAAAAATAGACAAATAATCAGCCCAGTATATGCCATGTCAGCACCGACATAACCAACAGGAATGTTTAGGTAAGAAAAAAGTCACAGGTGGTACATAGTGCACAGTCATGTAGGGGTGAAGCCGAAACCATGTTAAGCCAGCATCCAGGATCTAATGAAAACAGTCACAGCTGGCTTGAGCAACAAGGTAATTCCTGAGCTCCCATTTGAAAGCGCCTATCTTGCTTTCTGCGATCATGGCTAGTGGTAGAATATTAATCCATTTTGGAGCTCAGTGGGCAAAAGCTATTTGACCTAGGGAAGTGTGACATCTGGGAATCTTACACATCATACTGTCCGAGCTTCTGGTTGGTGGCTGCATTCTTAGGGGGAGAGGAGCTTCAGCACCCCAGTTGGCATGAAGCCCAGACCAACTTTCTTTGCCATGAGGCATGTTTGGAATTTGAGTCTGGCTGAGAGCTGGAGCCAGTTTCCCTGGGCATACAGATTGCATATATGTGTAAGCCATGCAGACCCAGTTAGGAGGTGACAGACTTTATTTAAGGTGACTGTGATATGGTGGAGGGCTGAGTCAGTTGCTGATCCATAAACTACTAACCCATAGTCAACTCGCAACACTATGGAACTAAGAATTGCAATGTTGAGGACTTCAGTGGTTAGAATCCGCTTGTGCCTATAAAGCAAACCAATACAGTTATTGACAACCTTGGCTGTATTGTCAATGTGTTTGGCATACAATATGGTGCTGTCAAGTGTGACACACAAGTATTTAAAGTTATGAACTACAGTAGTTCCAACAGGGCACCAGACTCATTTTTTATGCTGAGAGGGAAGGAGTGGTGCCTGCTTTGAGGACTGAAGAACATCATAGTTTTGGTTTTCTTGTAGTTTATAATGAGTTTGTGTCCTTGAACCATCTCTCAATTGCAGAGTAATTATCCTGGAGCATAAGTTCAAGTAACAGATGGTTAGTGTTACTTGTGAACAGAACCACATCATCTGCATGTAGCAGAATTTGGCAGTGACTGGCAGATGGAAGATGATTTAGGAATATGCCAAACAATAGGGGCCCCTGGATTGACTCCTGGGGTACTTGAGAGAGCACTGGTCTGCTGTCTGATAAAATGCTGTCAATCCTAATTTGTTGAGAATGGTTGGAGAAGTAGCCTTTGAACTAACTGACTACATCCTTGGAGATCCCAATAGTTGCCAGCTTTTCAAGTAGCAGGACATGGTTAACCATGTCGAAGGCTTTAGATAAATCAATAAATGGTACTCCAGTGAGTGCTCCATTATCAAGAGCTGTGGATGTACCGAGACAACTCTTATGAGGTCAGTTGTGGTGCTGTGTTTATGAAACCCATGCTGCTGCGGACACTGTATATTATAATTATCTAAGTATTCAATCAGCTGATCCGCAACTATTTTGTCAACAGCCTTAGACAGTGGTGGGAGAATTGAGATGGGTCTGCAATTTTCCCATAGTGCTCGGTCCCCACTCTTGAAAACAGTTGTAACTAGAGCTGCTTTCCATAGTTGTGGGAATTGGAAGAGTCTTAGTGAAGCATTGATATTGTGTGTATGTGGTCCAATTATAGTGTCCAAGGTGAGCGCAACAAAAATTTAAGGTCAAGGGAGTCACTACTGAAACATAACTTGCCTAAGACCTTTAAGAAGTATTTCCTAGTGGTGATGGCTAAACAACAAAATATATACTGGAAGTCAACCCCACTCACCCTAAGAAAATCAACAGACTATTCAAGCTTTAATTTTTCAATAATAGGTTTAATATGTTGCAACCAGTATTTCTTTCTATGTTTTGGGCAAGATACCCTTCTTCAGGAACTGGTTTATACAGTAAAAACATATAAAGAATTTTTTTCTAAATTTCATTCCACCATTATAAAACAAAATACTAAAAATAAACTTTTCATAAATACATATATGCAACAGAAGAAACGTCTATTTAAAACCCCGATATAAGATATATCCTCACCTTATTTCAAGTATTACTAATGCAGCTTTAACTGAGTTGTCAGGTTTGACTCCCACCACTGCTAAACTGAAAATTAATGAAAAAACACGTTAATCTAGCTTCCTTTCTAATACATTCCAGATACCAACTTCATTGAAAGTAATAGCTGTGCTAACCTTTTGAAGCTATTTCCT
Source organism: Neoceratodus forsteri (assembly GCA_016271365.2). NCBI lineage: Eukaryota > Metazoa > Chordata > Ceratodontiformes > Ceratodontidae > Neoceratodus > Neoceratodus forsteri. The sequence continues at coordinate 1,510,263,437 of CM057449.1, forward strand.
TTATATTTTGTTTTTATCTGGTTCACCATGTTGCCATTTCGTTCTACCTTCATTGTCCCTGATTCCCCCCAAGGATGAGACAGAGTCAGTATGTGGTGGGTGCTCAGATTGGCAATTAATTTATTAATAGTACCTTTTCATCCTATCCCCACATAGTGATGATTCTTATTGATTTCCATAATTTCAAACCATATCTGTTATTCCAATACATATTCTTGTACTCCAATCATCCTTTTTCATATTATCATATATATACAGCTATCTCAAATTACTGTTCATTCTTTCTTTGATCTTCCTCTTCTCTGCCCAAGTGTAGACCTGGGTGCCAGTTCTTCATTTTTTCTCTGGAGGTAACGGTGTATACCCATTACCACTTTTTCTTGAATGCTGTTGCTCTTTCTTTGGGGTTCCTTCTTCCCTTCCCCTTTTCCCTCCCTCCCCTGATCCTTTTTATCCTTTCTTTTCCTCACTTCTCAGCCATCCACCTTGGCTGTGCTACCAATGGCCCCTGTATACCATCCTTCTTTGTTATCCATGAATTATTCTTAACTGCCATCCCCTTCAAACCATACTTATTCTTCCTTTGTTTCCACTTCTCAGCCATCCACCTGGGCTGTGCCACCAGTAGCTCCTGTATACCATCCTTCAGTGTTATCCATGAATTATTCTTAACTGCCATCCCCTTTAAACTGTTTTTATGCTTCCTTTTTTTCCTCTTCTCAGTCACCCACCTTGACTGTGCTGTGCATGGCCCATGTACACCATCCTTCATCATTATCCATGATTTATTCTTAATCTGCCATCCACCTTCGGCAGTTCTTTTACCTTTCATACCCTCAACCCATTAAACTTGTTGCTGGGAGGGTGGGTGGAACAAATCTGAGAGTAGCAATAAATAGAGGCAGACTGCTTCTTTGCAGCTGCTTAAGTACCCCAAAAACAATCCCTCCCTTTACTTTGATATCTACCAAATCTGGTGCTACTCTAATCCATCTTGTCCTTCCCTTTTTGTGACATCACAACTGTGTCTCATGTCTCCTGTCTCCTCCCCACCACCACTGAGCCACCCTCAATCGCCCCTCCCCACCTCTTACTTGTCTCGACTTATTAAATACCATTCTTGGGCTGGTCACCTTGACAACTGGGTCTGCCATTTTAATTGGCAAACTTCACTGTCCCTAATTCCCCCTAAGAATGAGACGGAGTCAGTATGTGGTGGGTGCTCAGATTGGCAATTAATTTATTAATAGTACCTTTTCATCCTACCCTCACATAGTAATGATTCTTATTGATTTCCATTATTTCAAAGCATATCTGTTATTCCAATACATACTCTTGTACTCCAATCATCCTTTTTCATATATATATATATATATATATATATATATATATATATATATATATACTATATACACTATCTCAAATTAATGTTCATCCTTTCTTGATCTTCCTCTTCTCTGCCCAGGTGTGAACCTAGGTGCCAGTTCTTCATTCTTTCTCTGGAGGTAACTGTGTACACCCATTACCGCTTTTTCTTTAATGCTGTTGCTCTTTCTTTGGGGTTCCTTTTTTCCTCCCCTTCTTCCCTCCCTCCCCTGCCCATTTTTATCCTTTCTTTTCACTCACTTCTCAGCCATCCACCTTGGCTGTGCCACCAATAGCCCCTGTATACCATCCTTCAGTGTTATCCATTAATTATTCTTAACTGCTATCCCCTTTAAACCATTCTTATCCTTCCTTTTTTTCCACTTCTTAGCCTGTGCCGTGCACGGCCCATGTACACCATCCTTTATCATTATCCATGGTTTATTCTTAATCTGCTGTCCACCTTTGGCAGTTCTTTTACCTTTCATACACTCAACCTCTTAAACTTGTTGCCAGGAGGGTGAGTTGGACAAATCTGAGAGTAGCAATAAATAGAGGCAGACTGCTTATTGGCAGCTGCTTAAGTACTCCAAAAACAATCCCTCCCTTTACTTTGATATCTACCAATCCTGGTGCTACTTTCATCCATCTTGTCCTTCCCTTTTTGTGAAGTCACAACTGTGTCTCACATTTCCTGTCTCCTCTCCACCCCCACTGAGCCACCCCCAATCTCCCCTCCCCCATTACTTGTCTGGACTTATTAAATACCATTCTTGGGCTGGTCACCTTGACAACTGAGTCTGCCCTTTTAATTGGCAAACTTCATTGTCCCGGATTCCCCCCAAGAATGAGACGGAGTCAGTATATGGTGGGTGCTCAGATTGGCAATTAGTTTATTAATAGTACCTTTTCACCCAGTCCACACATAGTAATGATTCTTATTGATTTCCATTATTTCAAAGCATATCTGTAATTGAAATGCATATTCTTGTTTTCCAATCATCCTTTTTCATGTATACACAGCTATCTCAAATTAATGTTCATCCTTTCTTCGATCTTTCTCTTATCTGCCCAGGTGTAGACCTGTGTGCCAGTTCTCCATTCTTTTTGTAGAGGTAACGGTGTATAGCCATTACCAATTTTTCTTTAATGCTGTTGTTGTTCTTTCTTTGGGGTTTCTTCTTTCCTTCCCCCTCTTCCTCCCTCCCTCCCTGCCCTTTTTATATTTTCTTTTCCCCATAGCCTGCCTCCAACTTACATTGGATGGCAGGCCTTCCCCCTTTGCTCTATAGCCCATGCTGCCTCCTCACTCACAATATTTCACATAATTTTGTAGGGAACATGACATCCCTCCATCCCAGGGCTGCAACTAAACCATTCCATTTTCCATTGGATATATAGCTGTCCAGGGCCTGGCCCCATAGCCCCTTCCCATTAGATGCCTGATGAGCATGCCTGGCCTTGGCCCTGTCCCTCATGGCCCTGAGAACTGACATTAATTGCTCCCATTTTCCCCACTGGTTCCCACTAGGACCACCAGCACATTCTAGGGTCTTGACCTTTGGCATGCCCCCCCTTCTCTGGAAGTCTCCACTCTGCTCTGTAACTCTTCATGTGCCCACATCTCCTTATCTCACCTCCAACCAGGCCTTGCCGTGAAGTAAAAAAAAAAAAAATTAATATGAGCTTATTATCCCCCCCCCATTTCTGCAAGCTGCAATCCTGCCTGGCTTCTGAATCCATGAGGCGAAATACCTACTGTGGAGCCTTATCTTGAAAAACTATACCTTTCTTGAGAAACAGATGCCCTTACACAGCTCAGTCTCACACGCTGGTCCCCCCAAAACTAATTGGCCTCTGCCTCCTGGGTGTCCTGCAGCATAACCACCACATCACCCTTACTGGGCAACCATTTTATGCACCCTATTTTTCCTTGGGTAACTAGCTGCCTTGTCCTCTCTGCATGTTGGCTTCTGCCTCGGGTTGCTAGTCAGTTTTTTTCCCCAGTTGAAACCCTTTGACCTCCCTTCCAGGGCCTGCATTCCCATTTCCTTCACCGAGGGTCCCTTGATCCATGGCCCAATAAATACCCAACCCATCCTGTCCCTTATGATGACAGAAACAGTGCTAGTATGGTAGTCATCAGGTTAACTAATGTTTATTTTTTAATTTATGTATTTATTTATTTATGTATTTATTAAACACTGGTCATTTGCTGTCCTCCTCATTGACCAACAGGTGTCCCCACCCCTGTACTGCCATCCTATTAGTATGATCATTGTGGAAACCCATCTTCTTCAGCAGCCAGAACTATATTCTCAGCCCTACTCCACCTTATAATTTCTGTCCTCACCATATTTCCTTGTTCCTCTTTTCCTTTTAGCAGACCCTCCCAGGCTTGAAATGTACCTCTTTATCCATGTCTGTCTTGTTTTTTGTTTTTTTTAAAAACCCTATCCCTTTTGCCAGTAGTGGGAGGTGCAAAATTCCCTGAGAAGTAACTTAAAGAACCATACCTTTTTTGTGGCCTCTTAGCAGGGGATACCAACAGGGTTCTGCACAATGTGTTGAGGTCTTGCAGCCATGTACGACCTCACAAAACCCCTGCAAGACTGTCGTCATACTCTCCTGGTGTCTGTTCCCTGGGTTGAGCCTCAGAAAACCATCATTTCCTGCACTCTCCACCCTTTCTGCCTAAACACCCTCCCCCACACTGCTGCGTCTGTGTCTCCCTCTTGGTCTGTATGAAAAACCCCAGTCATCATGCCAAACAGATGTCTCATTTAACTGCATCTATCCCTCCTTCCACTTCCCCAAACCGCCTTGGTGTTTCCATGAGCTTCACACAGTGATGTGGCCTCACCATCCTCTTCAGGACTTTTGCTATACCTCTGTTTAAGGCCCCCCACCCTGGGTGATGGCCTTGTCAGTGAAATTAAGTGATTACTTAGCTGCTGCCCTGTCTAAGTGCTGCCCCTAGCTGCATGGGCTCCCTTAATCTACTACCCCTTGATTTATTTATTGCATACATTTTTGTTTTTTAAACACTTCTTTCTGAGTGCTTCTCATAAACCCAAAGTTGCCCTAGTCTGACTGGGGTGCTGGATGCCCTCACAATTCCCTGCATAAATGCTGGCACCCTTTGTCCATGCTCTCCATCCCTTCCTGCCACTTCCCTGTCAGAAGGAAACATCTGTGTAGTGGGGGACTGTCCTGCCTCCCAGCTTCCAGTGCATTAACCATTGTACCCTGAGTTAAAGAATGCGCATGAGCAGTCAGTCGAGCACCCCTTAAACTTGGCTTCGTTGCCATAGTTGTGCCCCCCCCATGTTGGAACCAACCAAAATTCTGGTTCCCTGACCCCACCTGTAGGAACATGGTATCTGCTTCCCTGTCTCTTTTGCTAGCCCCACCTGTGGTGTTGCTCAGATCTGCACCCCTTGTTCTGGAGCTGTATATGTATTCTGGCACCTCTCCAGAATCCCTCCCATTAAAGTAATCAGTTCCCATTCTCCCTCAGGGATAGAGAGGAGGTGGATGACCCTATACTCTTTCAACAACTTTTTTGGGGAGTAACCTATGGGTGGGGATACCGTCCTCTTGTCTAAGGGTGGGCCTTGTGGGTTTTTTTTGTTTTGTTTTTTAAAGAAACTTGGTCTGGACCCAACTTGCCTTTTGAGGCAATGTGGCCCCCCCCATTAAACATGGCCTGTTCTGTGGCACAGTCAGCCCATAACTCTAGCTGCTTTACTCCTCCCCACCCAAGAATACTTTTCCATATATAAAAACCTACAACTCCCTTTTCTTTTTATTTACCAATGCATGCTCATTTGGAGGAAATCACCGTTTGAGCTTCTTTTCCATCCCCCTTTCATAATTAGCTGCCCAACCTATAACCGGGCCTCCCAGGTCTTACCTTGGAGATTTTTCATCTCCCTTACTCCCCCACTATACCCATGCAGCTGCCATGTTACTCTTTTCTACACTCTCCTTATATTCATAATTCATAACTGTTTTCCTGTGCTTGAGTGCAAATGTGTCTACCCATTCCCCCTTTCAGATCTACCTCCAAGCTGATGGTCCTGTACCCCCATCTTGGTTCGTAGGACCCTGATGCCCATTTTTTTGTTTTTTATTATTATCTCTGTGCTGGTCAGAGGATCCTGCCCGTCTCTGTACTTCCATATTTTTGCCTCGTCCTTGATTCAGAAATGTCTTCCCCCTTTTTCTGGACCACCCTCCTCCATGACTGTATTCATCTGCTCCCCCTATCATTGTATACTGCTGCCTATGCTGTCCCCCCTGACCCATTGAGGGGCTTGGTTCTGGTACCAATGACCTGGTAACTGTCTTCCTGTGATGTCTGGGACCAGTGTTGGTCTTGACATGGATAGAGCCAGCCTGTTCTGCACTGAGAAAATGGGGGGTGCAACATTGGGGAGTCAGAAGCCAGGCTCCATGTACATAAAGAGTATCTGGAAGTGGTGGTGGAGGGATGGGGGTGGCTGGCTCTGGTTGCCCAGGGCTGCCAAGCCTTGACGGCTTACCCCCTGTGCTGGGTGGTTGGGCTGGAGCCCTTCTGTTTCTACTCTGTCCCTTTGTTGACCACTTGCTACCTTCTCCTTCCCTGCCCTTGTCTACTCCCCAGTTGTCTCTCTGACCCTAATGGCTCCCTGCCCTCCCACAGCTGCCATACATTGTTATCCTGATATGCCAGCTGGAGTGTGGTGTTGTAGAACCTTCACTTGAGAGGTTGCTCCTCCCTGATGCCATGCTTGATGTTGTCGCTGCATAGGAAAGAAAATTGCTGCAAAAGAAAGCAATCTGATCAGTAGTCACATCGTAGCAATTACCTTTCTGGGGTTCCTCCTGTTTTGTTTCTGCCTTGATCCCTCTGTTGTACACCCACCCCATCCTGCCCCGCTTGATGTTTCTGATAATTATAAATATATATCCCTAGGTGAACTTGTACCACTCCTATCCGGTCACCCAGGGAGACCACCTGTTACTGGCCCCGGTCTACTCTCTTAACATGTATTCTTTCCTCGCCCTACTTTTTATTTATTTATTTATATATATATATATATGTGTATATATTTACCTGCCTGGCTTGCCTCCCTGGCCCTCAGTGTCTGCTACAGCCTGCATGTAGTTATCTTCCTGCAGTGCTTGTTCAGACTCTCCTTGCATCCTTATCCCATTACTGTCCTTGGGCCTCTTATTGCCCTTCCCCGTTAATCTAGAAAGGCACCATGTTTTAAATGGCTACTAGCTCCCCTCTTCCCCTCCTTTTTTTATCTACCTCCACACTGAAACATCCTGTGTCTGACTGACCTTGATGAAAAATTACTGGCAGAGCCCTCTGCCCCCAGCTAAAGATACTCCAGGTTATTGAATTTATATGCTGTCTTCTGCCCGTGTTTACAGAATGTGCAAATGTAGCCCTATACCAAATTTATATACTGTCTGACACCCCTGTTTTTTTCCGAATATGCACCCATACCATTCCATTAATCAAATCCAGCTCCCATGGGTCCCGTTCGATATTTAAGCTCAGAAAGGTGCTTATCTTCCTTCCGTTTGCTAACTGTCACCACAAGTACCTTGGCACAATTATAAGTAGTTTATACTGCTAAAGTAGTCCCTAAATTCAGAAGAAGCACTTAATTTTTTTCCAAATGGATTACCCTCCTTTTTACTGAGTGGGTAGAATGAGGTTAAAAGCCACATTCCCACATCCATGTATTGCGTATTGCCCAAGTACCGACAGCCGTCTGATCTCAACCAACTGCCCCATGTGTTTTTCTATTGGGGGTTAGCTGTGACCTGACTTTCATCACCCGCCATGGGGTGCCATCCATAATGTGTGTTTGGGCCCAGCCAGGTCCATTCTAAACTAGACCGCAAGAGAAACTCATCCTGCAGGAAAAACATCTAATCCCCGCTGGATCCGATCAACTTTTGCTATACGCTAAACTCCCCCAGCGTTACTCTTTCCTTTTTTTTTTTTTTTTTACGATGCAACTGAGCCTAGTCCTTTCCACCATGTGGCCTGCCCCCAGCTAGCAAGCTCAGACCCCCCCCTTCTCAGCCTTTGTCCAGAATGCCCCCCACCCTCCTTAACAACATCACTGCTCTGTATAAATGAAAAACGTCCTGGCTTTTGCGGTGTCTCTACCCTTGCTGCCATTTCGAAAACCAGGGACTGAAGAAACAATGTATCCAGCCATCCCTCCCAACCATTATCCTGGATTTAATCCCCCTCCACCCCACCCACCCCTACCAAGATCTTGTGCTTTTTTTTATTTGTGTGTGTGTGTTTTTGGGGCCACAGAGGGGTTGCCTCCAAGTCTCTCGCAAAATCTCATTCAATTTGAAGCTTTGGGCCTCCCACTCTCCCTCCACCCCCAAAGGCCATTTTGGTCATACCACGAGGAACCTCGACAATGCCAACCCTCTGCCTGATGGCTTCTCCATGGCCCCCCATGAAGCTACCATGCCCCGAGTACCTCTCCCAATGCACTCCCTCACCGACCAACATGGCTTGTTTGCCCCATACCCTGTCTCTCTCACAAACCAATGCACTCAAAGCACAGCTTTTTGGTCCCGCCTGCCTTCAACTATTTCAGCCCTGGGACAAACCAGGAAGCCAACAAAAAGATCGACTGCTGAAACACAGCCGTGATCCACAAACCCAAAGCACTTCCTTAACAGAAGTTAAAGCAGGACTCCTCAATAAGGGTTCTAATCCTTGATCCATTTACATATTCTTAGTGCCATCACTTGTGACAAACAAAGGCTTACCTATCATGTTACTGGAGCTCCTCATGGCCTCTGGATAGTCATTTCTTCCAAACACAAGTTTCCCTTCTTCTTTTTTTTTTAAATACATTGCAGCTGTGTTGCACAGCCCCCATTAATCACTGCTATATAGAAACCAAATATTAGCATTGCTCTTAACAATTAAAGAAATTGAAGCCAATCTGTTGTGCTGCTCACAGTACAAATCTGAGAGTAGCAATGAACAGAGGCAAAATGCTTCTCCGAAGCTGATTAAGTACCCCCAAAATAATCTCTCCCTTTACTTTGCTATCTACCAATCCTGGTGCTACTCTCATCCATCTTGTCCTTCCCTTTTTGTGAAGTCACAACTGTGACTCATGTCTCCTGTCTCCTCCCCACCCCATTGAGCCACCCCCAATTGTCCCTCCCCTTCCCCATCTGACTTGTCTGGACTTGTTAATACTATTCTTGGACTGGTCACCTTGACAACTGGGTATGCCCATTTAATTGGCAAACTTCATTATTTCAAACACATCAACTAAGTGCATGGTTTTACATGGTTTACTTTCAATATTCTTGTTTGAGTTTCTAGTCAACATTCTAACAATTTTGTTCAAAAATCATCCTTGTCAACACTTATTTAAAATTACACCCTGACCTCAGTCACTAAACTACAATTTTACTCTGTATAGTCCGCAGACTTTTAGTGCTTACTTTTACTTCATTATCCTTATTTCAAACAGTTTAGAATGTTTCCAACACCCACTCCTGTTAAACTCATTTCACAAACACGATTTTAACCTGTGTGGCAGGTTTTCTTTTCAATCTGAATGGGCAGCATTTTTCAGTGCAGAAAATCATAGTTTAGTGACCAAGGTCAGGGTGTAATTTAAAATAAGTGTTGACAAGGATGATTCATGAACAAAATCATTAGAATGCTGAATATAAACACAAAGAAGACTACTGAAAGCAAACCGTGTAAAACCGCGCACTTAGATGGTGTGTTTGAAATAATTGCAGGCTGAAGGTGAAGCATAATGGCAATGCAGTGAACCAGATAAAAAGAAAAATATAAAGGAAATAGCTTCAGAAGGTAAGCACAACTATTACTTTCAATGAAACTGGTATCTGGAATGTATTAGAAAGGAAGCCAAATTAACATTGTGTTTTTTCATACATTTTCAGTTTAGCAGTGGTGGGAGTCAAACCTGACAAATCAGTTAAAGCTACAGGAGTATTGCTTGAAATAAGGTGAAGATATATCTTATATTAGGTCTTAAATAGACGTTTCTTCCATTGCGTACATGTATTTATGAAAAGTTTAATTTTAGTATTTTGTTTTATAATGGTGGAATGAAATTTTGAAAAAAATATCTTTATATGTTTTTACTGTAGAAACCAGTTCTTGATGAAGGGTATCTTGCCCTAAATGCAGAAAGAAATACTGGTTTCAACATATTAAACCTATAATTGAAAAATTAAAGCTTGAATAGTCTGTTGATTTTCTTAGAGTGAGTGAGTGGGGCGGACTTCCAGTATATTTTTTGTTGTTTAAGCATAAGCCTATACTGGTTATTATCCCCTTCCCAATACAGTAACTAATATACATTTGTTTGAAGAAAAAAATTTGAGGTGCTGGCTGTACTGGAAAAGTCTTTTTTTCCGTAGTGGTAATGGCTCTAAAATGGAATGGTGGATGAGAGGGTAGTGGCTTATCCGAACTGATACTCAGAGGGGTGAAAACAGGGAGGAAGAAATCAGGTGGAAGCACACTGCTTAGATAAGAGAAGGCATTATTGAATGCATTTGCTATAATACTGTGATCAGTGGTGGGACACCATTAATGCTTAGCATTGTGAGTGCTTCCTTATGATCTTTCCCAGTGACTTCTTTGAGGTTATCCCAGAATTTCTTACTGTCACTCCAGGATCTGTTTAGAGCTTCCTTGAAGTATTGATTTTTCACTGCACGTATGGCCCTTGTACAGTCATTGTGTGCTTTTTTGTAGTTTGGAATATCAACCTTCTTCCCTGAGGCAGGGGCTCTATGCCACAGGTGATCCCTCATTTTCATTTGCTCTAGAAGGTCTGGGGAGCACAATGGGTTGCTATGGTCTTCAACTTTATGTTTCTTTACCAGAGCATGCTGATCACACACACTATTAAATAGATGAATTGATCAAGAGCTGTATCAACAGTACTGGAAGAGAGGATATTGTCCCAGTCTTGTTGCCTGAGACCTGCTTTCAGCATCTCAAGATGTCCAGGTATAAGGACCCTATTTGTAACTGTTCTGGCTGGAGGTTTGGTGAAGTTACTAGACCAGCAGAACAGAACAGAACAGGCAAGTGGTCACTGTAGGCATCCAGAAGAACTGTGGTCTGAGAAGTGTGCTCAGGCCAGTTGGACAAGACCCAGTCCAGCAGAGTAGAGGTACCAGTCTTGTAATTCATCCTGGTAGTCGAGACAACTAGCTGAGTGAAGTGTACTGCAGAGATAGCATCGCTATATGGGCTAACAGCTGGGGAGAGCCAGTTAGCATTAAAGTCTCCTAGTAGCACAATTTCAGTGTGGAGATTCAGAGCACTGAGACACTTCAACATTGAGTCAAGCCCTGTGGTCTTCTGACCACAGGGTATATACATTGTGAAAACAGTGAGAGTTTTATTGGACTTCCCAAGTAGTATTTTTAGTGCTATAGCTTGCATACTAGTGTCAGTATCAGGTAGAGGAAGGATGTGCACCTGGAGGGTATCTCTGATGTAGATAACACATCAACCACCATGTTTGGATAGGTGATCCAACCTGTATATGGTATACCCAGGAACTGTAATTGTGGCATCCTCTACTTTTGGGGAGAGCCAGGTTTCTACCACTGATAGAATATCAGGATTATGTTGTTGTATCAAGGCATTTAAACAGTCTATCTTAGGAGGGAGGCTAGAAATTTTAATTGAGCTAATGACAAGCTGTCCTCTGTTTTGCAGAGGGGAAGTGGAGGACAGTGGAGGGCCTGGGTTAAAGTGAATATTCCCAGACAGCAGTAATAGCAGGAGTGCTAAACGAATGAGTTATTTCTTTAACTATTTGTTGCTATATCTGCTTAGCCTGGCCTGGTTATGGAGCAATGGAATATTTTCCTGAATATTGAAAATCCCAGGGAAGAGGGCTAGTGGGTGTAGCCACTCTGAACATTGTTGCAGAGATCACTTGAAACTAACTGTAGGCAATACCTGGGATGGTATATGAAAGCTGTTGCCAATCAACAACATTATCCTGCAGGCAGGCCTCTCAGTGACAAGGTAGCAGGTGCAAGAGGACAATTTTTGTGGTGCAAAGTATATGTGACCAGGATGAACAGCAGGGCAGCTCTGAAAAACAAGGCCCCAGGTGGGTACATAATTGCAAGTTGAGAAGTAGGTGGATTATATGCATGCAGCCCTCTTAAGGGGAGAGGCTGTAATGGAGATGCCCCCCTTGACTTGATAGTAGTCAGAGGTGGTAGAGTTGTTAGGATTACCAATAGAGAGTATAAGGAGGGGCATACAACCAAGGGTCCATTTTATAGAGGCCGGGGGTGGGCTAAAATTCATACAGAAAACAACAAGCAGAATGGAAAGAAGCCAGGGGCAAAGGCCCAATCAGCAGCTGATGCAGCACCTTCTCAATCCATGGTAGTGATGCAGTCAGCCACTGAGTCACTCAGAGAAGCTTGAGATCAGGGAGCCAATCCAGACATGGCAGCAGTGCTAGGCATGCAAAGTGATGAAGCCAGTAACAGAACAGCCCAATAAGAAGGTGGGCTTGCTATTCCATAGAGAGCCATACCTTAGAAGCTGAAATCTAGGCGGTTAGTGTCAGAATGGGCTGCCGGTAGGAGAGATCCATGCTGCAGCCCAGTCAGCAACTTGAATCTGTAAAAAGGAAAGAGAAGAGAGTTAATAAAGGGGGAAGAAAGAGCAAAAAAAGCAATTCTACAAGGTGAAACAGGAGTGGGGCAGTGAGGAGAGCAGACAAAAGAGAAGAGAGGTTAAGGATGAGCACCACAGCACTGGTGCTTGGGTGAATCAGGGGCGAGTTTGTATGTAAGAGACAAAGGAAAGCAGCAGCAGAGCTGAATATAAGGAAGAAAAGAGGTGTGAAAGTAAGGGATTTACAATTCAATGCAGAGCCAGAGACAGCAGGAAGAGGTGATGTGTGTATGGGGGGTTGGGGCTAGCTTGGCTCCAGAAACTAAAAAGAAGAAAAAGAAAATAAGGGACAAGAAAAACAGCAACAGAAGTTTCACATAAGAAAAGTGCAGCCTTAGCAAAATAAGATTAAACCACTGGCTCTTACTAACATTTGTAATAAACACTTAGAGCCAGGCAAATAAAATTGTACACTAATAGCAGGTTTTAAAATTTAACAGGCAGCCTATCTGTTACTAGTAAAAAAGAAAAATCAGTTTTGACATGTTTTTGAACATATAATTCAGGTTGTCTACAGGTTAGAAAGATATTTAAAAATGGTGCGGCTTAGCAATTTCCAGAATTCACTCAGAAAACAGCAAGCAGAATGGAAAGATGCCAGGGGCAAAAGTACAATCAGTGGCCAATTTGGCACCTTCTCACTCCAGGCCAGTGATGCAGTCAGGGTTGCTGACTCACTCAGAGAAGCTGGAGATCAGGGAGACAATCCAAGCATGGCAGCAGTGCTGGACATCCAATAAATGATGAAGCCGGTAGCAGAACAGCCCAATAAGAAGGTGGGCTTGCTATTCCACAGAGAGCCATACCTTAGAAGCTGAAATCTGGGCAGGTTGAGTCAGGAAGGGTGGCCCGTTGGAAAGACCTGTGCCACAGCCCGGTCAGGGGCTCAAATCTTAGAAGCTGAAATCTGAGCAGCTAGAGTCAGGAAGAGCGACCAGTTGAAGAGATCTGTGCCACTGCCCGGTCAGGGGCTCAAATCAGCTAGGTCCCACAAATTCTTTCATCCATTGCCACTCAAAAATACAGGGTCCTTCAGGCTTTGCACTTCCACAGACCTATGTACTCTTCACTTGGCACAGAGTCCAATGGACCCTGCACGTCTGTATATATTCATGCAGGTATGGAAGCAACCTGCATGAATGAGGATACATGTCCACTATCTCAAAAAGAAAGAAATTCACTGCAAAAAACAGCCTTAATGCACCAGCTAGGGTTCAACTTACCACCACAATAAAAAGGGAAATATGACATTAGGGCTTTCAACCGAATGCTCCACCCACCCAAGAAGCAAAAGGGCAAGACCACACAAGCAACCACAGACAGCTATCATCAGGTAAGACAACATACAATTGTTTCTAGACTGCATCAATACAGTAGCACTGATGTACTGCCTTGTGGTTTTGTATCTGCAGCTATGGATATTGAGTGGGTTTAAAATATAAGTTCTGAGACTTTGTCGTATGAATATTGAAAAAATATGATGTGTGTTTCTTTACAGTTCTGCTGGTACACACGTAATGCTGGACTATATGATTTACATAGGACCCAAAAGGCCCAATGCTAATTCTTTATGCTGCACCTAACATCATGGCAAGGAATTTGTGTAGGGACCAAAGTGTGCTACATAAATTGTGTATGCATGAAATGGCACATACACACATTAAGCTAATGTATGTGATACTGTCGTATGGTATTTGCATAAGCTAATGTATGTAGGGTTGCCACCTTTGAATCGGACAAATACCTGACTGATAAGCTCTGCAGCCAACTGGCCCGAAGCCCCACCCCTTTGTTTCTGGCCACACCTCTTTTCTCCTTCGTGTCGCATGGCCTGGCTGTCAAATTTAAGGCACAGTCACCTATACTGTGGTGGGTTGTTACAAAAAACAATGCCTAATTGGTCTCTTACTGGGGTGGAGCACTTCAAATGAATATAATCCCACTGATTTAACAACACCTGCACACACTGATAATTAAAATGTGCAAACTTTATTATTACAAGCGATCAAAATTGCGAAAAACTGTGCAAACTGCATAACGTCTACAAATTGCATTGTTACATTACATTACATTACATGAGGTGAATGATATGCATTAATTAATTACAAAGAGTATTTATATGTAAAAAAAGAACACAAGCACACCGCACAGACAATAAAAATGAGCAAACTTTCTTTACTAAATAGCAATCAAAACTGTGCAAACTGCATTAGAACTACAAGTAGTGGTACAACAAGGCTTCGACAAATTAAACATCTCAGCTGTCATCTCTGGTCCGGAAGGATCACACTACTTTATATTTTAAAGTGTACTTTTTCATTTGACTTTGCAGCCTCAAGAAGTTTGTTGTTTGTTTTAACAAAGGCATGGAATTGGGTGCATGTGAAGCTATAATTTAATTTTACTTGTAATTCAGCTTTCACCAAGGGCACTAGCATTCTGTTTCTTTGATCAGTCCATGCATTGCCCATGAGTGAAAACACATGCTCCACAAAGCTGTTACTGGCAGGGATGGACAACACAAACTGAACAGCTTTGTAAAGTGTCCGGCACTCAGGCGCTTTATTGAAAAAGGCCACCCATCGGTCACTGACAGATTTCGCTGTCATTTCTATTAAAAAAGGCAATGCTGCAGTCAGTGTACTGTAATCTGAGTAGAGTGCATCCATGTCAAGTTCTTTTTGCAGTTTCAATGTCTCTACAGATTTATACAGTTCATCCCAGGTAACTTGACGTTGCAAAGAGAAAGTTGCATTGCCTTGAAAGGGCTATTTTCAAAATCAAACCATTTATTTAGATAGGCAAATGCACGGACATAAAACCCACTACAGTCTTGTGACACTCTTTTCCTGACAGTTGAGAGAAAGTCCTTTACAGCTGATGACACTTTAAAACCAAAGAACGTGTCATCAAGTCTTTTTTGCAGTTCATTGCGCAGATTATGCATTACACAACACACCTCCGGAGCAGTCAGGCTATTTCTCTCAAGCTTGGCAATGGACTTATGAAACAGCTGTAGAACGTAATGCATAAAATGCAGGTAGCACTCCGCCTCTGACACAGCATCTTTATCACTGTATCCATCTTCATCAGCTTCAACAAATTTCCATATCGGGGGTGGCATTTATCTGGTCCCTGACTTATGAAATAGCTTTTTATAGCTGGCCAACATTCCACAAGCATTGCCACTGCAGGAAGGAATGACAGCCACCTGGTTATTACATGCTGCAGAATCTCCTTCCAGTCCTGGTCAATGAAAGCGAACATCTCTTTCAGCTGTGCAACTTTCTTGGCAGAAGATGAAAATTCACTGTAGATTTTTAACACTAAAGTTTCTATATCAAATCGTGCAAGGGCCTTGCTTGCATTCCTTGCACAATTGTGTAGCACATGGCATAAGCAGTTGGCAGAGATGATGTGTGGCACTTCTGTTTTAAACCGCTTAAACACAGAGCGGTACATGCCATAATTAACTGAAGCATTGTCTGCAGCGTAACTGGCCAGGTTTTGCAGTTTCAATCCTTTCTGATGAAGACAGTCCTTAATTTGATTAAATATGGCTTCAGAAGTCTCGTTGTGGTCCTCATAGATGTCCAGGAGTTTCTGCTGAATTCCATGCTTTTCATGAAAGTACTGAATAACCACAGGAAACATTTTCTTGTTGCCCTTATTAGAGGCGTCTGAAGCTGCAGAAAAATGGGATATGCCCAGGTCATGTAAGAGAAGTTCCTCCGAGTATGGCTCCAACACACTGGTGACTATGCACTCTGCTTTGGTCTTCCCACAACTCAGTTTGGATGCAATGGCAGAGTCTGAATAAATGGTCTGTGCCAGTTTGCTTCCACAGTCCATGGATAAATAGGAGTGATTGTGCTTCACTCCATGGTACACTGATGTCACCTCCGCTGCAGTAATCTTCAAGCTCCCACTTGTTGTGGTCCGTGGCTGCATAAACTTGGTCATAAACAGATTCTCCTTCTGAGTCTGCAGGCTTTGCTGGTGCTTCTCTGACTTTTGATGAGTCTTCAAAGCCTTTTCACCATCCCATTTCACTGTGAAGACAGTGCTGCAGGATGCACATTTTGCCACTCCCTCTAGGCCTGGTACTGACCGCACCCACGAATAGTTCTGCTCCCAGGCTTTATTATAATTGCAGAACCCCTTTGCATTCTTTGCTGGGCTCCCGCTGGTGGCATGGCTTTGTGGCTCTGAAGCCCGTGCTCTCTTTCCAAAAGTATTCATCCTCAGAGTCACCGTATGAAAACCAACCGACGCACTGTTGCTTGAGTTACACAGACGTGTGATGGCAAGTTAACTAAAAGTACAAACATAAACAACCTTTAATTGCCATCTTGTGTAAGGCCAATGTAATAACAGCTCAAAAACAAATCAGTGCCCACAGGGAGGACCTTGCTGTGGTGGCACTGCTTTCCACTACCGCTCCCCTAGCCATATATGATGTGTTGAGGTAATGCATACTGATTTTGCCTGGCCTGAACCAATTTCCAGGTTACGCTGCAATTTTTTTTCAGTACAGGCTTTGGCTCTACCTTAATCATTAGTATTGCTGCATCATGCTCAGTGGGTATGTGGATTGCAGCATGATGGAGCAGTTGTACAAGATATTTGTCTATCATTCTTAAAAAAGAGTTTGACGACCTTTTGCAGAGTGCCACAAATCTGTCTTAATATTAGTTATTGCTATTTTGCATTACTTCAAAACATCTGCAAGTGTTCAAACTCACATGTGCGGTACAAGATGGTAATACCAACAGGGTATGGGTATTGCATGTATATTCAAATTCTATCCACTCATAATATCTGTACTTTATTTTTATTAGTGATATTGCTGTACTTGCTTTGAAAATGTAATTATGACATCAGCATCAATAGAAAATTCAGTACATAAAGAAGATCGCTCAACCTCCACCGAACCATCACTGCAAATAACAAAAGTCCGACACTGTATATGTACATTATACCACGCAATGTCTTATTAATGGGCACATGGTGCCACATGGGCATCTCACAGAGTAGACAGCACTCCGGAGCCACTGTAGTCCATCACTGGAAAGTGGAAAACAGGAACTTCTAAAACTTCCAACTGGCACACAATGCATTGCATATATCACAGTGACAGCAGCACAAGTGCATAATAATGAAAAAGAATCAGCATTTATAGTGCTTTTCAGACACACACATATGAACCGGTTTATGGGAAGGGGTGTATATGGAAAGCGCTATATAAATGCTGATTCTTCATCATTATTATGCACTTGTGCACTTGAACCAGTTTATGGGAAGGGAAATGTTTGCCAGGATACTGGGAATGTTCCCTACTCTTTTATGAAGAGTGCCCTGAGTTCTTTTACTTCCACCTGGACACCAACCAGAACAACATCAGGATCTTGGGAAGAAGGGATCTCAGTTTAACGTCTCATCCGAAGGACGGCACACCCCAGCAGTACTGTACAGCAACCCCCAATACTGCACTCGGATGCCAGTGATTTTTAGGTACAAATCCAATCCCAGTGTGGGACGAGAACCCACAACCTTCTGGTCCAGAGTGGGATTGGCCGGACTGTGGACATGAAAAAATGCACAATTGATTGCAATAATTGTAATTGATGTGTGGAAGGGAAGGGGAAATTATTTCACCAGAAGAGGTAGAGACACAGTAAGCTGAAGCTTGCTTCCAGGTTAAACCTGGGAGCACAAGAAAGTCCAGTCACTTTCTCAAGGTCACACAAGTAAGCAAGTGGGGCCAACTGATGGGGGTCAAATGAAGGTTTTCAGGTTCACAGCTTATTGCCCTTGACCACCACGTAATATCACTTCCTATACATCATGTCATGATCTCACAGTACTCACACACATGTTTTTAAATGTTATAATAATCATGATGTTCATAACAAATGACTTATTCAGCTTAGCATACCAGAGAATTAGTATGTTGTTGGTGCTGCTAAGATATAATCACGTACGAAAAAAAACATTGAATAATAACAGACACCAGCCCACTGTTGCTGCTAAGCAAGGCTGTCAACCATTAAGTATAATTAATAACAGACTGTCAGCCCCACTGAGCCTAGCATAAATAATATTGCTGTTTGCAGTTACGATTCCAGTAAATAAAGTGACAGACATTACTTTTACTTAATTAAATCAGACTGTCAACAGAGCAAAGAGCATGCATATAGCAGAAAAATACTTTTTAAGTTATACTACAGATAGTTGCTAAGCTAGGCTAATGCTGCCTGTGTTTTCTAGTACCCTAATCCACCTGAGTGATTACTAGATGGGCTAAAAGAATAAGCGACAGACTGAGACTTATACAGCTTACCTTAGTGCTGAAGCTGTCAATCTGCTGCCGCTGGTAATTTTCTGAAAATCCAACCGACCTCCTGGTTCTCTGTTCGGGACTTCTAGTATGGTCTCTGTCGCTCAGCTCCCACTCAGTCAGCCTGGAAGTCCTCCGATCAGATCACAATGGCAGGCAGTAAAAGTTCCTGGTTTTCCTTCCTCACTCTCTGGATTCAGCCACGACTCCTCCTCCAAGGATCCAGCTCAAATGCTGTGCCCCTACCCTGGCAGCCAAGGGTTAATATAGGGCAATGTGCCCTTTGATGCCTTTGTTTTTCCCGCCTACACTACCTGCGATGACCACAATGATTGGTCCTCCTAACGGACCAATCGCTGGTGACTTGTTCACCAATCAGAGTTCAGCTGTCCATGCCTATTGCTGATTGGCCATATGCTTGCCCCTCTTGATTGGCTGCTATCCCAGTCTTTCGGGTCCTTTAATAGTCAGCCTCCTGCCTCCTAACCCTTTCAGTTCCTTCCAAGTGCAACTGCATTTAGATGTTGGGTATGGGTTGGAGTCGGACTGGAGTGGAGGCAGTGCTGCAGATGGATGACGACTAAGCCTGGGAGACAGTCACAGACTGAGGGATGTAGCGACTAGTGAGTGTTCTCGGAATCTCAGCTCAGGTGGCTGATGGAAAAAGCGGACTTGGGGGGAGGACCTTGTCTGTACTCTGTTCCAGGATCGAGGGTCGGGGCTCGGGGGATTGGAAGTGCCGCACAGCAGGAGGAATTGGAAGGAAAATGAGGCAAGTTGGCACTACAGGAAAACCAGGAGTCCACTAGTTCGAGTCTGTCCGAGTTCAACTGGTCCATGGTCTGCGCGGACTGCACAGGGGTCAGGAGGACTCGGAACTCGGGAGGAGGATGAGAGATTCAGGAGAATGTGAATGAGACATCTGCGCTGCTGCATTTGGAGTCGGGGGCTGCCCGAGACCGTAAGTGCCAAAATGTGCTGCTGGTGCCTTACTGTTAATGAAATTATTTTCCTTTTTTATGTGGCTATACAGGGCCTGGGCTGACTGGGGAAGTTGGAATGGGGGAGGAATGGAATCTGCAGCCAAGCAGCTGCTTCTATGATTGTGCAACTGTGCTCTGCCTCCATCCTGCGGTTTAGGCTAGTGGTGTTCCACTGTCACCTTGTTCGTGTAACAGCTGTCCGCCTCATTACCGGACTAGAAGGGCATAAAACTGGGTAACCGGAGTAGAGGGCTGATTTCTGGACGATCCGGAAAATTACCAGGTAGGTGGCAACCCTAAATGTATGTGATGCTGTCATATGATATTTGCATAACTGTTTTTAAACTTTTCTGGCTGGTATGCATAACTCTTGTTTACAGCCAGTTCTGCTACTTGCAATGGTCTGTTTCAGCTCACATTTTTGGCTGTGCTCATTGTCAGTTTAAACCTTGAACTTTATGGGGCAGCTGCCTTCTGTATATCCTTTATTTATTCTAAATTAAGAACATATTCTTAAATGACTTACATTATTTGTCTAACATTATGTACAGTATGGATGGGATTTTCAAAAATACCCCAAAACAACTCAGCTGCATCAAACTAGGCAAAATCAAAACACCCCAATGTGGCAATATACTTGTGTTAAATTTTCATTCTTGCAACATGGATAACATGACATGGCACAAGAAGTAGTAGTAAGTTTATTGATTGACAAAACATTTTTGTTGTTACAGTACAAATATAAAAAAAAAAAATAAGAACATCCAACCATATCATTGTATACATATACATGTTTAAAATCGATGCTTAAATACAATGGGCCGGATATTCAAAAGGGTTGCGCCATGCGCAATAGGGTTGCACATGCACAAGTCCGAAAGTGCGCCATTCTGCGATATTCAGCAGGAGGCAGTTGCGCCACCGAAAACATGCTGAGCAACAGCGCAATGCAAATGAAGGCATGCACAACCGAAGGGGGTGGATCCATGCAAAAAGAGCGCAATGCGATATTCAAAGACTTGTGCAATGCGTAACAGCAGAACAGCCGGAAGTTGCACCCCAGCGGAAATGAGCCAAAATAAAAGGCTCAAGGAAGAGAAGCTAAGAAGGCTACAGGGATGCAAGTGGGAAGAGAGAGAGAGAAAGACAGACAGTGACAGGCCAGGGCAGGCAAGGGAAGCAGTGTGGGCCATAGGCTGCAGAGAGCCAGGGGGTGCCGGTGCAGTGGAAGTAGCAGTCAGGACAGCGGGGTAACAGAGCAACATCAGCTGGGGGTCACAAGCCAGGGAGATGGACAGTGGCAGCTTCCACATGGAAGCTGTAATGAGGGAGTGAGAATGCAAGGTGCAGGGGGCGTGGCCGTGGATGGGACCGTCGGCGGTACGCCCCCAACAGGCAGTACCATGCCCGCATCAGCTTTGAGCTGTACACAGATGTAGAGATCGTGGGCTGATACCGCCTGAACAGGGCAATACTGAGGCGGCTCTGTGAGCTGTGCAGTGATGTGATACAGGCACCCTCACGACGGAGTCACGCTCTGTCAGTGGAGACCAAGGTGACAGCCTGCATGTGCCTGCTCGCCACGGGCACCTGCCAGAGGCCAACAGGGGACACCAAAGGCATCACACAGTCAGCCACGTCACGCATCCTCACCCAATTCCTCAGCGCACTGCTGCCACATGCTGCGGAGCACATCCATTTCCCCAGCACCGCGGCAGAGCGTACAGCAAACATGCAGGAGTTCCACAGGGTAGCACGTATGCCTGGCGTGCTAGGGGCCATAGACTGCACCCATGTGGCCATTCGCATGCCACCTGGCCCCGATGTGGCCTCATATAGGAACAGAAAGGGCTTCTCCAGTGTCAACTGCCAGGTGGTGTGTGATGCCACTGGGCGTATAATCAATGTCTGTGCCACACACCCTGGTGGAGCACATGATGCCTTCATATGGCATCAGTCCACACTGTGCCATCGATTCGAGAGTGGGGACATCCCCACAGGCCATCTAGTGGGTGAGTACGCATGTAGGAAATGCAAACTCGGGGCAGGGGTGGGAATGCCACAGGTGCCATGGTAGTGGCACACAGGGATATGGGCAATATGGACCTGAACATGATACTGATCTCCACTATCTACACACAGGTGACAGCGGATACCCACTCCATCCCTGGCTGCTCACACCGTACCGGCACCCCATGACCCCATCGCAGCAACACTATAATGAGGCACATGCCGCCACACGCAACATCATTGAGTGGGTGTTTGGGATGCTCAAGGCATGCTTCCGATGCCTAGACACCTCCGGCGGTGCCCTACAGTACAGCCCCTCAAAGGCCTGTGGGATATTCCTAGCCTGTTGTATCCTGCACAACATGGCCAAAGACTGTTGGATAGCCCTACAGGTTGAAGAGGGGGACAGCGATGGGGACGCCAGTGGCGCCGGTGTTGATGGTGATGAGCAGCCCCCCCTTGGACGGCGGGACCCCAGACTGATCCGGCAGGCCCAGCTGCACAGGAACACCATCATGGAGGAGCATTATGCATGACACAGGTAAGTCAAGGAGCCATGTGCAAACAACACTGTCCTGGCGCAACCCACAGGCACACAGAGTAACACACCAGGGGTGCATGACGGCAAGGGGAGTGGAAGGGACCAGGCACACAAACACACCATCAGGGAGGGGCGAACAGTCATATGGACACACACACACACACACACACCAGGCACAAAGTGTACATGGGCAGGTGCACAGCAGAGCAGGAACAGACATGGCAAACACACAGATCACAGACCACACCCACCACCTGTACTGTCCAAAGTACGTGTGTCCAGATGCTGGGCACCTTGCACCGCTAATTGTACAGTACAATGCAGGCATCATCATGCACACGCACCTGTGGACAGCAGTCGGGGATGGTGTGCAGGTGGTCGTATGTCGGCGTGATGTGCAGGGCACCCCACCAGTGCACTGCCCACCATGACCCACAGTGCACCAGGGCAGCACCAGACAGGGCCCGCACAGGAGACAGGTCAGTCATGTTGCACCATTCACGGCCACGGCGGATGCATGGGCGGCCCGCGCCGTGACCCAACAGCACTGGTAGGCTGAGCAGGGGCCACATGGGGTGGCACGATGGACCTCAGGGGTCCCACTGCGTGATCTAACCTTGTCCGCAGTGGGGTCTGTAGTATGCCAAACATACCTGCACCAGGGGTGCCCAGGATGCCACAGCAGAATCCAGCATCGACAGGCCTTGGTGTGCTACGGCGCCGAGGAACGGGAGTGGAAGCATACTGTGTGGGTGCGCGGTACAGGAGCACCTGCTTGTGTGCCCAATGCAGCCACGACAGCGACCAATGCCTGGGTCTGCCTGTCAATGGCGGCAGTCACATCCATCCGCATATGGACCATCTCTGCACGGTCCAGAGCACAGTCCCTGCTGTGCCGCTCCACAGCCACACACAGTGCCTCCATGGACGTTGCAACCCACCTTTGCTGCTGTACTGATTCCCACAGCAGGTGGGTGTGCTCTTCAAATGGGTACTCTGCCACAACGGCATCCTATCCCCCAGGGTATGGAAAGTCCTGATGCTCAACTTCCCTTGAGGGTGGGCGCTGTTCACCAGGACCAGGAATGGGCATATCAAAGGGTGGTGGGCATGTGCCATCGCTGGACACTGTACCCCCAGACCTGGTGGGTGACTGCTGCTGCTGACCCTCCAAACGCTGTGCCCCAGGGACCACTCGTTCCACTGCTGTGGCCACAACAGTGCCAGACACCTGCACAGCCACGGTGCTGCCCACTGGTGCTGACAGGCACAGCCTGGGACTGTGCTGACATGCTGGCACACATGTTGGAAGGGCATGTGTTAGCCTGCTGTGCCTCCGTCATGGGACACACGTCACCTACCCATTGCAGTCCTTGCATCATCAATGGTGCAGGTGCGTGCTACAGCCACAGTCACAGTGTGCTGGCATGCTTGCATGCCAGACTGCTGAGACACAGGCTGTGCACCCACCGACTCACCCACACAGGCTGGCTGCCCGGCGTGCATGCTGGTGCAGTGCATGCTGGCTGGTGACAGAGGTGGATAGACCCTCCTCCATGTCCAGCAGGTCTTCCTCACTGCCTGGACCCACCACCACCATCCCCTGAAGATGAACAGGATCTGTAACAGAAAGAGAGGACATGTGAGTGCATGTGAACAACCTTCCCCCCCCAACACCACCACCATGTCATACCATGCAGTGATGGGCTTCCACCTGTCTGGAATCCACCTCCTGGTATGCCCTCAATAGCACTCCACTGCATTGAAGCAGCCAGTCGGTCCTCAGCCGGGGTCAGCTCCACCACCGCTGGCTGGCCCCCGCCAGTGCCATCATGTGCCACCCTGAGGGCTGCCACCTTCTCCTTCACCCTCCTACGGTCTGTCCCCATCTTCTTTTTGCATTCCTGCATGGAGCACTGGTGGCTTCCGTGCAGGTTCACTGCCCGAGCTACCCCCTCCCATGCAGCTGCACGGGCCTGAGGGGTGCCCCACTGTCCACTCAGTAGTGCCTCCTCCTCAGGTAGGCCTGGAGAGGCCTCTGTCTCCGCCGTGGTGAAGTTGGGCCTCCTCCTCCGCCCACCATCCTCACCTCACCTTGGCTCTGCTCAGTCATGGCGATCTGTATGGGTGGAAGTGGACACCTGTCACTGTGCAGTCTACAGGCGTTATCCCATGACCATTGTCCAGAGCATCACACAGCATGCAACCCACATCTCACCTGCAGTAACGAGATCTGGCCAGCGCGGCCCAGTATCGCACATTTATGGCGCAATGCATGCAAATTAGAGTGGAGCAACTGTAATGAGATGCAAATCGCACTGTGCCTTTGAATGGCTGATCAGATGATCTGCATGTCGGCTGAATATAAGCGCCCGTTGCGGTTGCATATCTGAGTTGAGCCGGCTGAGCCAATGGCGCCAGATCTGTGACTGTGTGGTACACTGCATTCGCATGCCCAGGTAGCTTACGCGGGCGTCTGCCACGCTGATGACATGCTGTGCACGATCGGCAATTCAGGCCATAGCCATCATTGTGCCAGTGGTGCTACAGCACTGGGCACCATATGGTGCTGTGGCACTACTGCGCAATAGTCCACTGTGGCGCACTGCGCGCGGGTGATCGATCGCGCAGGATGCGTGGGCGTCAGATGGCGCTGTGTGTGGCCTTGCGTCATAGACCCCTGACCTGGTGTCTGACCTTTTGCCCCTGGCTGTTCGGCTGCCATGTATGCGGCTCTATTGCGCTGTTTGGTGACGAGGCTTATGGAACAATAAGCGTATCACGAACAGCGATTGGACTATGGTGGTCTATTCTAACATTTCCATGTGGGGTTGCCGTGCTGCGGAACCATATTGCCTGCTGTGCGACCCCAATTGTAGCGCGTGGGAGAGCTCCCCAATGGAGTCAGGTGGAGGTGGCCAACCTGGTGGCCCTGGTTGAGCCCACTTTGAGGCACTGTACGGGGATGAGCCCCTCACCATGGCACGCACCCAGGTGTGGCTGCAAGTGGCCACTGACCTGGTGAGGGTCATAGGGCAGTGCCGGTCTGTGGAGCAGTGCAGGCACAGCTTTAGTGACCTCCGCAGGAGGGAGCCGGACGTGCTGCGATGCCTCAGGTCACATGCCACGAGGGGCCTTGTGCCTAGGCCAGGTGGGTGTACCATCTATGCACCTGTATTCTCCATAGGGGTGTGACTGTGTTTTGGTGGTGGTGCATGGTGGATGGCTCTACCATGGTTGGCTGTGTCAGTGTGTGCAGGTGTGAGATGCATGGGTCTGGCTGTGTGGGCAGACACACTCACTGGGGCAGGGGGTAGTCTGCTTTGGGGTCACACTGATGTTTTTCTCAACATTTGTCACCCACAGGCCTGGTGGAGAGGATGCAGGCACAGGCTGAGGAGGGCCATGGCAGGGCCCAGGTTGCGGACAGAGGAGACGTGAGGGGTGGGCCACAGCAGCAGCAGCCACAGCTGCTTGATGAGTGTGAGTATCATTACATCATGGATGCTATTGCATGCTGGAGGGGGTGGGCATGACCACCAGCCATGGACAACACAATCATGCATGACACAGGCAACAGTCATCACTGTTCAGTGTCACTGCACGTCTGTGTGTGCATCACTGGTGGTCCATGCATGCACTGGGCACATGACTGTGGAACTGGCATCCCACCACATTGCCACGTCACTTGACAGCCTTGTTTGTGCTGTGATGGACATGGGCAGTGTGTGTGTGTGCAGTGGTGCACATAGCTGGTGCTGCCTGGTTGGGCATGTCATGTGCATGGTCACTGTGGGTGGGTGCATACCATCACAGGTGAGGGGCACTGGGCTATATGCCTTGCAGGATGGGTGGTGTTCAGGGTTATGGACAGTCACAGCCATTGACTATGTTCCCTTTTCCTAGGCCTCAGCATCCTACGCAGGATGGACCATGCCCTCCAGTGGCTGACCAGGGTATCCATCGCGGTGCATGACATCCTCCGGGATATTCAGCACCATGGGGTCAGGCAATGGCGGAGGCGACAGGGACAGCACCAGGCAGCAGCAGACCAGCCTGCAAGGTGCTAAATGTGCTTCCCCTTCCCACTTCACCCATCCATCCCACCCTGCCTTCCCTCTCCCAGTTGTTCACCCCTACCCCTTACCCACCTACCTTACCCCTACCCCCTTGTCTTGTACATATCTGTATATAGTTGTGTTCTTGATCTTGGTGTTGTAATTTCTGTTTCCAATATATATATATTTTGTTATGAATACTGTGGTGGTCTCTGATTTGCAGCTGGCTATGGTTGCTCAGTTGCAGTGGTGTACATGCCTTCTGGGGTGGTATGGTCCTGGGTATGTGTGTGTGTGCATGTGTGTGTGTGCATGGGAGGTGTCTCCGGTGTGGGAGTGACTTTCAGTCAGTCTTGCCATCTGCTGCCGCCCACTGCTGGGTGCCCAGGGTGGGTCTGGCTTGTATGGTTCTCTGCTACACGAGGTTGATGTGTGCTGGGGGGGATGCATGGTGTTTACTGCAGTGACAGTCGCTGCACATGGGTAGTGTCTTGGGGTCATGGTGCAGGGTGTGCTGTGCAGAAGGGGGGGCCGCTGTGCACTGTGGTTGTTGATCCCCTGTGTGTGGCAGTCTCAGCCTGACAGTGGTTGTGCTGGGGTGTCATGGCCCTGCTGTGCTTTGTTGGCTTGTCCCCATGGGCCAGTGGATCATCCATCTGTCCCCCAGTGATGCTGTGCTTGGGGTGTGCGGGTGTCTTGTTGGTTCTGCAGTGTGGTCCTGTGCCCATGTGTGGCATGGCTGGCGGTGGGCCCCAGCCTGCCTCCCTGGTTGTGCAGTTCCATTGCTCTGCTGGGGGGGGGGGCTTTGCTTGCGCTATGGCACCTCTGGACTGCTCAGCTGGGCTAGCCTTGTTGCGCTATGGCGCAACCTTTCTGTTCAGCTTCCCCTTCCTGGTTGCGCTATGGCACAGTTTGTGCGATATTCAGACATTGGCTGCTTGCGCAATTTGTTTTGCTCCATGTTTGAATATCGCATCTGTTGCGCCTATGCGCAATTGACTTGTGCTTGCTCCTGCTGTTGCGCACTTTTTTGACGCAGTTTGAATATCCGGCCCCATAAATAAAACAATTTGCATCTTCACATATTGTACCTTTAGAATCAAGGGAGATTAGTTTCTCTTCACTATCAAATTTTCTTCAGCTGTGACTTATGCATTTCTATAAACTTGCAGAGTTTTGCAACCCTATTCATGTTGTCAATATTGTTTGTCTTATGTAAATAATTATATTGGTAATTTGATTCCATATCAAGTTTCGCTAACAAATCCCTCAGTAAATAATTTCTCTGAACTTTATACAGAGGACACAACAATAATAAATGTTTGGGTGTATCTTCATCTAAACCACAAGCACACATTTGATTAGATGCCACCTCCATTTTCTGTTTTAAACTATTACTTTCTATAAACCCAAATCTAAATTTGATGTAAGCTCTTCTATTACTTGGGTTGCTTGTTTTCCTTAAGTATTGATGCAAGCCAAATTGTCTCCCAGTGTTTGATGCCAACCATGAGTTTATTTTACATTGTTTTGCTGTGGATATCCCATATCCTTAGCTTGACAATCCCATTAATCACTTCAATCAGAGTTCTTATGCTTTCTGGCAGTAGTTCAAGTAACCCATAGTGGAGTATTAACTTTTCAAGAATATGTGCTTGGGTATATGAAACCTTCTCCTTTCTGAGTCAACATTTCCTTAATGCACATTCTTGGGAGCCTATACTCATGCATATTATATGCTTTGATCCAATAGATCACCATCCCTTGCTCTATATTGCAATTCATTGATAATTGGCTTAATTCTAATCTAGATAGGCAACTAGATGGGAGACACAATAGTCTTTTGTAAAATGTATTACTAATTATTTCTAAACCATTCTTATTCCCCCATCCCCCAGATTTTTGTCTCATAGAGAATTTGTGAATGTATCTTCATGTTTAATACCTTAAGTGGTCTTATAACAAAATGCCCCCCTTATTTGTAGTTGAATCTATCCAGCACTGGGATTGCCCCTTTGGTCTTTCTTATCACTCCTGCCATGTGTTCCTTCCATTTAAGATTATATGAGAATACTATCCCCAAGTAACAAAACTTTGATACATATTGTATCTCATGACCTTTTCACTTCAAAGAGCACAGTCTGCCAGTTCTAATTAAGGTGTTATTGAATATCATATTTTTAGTTTTGCTGAAATTTATTATCTCCAATGCAAATTTTTCACATTCCTTCTGAAATGTATCTATACTTCTCTTAATTCCTATATAACTAGTTGAGATCAGTATTACATCGTCAGCGTATGCCAAGTAGGGGCACCCCTTTTTATCACCCTAGAGATGTGTAGCTCCGAATCCTCCATTCCCTCCAATACTCTATTCAAAAATAGGTTAAATAGAATAGGAGAGAAAACACATCCTTGTCTAAGACCAATATTAGTTGGGAATTTGGACGAGCAATCTTCCTCCATATTGCATCTTATGGAGGTGAGGCTGTTCTCATAAAGAATTTTGAGTATTTTTATCAGGGGTATACCTAAACCATAATTATTAAGGACCTCACACAATATGTCCCTGTTTACTCTATCAAACACTGCCTTTAAATCTACAAATACAGAGAATAACTTTTTTTTTTAATTAGTCTATTTGTTTATTAAATGTACTAAAACAAAACATTGATCCAGCGAGTGGTTGGGCAGGAAGCCTGCTTGTGCTTCATTAAGTATTTTAGTTTGTCCTAACCAGTCTATGAATCTATTGGTCAAAATGTTTGTGAAAAGTTTATGTGCATTATCTAATATATTAATTGTTCTTAATTGTTTGGATCTGCTCGGTTTCCTCTTTTATAAATAGGAACTATAATATTCTCCCTCCACGTCTGGGGGATTTCTCCTGTTTTTAATATAGTATTATATAAATCTGCTAATACAGGGATCCATAATGAGGGATCATCAATAATTATGTCCATTGGTATCCCATCGGGACTTGGTGCTTTTTGCCTGTTGTATTGCTGTTATTACTTCTTTCTTTGATTTCTCTCCATAAGATACCCAATCAATTTTATTTACTCCATAACTAGATGCTTGGTCATAAAACAATGTCCTGAAATGGTTCTCCCATGATGATGGGTCAATATAACTTTCGATATTACCATATACCTGGTCCCATCCTTTGGAGACAAGTTGCCAGAATTTTTTTCTGTTATTCTTATTTATGTGTTTTTCGAGTTGACGCCACATCTTTATTCATATTTTTTCTTTTTTGTTCCAAAATCTTTTTTTGTAATTTCTTCTCAGATTATTCAAACTTTTTTATTTTCTCTTGTTGGATTGTTATAGGTTAGTTTAGCCAACATATTGACTTCTTTTTTCTTCCTTTTGCATTCATCATCAAATCATTTACTTCCTCTTTGTTCTTTACTTATTGTCACTTTTACTAATATTGCCACTATATTTGCCAATATGTCAGAGAATGTTTTTAACAAAGTCTTCCTTCAGCCCCAGTTGTCCTAAATTAATTATTTCTTCCCTGAAGCCATAGTCAAACAATAATTAAATTTACCTGAAATTCTCTAATACTTCCCACTTAATCCTTATTTTACCCTAACTATACCGCCTTTCTTATTCATATTATTTTTTGACATAGCGCATATATCAAGCATAATTTCTAAAGGTCTATGCTTGCTATCCATTTTACTACCTATTCTAAGACCAATCAACTTTGTTATGAAATTAATTGAAGTTCAGCATAAGTCGACAGTTGAGACTACTTTGGTTCCAATATATAAGTACAGTCACCTTGTGCATCATCTTTTCTGTGCCCATTGATCAATATAATTTCTAACGTATCCAAAGCTTCTGCCAGTTTGATCCCTCTATCACACTTTTTGTTATCCCTGCATCTTCTCATTAAGGTAAGAGCTGCAGAGCCACACAGGCCTTTGCTAGCTCTTCTCATAATTCAAGATACTGCCCCACCCTGGCATTAAAATCACCCAATATGATGATTCTTTAATCAGGATGCTCTATGAAACAATTTTCTACAAATTCACATAATTTCCCAACATCTTCATGGTCCACATAATTAGAATTTTCTTGGGGGAGATATACATTTACTAAAATCAGCTTTTCTTTCTTTCCAACAATTTGAACTAGCAGGATGTGATCTAAGTGCAAAGGCATCTCTGTGTGCTCTACTGTATCACTTATTTTGTACCAAGTCACCAATCCCCCTGATGATCTGCTATATCTTTTAGAATGTATTGCTGCCTTCTGAAAACCCTTAACACCATTTAATTGT
This sequence comes from Neoceratodus forsteri, assembly GCA_016271365.2. Lineage (NCBI taxonomy): Eukaryota > Metazoa > Chordata > Ceratodontiformes > Ceratodontidae > Neoceratodus > Neoceratodus forsteri. The sequence continues at coordinate 1,510,293,781 of CM057449.1, forward strand.
ATTTAATTCCTACTCCAAGTTTCTTGTAAGCAAATATAATTGTATTGCACCACAAAGTCAGTAAAAGTAGGGTCAACCATGTTGTCCATGATCCCTACAACATTCCATGATATTACATTGTACACACTTGCTACCTCTTTGTTATTAAATGTTCTTATTTGAAATAGTTTTTGTCAACCTTCCAAATTCTCCAAGGTCTGAAATCTATTTGCTGTTTTTATTAAGTTTAACCAATCTTCTTCCTTTTGCTCATCGTGTATACTGTCTGCTTCATCTGTCTCTCCTTGTAAATAAATTTCAGCCTTGTCTAACAACTGAGACTTGCTAAAAGATAATCTATTTTATTGTTCACCCAAATTGCTATTTGGTCATTGTTTTCCCATTATTTGTAATTTTCTTTATCCTTTGAGATAAGCTATTATCTTTGGTCAGGTTTTGTAACATTTCCATGACCTTAATTCTGATATTTCGATTTGTTTCTGAGATAAAATAGTTCAAACCATACAGTGAAATGACATATTCATTTTCAACAAGTGACGTATCATTTTTCATTCTGAAGAACTCCAGAAAGATTGACCTCAGTCCCACAGCAATATCCATTTCTATTCCCAGTTCTCTCAGCGTGTCTTTATGTTTCTCTGTTGCTTTTAATACATAGAACTGGTCTGATAACAATAAGACTAGGTCCATTTCATTGCTGGTCTAATTACACTAAAATTCACCATTAGTCAGTCACCATTTTTATTAATCTGAATGGCTGAGCCCAATAATTGCTTCAGATTATCATTCAATTTTGATTCAGTCTCATCTGGCATTACTGGTACTTTATAAAGTGGGATGACAAAATCTGTCTCCAGAGTTCTGACCAACAAATGCCTCAGATATGTTTGCCTATTCCTTTCTCTTTGTTTATCTTTCTCATCCTCAGGGATCCTATTCTTTATCTCTTCTTCTAAATTTGGGTGGATATCCTCCTCTATCCTCTCTGAGTTCTGCTCTGAGTTTACAGTCAACTGTTCCTGTGTCGTTTTTATAATCTCTTTGTTTTTATATAATGTTTTATACTAATCCTGTTCATTTTAGTGTTCTCTCTACTATTTTTGTTTTTTTCTGCTATTATAGTTTGATTTCCTATACTTTTCCTTTGACCTCTTTGGGTATTTCCCCTCACTATATTATCTATTTGTAAGGGTGCATTTCCAGTTTCTGTTTTTTTTTTCTCAGTAATATAAAGGGGACTTTTCCTAGTTTGTTCCTTCCCAATCTCCTTCTTACCTGACTCCTTGCTATTATTATTCCTTTTACGCTCTTGATCCCTTTTCTTATCTTTGGCATTCTGTTTTATTCCTTTCTCCCATATTACTGTGTTCCCCACCTTTAACTCCTCAATTAAGCTGCTGATCTGATCATAATTGCTGGGTAACATTACCAGTTCTGACTCTTGTTTATTATCAGTTTCCTGATTAATCATTATTTCCCCATGATTGTGTTTTTCCTCGTGAGACTCATCTGATGTTGCTCAGCTCTTTGTTAGTGCTGAGCTCTGTATATTTTTTCCCAACAGTCGACTAACCTCATTTTCTACATTATTTTGTGTCAGTTTATTATACATCCAAGTAATTTTATTTTTATTTTGAATGCATATTCCCTTTAAAAATGAGCGATGTTGGTCATTTTCTGCTAATTGTTCATAAATCAGTGTGTTTGCTGTAGTCAGATCCTTCAATGCATATGCACATTCCCTAGTGATAGTTTCTAGTGAAGGTGTACTAAATTCTATTGGGCTCATGCAACTTGTGCAATCATGCAGTCCCCTCAATCCCATTAATGTTTCTGGGGAAGTATTAATTGATATCCTAGTTCTAGACAAATTACTTTGATCTGCCATTTTGCAGATTGGTGAGCTGCATTTATCAAATATGTCCATTTTCAATTTGTTCATTTCCATGAGTTCCTTTTCAATTTTGTAATTGTTTTATTATGTCTTTGACCTTCTTCACTGTCCTACTCACCTCCACATTTGATAATGCTAATGTTGTGGGTTCCTGGCCCATGATCCCCAAAGTAGTTCTTTTGCCCTCAGGAGGTATAATATTTATTTTAGTTAACCTAGTAAGGTCTAAATCTCCTGGGAACACTGATTGTTCCTTGCTTTTCCAAAGATCTTGGACAGAAGCCTGTTTCAGTTTAGGTATAGCCTCACAGCTTTCTTCATTGTCTTTATAATCAGAAGATTTAAGATCTTTATCTTCCCATTTACTCATGCCAATGCTTTCTCAATTTCTGGAACTATTTCCAACATTATAACCATTATTACAATCAACAACTTGGGTATTCTCTTTCATATCCATTTCTGAGATCATTTTTTATATTTCCTTCTTTATTCCCCTGTTCCCCTTTTCATTCCTGCACACCCTGGAGACCCCTTTACTCTTTTCTCCTGCATTCTAAGCGTTTGTAATGTCTGCAAACTCCCTTGCATTTTTTTGACCATTTTCCCCTTAATATATACCTTCTTCTTGTTTTTAAGTTTAATTCCTTTTGAATATTTGCTTGATTGGGAGTTACAAATTAATTTACTTTTTGACCTCCTGGTTTCAACTGGCATAGTTCCAAAGATCAAACAAACACACTGTAGTTCATATGTTCAATAGCTTGTAATTACAATTGTCAAAAAACTTATTCTATAAAATGGGGAGCAGTAATTAACATAAGTTAAGGGGAGGCAGAAGGGTCTAGTAAAAAAAAAAACAAAAAAAACAGGGAGCCTATTTCTGAAGCTGATTAACTGTAAAGTGGGGAATAGGACAAGCAGGACCCCAAATAAGTCTTCAATTAAGTCCCCACCAAACTTCAACTTCAGCAAAGCAGTTCAGACAAACACATTTCAGTGAAATTTCAGCAGGATAGTTCAAGCAGACAAAGATAAATAATCTGAAATAACTTAGTTTTCCCAGGTCCAAAATCTCTATCAGCAGAATGGAGAGACAACCTTTCCTTCACCTTTGCTGTTAGTGGGTGAATGACCAAGTATGTGAGATATTCTTGGGAACACCCCTTTCAATGAGGCAAAAAGTCAGAATGCAACAGTATGGAGCACAAGATAAAAATAATTCCAAGGAGAAGATAATTCCCAATATAGCTGGAAGATCAGTGAAAATAGTAGCAATAAATTCTCCAAAGTGCAGTCCAAGTAACAGGCTTTGCTTTGCTTGCAAGATGACTTTGTATATCTCTTATGGAGTTCTTCAAGTCAAGAGAGCAAATCCCAGGGAGAAGACACTTTAAGCTTTTATTCTTGGCACTGCTCAGTGTTTCCACTAGAATTTTAAAATAAATGGATCAAGGTAGTAACTGTGTAAAATAATTCGGTGTCTGCTAAGCACAGTGTGCCTAAAAATATCTATGTAATATACTGTAGGCCCACACTAAACTTGCTCTAATTTAAAAGCAGCCATGATACAGAGATACTGGAGAGATAAATGTCTAACTTCATGCATCTTTTAAATAGCCTCTATATTGTCAAAGAAATCTCAGCAGCTATCTCAGTTTGTGATATTAAAAAAATATTTAGATGCTTAGGAGCTATTAACGCAGTCAGACATCAGGCTACAAGCTTCATGAAACATCTAGTAATGCTCACTGAATTACTAGCTACTTACTTTTACTAAGAGTATAATTTTCTTTTTGCAAATGTTTTCACTTTGCAATCCTGGGTCAATATCACTCAATGGCTCTCCCTCACAGTTAACCTCAAGCTCTCTCTGGGGGAAAGAGATGCATGTACTGCCAGTTTGCCCTCGATCTGGCAGTAGCTTACAGGTGTACTTGAACCACAGCGAGACTAAACTCTGAAGAAGTACTAATACCATGCAGCAGAAGCCAGATTTGAGAAAGAGGTAAATCTGGCTATCTTAACCCATATGAGGGAGCTTCCCACAACAGTATACCTACTGTCTGTATTGCGTGTGCTAAATTGAATGGCTTCTTTGAAAAAGGATGCCAGCACGTGCATATTTAGACTTTAATGTCATGTGTTTCACTGCACCAATGGGGCACTAGCTACTGTCTCCAGTGGGCTCTTATAGATTTTTAAAAATGTTTCAATATTTAAATGAAAGGGCATTATTTCTCAAAACACGGTGACAATAAAATAAAAAGAAGGATGCAGATAATGCAAATAATGCTGGGATTTCTTTCAGCTAGTCTCCTCACTAGTCTCATTGCCAAGTGCATCCTTTTTGTTGTTATTCTTTCCTTTCACAGGATTCTGATGGCCAATAAGCCTCCACAGGCTCCTCTGAACTCCTCCACTCTCAGGGCTTCTTCCACCAAATGACTCCTCACTGATTCTGTGGGGAGAGCCTGGAGGACCTCAGACTCTGCATTGCTACAACTTGACAGATAAGGGGCTCAAGCTCAAAGGTAGTCTGGAAAGGTCAGTGAATGATAAAATATTAATTATGTAGAGGCAACATTGCATTTTTTTAAACACAGTTCATGTGTCATTTTAATATGGATGCACACTACTTTGGAGACATGCTATAATGACTGACAGAATACAGAGAATGGGAAAATATTGCAGCAGTTGGCCATTTGACTGGTGCCTTCCCCCAACCTGAGACAAGGTAGGAGGGTTCTTCCTGATGGGGTAGAGAGCAGACCCTGGCATCACCCCAGAAGGAGGAACCACAGGGACTACCCACAAGGTGGTGGCCATCTGGAGAGGGGTAGAGGGAGAGGGAGGGGGGTTAAAAATAGCTGAAGACAGCAGCTCCCCCTCTTTTCTCCTCCTTGTATGGATCACCAGGCAACTGACCAGGAGCTCCCAGCCTCATTCTCATTCACAGGTAAAAAAAATTACTTCTAGGGCTGGGGACTTAATTACACTGGCTGGCTTCAACAAGACCAGCTGTGCAGGAGGGGTTAGCCCAGGCAGCATGGGACTGCTTTGTGAGGAGAGGGGGAGATGTTAGTCAAGGCTTTAAGATTCTAGACAAATGGACCACCATCTTCGTTGTCCTGGCTGAATAGGCAAGCAGTGTTCATTCAGAAATGGAGCCTCCCTAGGGAAGTGACTTTCATGTGAAACTTTCTCAGATTCTGTAAGTTCCAGATGGCATGCAGAGTATGGGGAATTGGCAGTCTTCAGAGGCTGTGTGATGTAGCAGCTCACCCTGCCTCTGAGATTGTGGAAAGAAAAATTACTTTTCATTCTTTGCTTGCGGTCACTCCAGTGGTGTGATGGTTCAGGAGCATCTGACAAAGGGGAGGAGTGTACAAGTTGTGATCTGTTGGTGGGGCCTCTGTCTATTTGATCAGCTGCTGAGTGTCCACATGATTTCACCCATGGAGCTTGTATCATGGGTCCTTGTAATGTGTTGTAAAAGATGGGCTCATCAAAATTATTCAACCTTGCACACAGTACTGATATTTTTCTTCATCTCAACTTGTAACCATGGGTTTTACTTTTTTTTTGCTCCTCCTGAGCCCTCAGCTGGCCACTCCTTCAGGCCACTCATGCCCCTGGCCTGCCACCATGTTCCTTCATCATCCACTGCCCCATTATTGCCACAACCCAGGTTATCAAATGTATCCCTTTGTTGGGAGGGTCCAGCCTCCATGGAGGAGAACTGGGGGAGAAGAGTCATCCAAGGGCATTCCAACCATATCCAGGGCTTGGCAAGGGTCAGCATGGATACTTCCAGGCTTCATAGCGAGTGAGTACTGCCCACTGTCATCCAGTCCATTAAGTGGCTAGTTTTCCAGTGTTCTCATCAGCCCCCCCACCTCCCACAAAATGGTCTGGCTACAACAGTGTGCTGGGTGTATTGGCATTCAGTGGCACATCAAGGTCACACACTGCTAAGAATGCCACCCACTAGCCACCATCAGGAGCCATCAAACACCCTCCCAGGAGGGAAGTGTCCAGTGGATGGTGTAAACTCTCAACTGATTAAGATGTCCCAGCTAAGAGCACAAAACCACAAACCTGGGTTGCCAGCATGCTGAGCAAACACACATCACTCATCACCATGGACCAGTGTGTTTTACTCCTTTTAATACTTTTTAGAATCAGTGGTCATGCTGAACGTATGGCTAGTATCTTTCATCCTTTTAGTAAAACAGGTCAAATGTTCTTGAATTTATGCAACTATATCAAGAGACAAGTCTGCAATTTTTCTGCCACTGATAGAAGTTCCCCCAAAATAATTGAAAGTCATCTGCTATTACTGCTTTACAGAATGTACTTAATATCAAATGCAAAAAAAAATAAATGTGTCATATATTGGCTATACCATAGAATTAGTCCAAGGATTGGTGGCTCATAGAAACTGAGCTGACAGAGATTCCTACAGAGGTTCCATTGGGGAAGACATGCTCCCCCCACTGCTTCATAGGCCAGGACCATTATTTAAAAGAAATAATAAATGGTAGATGGTCAAGCAGTGGATGGGGAGGTGTGGAGAGACCCAGTATCTTCAGTCCAGCCACAAAACCAGGTGGCATTCACTGCTGCGGGGATGGTTGCAGTTGTATTCTTTCCACAGGAGGCCACGTGATTAGGCCATCCAGGACACCATCACAGAGGCTGCCAGTTTTTTCCTGAAGTTGGTGGGATGTTAGTGGAGTGATGGCATTGGGTCTCTTCCATTCCCCAGGACTCCTTTGTGGGGGTGCATGGGGGCCTTGTTCATTACAATTTGATGTCTCTGGGTGCTGGGTGAAGGGGGTAACTGTTGCTCATTGCTGACAAGACTGGATGTCTGAGAGTGATGGCCCCTGCCCATGGGGGAGGATCTCCTGACCTTCCCCTTTGTAGCCTGTTATTTTATATAATTCACTTATTAGTGGAATTCTGCTTGGCTAATAGAAAAAGTAAGGGGGGAACATGGGTCCCTCGAAGGATGTGGCAGAAGTCCCCCTTCAAATAGTGCCATCTATTATATAACAATTTAACTAATCTATACAGCCAATAACCATGCATTTTAAAGTGGTCCAGTTGGACATAACAAGAACAACACTGACTATACTTCCAATGCACTAAAACAAAGTGTTCAAAACAACAAGAAACATGTAACATAAGCAGTACAAAGAGTCTTCAATATCAAGAACATTTTGTTACTTGCTACAAACCATATACTCTTCTTATCTACAAAATTAGGAAACACATAGTTTATTATGTGCACAAGAACCAAAAATAAAGGGGTATGACAATTGTCATACATTCAAACATGGGTTAAATATTCCTTATAAAGGCTATTGGACATTTGTATAGAAGAAGTAGAATGGTGTGCAGATAGTAGGCTACCCAAAATAGCTCAATAGAAATTGTACTTAAAAAAGATAGAATTTCTTGACCAGTATAAATAATAAAAAAAAAAAAAATTCAAACACAAATTACAGTACTTTGTGTAACATTGAAGGAGAACAATATTATCAAAAGAACAATGTGACTAGGCAGTGTAACACAATGTCTTTTCAAGATAGAATTGATTTGTTAATCCTATACTGTGTGGTACATGAGGGTGAGTCAGAATCTAACGGTCATGTCATGCTGATAAATTTGATGGTGGGTTGCAGCAGGCCCTCTCCTGGCAGCACTTTGGTTGGCTAGGAAGGGGTCTGGCATTCCCTTCCTTGGGTGGGGGATTCTGGGGGTGTGTGGGGTTGTGTTGCATTACAAGGTGTATGTCAGGGCTGGCAGTATGTGGGTGAGAGCAGTGTGAAGTTTTGGCTTGGGCAAAAGAAGTAAACTACCACAGGAGCACTCAGCATTATTGGAATATTGTGGCAGTGAGGCATGAGGCAATGTCGACTGCAAAATAAGGAAATAAAGGGGAGGATATAAGTTATGGCATTGATTACAGCCAATGCCAATCACTGGGTGCCCCATTAGGATGAATATAGGGAAGGGAAGGAGAAATTATGTAACCAGGAAAGGCACACTAAGCCGGAGCTTGTTTCCAGGTGCGACCTGGGAGCACAAGGAAGTTAAGTGACTTGCTCAGGATCACACAGTATGCAAGTGGAAGCTGTGGGATTCAAACCCAAGTCTGGTCTGCTGGATGTCACCAGATTTGCAGCTCAGAGCCTTAAACCACTGCACTATACTGCCTCTGTTCATAGTTCAGAAACTATAGTATAGTTCAGAAGAATGTTATGAATCAGTTTGGGGAGGTCACAGCATCACTGGGGGCCTCAGCAACTGTGGTTATCAACAGAGGAACAAATAGACATTCTTACTAGTCTCAGAGGGACAGAGGGGCTACCTCTGTATGGGGGATCCATCATAGTAGGGAGAAGATTGGGGGAAACATTGTTGAAGCTGGGAAGCCATGTCAGATCCCTCCCCCTGTTGTGCCCAGGTCATAAAGACAACACACTAATGCACCCTTCATTTGGGGGCAATATTAGTGTGTCATTACAGCTCAAATAATACCAAGTAAAAAGAAGACCACCACAATGAAGGCAGCAACAACAGCACTGGATCTCAGCTCTGGGGTGTGTGTCAGAGGAATTGGCACAAGTGGCTGGCAGCCTATTTGGTGGGCATTAGCACTCCAACTGCTGTGATGAGAGCTACCAAGAAGTAATGATCAGCCAAGGAATAGGCAGCACTCCCACCGACTGTACCTGGAACACTGCACCAAGGTGAGAGTAGCTCTGAGGCTCATCAATTGTCAGAAGAGCAGATACAGAACATGTTGATAATGGCTTTGTGGGGATTCTGCTGGTGGAGGTACCTTCAGTACAGCCTAGGGAAGAAGGCAGCAGACCAGCCCCATCAGGAGAGGTGATGAGTCCCATTGAGAAAGTGGCCCCAACGTTCTCTGCAGAGGATCTGGTGACATAAGCCATGGTGACCTTGAGTCCAGCTGGAGGGCAGCAGGAGGCCAGATCAAGATCCATTGCCAATGAGAAGCTGGATAAGCTCATTGACATGTTGGTTGGGATGACAAATATGGCTCACAAACAGCAGCAGAAAGGGCAAGTGACACAAGGAAATATAGAGGCTTCTTGGGGCTGGCATGACACCAGGCCAGTTGGTTGCAGTTGAAGGTCCTGGCAATTATGCTAGCTTGGAAAATCCCATGGGGACATACATGACCAGTAAGGTCAGGCAACAGATACAAAACAGGGAACTCCTAGACATGTTCTTCCAGGATGAGAAAAGGACAAGTCAGAGGAGTCAGTCAAGAAGAAAGCAAAAGTGCCATTTACTTTCAGTAACTGGTTGATGGGTTTCATTGTGTTTGCCAGTACCATAATACAAACGGTGCTGTAGAAAGGGCTAAACTTATTTAAATTATTTGATCAGAATGATGCTGATGCATTGTGGAAAAAGTGGTATAGCTTGGACAGAATATGATGAAGGCAATGTGATGTTATACAAAGTTAGGGATATTGGTTGGGCCTGTTTTGGGGGATGTCATGCTTGGCAGGGGGGTGGTCTGTACAGATAGCAGGGTAACCCTCAGAACACCACAACCACAGCAGGAGGAGGCAGGGACACCCTTCTCCTAAATGTATTTTACACACAACCAAGAGGACTATACTAGAACCAACTGTACGTTTTGCCACAAATGCATCACCTGCAGGCAACTTTATCCCTTCATGCAATGCACCTCCCTGAATCCCCAAAATATGGGCTATCAATATGACCACAATAAGTATTATATGCTGCAGGGAAGCAAGCCTGACCACCCTGGTAAGGGTGGACAGGCATAGACCCTGGCTTGAACAGTACCTGGATCAGCAGGCGGTCCACGTTTTAGTTGAGGGTTTCATGACAGGGTTCAGAATCCCATATACAGACCCTCAGAAGGGGTATGAAGCAGAGAATCTGAAGTCAGCCAGAGATCTGCCACAGGTTGTCAGGGAAAAACTGGAACAAGAGAGCCCACTGAGATGGGTGAGCAGGCCATACGAGGCCCCTTCTCTGTCCAATCCTAGGGTGTCCCAAAAGGGATGGTGCCCAAGAAGGCCCTGGGGTAATCGTTGGTGATTAATCATTCATTGCATCTGGATGGGGATTCAGTGAATGATTATATTGATCTGTGGTTTAAGACAGTTCAATCTGAGTCATTCAAAAGGACCATGGAGGTTGTGCAGATGGCAGGACCTAAGGCAAGTACGGTAACCATGGACATTGAATCTGCTTTCCAGTTGCTGCTTTTACACTCAGCAGAAAGGAATCTGCTGGGGATGAAATTTGAAAGGGGAGTATTACATAAATAATTGCATTCTGATGTGTTGTGCAGTGTTTTGTGCAGTGTTGAAATGATTCAGCACCTTCTGCACTGGGCCACTAGGGAAGCATCAGGGAAACAGGGCATAGTCCACTGCCTCGCTGACTTTCTGTTCATGGGCACAGGGGGTGCTTGGTTTGTGGGCATAAGGAGAGATTTGTAAAATTACTTGAACATTTCAGAATGTCCTTGCTGCTTGGAAGGTGGAATCACCAAGGTCAGTAATGACATTTCTGGACATAGAGATTGACACTTTAAGGCAGGAGTGTTGCTTGCCTAAGGACAAGTTGGGCACACTGTGGGCTATCATGGATAATGCAGCAGGTGCCAAAAAGATTACCCTGTTGGAGCTGCAACAGATAGTAAGAAGCCTAAATTTTCCATGCCAATTCATACCCATTGGGAGGACCTTCCATAGACATATAGCAAAGCTGGGGATGGGGCTAAGAAACCTCATCACAGAATTAGGGTCACAGACAGTTCGGTGAGGATCTGTTGATGTGGCAGATATTTGCTGCCCACTTCAATGGTGTATCTATGCAGCCAGAGATTGAGGACAGTCAGACCTCCATTTGTTCACAGATGCATCTGGAGGGCTGCAGTTCACAGCAGACTTCCAGGTTGATTGGTGTGCTGCACAGTGGCCACCAGAGGGGAAGTGACTGGGCTTCATAAAGAGATAACACTGATAGAATTTTTCCTTGATAGTTAAACCTTATCTCTTGGGGGCCCCAGGCTGAGGGACAGGAGCATAATTTTCTGATTAGGAAGCATGGGCAAGGTTCATAGCATAAATGGGTAATTGGTCCAAAGGGCACATTGGGAAACCTGATGAGAGTCTTTGTTGTAATAAGTATGCTGTTGAATGTTCATATTAAAGCTATCCATGTTTCTGGTGTTGAAAATGGAATTGCTGATGCTTTATCTCATTTGTAGAGGCAGAGGTTCAGGGAGCTGGCTCCAACAGTGGAACAGCAGCCATGGTTGGTCCCACCTTTTCTGTGGAAGGTGGCGACATCAAGACATTGAGGTTCAATGGTAACTCCATTGCTCTGAGGACCAGAGTGGCCTATCGCTGAAGATGGTGCACTACATCACAACCCGGGCGAGGCAGGATGGCCCAATACCCAGCTGATCCCACTGATCAATCATGTAGTTATATCTTGGCAGCCAGGAGACAGGGGTTGACACCAGGGATAATTGGGTGAAACCTGATGGGATTGTCATGGTTCTCTTGAGTAATGAGGCTCACAAAAACAACCTGAGCATTCAAGGTCTGAAAGATCCTTGAAGGCTGGGCCAGACCAAGCAGCCAGATAATGTGACACGCCATCACACCAGTCAGCTTTGCCAGAGTGTAGGCCACATAGCCAATAGTATGTTGGAATTCATATGAGGCTATGCTATTTAAAAATTACATTTTTAATGGCATGCTGTGGGGCAATCTGAGTCTTGGAGTTGACACAAGCTGCCTAGAAAAAGGGTAGGTCAAGTTTGCTAGACAATGATGTTGTGTAGACCCAGAAAGGTTTTTCTGTGCAGTGCAGAGGAGCAAAACTGATCAGCAGGGCAGGGGGAACTGCTGCCCAATAAAGGCCCCAGCTGGATCCTCATGGGACATCCATGTCTTGGATAAAGCTTACATAGCCTCTCACACTATGGAGAGTGATGCATTCCTCCTGCATGAGGATAGCAAGCTCATGACAGCCTACCAGTTTTGGCATATACTGAGCCTCACGGTCTACCAAGCTGGTTGAAATGCACTAGAGCTCAACACCCACTCCTTTAGGACTGGGGAGGCAGTGACTGCTTGGACCCAAGGCCTGACAGAAGCTGGGGTACAGGCTCTGGGAACTGGAAAATCCCAGGCATTCTTGAGTTACATTCAATCACACTTGCAGTAATGATCTTCCTTTGTCTATTTCAGGTTCCCTAGAGGGCTCTAAGAGCATATGGATCTGTCACCATTCAATTATTTGATGAGCAGAGGAGAGAGCAGCCTGCTGGTCATGGGGGGGGGGTTGAACCTAGTGATACCAACAGAAAGAGCACATCGAATGGGTGGTCACAAGAGGCATGCATTGGGTTTAACTGCTACTCAGGTTGGTGGGGGAGGACCAGATTAGATGGAGAGTGGCATTCTGTTAATCCCACTCACTGCCAATAACCCAGAGTTTAAGAAGGCAATCGACCTGCTGCTGACGATGAAGGGGGACCTGTAGTCCACAATACAGTGGCAACCCAAGGTGGTGATCATCTGCTCACACCTAATTCAGCTAAGGCATTGACCACATGCTAAGGACTCCAAAGCATTAAATGCATCGTACAGTTGCATTAATAGGGAAATGTGATCATTTATGAAAGCCAAGGTGGAACCGTAGTAACACACAAGGAAATCAACACCTCATGCCAGGGTCTTTACCCTCAGGAGGTTGTGCAGTTGTGGGAGGAAGAATGGGATTTGTTGTTAAATTGATTTAACAATGTCTTGGTAGAACATTGGGATTGAGCAGCTTAGGGGTTGAACTGCATCGATCATGTGGTGGCTTGGCAGTGTAGCAGACTAACTATACAGGGGAAAAGGGGGACAAGTCGAATTCTTCTGAAGAGCTCATTAACTGTGGTCAGCATGAGGCTAGGGGACCATACGACCTGGACCCGGTTGGTGGGGGTCATGTCCAACCTCATCAGGTTAAGCTGCAAAGGACAGCAGTGCTAGATGGGGGTTGCCATAAGCCACTTGTCCACATGATCTCCCCACTAATGGGGGTAGGGTATCAACACAGGAGGTACATCTATCACTGGGTACACAGAAGGGCTGGCACATCTAACCATTTCATCTGTGTGGGTCCTGAAGAGTCTGAAAAGCATCCCAGCTGTACATGCCACTCCAATCGTGCAATGTGTTAAATAAACAAATGGCTGTGGCCATTGGCTCCAATAGCTGTGTCGGTGTGTTTATTCATTGAAGGGGGTATGGGGGCTGTCAAGACGATAGAGAGGATACAAAAGTACTGCAGCAGCTTGCAATATGTCTATATCCTTCACCCCATGACCTGAGGCTGGATAGGAGGGTTCTTCCTCCTGGGGTTGAGACCAGGCTATGGCACCACCCCAGGAGGAGGAAGAAGAACCATTAGGGCCACCAGCAGGTTCGTGATCATCTGTAGAGGGGCAGAGAGACAGAGAGAGAGAGAGAGGTTAAAAAGAGCTGAGGCAAGCAGCCCCCCCTTTCTCCTCCTTCTTTTAATCCCCACACCAACCCACCCTTGTAAAAACATCGTTAGGGTTGACCAGGCCAGTCAAGGAACCGATTGACTCACTAGGGGTAACTGTAAAAGGGGAAAGGGAGTGAGTTTTTCCAGTTTCCCCCAGTAACAAGTGTTTTCTCTGGGCTTGTCTCCTCCTCCAAAGAGATAAAACTTTAGGTAGAATGTAGAATTTTTTTTGTGTTTTTTTGGCAATTCTTTTTTCTGCTCTGACACACCAGGCAACTCTCTTAGGCATCCACCTGATCTCGGATCTACCTCTGGGTCTGAAACTCCTCCGTGGCTCCTGGTAGAAACCCGGCTATCCCCCCAGCTCTGATCTTCCTCAGGTGGGGCCTCCTTATCCTCCCAGGGTGCTCTATCTAGAATTTGGGCCGGGCTGGGCTCGGCCCAGGACTGGAGAGAGTCTGTCCAGAGGAGTGTGACCGAAGTAGGTGGTGCCATTGCCTATCCCCAAGGGTGGGGAATTTTCCTGCTTGGTTACATCCCCACTCCCAACCCCCAGGCAGAGCCGGAATCGTCATGATGCCAGGGGACATCCGTCATGGCTCCACAACTCTCTATATATGCCTTAAGCATGGCAGTACCTCCCATCTCCACCAGAGGCCACTATGATGCTGGGCATGCCCCTAGAACCCCCCCCAAGGGAGGAGAGCTGTCCTCCAGATGCTTGATCATGCCTCTCCCCTGCTGACCCCCAATGGCTCAGGCTCATTCCCGAACCCAAGTCACTGGCATGGCGTGAGGTGTGGCATCCAGCACCTCAACCCTCAACACCACCTGGCTGGCCAGTAGTATGTAGAGTTATATCTTTATTATCAAGGAGTACAGTATGCATATATGTTTGAAACATAATTTTAGAAGTGAGAAAGAAAGAAATACCCCAGCTGGCATTTGAACCAAGGTCTGCTCAGAGTACTGTTCCATTGCATTAACCAGCTATGCTACCAGGGCAGCTGAAACTTCAGGATCACCAAGGGCACTCAAACATCCTTTCTGGCCATTAGGGCACTGGCATTACAGTGCTGGGTCATTACAGTGCCAAATGCCGGATTCACCATACCATCCCCGAAGTCCACTCACCTGGAGTTAGTAGCCTTAAAAAGGGGGGATGTGGGGGGGCACAGAGAGGATGGCAACTTTCCCACTTGGCATCATAATGACCAGGTGCACTGCCACTGGTGCTCTGAACTGGTGGAACTCTCCAACATATATGCATACCACACTCCTTGAGAATAGAGATATAACTTTAATTTTGTAGCTGCAGTGTGCATTTTGAGAAAAATTGGTGTACCCTTGGGGGTCCTGAGCTTCCAGTTGTCCTGGTAGCAGAGCTGGTTAGTGCAGAGGAATGGTACTTTGAGCAGATCTGGGTTCAAATCCCAGTTGGAACACTTATTTCTTTCTTACTTCTAAAATTGTATTTCAAATGTATATGCATATCACATTCATTGATACTAAAGATATAAATAATTTGTGTAGTCCCAAGGATGTGCATTTCAAGAAAAAGCTGAGTGCCTTTGGGGATCCTCAGGTTGCAGTTTTCCTGGTAGCACAACTAATTAGTGCAGTAGAATGGTATTCCAAGAAGACCTAGGGTTAAAATCCCAGCTTGGCACTTATTTCTTTCACATTTCTAAAACTGTGTTTCAAGTACAGTATGTAGAATTTCTTTTGAACTGTTGCTGCCATGAGCATGGCAATTTTGGAGTGTCACAGACTGCTGGTACAGGGGGGAAAAGGGGCACATGTTAAATTCTTAGGAAGGGCACATTGCTTCCAGTCGGCACCCACCTCTCTGAGAAAGATAATGCTTTCTCACAGTTTTATGAACTAATTTTATGTTGCCCAAGCAGTTTCGGATAATCAAGATTGTACTGTAATTTTGTAATCATATTCTGTTTGTTGGTGTATATAATGCAATTCCAGGATGAGACATTTAATCATCCCAGAAGCCAGTTTTCACAGGTTTGCTCCAATAAACTGAATGTTATAACAGTTATATGACTACATACAAAACTATAACAAAGTATAACAAAAAAAGTATTTTAAATTAGGAAAGAATTGTAACTTAAGGGAAACTCGGATAGGACTAAATATTTTAAAAAATTGTGTTTGTAGTGGTGGACAGTTGGATGACAAATCCTGGGTGTATTTTGTGTGTAAATAATTGTCCGGTACAGTAGTTAAATTGAAACAACTGAACTGGGGTATTAAATCGTTCTTTTTTTCTGGAGACACATTAGTAGTGTTATGTGGAATTAAAAAATTCTGGCAGAATGCATTTTCGCGGAATTTTCAAAATTCTGCCTAAATTCCATCGAGCTTTGCCAGAAATGAAATGGTGGAATTCCTAGGCAAAAAAACAGCAGAATGAGTTGTTCTGCAACATTTCTGCAGAATTTGATTCCCTGGATCTCAACATTTTCTGTGGAAATGGTTGTGGAATGATTTTCTACAGAAAAAAAATGCTGTTCTGTGGAATATTATTCCTTGGATTGCAGCAGACAGAATTTTGCAGAAGAACCGGTGAAAGTCTGGGAAAAATTCCACTATGGTCATTCTTTGCTAATTTTGCCAGCAGAATTCCACATTCTGCACAGCACTGCTCATTAGCTAGGAACAAATTCCTGTCACATGATTGAATATAATTGATCTACACTGATGTATAATGAACTGGATAACAAATTATCAGATTAGACAATTAAATGTAGGAAAAAAGTGTTGCAATGTGAGCTATCTGATGGACAGATGGACACCATGGATTATCTGCATAACTATATAAAAAGTGCATTCTCTTTCACCTTTGCTCAATATGTTTAATTTTACAGAAACAGTCAATGCAGCTGTAGATGCAGAATTCCCAGAAACAGTAAATGGCAAGGGAAACTAAGAAGAAAGTCAAATACCATGACTGTAGTCCATTATTGTCTGTGCAATTGATGCACATCTATTTACTATTTTACCAATCACTGAGGTTTCACATCAGTGATGGGCCTTGAAGAAACCAGATTTAACTTATTGTCTCAGAGATCTGCTGCAAGCCCCACAGTGGCATATCTGTACTGTACTACACTGTGTCCAATTTAATGAATCCTGCCAAGACGCAAAACAAATATAAACAAATTGCTGGCTTCATCAGCGTAACCACACAGAGGATTTCATCTTCTAAGACAAATCCTCTCTTATAGTCTGCTACAAATGCCAATAACAATTGAATGAATACTGTACTTGGCAAAAGTGAGCTTGGCAAGTAACACAAATCAGCCAGCAATCTGTCACAGCTGAAAGAACAAATGTATGTGAATCTAAGCTCTGCACATCTTTCCTTTGGATTTCTAATCACTGAAAATGGAGCCAGTTTTGTTTCAACAGCAAACCTCTGTTGACACAGATGCCAAGCTTTCTGCATGTGGTTCAGTCTACTATTATATGATATCCCAATGACCAAAATAATAAAAGTCTCTTGTAAGAAGCTCACACATTGTACATGCTGTTGATAATTAGTTAATAATAGGCCTGTCTAATGATTACAGTTCTGCAGGAAAAAAATGAATAAATAATCCACCCTCACACTGACAAAATAGATATAGGGTTGTAATCCAATAGAATTCTACTTTTATAGAAATTGTTATACAGTAATTAGTGAAACAGAATATATGTATTATATAGAGTGCAGAATACTGGATTACATAGCACTGCCACAACACTGGGTAATGAGATTTCACAGGTTCACAATCTTTTGTCACATAGGCTAAATTATCTTTCATAACTTTTGCAGATGAAACCTGCAAAACAGGAGGTAGATTGGGATCTCTCAATATAAAATTAAGAATTTTACCATTTTTATTATGTGATTATGGTTTTCTGCCATGTACTATGATAACCAAAATAAGTGACAACTTATTAATTTGGTTTGAATGTATACCAAAATATGTCAATTTAAAGCAGCAGTATTTTAGACAACCACATTTTTCTTTAAATATTTTTGTTTAGCAAAAATGTATTTCTGACAGCTTGCTTACATCCTCAGTGTACTTTTAATTTTCTCAGACAGTTTTAAAACCTATTTATATATATTTATTTATTTAATGACTCAAGATGGCCACTACTTGGAATGTTTTAACTGATTTATATCGATGCTTATTGACAAATACAAACTGTGTTGTTAGGACTTATCCATATGAAGCTGATCCTGTATCTTTGCCGTCTCTAACTTTTCATGATTCTTTGCCTAAACATGTGAAAATTGATGATTTCTTGTACTGCTGGGGTAAAGTATGCACAAGATACTACTGGCATTTCATTCAAAAATACTCTTTCTAGTTACAAGTTAGATTTTTTATGTATCTAAATTAGGGAAAATTATAACCATTTGTATGCTATAGTACATATGAACAAATGAAATCAAAGATGATGGAAGGTTCTGAGAAGATTGAGACTGTCCTCTGTGAATGATTGGTACTGTAATATGCAATTATATTTTCCTCCTTCATGTATCCAGTTCAGCTTTCAATTTATTTAGTTCTGTTCAGTTCAATTTATTTGTGATACTGGAAAGGCATGTGAGCAAAATGTGCCCATTTTCACAAGCGTCCAGTTTAGGAATCACAACAAGATTACAGAATACATAAGGAGTAAGACAGTCAAATAACAAAACATCATATTTAAAGAGTACAAATGGCATGCAATACAGAGCTGGTCACTGTAGGACAAAATTTACACCATACAAAACAGGAGGGAAATTATTAAGGTGGGTTAAGGCTATTAGAGGCTGTGCTAAGGTGCCAAAAGTTATGAAATTAAGTGCTATCAAGGATAAAGGAAATGATGAAGGATGTGGTTTTCCTCTGGAAATGATGGGTAATAGGAGGGCATAAAGTGAGGAAATGGAACAATAAGTAAAATGAGGGTGAGAGATTAGGGTGGGGGCAGCTGTATATGGTGGTGGAGGAGAGGTGCATCATCAGATGATGCTTAAACAATGAGGTAGAGGGACAATGGAGGAGATCAGGAGGAAGAGAGTTGTAGAGTTTTGGGCCCATAAAAGAGAGTGTTTTGGACGTGGGTGGTATGGCAGAAGGGGATGTAAAATAGGAGGGGGTGGAGGACCTTCTTGTGGTCCTGGAGTGAATTGTCTTAGGGAAGAGTGATATGATGCTATCAGGAAGGAGACCATGAGAACGTTTATAGAAGAAAGTAACAATTTTGCTGTTTAGATGGTTCTCAAGGGAAGACCAGCTAGATAGTCTATATAGGTCGCAGTGGTGAGTTACTCTGAGGAGACCAGAAACAAAACCAGTAATGTTGTGATAGGAGCAATGAAGCTTGCTGAGATTTTTCTGGGATAGGGGAGGGAAGTAAACTAAGGTTCCATACTAAAAAATGGGAGAAGGAAACTATAGGCGATGAGTGACCTGGAGTCCTTGTTTAGGTACGGTTTAACCCTATAGAGCATGCCTATACTTTCGTGGGCTTTCTTAATAATTAGACTGACTTGGCTGTCAAAATTGAGGTGGCAGTTGAGGAGAAGTCCCAGGTTTTTTTAATTCATAATCCCTCTCAATCAATTTACTGTCATTATCGTGTAGGGGGAAATTGAAGGCTAGTAATCTCCTGGAGCTGGTGAAGACCATGACCTTCATTTTTTTCAAACTGAGTACCAAACTCTTAGATGAGAATCAAGTGTTAAGTCTCTTAAAGTCATGCTGGAGTTTGTTAATAAGGGAAGAGGGATCTTTGTCTTTGCTATAGAGAGTGGCATTGTCTGCATAGACAATTACCTGTAACTCTGTATTAGGGCAGATTTTAGGGAAGGAGTTTACAACAAGGAAGAAGAGAAGGAGACTGATGATGGACCCCTGGAGTATGCATATTTGATGGGACAGGAATCAGAGATAATGCCTTTTATAATAGTTTGATGGGACCTGGCAGAGAGCTAGTTCTAGAACCAGCTAACAACATTAGGAGAGAAGTGAAGACGAGTAAGGGTGTGGAGTAGTACATCATGGTCAACGAGATCGAAGGCTTATGTTAGATCAACAAAAACTGAATCAGTGTAGAGGCCTTTATTAATGGCTCTATCAATGAAGTTAGTGAATTTTATGAGGGCGGTCTTAGTGCTATGGCCAGCACTAAAACCATGTTGTGCATCGGTCTGAAGGTCTATGGTTTGTTTATGAACAATTTTTTTTCCAGAATCTTGGAGAGGGAAGCCATGAGGGATATAGGTCTGTAGTTGGAAATTTCATCCTTAGGGCCAGATTTATGCAGGGGTTTGATGAATGTGCTTTTCCATTTAATGGGGATGGAACTGTTGCAGAGCAAGTGGTTAAAAATATTGATAAGAGGGATAGCCAGGGATTCACAAACTAGCTTAAGTACTCTGTAGGCAATGTCATCAGGACCAACAGAAGGCCTAGAGTCATTTGTCTTTATTAGTTTAACCACTTCAGAGGGGAAGAGATACTGAAAAAAGAAAGTGGGGTGAAAGTTGGAGGAGGGAGAGGAAGGGGGACCCAGGGTAGGGGGCAAGTTGGGCTTATATTTATCTAGATCCATGAAGTGGTGATTGAAGAGCCAGGCTATCTCGAGGGGATAAGTGACAGCTACTGCATCTGAGGACAGGCAGAATTGATCATTATATTGGCCCCTTCCAATTAGGTTATTGAGGATGTTCCAGGTACGTCATGGATTTCCAGCAGCATTGCACTGTTTCTAAGAGAAAAAGGTGGTTTTGACAAACCTGACAGAGGCTTTACATTTGTTTCTGAGGGTTTTGTACTGTTAAAGTAGTTGAGGGTGCTTAAGTGTTCTATATTTTGACCATGCCATGTCTTACTGTCTCATCATCTTAATCAGATCAGGGAAGACCCATTCGTGTCTGTTTCCTCTGACCTTAGATTTTTTGATGAGGATGAGGGAGTCACAAAGGGTAAGGAATTTTTGCAGAACATATTGAGGGCATCGTAAATGTCATTCATAGCTTCTGTGAAGGACTAGTCTAAGGGGAGGGCTGCATTAGAAAATGTAACTAGGTTTAGTCTTTTTAACTGTCTTGAGTGGATGAATTTGTGTGCTTGAGGAGGTGTTTTGTCAGATCAGGAACAGTGGCATGCGAAATGATCACTAATTACATCAGGAAGAATCCCTGAGGAGGTAATGTGTGCATGGTTAGCGACAAGTATCCAGTCTAGTAGGGATTCATACCCCATTCTATAGTTGGCCCTGGTGGGGTTGGAGATAAACTGGAAAAAGCCATGGCTGATGATGGATTCCTTGGCCACTTAAGTATGCACTGATAGCAAATTAATGTTGAAATCTCCTATGATTATTCATTCCCTTCCCTGAGGGAGGGAATCCTTGAAGGAAAGAAAATCATCTAGTTCATGGGCGGGAGTGCTAGGGGGAAGACAGGCAATGCTGATAGCTATTATCTTGTTGTTTCCTAGAATGAGGTAGATTGAAAGGGATTCAAGGCTAGGGGTTGCTGGAGGAGGATTGAATACACTGCCTGCGAAGTGGCTTGTTATGTGAAGTAGGCAGCTCTTCCCCCTTTTACCATGCCTGTCTTTCCTGAATAAGGTGAACCTTTTGAGATTTGTTTAGTTGGATGGTGTCTTATCGGACAGCCATGTTTCGATGAGAGCAATGATGTCGTAGGTATCTGCAGATAGCCAGAATTCTAGCATAAATTTTTTTGCCAGAAAACTTTGAGGTGCACAATTTTAAGCTGTTTGGAGTGTCTGGGGTGGTGGGATTATTTTCAGCAGTGGGTGGCAGACTGGGGTTAGGGTGGATCGAGCTGCAGATGAGTAGGAGAAGAAGAAGAAGCCTCCTACATCTGTTGGAGGCAAATATGACTAACTATGGGATCTGCACCTTGTAAAATGATGTGTAATGACTAATAACTTGTGGTAGGAGGGGGAGAATTCTTGATAGAAGCAGAGATTATAAGGGCAGTTTCCTGATGGGTGGGAGGGGAAGATGATTCTGCCAGCAGGAGTGAAGTAATGGGGGGAGCGAGGAGGAACAGAGGTGGAATGAGATGGGGCCACTGGTAGTGCTACGGAGGGGAGAGGCAGAATGGAAAGAAAACCACCAAGGGTTGTGCATGATAGGGGAAAATGCAGGGTCATCATGGAAAAAAGGAGTGCCCATGGTTATTCAAGGAGGTGGAACGTAGACTCCAAAAAACAGCTAACAGTAGAGTGAATTTGAGGGGTTTCATAAAGAGGGGAGAAGGAGATTTGTGGTGAAAGTAGTAAGAGAGTGTAGAAATGTAAGGTGGAGGAGAACTGATCCAAGAGAGGAGGAGTTGGGAGCAAGTGAGATTGAGTGGTCATGGGAGAAGAGAAAGAAAAGAGTGAAATGGCATTGGGAAGGTGTGGAAAACAGGAAAAGGAGTAGTGCAATAGCACAGAGGGAAGATGAAGAAAGTAGGCAGGCACATAGAGCTAATAGGAAAGGAGGAGGGAGTGTGCCTTTAAGAGTGGAAGACTGACGGGTTGGCAGCCAATCAGAGAGAGTGAGGAGAGGGAAGGTGGAACCAAATAGAAGAAAAATGTATTTAAAGAGCATCATTGGTGGGAGAAACATTTGACATAAAGGAGGCCAAAGCTCGAGCCAAAAGGCAGAAAGCTACAGTGTGAGAGGTGGCTTAAGGAGACAGCTGGGGAGCTATCCAATCTGGGGCTGATGGTGGTGCCAGAATGGGAGCAGAGCCAAAGCAGCTCAAGAGGCTGTACATTATATTTCATCTGGCAATCTGGAGGTGAAGGGATACTGTCTGGATCAATGCCATGTCCCTGGGGAGAGGAGAGCCACTTCTGGTGGGAGCACCCAGTCTGGGGCCTCCTCCTGCTGAAAGAGAGATGGGAAGGAAAGAGGGTTGGATTAATAGGAGCAATTGGTTGGTGGAGACAAGACACAGAAAGAGAGACAGGGAAACAGCAGGGGAGAGGAACAAGGGGTAATTATGAAGCAGTGGGAGGGCCCTTAGATGTGGTCCTGGGGGGGGATGATGTTAGATGGAGAGAGAGAAGGAGAAATGCAGTAAGGAGAGATCAGAAGCAGAAGAAAAATTAACAATTCTTAAACTTATCACAAAAGTCTGTAATCACTACAATTCTTAATACTTCTAGCAAAAATCTGTAGTCACTGTAAAATTCCTGATATAAAACAGCTTAACAATTGGTGCCATTCAGAAGTGAGAAGGTTTAGAAAAGTCAAAAGGAAGGTAAAACAAGGAGTAATGAAATAAAATGCAAAATTAGAAAAAAAAGGAGCCAAAAGCTTAAGCCAAAAGGTAGGAAGCTGCAGTCCAAGAGATGGCTTAAGGAGACAGCCAATGGGGGGCTTTGAAGCTTGTGAACTATCCAATCTGGGGCTGATGGTGGCACTGGAATCAAAGTGGAGCAGAAGCAGTTCAGGAGGCCATACCTTGTGTTTCACCTGGTGGTCTGGAGATGAAAGAGCACCAGCTGGATCACTGCCATGTCCTAGTGGAAAGGAGGTCTGCTTCTGGCTGGCACGCCCAGTCTGGGGCTGCCTCCTGCTTGTTTCTTCTGGCGGACTGCTGGTGAAGAGATGCCGGCTTGATCAATGTATGTCCCTGGGTAGAAAAGATCTGCTTTTGGCTGGAGTGCCCAGTCTGGAGCCACCTCCTTGTGTTTTGGCTGGTGGTATGGTGGTGAAGAGATGCTGGCTGGATCAATGCTGCGTCCCTGGGGAGAAGAGATCTGCTTCTGGTTGGAAACAAGGGCACCATCTGCCAAAAACCCTTCTCAGCTCATAGTTTAATTGCCAAAATCTGATGCAAAATAAAACAGTAAATGAGCAAGTACTATGTAGTGCGAGACCCTCTCCCAACTAGGCCCTACCGGTTTTGTACAGGCGTGCTTCTTCAAGGACGGCCTGCACCTCTGGTGACAGAATTTAAATACTGAAAGTGATTTAAAATGACACTGCATAAAACACTTTTTTCAAATAATTATATAACACAAGAGGTAGAGGACAAAATTAAATCAGATGCTTAATGTTAGAATAATAATGCCAATATAACATCAGAATACATTTTGCTCAATTTTAAGGCTAACATCTAGACATATCGCATCAGTCCATCATTAAATTCAGGATTGGACAAAGTATTTGCAGCCATATCAAAATAAACACAGGAAATAAATAGCATATATCAAGGCATCTATTATTTTGTTCACAGTTTCACTCTGATCTTAATATTATAATCTAAAGGGAAATGTGACCCGTGTCAATAAGTGAGAACAAGGGAAATGTTAAAAATTATAAAAAACAGTTTGAATAAATAAGGGCATTTACAGCTATACTGAAAGAGCCAACATATTAACTCATTACATTTCATTTTGGCCAAAACTAGCAGTGATTACCACATCAGAGAGTTTATTACTTGTCCTGCACATGCTGTAATATACATGGCAACATGTTCTTGTACTGCCTTTTATATAGGCGAAACTATTCACACTTTAAAACAGTGTGCATGTGTGAACATTTGAGTGACATTGGTTGAAAGAATTATAAAAATGCCCTTTCAAAACATCTGGGAATCACAGAAAGTCTATACAAATTCCTTTTTCGTGGTATAGAAAAAGTTACGTTAGGACCTACAGGAGGTGACAAAGACAACAAACTTCTTTTTGGAAGCATTCTGGATTTTCCAGCTTGGAACATGATTCCCCGGTGTCTAAATGATCATTTTGACATTATGCTCTATCTAAAAAGGAATAACAAAGGTCAGAAGTATTAACAGTATCGGGTTCTGTCAAGCTAAATTGATATAATCCATAATATGTACACAGTGTTTCAATTTAGAAGTTGATTTATAGGGAAATTAGCTTTATTTTACTAATGAGTTAATATTTTGGATCTTTCCTTATAGTTATAAATGCCTCTACCTCTTATGTTGTATGATTATTTGAAAAACTTTTTATGCTCATTGTCACTTTAAATCACTTTCAGTATTTAGGTATTGTCATTGGAAGTGCAGGCCATCTCTGAAGAAGTGCGCTTGCGTGAAACCAGTCTGGCCCAGTTGGGAGAGGGTCACGCACTACATGGCACTTGCTCATTTATTGTTTTATTTTGCATCAGATTTTGGCAATTAAACTATGAGCTGAGAACTGTTTTTGCTGTATGGTGAAGATTTGTTCTTTAGCATTTGGAGCCGCCTTCCTGTGCTTGTGTGACCCTTAGATTTATCCCAATCCTGAAGTATAGCTTTGGATCCTTCATAACCCCCTTCCTCCTCAAACTGTACAATCAATTAATCAAACTATGGAATTCTCCCATAACCCTAGTTGACTATGCACCCAAGCAAATCCTGCACTATCCTCTCCCTCTCTTCCAAGTTTTGTTCTTACTTGTTCTCTGACTCCTCTTTCAACACTGTCAGCACCTCAAAGCTGTTCCTGATACCCACCAATGTGTGATGTGCCCTCCTCCTCCTCAACTTCTGCCTTCTTTCATGCACTACCATCCATTCTCTTTTGTGCCTTCCCTTTCTTTGCCTCTTTCTACCCCTAAAATAATTTCCTCAGCCTCCACATCAGCTTCAAGTCCTAGTGATACATCCCTCTGATCCTACATGCTCACCATGGACTTGTCCACAAAAATCTCCAGTTTCATGATGTGTTGAATCCTGGCTAGACTCTCCTGCAGTTCCCAAACCTGATGCACACAGAATAAATCTTCATCCCTCACCTTTCTACATCAGTGCAAACCTAAAACATGTCCCATACCTCTTTCCCTTCCAATGACCCACCTGTTCTCAATCCTTTATTTTTCCCCATGTCCATTGCTGCAAAGTCCTGAAATAATTTTAAAGAATTCAAATATTGAAAATGCATATCCTGTATTATTTCATGATGTACTTAAATACTTAAGGTTAGTATGCATTCAGAAACACAGACATATTGATCATAGGTGAATTGCTGAAAACTAACACAAAAAATTGCAATTTATATGCTCACATTTGTGCTTGCGATCTTGTATGTCATAGTGGATTTGAGAAGTGTGACACTGTTGGTCCCATGCAGGGCAGTCTGTAATGGGCTTGAGAGTGTCAGACCAATCATTAGCCAGGTTCATCATGACAATCATGACATTCTTCTGGGCTTGCTAGGCAGAATCTTCATGAAGTTAACTGAAAAAAGAGCCCCCCAAATCATAGCTAGGGCATCCCTTTCCCTTGATCTGTATGATGCCACTTAGCAAGCACAGCTGATCAGCATCATGATCTGCCTACACCTTGCTCTCTCCCCACAACACAACTGACTGAGGTTTTAAATGGAGTGCTTTACTTAAAATAAAGAAAGCCACCTGCAGTTGATTATCACACTCCCTATAAAGGAATCCCTGTCCCGCTTCACAAAATGGAAGCATGCCCACTGCCAGTCATCCACCATCCAAAAGGAATCCCCAATCCCCTTCATAAAACAAACAAACCTGACCCAATGTCAATCATCCCACCCTTCCCAAAGGAATCCCCATCCCTGCTTCACAAAACAAGCAAACCCGCCCACTGCCAATCATCCACCCTCCCAAATGAATCTCAATTCCTGCTTCACAAAACAAATGTGACCCACTGTCAATCATCCCACCCTTCCCAAAGGAATCCCCATCCCTGCTTCTCAAAACAAGCAAACCCACCCACTGCCAATCATCCCACTCCCTCCTAAAAGAATCCCCATTCCTACTGCACAAAAAAACAAACGCACCTGCTGTGAATCAACTTACCCCCTCCAGAAGGGATCCCTGTTTCTGCTGAGCAAAAAACAAACCTGCCTGCAGTAAGTCATCTCATCCCCTCCTGAAGGAATCCCCATCCTTGCTTCACAAAAAAAGAAGCTTGCTACATTTGTCAGAGTATTTCTAACACATACATTTTTAGTAAGCAAATTTCTAGAAATACTGCATGTACTGTAACTAGAACGGGGACATGTTTATTTTTTTTTTAAACCTGTAAAAAAGAAAATGGTCCATCAACGTCTGTCGAAGCCACAGCTCCAGCTACTGTTACCCTCCCTCCCATCTGACCCCCTCACTCAGCACTCAGCACCCCCCACCCCATTCTTATCCACCAGAGGCCTAACGCCAGAGACATGTCTTCATTCTTCAGTGCCACAGTAGGAACTGAGGAAAATAGATAAGTGTGTCTTGATCTTGTACCCAGAGCTTTTTCATTTTTTTTATACTTTTCACTCAGATTTTCAACATGGCCTTTTTGGGACTCCACCTCATCAACAAGGTAGGTAACATTTTTCAAATCCAACCTGAAAGATGATTTCTCAGTTGCTCCATGAAATCCCCTATTGGGTGGGATTTGAAAAATTTCACCTACCAGGTTTATGAAGTGGTGTCATAAAAAGACTATGTTAAAAGTTTGAGCTTAAAATATAAAAAAAAAAACAATAAATTTATGACAACACAGTGACATTTTTCAACCCTCACTCATAACGTTGACATTTATCAATATTTTGACCCCAAAGTTTCAACATAGCCCCTCTTTACACCACCTCATGAATGTGACAGGTGTGGTTTTTGAAATCCTGGCCAAAATGTGTTTTCATACTTGCAGTTCAAAATTACATTTTGGCCAGTCTTTTATTAGTGACACCTGTCATGTTCAGAAGGACGAGTCATAAATAGACTATGTTGAAAATGTGGGGTCAAAAGGTGGCAAAATAAAAAAACGAAGTTATGATGAAACACTGAACTGTTTCAATGTTTACTCATAACTTTATTTTTGCAGATTGTGTTCCCTAATCTTCACATACCCCATGTGTTACCCCATCTCATGAACCTGACAGGTGACATTTTTCAAATTCAATCTCTGAAAACATGTTTTTGCAGTTGCACTGTGAAATCACCTTTCAGGTGAGATGTAAACAATTCTACCTCTCTTGATTATAATGGTAGGTCATAAATAGATGGTCTTTGAAAGCTGCAGTCAAAATGTGGGAGTCCAATGTGAAAATTAGATATTGCCTTTCAGCTGGCCTATCCTGGATAAATACACTCTAGATATGTGCAAAAGCAGGACACAACTGAAAATGAGATACTGCATCTAATCTGGTCTATCCTGGGTAAATATTTAGTAAAACTGTATAAAAGCAGGAGAGCAGTACAGCATAGCTCCCAGTGAACTGTGCATTTATGGTGCTCTATGCTGGGACAAATACACTGTAAAAGTTGGATCCACTGAAAATGTTAAACATCTTTCAGCTGGTCTATCTTGAGGTAACAGCAGTCCTTAGCATTGTATCCCCACCAGTGAACTGCAAAATAGTTTTGAGTCCCTAGAGTGCTGGTTTAGGTAAAATGAGCTCATCCTTAGCTATAAAAAGACAAAAACCATGCTGTTCGCAGGAACACATCTAAAGAATAAATTACCTTCACCGGATATCCGCAATGCCTTGGTATCCACCTTGGAGCAAGTGGAGTCCTTCAAATATTTAGATATGACCATGGATGATACCCATTCTTTCACCATGCATGTTAACAACATCATAGGACTAGGCCATGCTCTATCGACAAAGACAGTACCTAACCCCTCAGGCCAAATACCTGCCTGTCTCCAGTTCAAGTCCTCTCACTGACTAATTATAGACTCCCTGTTTATGGGACAGCAACTGACACAGTTCTTGAGAAGTTTAGGGCAGTGCTTAACAAAGCTTGCTGATTTGTACCGGAATACATAAACGCACACATAGCTGATCTCTCTATGCTATCACCAACTAGCTCCCTTTGCAGGCTAGGCTTAAATATCAGACCATCGTACCAGCCAAAAAAGCACTACTAGGCCTACCCCCCCCCCCACACTATAGGAGCCATTTTCTGACCAATTCTTAACCAATACTTCTTGAGGAGTATGACCTAGCAGGCTCTTTCAGTATTGCTCTGTAAAACTTTTCCTGGGGAAGAGATCATTTGCCAGTTGTGCGGCATAATGATTCAATGAACTCCTTACTGCTCTCACCTGACTCATCAAAATATCACTGTTTAAGAAAGCCCTAAATAAAGAAATCACCCTCCCTTCTACCCGTCGTTGCTTTATCTGACCTTTAATCTGTGTTAACTAACTCTCCCAGATGGGCACTGTCCGTTTACTACACACTACTCTTTCCTCACACCGCTATACCAGAATTTCACCACCTACTCAAATAGTCTATCATACTGTTGCTGTGAAGACCCCTTGGTACCTATACAGCCTCAATATAAATTGTCAACCTATATTATATTGTTAAATGTGTTTTATACCATTATGTAATTATTTCTGTGTAGCTAATGTACAACCTGTCTATACTTGATCAGGCTCCAATAAAGCTGATTATAGCTGTTTGTCTCCTTCTGATACGGAATCATTGCAAATTAGCACTTGTGCTCAAAGGTCTTCTCTGATTTTCAAAATAAATAAAACATTTATAAAATAAATATGTTACAAAAATGGTTAAGGTAAAAGCAAGGCCCCATTGAAAATGAGATATTGCATCTCGGCTGTGCTATCCTGGGTAAAATACAGAGTAAAAACTGTGAAAAGCACAATCCCACTGAAAACAAGATAGCATCAGAGCTGTGCTATCCAGGGTAAATACAGTACAAAAAAATGTGTCAAAGTAGAACCCCACTGAAAATGAGATACTGCATCTCAGCTAGGTTATCCTGGGTAGATATGTTGCAAAATTATGTAAAAACAGGACCCAACAGCAGAACTCCACTGAAAAGGAGATGCTGCATCTAAATTGATATGTTCCAGAAAAAAATATTGTACATCATAAAAGTAGGACAACACTAAAAACAAGATTTTGCATCTCACCTCTACTACCCTGAGTAACTGCATTATGAAACTGTTAAATGAGGATCCTCTGCAAATGACATATTGCATCTAATTTGGTCTATCTTGGCTAAATACTGTATATAGTAAACTTGTGTACAAGCAGGACCAGGTACAACAATGCAAGTGATGAACATTCAGCATTGACAAATACTTTTTATATTTGTAACTTACGTAGGCTTACTACAATTCCACTTTCACATCCATCTCCATGTTATCTTTCCTTCCACTTAATCTCACTGTTCCTTGTCCGTCAATATTCTCCATAATGTATATATCTGTGCAGAATTATCTGGTGCATGGGTTTGTTAGTGTCATGCCCTGTTAGAATTAAAATCATTTCCTTTTACTTTGCCATTTGGCCTTAGTTACATGTAGAGAGCGCTCTATGAGGGCTCTCTTCCATCTGTTTATGGAATGCCCCACACAATATCTTAGAACTTCTGGTAAATACACAAATACTACTATAAATAAGATAGATAGATAGACAGATAGATTTATAGAATGGGTGAGATGAATTAATACAAATGCTGTCTCCTGATTGGATGAAACATGCTTCATGACTGTGCTTTATGTCACATTGATCACATGCCTGCAATTTTTTACACCCCCAAAACAATTTTGACAACTTCGTAAGGCAGTTAATCCACTACAGGGCATAATGTTGTGCTCTGATATACAATATGCATGCCTTATGTGGTTGAATGCACTCAACCTACAGCCTCATGCCTTGCAACACACCCAAGTCATGCATATATCAGATCATGACCACACGCCCGGCAGTGGTATAAGCAATATATCATAAGAGGGTGTGGGTAATGCCACGATTTACCCACATCTGGTGTGGTTTGGTCACGAGGATGCAGGCCGAGTGATTGAACCATACTAGAAGTGGGTAAATCCTGGCCTCACCCACACCCTCGAGTGGGATATTGCGATTATACAATGTTCCTGTTTATGTTTGTTTTACAGCAAATAATGTAAAAACTTTGCATTAGTTAATTTATAGTTTTTTTTTCTTTCATTTTTGTTAAATATCCTTCCTGGCTCAGTTAAATAGTCCAACCGATTAGGCAAGGGAATATCAGGACGGACAGGTTTGTACTGTGCCATGATCTCACCCCCAGATATACCTGTAGTGTTAATTTCTGATTCACTGTTATTCTTTTCAGCATTTAA
Source organism: Neoceratodus forsteri (assembly GCA_016271365.2). NCBI lineage: Eukaryota > Metazoa > Chordata > Ceratodontiformes > Ceratodontidae > Neoceratodus > Neoceratodus forsteri. Next base: position 1,510,324,347 of record CM057449.1, read on the forward strand.
TTTTATGCTACTAATACTTTTTGTTGGGATGGTAAGAGGGAACAGTTAAGTCCACTGGACACAGTGACAATGAAGGGCACCTTATCATCGAGAGAGAGAAACAGCACAAAACAATGTTTTTTTTTCTCGTCCAGAACATGAAGCAGTCTTTTGTGTGCCATGATGTTTGTCTGTCTCTGTCTCTCTTGTTTTCAGCACAGTGTTGCTCTTTCAAAGTGTGAAACTGTTTTTAAATGGAAAACGAGACCTCAAAGTTACTGAAATTACACTTTTAGTTTAGTTGCCGTATTGGTCCTTGTAAGAACAGATTCAGAAGCAAATGATTTGATACCTTTGATTAGACCAAATTAGATGTTACAAATAGAACAAAATGCCCAAGCTGTTAAACCAACCAAGTCCTTCCTCCAAACCTTATGACAGTTATTAAGAAAATCCCATACTATTAACACCCAGATCATACATAAAAATCCCAGAAAGAGTTTTCGTTGGTTTTAAATACTCATTTAAACCATAACAGCAGTTTAAATCAGAGGAATCGCATTTCACCAGTTTATTTTAAACTGAGGAACTTTTGAAGGTCAAATGTCACCACAATGAGATTAGGACTCTTCAAGCAGAAAGCTCCACTAATGTAAATTATGAATGTCTCAGTGTACTTTGTGAATACAGTGTAATTAAAAGCAAGAACTTTAGTTTCAATACTAACTTAAGTACATGTTAAAATGTGATAGTAATGTATGTTAAAACAAGCAAAAAAATATATAACAGAAATTTACTATATATGGCATAACGAGGGTTAAAAGTAGAGTTTCCCTAGTGTGAGCAACTGTTTCACATATTTATACAACATACACCCTATCTGGAGACATTTTCCCAATTATACACTCAACTAGTTATATAAATTAAATTATAAACTAAATTATAAACCTTCAGATCTTCAGTGCTGTAACATGATATTATACAATACAATATCAATTGTCAGTACAAGAGCCAAATTAATAAACAAATCTGTCAAGGACCCCTAAGAGAATGAGACCATGCATCCTAATATGTTAAGGGTTCAATATGTACAAATCACTATAATATAACCCAATGGAACTTAACCTGTCATAGACCCCCAAGTAAATGGAATCATACATCCCAATATGTATAGAGTTCACAAATGTGACAGTATATAATCAAACTACTGTGTGTACAGTAACAGTCTAAGGAATCTGAATAAAAACATAATGGAAATAAACCACCCCCTCCAGGGGAAGATAATTAGTTTGAAGGAAGTAAATATTCAATACGAATGTGAGCCAAGAGTCCTAACATACCATCATTTACACCAATCACTACAGTATTTACCAAATGGAATTAAACCTCTCAAGGACCACCAAGTGAGTGAGATCATGCATCCTAATATGTTCAGAGTTCAAAAAGTGACAGTATATACTCAAACTGCTATATGTAAAGCAACAGTCTAAGGCAGGGGTTCTCAAATGGTGAGGCCAGCCTCCCTTGGGAGGCCCCAATATGTTCTAGGGGAGGCTCAAACAGGTCTTGAAAAAGTACTGTATTTAAACTTTGAACTTTATAGAGTTTGAGTGAAGGGATAAGGCAAACTGAAAGAGAATAATAGTAGGTGAATGTATGCATTTACTCACAAGTCGGTGACCAGGGAAGGTGCTGTACACTGAGCCATGGCTTATTTCAGGTGTACCTAGGGAAGGGTAGTGAGAGAATACAATTCAAAATGTAACTGCAGAACACTCAAGCAATACAGAATGAATACAAGTGCAAACAAATTAAGAACAATAAACTAACAATGCGAGCAACAGTTGATCAATTAGACTGGCAGCAGAACTGTCCAAATACAAGAGATAATCATACAGGTACTAGGGATAGAGCAGGAGGGAGCAAAATAATCCCTGAGAAGTTGCTTAAGAGCAGGGTGAGAGGAGGAGAGGCAGAGGTCGGCAGGAAGGTTATTCTAGTTAGATGGGCAACAGAAAAAGCAGTCTGACCCATGAAGGTATGGCAGTAGGGGGTAACAATGGTTCAAGAGTCAAACTATTGGAGCAAGTAGGTTGTCCTGTTTGGGGGGTTAAAATAAGCTTAATAACATGAGTGCAAGCTGTGCAAAGAGGTTTCAATTTATTCCTGATGTACTGTGAAAAGTAGGCTATTTTTCTATGGGGGGAGGCCCCAAAATATTTCAGTATTTTGGGGGAGGCTCAAGATCTTTCTCATGGCTTAGGGGAGGCTCACTAAGACAAAGTTTGAGAACTGCTGGTCTAAGGAATCTGAATACTTCTAATTGTTTCTGAAATTACTGTGGAAAAGCTAATCCATGATGGTGGGCATACGAATATGAATGGGCACATGCAGGTATGATGGCTTTACTTCTCAGCCATGATTCATTACAACCTTTAGTCATTTTTTTAATTATTAATAAACTATTTTCCCCAATGATTTATCTCTGGATGCAGTGTGGTGGCATCAGAATGGGGGACAGTTTGTGGAGGACTTTCGTTGCTGCTGTTGTGCAATGGCCACAGACTGCTGACCGGAGCACGTTGTATCAGAAGAAACCTGAAGTGAGGCAATTTTCATGGAGACAATATTCTGGCATCGGAAGTTTGATTTCCTGTACACAAAATTTGTTTCAGCTCCTCTGGATCTGTAACAGTAAAGGAGGTGTCCATTTTTTGAATTTGGTATTGGATTGTTTAGTTTAGCAGGGGACCAGTATAGAGGTGAGTATTTTTGTTGTTGGAGGGGTCAGAACGCTATTCGGTGGGCATTAGATGAGGCTGGCTGGTACTGGCACTTCTTCCCATGGGGTGATAGTATGATGTACACATTGTAAATCATGCCAAACAGCCCATCAGGATGCAATATTTTTAAAGCCATTCCATAATACTGTATTACATATACTGTATAGATATATATATAAATTGCAAAAAACTACGTTAATGCAGACATTAGGGCTGAAGACTGCAAAATGCACAAAGCAGGCAAATGAAAAAAAAATTAGGGTTTTGAGTCTCTTGAGTTCTGGTGAATCAGTGGGGGTTCTTAGGGTTGTCCACCCTAATGCCCACATCTTCCCTCAGCCCATGGCTTTCTGTCTGAAGCCAAAGATACACCTCCAAGCCATTGCTTCATAGTGATACACTTTACAAAGACAGAGAAGTTTATCTCGTAACATGTTGCCAACATGAATCTGTTGCAGCTTTTTTCATGCAGGGCCTGAATTTGGATCACTGGCACACCCCACAGAGCCAACAGATATCTCTGCAAGAAAACTTCATAATTTTGTTTTGTGATATTTTGACCCCAAAATGTGAACGTAGTCTTTCTATGACCCCCTTCTGAACATAATAGATGTCATTTATAACAATCTAGACAAAACGTATTTTATGCAACAGGTACAAAAATGCATTTTGACCAGGATTTCAAAAATGAAACCCAGTGGCATGGAGGACTGAAGTACCATCAGTGTCTTACCTTTTGCCATGCTGGCAACCTGTGCTCAGTTACACACATGGGTTGTTGGGGGTCGGCTGGGGAGGGAGAGGATCAAGTGCCCAATGGCTGCTTTCCTCTCCCAGTGGGAAAGACCTGCTTGCTTCACTAAATGACTGGCACCAGATGGAGGCCATGGGGCAGTGCAGGTCAAGGAGGGCAGTGGAAGGGAGGGCTGCAGGACTCCATGGCATGTGCATACCTCCACATGCACCTGCTCATGAGCTTGCCCCCCAGTGTGGGGAAATGGACAGAAAAACAGGTTGTTGTGAGCTAAACAAAGCTCTGCCCACCTCTCTCCACCCAGCACAGTCTGCCGGCTACCCTGCCCCATCTGGATGAGTGTCATCAGGTGGGGGGCAGGATGTCCCTCCCCATCCTAGCTCCCTACATGGGGGGAAATCCATGGGTGATCTCAGGTGCTGTGGTGCGGTGTGGCGCAAGACAGGCAATAGGAAGTGGAGACAGGGTGAAGAGCCCATTCACACTCACTAGAGGAAAATTATGTATATGAAAAAAAATACACCTATCAAGTTCATGAGGTGGTGTGTAAAAATGGCTATGTTTGATGATCTGTGCTCAAAATATTGAAAATTACAAAAGTTGTGAAACAGCATAGAGAAATTACAACATACCTTTATAACTTTGTTGTTTTTTAATATTTTGCCCCCAAATGTTCAACTTAGTCTGCTTATGACTCCATCTCATGAACCTGGCAGATACAAATTTTCAGTTCCTAGTTGAAAGGTGTCTTAGTGGAGTGACTGTGAAATACCCTTCTGGGCCAGAATGAAAACTTCCACCTACTTTACCTTCTTCATGAGGTGAGGTCAAAAAGAGGTCATGCTGAACATTTGGGATTTGTTTTTTAAATTACCACATTATAAGTCAAAATTGAAAATGCATTGAAATAATTAAACATACTTACCTGATTTTCTACATTCCCAGCCTGGAGTTGAAAAGTGAAAACATGTCTGCAGTCTAGAGAGGATTATGACCATTGGAGCTCCAGTATGTAAGTATAGGATAATTGGGGAGGGGGTGGGTGATGAGTGGGGCTTCAGGATGGGGTGGGTGGAGGGGGCTTGATGGTGGCAAAAACAGTGAGGGGTAGTTTCTTTATGTCAGATTAAAAAAGTTGTAGCAGGGCAGTTTTCTTTATTATTGGTTCTCTGACACCTGGGACTGGGCACCACAGTGTCAGCTTGATAGTTGTGGCACCAGGGGTTGGCACTCTGTTGTCTGAGTCTGCTGGGTCAGAGGGTTAGAGTACTCCAGCACTGCGGATTGGGCACCCTGGTGTTGGCAGACTGATGTGGTGGGGATCAGAAACAAAAGGGTGGAGAGATGAACCAGGAGGGGAGATGGGAACCCTGATGCCAGAATATTTAAATATGGAATACATTTAGCTGGCACCTGGGGATTGAGCACCCTGGTGTCCAGTTTAAATCAAGGAAGTCACTTATGTGGCTAATGCCAGTGGTCGGGGGGGGGGAGAAAACAACTCATGTTCAGTATGTTCAGCAGGGGAGGGGCTACTTACTTACTCACATCTAGACCCCATCCCTGCTGAAAGAACACAGCATAATGTAATACACACACATGGAAACAGCCCTGCCACCAGATGCCTGAATGCATTCTCATAAAATAACAGCATTAAGCAATATGGTCATAAAAATCCAGTTATCTTCAGAATGCTGATTTTTCTATCAGTGCAGGTTCAGAAATGGAACTTTTTCTCTTAAATAATTTTAAAAATATACATTAGTTCTGGAGCTACAAATCACAAAGGTGCACACCTTGGGCAAAACCATATTTAACCTGAAAGTTTCAGGTTTCAAATCCTCATTTTTATGTTGGCTTGCCGTGCTTGAGCACAAGTCAACATCTTCTAGCGGCAGATGCAGCTTTGGGCCTTTGACGTTGGCGAAATGCAGGGCACACATCAGTAGGTGTGTACCTCATTCCCCAATCAGCAGCACCACACCATGCATGCTAATGTGGTGAGCACATCTAAGGAAAGGTCCGCTGCAATCCGAACAAAGCTCGTCAGATGCAGCGAACCCTTCCTGCATGCTCTCCACATTAGCAGCAAGGCATGCGGCCGCCCAACAGCTGACCTCGATGGTGCCCAATCCCCCAGCCGGCTTACTGTGGCTGCACAAATTTGCCGACAGGGGAGCCCACTCCCCGTCAGCATAAATCAGCCCTCCTGCATTTCTTATATGCCAAGGGGTTGCCCAATCCCCCTCAGCTCTTGCCTTCCCCCAGCTGTCATTGTGAACCGATGGGGGTGCCCAATCCCAGTCGGCATAAACTCACCCCCCCAAGCCACCATTGTCTGCTGATGAGGGTGCCCAATCCCCATCAGCTACAGCAACCCTCCAAAACAGTTAGGTGGCATGCTGGGAGCCCACCCCAGTGTGCCATGTCCCCTGAAAAATAAAGCTGTCCTGTGATGTTAGGTTTTGTTTTACTTCCCTGTAACATAAAAACAGTCCCTCGTAGTCTCCTGCCCCCACCCACACCCACCCACTGTGCACCCTGCCTTCCCACACCCTCACCTCCCTCACCCCATACTTACCTCCGAGTCCGGCGTGATGATCTTTGGTGGACCGGGAACACATCTGCACTCTTCAAAACCGACTGCGAACTGAGGAAATGCCGGTAAGCTGTATAATGGAATGAATAGGGTTTTTTCAACTTTGCTGCATATCTCGGGCATTTGTTGGAATTTTGGCACCAAATTTTCAACATGGGGTTTTTTGGGCCCCTCCTCATGAATTCTATCATTGTCATGGCATTAATCGGCCTCAAAAGGTGATTTCGCAGTCATTGCATGAAATCACCTTTGGGACCCATTAATGAAATGACAGCACCAGTGTTCATGAGGTGGCCTCTCAAAAACCCTATGTTCCAAATTTGGTCGAAAAAATCCAACAAATGCCTGTTTTATGAGCGTGTATTGCACAGTTGCTACGCAGGCTCGTAACTTCATGAATTTGCAATATTTTAACACCAGATTTTCAGTATTGTCATTTTTGTACACCTCCTTGTGAAGAGTACAGCTGTCATTTTCCACATCCTGCCCGAAATGTGTTTCCACACTTCTGGCGCACAATAGCGCAGTCACTGTGGGAAATCAGTGTTTGGGCCAGATTATGAAAATGACAATGACACAGTTCATGAGCAGAGGTCCTCAAATGCCTATGTTGAAAATTTGGTGATGATACTCCATAAAATGACTGTTTTATGAGCGTGCGTTGGCAGATTGCATGCACACTCATACTGTCGTGCATTTGTGATATTTTCACTCTGGATTTTCACCATTGCCATTTTCCCACACCTCCTGATGAACAGTACAGCTGTCATTTCATATATCCTGCCCTAAATGTGTTTTCGCACTTCCGGTGCAGAATAGCGTGGTCGCTGTGCAAAATCACATCTTGGGACACTTTGAGGAAATAACAGTGACACTGTACATGAGCAGAGGTGCTAAAATGCCTATGTTGAAAATCTGGTGCCAAACACCCATAAGATGGCAGTGTTGCAAGCAAGCATTGCATATTTCCCACGCACCCTGGTAACTTCGCAAATTTGCTATATTTACATGCCACATTTTCAACACTGGCATTTTTTTATGCCTCCTTATGAACTGTACAGCTGTCATTTTTCACATCCTGCCCAAAATGTTTTCCCGCATTGCACTACCAAACACCCAAAGGGACACCCCAATGCCTGTCAGTCCCTGCAGGGTAGGGGTGGGTTGGCATCAGTTCAATACTTCACTGCCATGCTATTATGCATCTTTCTAACTCCTGCACTACCAATGCCAATGCCAGCAAGACAACACTCGGCATTGACAAATGCTTGTTTAGTTATGGATGAGTATAAAAATGTCTCAATTCATATGAATATATGCTTTTTTTTGCCCCTCTTTAACTTTGCCCCCAGTGAACTAATTGCTATGACATTTTCAGAATCTAGAGATCCTGGCACCCGCAATGTCTGTACTTTAGGAATCTCAGGTATGTTGGTTGAACAGGAGAAAATTTATTAGGGTCCAAAAATTGGGGTATAGCATTATTTTTGGTGGTTACATTTTTTATTGTTTTCATTAAAACTTGAACAATACAAGAAGGATACAGAAATATGCATTTCATATCTGTACATCCAGGCACACAACTACTGTAGCTGCAGGATACAGGTCAAAAGATGCAGGACCTACCAAGTGGTGTCTTGGTTAATCAGCTCTAAAAGATGATTCCTCAGAAGGAGGTGGTGGATGCTGGTTGCCAGTTAAAGAGGTCAGGGGTTGGGTGCACCTCAGGACTTTGGCTTGGAGGATCCCAGTTACTGATATCTGAAAGGGTGCAAAATCTAGGGGTAATTCTTGATGATGGTGTGACACTTAGTTCTCGGGTGTCTGCCATTGTTAAGTCCTCTGTTTTCCATCTAAGGAATTTCACCTGGATTAAGCACCTAGTTCCATCCTGCAACTTGCCAACCTTGATTCACGCCTTTGTGACTTCACTCCTTGACTGCTGTAACTGTCTTAACCTAGGGCTTCTGGGGCTCAATATCTGCCACCTGCAGCTGGTGCAGAATACTGCAGCAAGGATTCTGTCTGGATCATCTTGATTTTGTCATATTATGCCTGTGCTGTGTGAACTGCACTGGCTGCCAGTTCAGTGGTGGATCACCTTCAAGGTCAGCTTTCTGATCTATTAAGCCCTACATGGACTGGGACCTGGCTTCCTGCAAGATCTCCTGCATCCTTACTGCCCCCTCTGGCTGCTCTGCTCAACCAGTGAGGGATTGCTGGAGATTCCCAGGGTACAAGTAAAAACACCTGGTTTGAGGACATTTTCATTTGTGGCCCCTACCCTGTGGAATTCTCTGCCTCATCAGGTACATGAGTGCCTGACAGTGGACAGCTTCAAGACTGCCCTTAAGACCCACTTATTTCTACTGGCATTTGGTGCTGTCTTGTAACTGATTGTTTTATGAGTAACGGGCACTATGGACTTATGGAATAGTATTTTAATATTTCATGGTTTTAATTGTTTTATTGTACAGTGCTCTGACACACTGTGAAGCGCGCTATATAAATAACGTTTATTATTATATTATTATAATTATTATTATTATACAGTGGAAGAGTATAATTCATCCATTCCTGAAAAAGAAAACACACAAATAAATTATGGAACTAAACATTTAACAGAGAGATGCAGATCAAGATACAAGAATATGGTTCTGTTCATCTATAAATCATACATGATAATCAGGCTTACATACAGTAGCTGAAGCTAAGGTGTCAATAGAGATAATATACTACTCTATGCCAGTCCTAGCTCTGGAGAAAGTTATGAATGGTTAACAATAATATTAGTAGGTCAGGATGGAGTAGGCAATCACATGTGTCATTCAGTGTAAGTTAATTATTTGAGCTAGGGAATTTAGCACTTCAGAAGCTGAAGGTATTCTGGTGGTTCTCCATTTAAGCAGGAAGAGTCTTTTAACCTGTATGCTTAGGACGGCAACTCATTTCTGGTTATATGTATTTAACTGGGGAGTGTTCACAGTAATTTCTAGCAGTGTTAGGGCCACTAAATGTGATATATGTTTATGAAGGATAGATGAGCCCAATGTGCATATTCTTTACCAGAGTGGTTGAATTAAAGGACCCTCTGCAATATATGATTCAGATCACCTCTGTGGGTTAGACATCTCCAACAGAGGTCATCCTTATTGAGTTTAGCAGTGTAAAGGATTGCTGGAATTCTGCACCAGGAGTGAAGAATTTTGTTTTGTATCAGGCGACTTCTGGTATCTGGGTAGCCCCAGTACACCGACATCCAACAAGCCTGCCATTGCTGTTTCATGATAGGGACACTTAGGGCTTTTTTCCCATTTGCACTTGGACTCATGAGACTCTGAGGGAATTTTGTCTCATATTGAAGAAAAGTTTTGGCTGTTTCTCTAGGGTCAAATTGCGGATGTATTCCTGCATGGTGCTTCTGATTTAGAGGTATCTCCAAAGGTACATTGAGGAAGACCCATCAGGTTTGCAGATCCTTAAAGAAGGCAACCTTTATACATTTTTGTTCCAGTATATCCTGTAGGCAATGGATGCCCTAAGTGTCCCATTGACTCCAAAAAAGAGTTTTATAATCCACTGTAATGTGTGCATTATCCCACAGTGGGGCCAGACCAGTGGGGGTGGGGTCTGTGTTTATTTTCTTGTGGAGTTTAGACCAGTACTTTATAGTGGGTCCAATTGTGAAATAGCAGGAAGGCCCCTTTGGAGGTGGGGGGGTATCATAGAAGACTAATAAAAGGTATTGTACTTTACCTTGAGCTTCTTCCATGGTAAGCCATTGGGGTGTGCTAGAGGAGTGTTGCATAAACCATTTTAAAGTTTGAGTAGACTGAAATGAACATTTATATCCCTCAAACCAAGATAAACACCATCCACCTTCCAGCCAGTGTTCTTGAAGTTTGTTCTGGCTGTATCTTGGCTTCTTGGGGGTAGTATAGTGCAGTGGGTTAAGGCTCTGATCTGCAAGTCTGGAGACCTGGGGTTGAATCTCACAGCTGCCTAAGTGCATACTGTGTGATCCTGAGCAAGTCACAACTTCCTTGTGCTCCCAGGTTGCATCTGGAAACAAGCTTTGGCTTAGTGTGCTACTCCTAGTTAAACAATATTCCCTTTCCCTCTCCATTTCTTGCCCTCCCACAGAAAGCTATCTATGAGCACCTATGAGCACATCTATCTTATTGTATTCCAGGGGAAGGTGAGATAGTACATACAGAAGCTTGGGGTGGTGACCATTTTGATTGCCACAGTCTTCCCTGCCAAAGTTAGTTGGAGAAACTCTCATCTTCTGAATTCTGTTTGTCCATCAGAAAGAAGGGGCTTGAGGTTCATGTCGAAGAGTTTAGAAATTGTGGGGGCTATTTTAATGCCAAGGTATGTGATACCATTGGGAGCCCACTGTAGACTGTGCCATGTAATCTGGCTGGGTTAACATTTTGATTGAGGGGGAGAACATCAGTTTTGGTCTGGTTTAGTTTTAGGCTGGAGTATTCAGTAAATTTAGATAGAATGGATAGTAAGGGGAAAGGGATACATCAATGTCTGCTAATGGAGCCAGAAGGTCATTAGCGTACATAGAGTGGAGTATTGACATTGATTTATTGTAATTCCCCCTAATTCAGGATGTTGCCTGATTGCTGCCGCCCTGGGTTCCACCGCCAAAACAAAAAGAAGTGGGGATAGGGGCATCCTTGCTGTGTGCTACTTTCTATTTGAAAGGGAGCTGACAGAACAGAGCTGGTGAGTACTCTGGCAGTTGGGCACTTATACATGGCATTTACTCTAAACAGGAAATGAACCCTTAAACCAACACATACCAGGACTTGCTGTACAAAGTCCCATTCAAAAGAATCAAATGCGTTTTCAAAATCAACAGCCAAGGCTACAGCTGGGGTGGGGATGTTGTTATCCACCTGAATTATGCTTAGTAGGATAGAATGTGGTCAGAGCTATAGCAGCCTTTTACAAATCCCACCTGGGAGGGATGTATGAGGTGTGGTAATAAGGGGTTAAGTCTGGTAGCTAAAATTTTTGACAGGCTCTTACTATCCACATTTAACAAGGAGATAGGCCTATAGCTCATAGCCATGGAAGGGTCTTTCCCTTTTTTGGGGAGATTTGAAATAAATTCTAAGAAATAAATTCACTAGGGATAAAAGAAAATTATGAAGAAAGCTAGCAAAAAATTATAATATAAAGTGTCAATGTTAATATATAATATTTTTATGAAGTATGTACAAGCAGATATGCAATGATTTAGTGTAGTTTTGTATTGTGTGTGTTTTGTAACAACATAACTTGTCAAACAATAAAGAAATACTAAAACTGATACTGATACTGATATTATCATGGGAAGTATTGTAGACAATAGGCAGGCATGTGTGATTTGTAGGGAGGTGAGCCAGAAATCCATGCCGCTATGGGAGCCATGGACTGGGGAAGAGTAGTCCCGGTCCTGAGGGTGAAAAGCTCTCCATACAATATATCTATTAGTCCCATGTCATTAATTAATTGGGTCACAGTATGGGGTTCCATGCTTGAGGGGATTCTGTCTAGCACTGGTTCTGGAGTGAGATTAAAATCTCTCCCTGGGAGTATAGGTGTGTTGACATTGGCCAACTGTCCTATTTCCCATGCTAGAGAATGAAAGAATGTAGGGTCATCTTCACTGGGGGCATATATATTGCTTAGTAGTATTGATCCAGTTGAGGTATCCATCAGGGCAAAGACTTATCTGCCATTGGGGGTCACTTATAGTCTTAGAGGGGTTCCAGTGGAGACCTTTGTGTATGAGTATAGCTACACCACATTTACGCATGAGGGCTGATGCATGGAATTCCTGCTCTGACCAGTCCCTAGCAAGTTTATCATGATCTGCAGAGTTTTATTTGTCCTCATGCAGGAATGTCAAGTTGGTTTTAAGCTTCTTGAGATGTGTGATCACCTGTTTGTGCTTTATTTGGGTATTTAACCCCTGCACATTCCAGTTATGGCAAATGATATCACCCACAATCCCATTCAGGAGATTCCATTTTTACAGCTCCAGTTTCCAGGTTAATCAAAGCTAAGGTCAGATTTAGGTGTTCCTGTAGGAGTCCTAGGAGGTAGGGCAGTGAAGCATTTATCAGTGACATGAAGGGGCCCTTTCTAATAGTACTGTACATAATTGTACACCACATGTGCATAAACATCCCTCTAATTTGAACTGTAAGTATATACAAGAAACATAACTATGAACTATTTACACTGTGGAACATTTCATACATTGTGAGCAGAAGAGGTGCAGAAAAAGCCACATATATCTGCACAAGGCCCACCTTGGTGCTCTGGGGTGCAGTAGCATTGCACTATGGTTCTCCAAACTAATGGAAGTTCGAGGTTGGAAACGCCCACTGAGGTGTCTAGAGTGGAGATGAAGGGAGGTAGACAGGACATGCCAACATGAGCTGCTGGCCCTCGAGGGTGTCAGCACACATTAGGTAGGCTTGTACAGTTTATTATTCTTGGACTTGGCTGTGGATCTCTAAGTTCATAACTAGATTGTTGCCAAACAAAGCAACACTAAAATGGCTGATTAAACCCATATCATTAAGGATGCTAGCTGTACTAAATGTATGCATTGTTACAGGCCTGTCTTAGAAGCATGAGGGCTGAGTTTATCTGGAGCATCTGTAGTAGTGTGGCTCCAGCATATCTGGCACCTTAATATAAGGGTATTTCCTGGGGTCTGTGAACTCCCCAGGGTCATAAACTCTCTTGGGTACCCAGAGCATAGATTACTGTATACAGGTCTGTTTTCCCATCAGGGATACATTGAACCATATATAAGATCAACCTGCATAACATGCTTTAACTCACTAAGACTGACATTGATACACATATCCATAGATGCTGTATATTGAATATGCTCTGTCGGCCTCTAGCAAATGGCAGGGTGCATCTGTATTCCATCCTCTTCCATTCTCAGGAGCATTTTATTGTCTAGCCGGGAAGAAGGCAGGAGTGCATGGTAAAATGTTTCAAAGTGCATTCTTGCCTTTGTCTCAGTACATAGAAGAGAAATGTTATGGGAAGTCTGAATCCAGCACTGTCTTCCAGGTTTGCCAATGAAGCTGGAGGATAGGAAGTTTGCCCTGTTACCTTCAGTCATGTTGTAGTCCATAAATGCATTGGTGATCAGGTGGGGGAGTGAAGGGGAAACTTGTTAGACAACAGAGGGCACGGGGGGGGGCACTGATTCCCCAGCATCTACCCCTTCTCAACATAACCTGTGGGGATTCTTCACTTCATGTATCACTAGGGACTTAACCCCTTGCTGTCTAACTTTGCCCCCCCAAAATAAATAAGTTTTACTTGTTTAATATCCTTATCAACTATTCAGCCTTTGTCTTGAGCAGGTACAGTGACAGTTCATTCTCGAGGTTCGGTCCACTGACTTACTTGTGGCTTTTGCTGTGTGGTGAGAATAGAAGCAGAGCATCCAGTGTGCTTGATGGAGGGACTCAATGTCACTTTTGCTGCCCAGGACATATCTGTGTGAGGGGTGGATGGTTGTGCTGGGATTGTAGTGAAATCTGAGGTCACTGGGGTCCTCAGATGGAGTTCTAGGGAAAGCTTTCTCAGGGCATCATATCAGTTCACGCTGCAGAAGTTTCCCATGCCTTCATTACTCAGTGGGTTCCTCAGTCCTTCTCCGGGGGCTCCTTGATCTTCTTCTGTTGGAAGGGTGATCTCTTTTTCCATGTTTGCAGGATGATTGCCTTTTCCAACTTCAGTGGTGGGTGATAGACCTTTGCTCCTCTAAATCAGTGTGCCACTGTCCTGCTGCTTCTTGTCTCAGGGGGCCCCTTGTTTCCATACTGTCTGCTCCTGCATGAGTCATCAGGGGGTTCAGTTTGTCTCATTTCCTGGGGCCAAATACATTGAAGAAAGTCCATGAAGGCCTTCAAAGTGGAGAATAGGAGCAGAACTCCATTATGGAGAAGGGCAGGAGGGCAAGGTTTCCTTTCAGGTCTGCCCTCACCCTGATGGGGCATCCCATGGCTTGGCACACTGGCCTTGCTCTCCACCAGTCACCAGCACTGAACCTGAAGCCCACCCACCCATCCTGAGGACAGGTACGAGGTTCCACTCTGAGGAGACTGGCTTGAAAAGCAACAATCCCATTGGCAAATAGGTTGAGAAGCAGCCCCTAATTGGCTACCCTCTCTTGCCTAGGCACCATTTTCAAACTGCTGCAACAGATTTTTAAATTGAACTCTTTTTTCTTTTTCTGCTATTCTGAGCCAGCAGAGCTGGCTCTGCCTGGTGTGTCCCTGTGAATAATTTGTCCCACCCACCCTCCCCATCCCTGACCACCCTCCCCGGTCCCAACAACCCTCTCTGGCCCCGACCTCTATTAAATACTCTCTCTTCTGGTGCCTCCCCTTAATCGCAACGTCCTGTACTCTGTTCCAACACCAGAAGACCACCTCTTAAAGTAGCTGGTGAACATTACTGAACCTTCATATTCTATGGGCTGCCCTCCTTCATCCCCGCTTAAACAGGTTGGGGAAAAAAGAGCCTATGGTGCATCTCCCCCTGTCTAGCGATTCCACATCGCATCAGACACAATTCCCAAATGCTCAAGTGTTCTCCACTAATTGGCGGTGCACAGTTTTCCAGTACTCTAGTGCTCTTTCCTCATTGGTAGTGCACCCTAGTGCTCAAGTGTTCTCCACTAATTTGTGGTGCACAATTATACAGTACTCTTGTGCTCACTCCTCCTTGATAGTGCACCCTGCTATCCCCACCTATTTAATTGTGAGATCTCATGTATTAAGGTGGTGGTGGAAGGTTCATACACTATGGACCCTAAAGTGTGTGTAAATCTCATAACGTGAGGGATCCTTTTACAACTGCTACTACTCCTGTTGGGTGTCCTGGTTCAAAAAACACCTGGCCCCCTCCCAATACCATAGCAATTTTATCACACACCTGGTAAAGCTGGCACAGGGGGAGACATGCAGCTCAGTGCTCCCCCATGCTTGCCCTATGCAGCATCCCCCCTTGCCCTTGGCTAACAAGTGGTCCTCTATCCCAGCCATATGGCTACTCCCTAGCCTACAATTTGAGGTGGGTACACTGCCTGCTAAGTGCCTCTCACTGAAGCTGCAGATGTTAAAGCCTAGGCATCTCTGCCCAAAAATTTGTAGAAAACTCATCCTTCTCCTACTATTGTTGCCAAGTAACATCCACCCAAACCCTGGCCCTCAGACAATCCATACCCAGACCCATACTCCTGCTGGGCAACTAAGGATTGTATCTATGAACATAGGTAGCCTCCTAGCCAAGTTTAATCAATTCGTAGCATAGGTGGCACAAACTCAGCCTGATGTCATTGCATTGACTGAGACATGGCTCTCTATGCATACACCTGACTCAGTAGTAACTGTACCTGGTTGCAATCTATACAGGCAGACCACTCCATGAAAAGAGGTGGCAGGTTCTTAATCTATATACGCTGCCACCTGCAATGCCACTCAATTGAATTGACTGATACCAGCAAGGACTGTGAATGCCTAGCTATAAAAATCATGCTAGGAAAGGGGCACAAAGACCTAACTATAATGGCAGTCTATAGTCCACCTGGATAGCAGCAGACAGGGTTAGAAGCCTTCACTAGCTTCTACACCCAGGCAAG
The DNA here is from genome assembly GCA_016271365.2 of Neoceratodus forsteri. Classification (NCBI taxonomy): domain Eukaryota; kingdom Metazoa; phylum Chordata; order Ceratodontiformes; family Ceratodontidae; genus Neoceratodus; species Neoceratodus forsteri. The sequence goes on from CM057449.1 coordinate 1,510,340,144, forward strand.
CCAGAATAAGGAAACCATTGCCCTGGGAGATTTTAACTCCAACTGGCTTGCCAGCTCCAGTACCACATACAGAGACCTAGTTTTGGGACTATACCTAACGCAGATGGTCAGTAGCGCCACCTAGACAAACTATCATATGGGCACCAGCAGTCTGATCGACTGGGTACTAACAACACACCCTGAAAGGCTAAAGAATGTCAAGGACTCCCTGGCACCCTCAGTGACCACTCACCAGTCCAATGTGAGTGGTCAATTAAACAGTCCAAACCTCCTCCAAAAATGGTGAGGAACAGAGTATTTAAGAACAGCACAATGGGTGGCTTCAGAAATCACCTTAAAGGGATAGACTGGAGCTTCCCTGACTTATGCCCCTCTGTTGACACTGCCCTGCAGCTCTTCATTAATCACTTCAACATGATGGCAGACAAGCTCACCCCATGCTGCAAGAAGATGATCAAAAGAGTAACTGGACTGGGTAACCCCTCAACTAATTGGCATGATGCTGCAATGGGATCTCCTCTGGCACCAAGTCCAGAGAACAGGGATTCCATTGGATACCCAAACCTATAAAGCAACCCAAAACAAGTGCACCTGGGCAATCTGGCAGGCCAAGGCTATGTATCACAAGAACTGGCAGTCACAATGCTGAGGGGATGGGAAGAAATTCTGGGCCTCACGTAAGAACCTTGACGGAACCAGTGATAGGTCCACAATGTCCAATGTCTTTAATAAGGCCTTTATGGACTACAGCACAATTCTACCCCCCAGACCAGCTTCATACACAGACCACTGACCACTCAACACCCCCCCAGCACTAAGCTCTGTCCAACCTTCTACTTTCACCAGGTAACCATTAAGAAAACACGAAAATACCTCACCAGGGTTATAGGAAAAACAAGCCTAGGAGGCACTGGGATAGATATGAAACTGAGGTCATCATTCCCATCACTAAGCTGTTCAACTTGTACCTGCACCTGGCCACCTTTCCCTCTATCTGGAAAACTGCTCTGGTCACTCCCATACATAAATGAGGTGATCGGTCTCTAGTATTCAACTACAGACACATTTCTATCTTATCACCGTTCTTTAAAGTGCTGGAAAGAATCATTGCTGATCAATTTACAGACCATCTGCACAAATATAACCTTCTTTCCCCTCAACAACACAGATTCCGCAAGCTGCATAGTACCAATACTGTACTAGTTGACTTCAATGGCTATGTACATGAGGCTCTAGATCAGGGCCACTTGGTTGGGGCAATGTTTATAGACCTGACAAAGGCCTTTGACTTTGCAGATCATCAGCTATTGCTCCACAGTCTAAGTTGCCTAGGGCTGTCCTCCAGCATGATTGATTGGTTTTTAAGCTACCTGTCTGGGCAGTCTCAGGAAGTTAAAATCAGCAGTGCAATCTCTGACTCTTGTGATGTCACAGTAGGGGTCCCCCAAGACTTCATTTTGAGCCCACGTTTGTTCAACCTCTTTGTGAGCAACCTCTCTGATGCTGCTCCACTTCTAAGATCCTGCTATACACAGATGACATGGTCATTTTCTCCTGAAACACCAAATAAGAAGCTCTCACTAGGGAGTTACAGCACAACGTTAGCCTCCTACAGGACTGGTTCAGAGATAGCATGCTAGTGCTTAACAGCAAAAAAAAAAAAATGTAATGCTCTTTTCCAGGCATCATAAGAGGAGATCTACTACACCACTTTCAATTGCCTGTAACTCTAGCACCACTTTGAAATAGGTGTTCTCATTCTGCTACCTTGAAATCACAATAGAGTTGTCCTTCTCATTTGATGAACACGTCTGCAATATCACCACTGCAGTCAACAGAAAACTAGGGGCCCTTTGTAGGCTCCGATTCTGCCTCACACCAGAGGCCAATCTCCTGTTGGTTACTGGAACACTACTACTAATCCTGGACTATAGAAACATGATTTATTGTGTGGCCTCTGTTACAACCCTACTCAGAGTCCATGCAACCCCCAATAAAGCCTGCAGATTTGTCTTAGGTGCAGATCGCCTAACATATATGTGCAACCTATACATTGAGACTAAATGGCTTCCTCTCTTGGCTCACATCAAGTTTCAAGTCATGCCTTCTAGGGAAAAAGGCCCTCCTTAGACTTGCTCTCCACTCCATACAAGCTTTACTCTGCTCCGCACCTTCCAAACATGCTACAAGAAGCATTGCAAAACATGCCTTGGCAGTCCCATTCAGAAGAACAGCCCTGGGAAAACCAGCCTTCATAGTCAGGGCTCCTGCCTGGTTAAATGAGCTGCCCCACTCCACCACAAGGCTCCCTCACATTGGTCCCTTTAAGTCTGCACTTCAGAATAATATCTCCCTCCGGAACACGGAATACTGTTACTGTTGCACCTGACCCTGCTGTTGTGTTCTCTGGCACTCCTGGGCAATGCCCCTGAACATCCACTACTGCCTTACAGAACCACAAGGCTCCCCCACCTGCTCCATCTGCCTATCTGCCCGTCTACCTGCCAGTGATCTCTCTGCTCCCATTCTCCTCCCCAAAGGTACCCTCTGGTGCTTCCACTCTACCCTCCTGCCACACCTCTCTTCAACTAGTCCTGTCTTCTTCCAGACTATTCATATGACTCCACTGTTCAGGATACTGACACTGATGTATTGCTACCATCTTAATCACTCATGTTATACTCTTGTTGGCTAATGTTATACTTTTTTTTTTACTAATGCACTTTATCACTGATGTTGGCATGGGAATTGCATCCCCTTGCTTTCTGCACTCGCGCAATGGCTATGTAGTACTTGCCTATGAGTATCTTTTGTTATGCCTTGCCTTATATTCCCTATTAATGATTACTGTATGTTTTTATTTGTTGATGCCTGACAATACCTTTCTGGCTGCCGCTGTATTACCTATCCTGTTTGTACTCCCCTGCCCTTGTTTATGATGAGGATCCTTTGTAAATGAGTTTTAGCTCAAAGGTTGTAATTCTGGTTACCTAATAAGTAAATAAATGGGCCACCAGCATAGTAGCTGGGTAGTGCAGAGAGAAGGATACTCCCAGTCAGTGCATGGCTTGACAGGCATCGGTATAGGCCCATCTCCTGTCAGATGGATCACGGGAGTAGTCTTGATAGACATTAAATTCTGTGATTCTGTCAATGTAATTGTCTGATTTCTCTGGCCTTTGACATTATTACTGAGGTTCATACTGAGGAAGACTTGGAGCCAGTAGGCGGTTGTCCATATATGCTCCTTGTGTACATCTAATATTAGTGTGGAATTTTCCCATTCAATAAGTACTGATCCAGTCTAAATTTAAATGTAGCTTTAATTTTACTAATAATAACATTTTCAGGCAACGCATTCCAGGGATTGACAACTCTTGCTGTATAGAAGTATTTCCTGTTATTTGTCCAAAACCTTTGACTTTGTAATTGTGATGGGTGACCTTTAGTGTTACATCCATCCTCTTTAAAAAGTATCCCCAAGTCATTTAACAACCTAAAGTCCTGCATAATGTTATACATAAAGAGATTTGCTCTTAACCTTCTAGATTCTATGAACATTAAGTTCAGCTTCTCCAGTCTATCTTGATAGCCAAAACCTGCCATACCTGAAATGCATTTGATGAATTTCTTCTGTACCTGTTCTAATTTCTGTCTTTCTTGTTCTTTTGATGGAAACCAAATCTGAGATGCATATTGCAATTGTGGATGCACATATGCTCAAAACAAGGGTATCATTATATTACTTTCCCTACTGGTTATATTTCTTTTAATAGACCAGATGATATTATTACATTTTTTAATTGCTTCTTGAGTTTGCTCATTTGTATATAAATTATCAGATACACAGTATCCCAAGTCTTTCTCGGATGAACAACAGTGTGAGATGTGTCCACATAATGTGTAGTTTACCCTACTATTGTGTCTCCCCAGGTACATAACCTTACTTTTATCTATATTGAAAGACATACCCCTCTGTTAACCCAGCTAGTAACACTGTCTAAGTCCTGTTAAATATACTTTGCTTCCTCCTGAGTGCTACAAGGCCCTCCTAAATTTGTATCGTCTGCATATTTTGTAGCCCAACCATTTCATTTATTAGTCAGATCAGCAATGAATATCTGAAATAATGAGGGCCCCAACACAGAACCCTTTGGGTCCCCATTCGACACCATACTGATATCTGATAATTGTCCATTTATTTGGACCCTCTGTTCTCTATCAGCCAGCCACTCTTCTATCAAGTTTATCAAATAAGGATTTGCCTTCAATACTTTAAGTTTGTCTATAATGGCCTCGTGTGGGGTTAGATCAAAGGCTCTACTGAAATCCAAAAATATCACATCACAAGGAACCAAATTTTCCAATGACTTGCTCACATTTTCATAGAAGCACAACAAATTTGTAGTACAGTGCCTTCCCTTTTTGAATCCATGTTGTTCCGAATCTATTAGATCAAGTGAAGTGAATAGTGTGTCCTTGCTAACTCCTCCATTATTTTACATACTAGACAAGTCAGACTAATAAGTCTGTAGTTCTTAACATTTGCTTTATCCCATTTTTTAACAAATGGACACAAAATGAACCATTTTCCAATCACTAGGTATCTCTCCAGTCCTTACTGATTGTTCGAATACAATTTTTAATAGAAGTGTGATGTAATCAATCATTATTTGCAACATATTGGCTGAAATTTTATCAGAGCCTGGAGATGTATTAGGTTTCAATTTCTGAATACGCTGTCTTATTTCAGATAACTCAAACTTTATGGGGTCCACAGTAGAGAATATAGCCACCTGATTACTATATGATTTACTACCATAAATTTGACAAAAATAATTATTGAAAGCAGTAGCCATATCCATATCTGATATGACAGTCCTTTCTTCCATGATAAGGGGTCCCACAGGGTTCTGGGTTTTCTTTAAGGATTTAATATTGGGAAATAAAGCTTTATAGTTATCCTTAGTGGCATTCTTAGCTAACTGTTCCTTCGCATTTTTTTTTTGCCACTCTTATGCTTTTTTACAGTTCTGTTGTGCCTGTCTTAGAGCAGAATGTGTCCATTCATTCTTATTTTTCAAGAACATTTTAAAACATTTCTTCTTCTTAATGAGTCTTCTTATATGTCTGTTTAGCCAAATAGGATTTTAATGAGTACTTCTATGCTTAAATGTCTGTGGAATATAAATCTCACTTAGACCCAAAATAATCCTTTTTATAGTATCCCATACTTGTTGTACTGATTTATTTGTGAGTATTGATACCCAATCTAGTTGTTTCAATTTGTTTATTATTTCCTTTTCACTAGCCTTTTTATATAAAAAAATTTGTTTTACCCTGATGTGTTTCATTGTAATAGTTGATTTTAAATGTAACTGACACATGGTTGCTATTTCCAACTGTGGGGCCAGTAGCACAGCCTTGTATTAATAAATGCTCTGTTCCAAGAACTACATCTAATATGTTATGTCCTCTAGTGGGGGATTTTGAATATTGCACCAAATTTAAATTATTACAGCTACTAACAAAATGCTTTGCATTTGTTCCAGTGGCAGTCATTTTTATGCAATCAATATTGGGAAAGTTTAGGTCCCCCTTAACACACATATAAACATAAACTTTGACAGCAGATAAGAACCGCTTGGCCCACCTAGTCTGCCCATTTCCCTACCTAGAGGATAAGCTGCAGATCCTATTTAACCAGCAGCCTATTTCTTCCTACCCCCCACAAAAATCACCTTATGACTGTCCCATGCATTCTTGAATTCTCCCACAGTTTTAGACCTCACAACCTCCTCAGGAAGGCTGTTCCATGCATCCATCACCCTCTCTGTGAAAAAATACTTCCTCACATTGCCCTGAGCAGTCCCCCCTCTATCTTCAAATTGTGTCCCCTTGTTCTTGCACATCTCTTTTTCTGAAAGATGCTACCCTCTTGGACTGTCTTGATTCCACTGAGGTACTTAAATGTTTCTATCATGTCCCCCCTCTCCCTGCTTTCCTCAAGGGTATACATATTAAGCTCCTTTAGTCTCTCCTCATATGGCTTCTCTTGCAGACCCTGCACCATTTTAGTTACCCTCCTCTGAACTGCCTCCATCTTGTCTATGTCCTTGCAGAGATGGGGTCTCCAGAACTGGACACAGTACTCCAGATTGGGTCTCACCAACTGTCTGTACAGAGGAATAACAACTTACTGTTTTCTGCTGGTGATACCTCTCCCTATACATCCCAGTATCCCCCCAGCCCTCCCTACCACCTTCTCACATTGTTTGCCAACCTTAAGTTTATCTGATATGATTATCCCCAGGTCCCTTTCCATTTTTGTTGTTGTTACTACCGCCCCACCATTGTGTAATCTTCCCCTGGGTTTTTGTTTCCCAGGTGCATTACTTTCCACTTCTCACAACTCAGCAATTTCCCCCACTTTTTTCAAATTCAGTAATTAAACTATCAGTGATCTCAATATTTGATGATGGACTATGATAAACTGTACCCAGAGTAATAGACTGGGATTTTCACCCATTTATTCTTATCCATAAGGTTTCAGTGTCAGATTCTTCTACTCTTATTTTGTTTGATATATCTGCAGATCTAATTGTATTCTTTATAAACATAGCAACACCACCTCCTCTTTGTCCAGTTCTATTTTTTGTATATAATGTATAACCCTCCAGGTGTCTATCCTATGCTTCGCTATTGTTAGTCCACCAAGTTTCAGTTATGGATATTATGTTGTATGATTTTTCACTAACCAAGGCTTTTAGTTCATCACTTTTATTACTCAAGCTCCTGGCATTAAATAACAGAATTTCTAACTGTTTCTTAACAAGACACACATTTTTTTGAACTTGGTTGTGTGTAGGTTAAGAGGGATCCACTCTATGGGTTTCACCACTTAGTCAATTCAGACTTAATAATCTCAGGGTGGTTTCCAATCTGATTGCTAACAATCTAGCCCCAGTACTGTTTAGATGTAGTCCATCTTTTGCATACAATTCATATTTCACCTGAAAAGCAGTCCAATTATCAATAAAGGTCATCCCATCTCTATTACACCAATTGTAAAGTCTGGTGTTAATCCTTTCAGTGGTTAGATTTTTTTGAGGATGGGCTCTGGGGAATGGAATGATTCCTGAGATTGCTACTTTGTGCCCTTTCTGCTTCATACAATTTCCTATGTCAAGTAATTCATGATGTATGTCTTTTTCATGCATATGACCTACATTATTTGTGCCAGCATGCAAAATGACAGTAGAATTATATGGTAACTTAATATTCTCTAGGAAGTTGCTGTTTACCCACAATCAGAACAAACTCAAGGGCTCTACACTGCCCATGCAGTCCATCTTCCACCGCCCTCTTGAGCAGATCACCTCATACAAATGTCTAGGCATCATCCTCGACTCTGCTCTCACCTTCCATGACCATATCCACACCCTCTGCTCTGCCATAAACTCTTGCATAGGCTTACTATATTGGCACAGTGCCTGTCTCCCCCAAAGTACTAAGACTCACAATTGACTCATCAGTCCTGTCCCAAGTGGACTATGGACTCCTGATATATGATGCAGCGGACAATACTGTCCTGGGCAAAATCAAGCTCTCTATCAACAAGACCTGTCAGTTTCTCCATGGGGCTGACAGGCTCACACACACCTGCATACTTTATTCCTTGGCTAACCTCCTCTCCCTTGAAGAGCAGCTATTTTACCAGACCTTTCTGGTCACCCAAAATATCCATGCCAGTCTAACCTCCCCGGTCTGTCTAAACTAATCAGCTTTGCCACCACTCCTGTTCCCAACCATAGCTTGACAAAAGCCTTACTAGTAGTCCCTAGGGTCAGGACGACCCTAGCACATAGGTCCTTCCCTTATGGGGCCTCTATCAGGTTCAACACTCTCTCTCCTAGCACCACATCTGAGATCAGCATTGGACCATTCAAATCATCTCTGTGTAGCCACCTTCTCAACTTCTGTAATTGCACATGCAAATAATCACACCCCTACTGGTCCACACCCAACCAGCTAACCCTCTCCACTCACTCTGTTATATATCCATGGGCATAACTCGCAACTACTGAGCTACAAGCAGGTATGGGCATGTACCTGGAATCTGTAGTGTAAGCATTGCACCCCCACTGTCTACCACTTCTGTATTTAATATATGTGTGTGCTCAATGATTGCTTCTTCTTGCTTAGCTACCATAATGTATAGGCCTGTCTCCTGCAAGAAGGGGCCCTTATCTCACTACTAGGGCCCATTACATATGTATTTTAACTGGACAAATTTTTTAAATGTATATTATTGCCATGCTACTATTCCTTGCACTACTGTTCTGTTGCCCTCTCACTGTATGTTTCTCCTGCCCCATTCTGTACTGTGTACAGCGAGGAGCTTTGTAAATGAGTCATCGACTCAAAGGGTTGCAATTCTGATACTGTAATAAATAAATAAAATAAATAAACATCATCTATTCAGGCTCCAGGAAGGCAAGTGACAGTTGTAGTGTTCTTGTTATTTTGTCTACTATATCTATCAGTCAGTTGGATGATAGAACCTCCAATCACCAAACATTCAGATGTCAAACTTTCTACCTCACTATTTTCCTGATTTGGCAACCCAGTAAATCTATTTTGTGTAGGTATCCGACATTTTTCCTTTTACTTTACTGCTTGCTTTCTCTGATACGTCACTTTTTTCCGGTTTGAAGCATCCTTTCTACCCTTTTTATAACAGTTTTCTTGTTCAGTATCTTCTACACTGTCCTCCCTATCTCCCCTCATTCTTTTTCTTTTTATGTAATCTGATGACTGAGTATATTCGTTTGTGACCTCTACCTCACTCCCCCCTTTTGGCCTGTAGTGATTTGATAAGTGTATTGAGTTTCAACAGAAACTAGTGTGCTAACAAACATCTGAATCTTAGCTATCTCTTGAGCATGTTTTAGTTAATTTCTCAGCATAGTGTTTTTACTATTAAGTGTCATTAGCATCTGACATTTGTTACATACATCCATAGTTAGCGGGGATTTATGCTTAGGTGCAAACATTTCACATATTGAGCATTTAATTATTGACCCTTCTTGAACCATCAGAAGGAGAACATCCAACACATTGACTTCTGCCATCACGTTTCAGTGCTTTATAACTGAGAGTATTAACAAGGTTAAAAACATACTGGTTCTGGCACTCACAAACTCTTCAGAGAAACGTGTTTAATATCAAACACTTTTTATTAAAATACCGTCCAACAATGCATCTGACATGTTTCGGACTGACCAACAGTCCTTTCTTAAAGGCTAAAAGACATCTAATAAACACAACACTTATATACTAACGTCAATCAAACAATCAACAATGAATTAATTACATAAAAGTTTTTTAAAAGCAGACAGTATCCTTGAGATCAATTTGATTTTGACAATTCCATCCTTAATAAATAAGCTCATCAAACAATTCTAAACAAAGTTAAATAATTCCTTTGTAATCAAAAATAGAAAATATCCAAACATTAGAGAGCCACATTGTTCATTTAAAAAAGAGGAGGGAGAGAAAAAGGGAGGAAGGTACCATTCAGGTGAAATACCACGCATAGTGCAAAAAAAAAAATCTTAACATAGTTTCAAATATGAGTATAATTCTAAAGGACCATTTAATCCAGGACTCATATGCACTTTTAATGTTAAAATCCAGACATTTTCTCTCCTTCGGACAAGATTATTATAATCCCCACCTCTTGGGCTACGGCTCACTTTGTCAATTGGCATGAACTTGAACGAGTGTAAATTAGGCTCCTATGCTAAAAATACATGAGCTGCTGTAGCATAGTTATTATCTTTTCTTTGAATAGTGTGAATGTGTTCTCCTATTCTATCTTAAAAGCTCCTAATGGTCTTTCCCACATAAAAAGCAGTGCATTTGCAAACAGCCAGATAAATTACCCCTGAGTGTCACAGGTGATGCATTGTCTTACCTCAAATCTTTTGATGTTATTTACTCTAGAGAACCATTTATCCTGGATAATATCACAATAAATAGAAACATAGAAACATATAATTTGACAACAGATAAGGACCGCTTGGCCCACCCAGTCTTCCCATTTACCTACCTAATGGATAAGCTGCAGATCCTAGTTAACCAGCAGCCTACTTCTTTCTACCCCCACCCCTAGAATTGCCTTATGACTGTCCCATGCATGCCTGAATTCAACCACTGTTTTTGACTTCACAACCTCCTCCGGAAGGCCGTTCCATGCATCCACAACCCTCTCTGTGAAAAAATACTTCCTTACATTACCTCTGAGATGCCCCCCTCTATCTTCAAATTGTGCCCCCTTGTTCTTGCACACCTCTTTTTTTGAAAGATGCTACCCTCTTGGGCTTTGTTGATTCCCTTGAGGTACTTGAAAGTTTTTGTCATGTCCCCCCTCTCCCTCCTTTCCTCAAGGCTATACATATTGAGCTCCTTTAGTCTTTCTTCATATGTCTTCTGATGCAGACCCTGCACCATTTTAGTTGCCCTCCTCTGGACAACTGCATCTCTTGCATTTAAAATTCCCCTTCGATTTATTGAGCCATGTCTCTTTGTTGCATCCTAAAATGGCTTTGAGTTAACATATCTCCTAAGGTGGGAATTTTTCTTAAAACAAAATCTGGCTGGTTCATGCACTATTTCTTGTAGCCCTGGTTCAACTCCCAGCACATGCCAGTGTTTCCTCACTATATTTTAAATTTATTTTGCATGTGCTAAGAAACACATAATGAAATTAAACCTACATTCTATTTTTGTATCTCTATTTGTATTCTGTAAAATACTACTTCTATCCATATTTCTTGCTCTTAAATGGGCTTCATATATGTTGTCCTTATTATATCCCCTCTGAATCAACCTCTCTGCTAAAACCACCTCCCCTCTCTCAAAATCTTCTAATTCAGTGCAATTTCTTTTTGTTCTGAGGAATTGTCCTATTGGTATGTTCCTTTTAACATGTGTAGTGTGGCAGCTACTCGCTAAAAGAATGGTATTTCCATCTACTTCTTTACTATACAAAGTGGTTTTTAGAGTTCTTTTTTCTGTTGTTTCGATCATTAAGTCTAAGAATGTAATTCTTTCATTTGAACTCATTACTGTAAATTTTATGTGTGGATTTGTTTCATGTAAAAATGTTGCAAAAGCATTAAGGCTAACTTCATCACCCTGCCATAAAACAAATATATCATCAATAAAACATTTCCAACACAGTAACTGTGTCATAAATGGATTCACATTTCTATTAAAAATAAAATCCTCTTCCCATTTACCCACAAATAAGTTGACAACTGATGGTGCACACGTGGCTCCCTTTGCTGTCCCCTGTACCTGTAAAAACAATTCCTCATTAAAGACAAATAAATTACACTTCAAACACACATTCTAGCAACTTAATCAAAAGTTCAGAAATGTCAGTGTTAGACCACTTGAGGAAAAACGTTGCCACATCTAAGGCTCTTTCGTGTGGAATATTCATATATAGAGATTCGATGTCCAATGTCACTAAAAGTACATTATCTGGTATTGAACGATCTTCAGAAAAGTTCAGAATCTCTTTAGTATCTTTAATATATGGAGGTAAGTCAAAAACAAGAGGTTTAAGGAATGAGTCATAATATCTAGATAGGGGTTCCATCAATTATCCTATGCCACTCACTATTGGATGTCCTGGTGGATTACATAAAATCTTGTGAACTTTAGGAAGAATATAGAAGGTGGCTCTGACAGGATTTTAGACAGTAAGATAATTCTTCACATTACCGTCTATTAGACCTTTTTGAAAAGGCATCACCTATGATTTCATCAATCCCAAATTTAAATTCATATGTTGGATCCTCCTTAATTTTAATATAATATTTGGTATTGTGAATTTGTCTGTAAACTTCAGTAACATACATTTCAGGGATGCTCTCTGCTTTTAAAAAACTTTTATGTAATTAATTCATTGTTGATTGTTTGATTGATGTTAGTATATAAGTGTTGTGTTTAGTAGACATCTTTTAGCCTTTGAGAAAGGACTGTTGGTCAGTCCAAAACATGTCAGGTGCTGTGTTGGATGGTATTTTATTAAAAAGTGTTTGATATTAAATGCGTTTCTCTGAAGAGTTTGTGAGTGCCAGAACCAGTATGATTTTAACATTCTCCAGTTGGTTTGAGTGCACCACTTCCCAGTGCACACTCATTTGGAAAACAATTCATGGTTTGAGTGACACGCATGGGTTAGGGGAAGGAATATATTTACAGGTAAAGGCTGTTTTTTGATCGTTACAGCAAAACTTTTTTTCTGTATCCTTACCATGTAAAATTTTAATACCGATACCAACTAAGAAGATGTCTTATGAGAATACTCCAAATTTGGTTTTTACTATGACAGAGAATGATTCACAATCAAATTCATTAGCTTATGTGGAACAATTATTGAGAACTGCCATTAATTACAACCCATTTCTGAATCCAAAACATGGACCAAATGTTGCCTCACAAGATATGCAGTCACTTACAGAAGCCTTCAGAAACTTAGAAAAGCTAACACATCAATTCAGGAGGCTTTTTTGGAACAATACGAATTTAGAGGCATACCTTGAAGTCGAAAGAGTTCCATGAGGTTTAAGACTACTTAAGGAACCAGTGTGTGGAACTGAAAGTCCAGCATTTATTCAAAAGTGGGAAAATATGTTATTGGATGCAAGTTTTAAATTGATCCAACTTATAATCAAATACAGTAAAGAAAAGCAACTTTTAATTAGGGAAGAAATTAAAAAACTAGAGGTGGAGGTTCTGAAATTTCACACACATACAGATTTTGACAAGTTTAATCTAAGACTCAAAGAATCTATTTCAAAACTCGATATGGAAATACAGAGAATTAAAATGACAAAATTTCAGTGAGATAAAGGGGACTTTGAGAGAGGGACTGTTTTTAGATGGAAAAACAACCGACAGAAAAGTATTCTGAAAAACAAAAATAAAAGTAAAAATGTCTCTTTTGAATACTCTACAGATTTTAGTACAGATCATAGTGATACAGAAGGGGAAAATGTATGTCTGCATCCTTTTCAGAAGGAACAGTCCACTACAGACACACATCCAGTGGAGGAACACCAAAGACATGATGCACCTAATAGTCCACCACCTCTACAAAGAAGTCTAAGATTCCAGGAGAGAACACAAGATTTCTGAAGAAAACAAGAACTCGATGAGGAAGAAGGAATAGGATGACAATATGGCAATAGACCCTATCAAGGACATTATGGGGAGGAATTTATGGAGGAAACCATTTGGAACCAGAGGTCAGAATCAACAGAGGAGGTAAAAGACTGCAATGTTGTTACCTCTGTTAGCCAGATTATTAATCTCTTATTACATGAACTCTCTACAAGGGAGATTGACCTCCTAAAAAAAGGATTGGCATTTGCACCAACGGCCCCCCTAAACTGAATACAGACCTTGATAGACCTACATTTAAATTGTCATAAACTTAATATTAAAGGTTTCTATCATAAGAAAGAAATGGTGAATTTTAATGAAGTGGGACATTGTGAAAATAAATCTAATCAGTTCAGAAATCCTTCAGTTTGGTGCCGCCTCCCCATATGCAGCTGTGTCGATTTTCCAAGCATTGTTTGAAAAGGACATAAAGAGCTTCTGTTCCTCACTGAACACTGATTTCTATAATAATTTAAAAAGAACTGAAAGGGAAGCTATTCAAACCTTACAAAGGGACACATACATTATTATAAAACAAGCAGATAAAGGAGGATCAGTGGTTTTGATGGATAAAGAAATGTATGTTACTGAAGTTTAAAGACAAATTCACAATACCAAATATTAAAGACATTGACATTGAGGTTGATTCAGAGTGGATATAATAAGGACTACATAGATGAAGCCCATTTAAGAGCAAGACATATGGATAGAAGTAATATTTTATAGAATACAAATAGAGATACAGAAAAAGAATGTAGGTTTAATTTCGATGTGGGCTATTCAGCACATGGTAAAGAAATTGAAAATATAGTGAGGAAACACTGGCATATGCTGGGAGTCAAACCAGGACTACAAGAAATAGTGCATGAACCAGCCAGATTTTGTTTTAAAAAAATCCCCACCTTAGGAGATATATTAACTCAAGCCATTTTAGGATGCTACAAAAAGAGTCAAGGCTCAATAAATCGAAGGGGAATTTTAAATACAAGAGATGCATTTATTGTGATCTTATTATCCAGGATAAATAGTTCTTTAGTGTAAATAACACTAAAAGATTTGAGGTAAGCCAATGCATCACCTGTGACACTCAGGGAGTACTTTATCTGGCCATTTGCAAATGCACTGCTTTTTATGTTGGAAAGACCATTATGAGCTTTAAAGTTAGAATAGGAGAACACATTTGTGCTATTTAAAGAAAAGATAATACCTATGCTACAGCAGCTCATGTATTTTTAGTGCAGGAGCCTAATTTACACTCGTTCAGATTCATGCCAAATGATAAAGTAAGCCATAGCCCGAGAGGTGGGGATTATAATAATCTTGTCCTAAGGAGAAAAAATGTCTGGATTTTAGCATTAAAAGCACATATGATTCCTGGATTAAATGGTCCTTTAGAATTATTCTCATATTTGAAACAACGTTAAGATGATTGTTTTTTTTTTTTGCAGCTTTTGAATTTAATAAGCTATAGATGTGCTCTGTGTGGTATTTTACCTGAATAGTACCTCCCCCCCCTTTTTTTTAAATGAACAATGTGGTTCTCTAATGTTTGGATTTTTCCTATTTTTGATTACAAAGGAATTATTTAACTTAGTTTAGAATTGTTTAACAAGCTTATTTATTAAGGATGGAATTGTCAAAATCAAATTGATCTCAAGGATACTCTCTTCTTTTATAAAAACTTTTATGCAATTAATTCATTGCTGATTGTTTGACTGATGTTAGTATATAAGTGTTGTGTTTACTAGATGTCTTTTAGTCTTTGAGAAAGGACTGTTGGTCAGTCCAAAACATGTCAGATGCTGTGTTGGATGGTATTTACATAAAAAGTGTTTGATATAAAATTCATTTCTCTGAAGAGTTTGTGAGTGCCAGAACCAGTATGTTCTTAACATTCTCCAGTTGGTTTCAGAGCACCACTTCCCCGTGTGCACTCATTTGGAAAACTATTAGCAAGGTTACTTGACAGATACGACTGTGCTTTTATAGCTTCTTATGTCCTGAAGCAAAACTGACTCAACCAGTTTTTGTAACCCAAGGGTCATTACCTAATTTTCCTGTACACAGCTAAGCCGTACACCTGATTGCCATGTGTGACAGAATACTCTGAGAATACTATGAAAAATATCTACTACAGGTTCTTACCTTCGTTTACACCCTTATGACATCCAGCCTTAGATCCCGCAGTTCCCACAGGACATGTGTCTTACGTGTCTCAGCGCATGCCTCACTCATGTAGGGGTGAGTGTTTTAAGCCCTTAGTGCCCCATAAGTGGTTAGGAGGGGTCACTGATGTCCCCGAAGTCAAAACTTACCCAAACAAATTAAAACCTTATTTGCCCAATGTAAACCCCTCTTATGTGAGGAGCCTGCAATTCATATTAAAATTGTAGCAGACAATACTACTGTTCCCTGTGGTAGTTCGGCAACCCTCCACTGCCAAGGAAACTACACGGAAATGTCCTCCTTCCTAATGTCAACAGCCAAGCACTCAAACTACTAGTATGCACTAAAAATGTGTAACAACAGGTAAAAGGGTTCGAGCCTGTCTCACGGAGAAGCTGTCCTACAAGTCAACCCACAGATATGCTTCGTTCAATCACTTTTGTTCGAAAGTACAAAAACCGGGCAATGATAGGTCGTGATTTCTCCCCAGCTTTTGGAGGTGTAGCTAGGGAAAAATGTACTCATTCAGTCTGGAGGATCTGATGACTGTCAAGCTTTAAGATTGCTGGCAAAAATTTTATAAAAAAACAGCTGTGTCCTTTGCTTCAGCTCCCTCAGGAAAGCCTAGGAACCGGAGGTTATTCAGACAGCTCCGGTTCTCTAGGTCATCAAATTTGCTTTGCATTCTTTTAGTTATTAGCCGCTGGTCCCAGAAGGTACAGTCTAGGTTTTGGATGGCTGCATCATGTGAACTCACCCTATGTTCAGTTTGGAAAACCATACCACTGTATTTTGTAGGTTTGGGTATTCTGATTGGATGTCATGGTAACCTAGACCATTTTCTGCTTTAGTTGCCCAAACATGTTTTTGATCAGCGAGGGGTCCCACGAGGTATAGGGCTTTCTGGCTATTCTTTGTGAATGTGGAAGGCCCTTTTCAGTTAAGTCACCAATGCAAGTACTGATTGTCATCAAGAAATAAAGTAAGTGCACTATTGTTTTCTGTAGTAAGTGGGTTGCCTTTTGTGTCAGTTTAAATGTAATTTGCTGCTGTATTGTATGGATGATGGCAGATTTGTTTCCTTAAGGGCTGAAGAGCTAAAAGCTTATGCTACCATCTTGTCTAGAGTGAAGCTATACCCCCGACGTATAACATTGGAGTGTTTACTCAACCCTAATATACAGACATGGCTGCACCTGTATAATATGTATTATACTGTAACATTAGCACCAGCATAGTTAGGGTTGAATAAGGTGTTTAATATAAAACCCAATTTTTACACCTTAAAGAGCTAGGGTACTGCCTAAAACTAATTTTAGTTTTTAAAAGAAGTAAACCATTTACTTTTATATCTGAGGTACTTTTTCTTTTCCCTTAGGTTAATTAGAAGATTGTTAACCTGATGTTAGTAGATATGACATGTGGGACAGTTCTCTGCCTGACATATATATCTCTATTCCCCCTACTACATCATCAGCATTGTGACCTCTTTGACTGTTACATCACTGCTGCTTAGGAACAGCCACACAGTAGCTACCAGGTCAGTCACTTGTGATGTCACTGTCAGTGAGATCACAATGCTAATGATGTAGTTGGGGGGGTGATTGAGATAGATGTGTCAGCTGCCAGGCTGAGAGCTGTTCCGCACATCCAGCACAATATTATCACACAGAAGACTCTCTAATGAGTGAAAGGAAAGAGAAAAATGCTTATGAAATAAAAAGATACAACTGACTACTTCTTAAAATTTCTATTATTTTCCTTTCTGCCTGTTTTGATTCCAGTTGCTCTTTAATAACTTTGGCAGGGTTTGACAAAAGTCCCTAAAAATTTGGCATGCATTGTCTTGAAGACATGTTCTCCAGATGTGGGACATTTCATGATGGCAGCTTGTGCAATAACCAAGATAAGAAATGTAATTTTTTTATAGAAGAGCAGTGTTCTTTTTACTATACTTACTACATGTTTTATTTTGCTCTCATAAAACAGCTTAGATGATGCGGAATTATTTTCAAAATGTTTAGGGTAGATGTGGCCCATGCCAAGGTAGTGACTTTCGAAGGTTTTGTCATAAAATATTAATCGGTTCCAGAGTTTTAAGTATTTAAAGTTTTTTTTTTCTGTGAATGCTTAGTAAGGTTTTTGGATAACCATCTGATATCAACCAGAAACCTTTGGGTCACAAGACTGTTTTGCATTTGAACCACTAAGTTGTCACAATCCTAAAAACAGTTTTTCAGGTTGTGATTGCCACCATCTTGTTATTTTTTTTCAAAATTAAAAAAATGGAAACAAAGTAAAAACAAGCATTTGTCAATGCCAAGTGTTGCTTGCTGTCATTAGCAGTGGAAGTGCAGGAGTTAGACAGATGAAGTATAAGAATGGCAGTGAAGTATTGAACTGACGCCAGCTCCACCCCCACCCTGTAGAGATGGACAAGCATTGGGGTGTGCCTTTTGGTCATCACCCATAATGGTTACAACATTTCACCTCACCCTACCTTGCAGACACTTACAAGTGTCAAGGTGTGCTTTGGAGTGTTTGGGCTTTTCACTCACCTCATTCCAAAAGGAAATACACTGAAATGGGTGCAGTATAGAAGAATGGGGGGAACTGTAGGGCAAAAGGGTCCAAGATGCACCTCGATGCCTGCTGCTGGCTGCAGGGTGGGGGTGGAATGGCATGAGCATTACTGTCGACAATCCCAAATCACACCCCTGACACCTGTCAGTCCCTACAGGGTAGGGCATTATGGTTGAAAACCCTAACACCCTGGGCATTTCTTGGTATTTTCAGCATGAGTTTTTTGTGACTCCACCACATGAACAGTGACATTATCAGTTTGTTAGCCAAAAGATGATTATACACAGTGACTGTGACACTTGGCACCACAGGTGCAAAAACACATTTCAAACAGGATGTGAAAAATGACACCTGTACTGTTCATGAAGAGGTGTAAAAAATGGCAATGTTGAAAATCTGGAGTGAAAATATAAAAAAACTGGTGAAGTCACGAGTGTGAGTAGAAACTGCACAATGCACACCCATAACATAATTAGTTTGGGGATATTTTACAACAGATTTTCAACATAGGCATTTTGGGACCTCTGGTCATGAACAGTGTCACTGTGATTTTCTTAATCTGTTCCGAACACTGATTTCCCATAGCAACAGCACTATTCTGCGCCAGAAGTGTGAAACACATTTTGGCCAGGGTGTGAAAAATGACAACTGTACTGTTCATAAGGAGGTGTGGAAAAATGCCAATGTTAAAAATCTGAACTGAAAATACTATGAATTTGTGAACTTACGAGGGTGCGTGGAAATTGCACAATGCACCCGTGTAACACAGTCATTTTTCAGATGTTTGTCACCAAATTGTCAACATGGCAAGCTTTAGACCTCTGCTCATGAAAAGTGTCACTGTGATTTTCTTAATCTGCCCGGATATTGATTTCATACACCAACCACGCCACTGTGCGCTACATGTGCAAAAGCACATTTTGGTCAAGATGTGAAAATTGACAGCTGTACTGTTCATAAGGAGGTGTGGTAAAATGGCAAGGTTGAAAATCTGGAGTGAAAATATTAAAAATGCTCGATGTTATGAGCGTGCGTAGGAACTGCGCAACACACGATCGTGAAACAGTCATTTAGGGGAATGTTTTCACCATATTTTCAACATTGGGTTTTTGGGGGCCTACTTCATGAACAGCATCACTGTGATTTTCTTAATCTGTTCCAAACATTGATTTTGCCACTGACCACGCCATTGTGCGCTACAGGAGCGAAAACACATTTTTTGGGAGATGTGAAAAATGACAGCTGTACTGTTCATAAGGAAGTGTGGTAAAACAGCAAAGTTGAAAATCTGGAGTCAAAATATAAAAAATGCTCGAAGTTATAAGTATGCGTAGGTACTGCGTAATGCATGCTCATATAATAATTTTTTGGAATTTTTTCACCAAATTTTCAACATAGGGTTTTTGGGGGACTACCTCATGAACAGTCACACTGTTGTTTCATTTATCAGTCCAGCAATGTGGTTCTGCACAGTGACCACAAAATCACCTTTTTGGAATAAATAACAAAATTACAGTGACTGAGTTCATGAGGTGGGGTCCCAAGAACCCCATGTTGAAAATTTGGTGAAAAAATTCCCCCAAATGGCCGAGATGTGCACCATAGTTGAAAAAAACCAACGATTTATGTCATTATACAACTTACCAGCATTTCTTCAGTTTGCGGTTGGCTTTGAAGTGTACAGACATGTTCCCGGTCCACAGAAGATCATCACACCAGGCTCTGGTGCTAAGTATGGGGGTGAGGCATGGGGTGTGAGGAGGTGGAGTATGCAGAGGCTGGGTGTGGGTTGGGGAAGGGGCAAGAGAATCAATGAGGGGCTGTCTTTTTCTTCTAGGTTTTTTGGGGCAAAGTGGTCCAAGGTGCACCTCGATGCCTGCTGCTGGCTGCAGGGTGGGGGTGGAATGGCATGAGCATTACTGTCGACAATTCCAAATCACACCCCGACACCTGTCAGTCCCTACAGGGTAGGGCATTATGGTCAAAAACCCTAACACCCTGGACATTTCTTGGTATTTTTAATCCACGTTTTTAGCATGAGCTTTTTGTGACCCCACCACATGAACAGTGACATTATCAGTTTGTTAGCTAAAAGATGATTATACACAGTGACTGTGCCACTTGACACCACAGGTGCAAAAACACATTTCAGACAGGATGTGAAAAATGACACCTGTACTGTTCATGAAGAGGTGTAAAAAATGGCAATGTTGAAAATCTGGAGTGAAAATATAAAAAAACTGGTGAAGTCATGAGTGTGAGTAGAAACTGCACAATACACACCCATAATGTAATTAGTTTGGGGATATTTTACAACAGAGCATTTTGGGACTTCTGCTCATAAACAGTGTCACTGTGATTTTCTTAATCTGTTCTGAACACTGATTTCCCACAGCAACAGTGCTATTCTGTGACAGAAGTGTGAAACACATTTTGGCCAGGGTGTGAAAAATGACAACTGTACTGTTCATAAGGAGGTGTGGAAAAATGCCAATGTTGAAAATCTGAACTGAAAATATTATGAATTTGTGAACTTATGAGGGTTTGTGGAAATTGCACAATGCACGCTCGTAACGCAATGATTTTATGGATGTTTGTCACCAAATTTTCAACATAGCAAGCTTTAGACCTCTGCTCATGAAAAGTGTCACTGTGATTTTCTTAATCTGCCTGGATATTGATTTCACACACCAACCACGCCACTGAGTGTGCTACATGTGTGAAAGCGCATTTTGGTCAAGATGTGAAAAGTGACAGCTGTACTGTTCATAAGGAGGTGTGGTAAAATGGCAATGTTGAAAATCTGGAGTGAAAATATTAAAAATGCTCGACGTTATGAACGTTTGTAGGAACTGTGCAACACACGCTCGTAAAACAGTCATTTTGGGGAATTTTTTCACCATATTTTCAACACTGGGTTTTTGGGAGCCTACCTCATGAACAGCATCACTGTGATTTTCTTAATCTGTTCCAAACATTGATTTTGCACACCGACTGCACCATTGTGCACTACAGGAGTGAAAACACATTTCTAGGGAGATGTGAAAAATGACAGCTGTACTGTTCATAAGGAAGTGTGGTAAAACAGCAATGTTGAAAATCTGGAGTGAAAATATTAAAAATGCTCGAAGTTATGGGTATGCATAGGTACTTCGCAACACATGCTCGTATAACAATCATTTTTTGGAATTCTTTCACCAAATTTTCAATATAGGGTTTTTGGGGGACTACCTCATGAACAGTCACACTGTTGTTTCATTTATCAGTCCAGAAAGGTGGTTCTGCACACTGACCACAATATCACCTTTTTGGACTAAATAACATAATTACAGTGACTGAGTTCATGAGGAGGGGTCCCAAGAATCCCATGTTGAAAATTTGGTGAAAAAATTCCCCCAAATGGCTGAGATGTGCACCATAGTTGAAGCAAAACTATTTATGTCATTATACATCTTACCAGCATTTATTCAGTTTGTGGTTGGCTTTGAAGAGTACAGACATGTTCCCGGTCCACAGACGATCATCACGCCAGGCTCTGGTGCTAAGTATGGGGGTGAGGCACGGGGTGTGAGGATGTGGAGTATGCAGAGGCTGGGTGCGGATTGTGGAGGGGGCAAGAGAATCAAGGAGGGACAGTTTTTTTCTTCTAAGTTTTTTTTAAAGACTACAGGGGACTTTTGCCATGCTGGGGTGGGCTCCCAGTGTGGCACCAGGAAGTTTATTTGGAGAGGGGCAGTGAAGCCATTGGGGGATTGGGCACCCCACATGGGCCAAGGAGACTTTTGCCACACTGGGGTAGGCTCCCAGTGTGGCTCATGGAAGTTTGTTAGGGGGCCAGTCGAGCAGATGGGAGACTGAGCACCCCCCCATTGGCCAAAGAGACTTTTGCCATGCTAGGGTGGGCTCACAGCATGGCAGATAAAAGACTGTTTGGGGAGGGGTCAGTGGAACCAATGGGGGATTGGGCACCCCCATCAGCCATACAGTGTGCTGGGGGGATGCATGAGCCGAGGGGGGATAGGGCACCCTCCTCAGTAAACAACAAACGGGGAGAGGTGCATTATGCAGACAGGGATTGGGATACCCCATTGGCAAATGAACTGGGGAAGGCGTCATGCCGACAGGGGAATTGGGCATCCCATTGGCCTCTTTTTAATTTATTTAATGAAATGTTTCAACAGGAAGGCACACCGAATGGTGAGCAGTGCTTTCCATTGGCTTCCTGAGGACTGTGACAGGCCAACGGAGAAGCAGTCGCCATGGGGACACCATGTAATCAGCTGTTTTGGTAGCTTGTAATGCACCAAAACAGCCAATTGCGTGGTGACATGGCCGAATTTCTTTACGCATTGTGGCATGCTCCTTAACTTCTGACACAATGTGTTTCTTCCACATGCGTAAAAGCAACACAATTATGCAGTAAATAAAATACTTGAACCTAGCTAAAGGGGACCTATTTGGCTAGATTCTGTAGTCTGCTTTTGACAAAGGTCAGTAGTGAGGATCCTTCAATAAGTGCAGACTTGATAGACCAAACGGCCTTATTATAGTGGCTTTGTTCTATGTTTGTATGTTACAATTAAAGCTAGACATACTTTTTCTGGGCACTGCAAAGCCTTGGGTGTCCAGCTTAGTGAGCAGAACCAGGAGGAGTAGCTCTCTATATAAAGGAAAGGATCAAAGCAATGGAACTAAAGGGTAAACAGAGAGGACATGAGGCACTGTGGTTCACCTTGGAGACAGGAAATGGCACCACATTCTGCACAGTTGTTATTTACAGACCCCTGTCTCAGGGGGGAAGGGACAAGAAAATGATAGAAGGCATCCTTAGAATGGCAGAAAAAGGGGAGGTATTATTGATGGGGGACCTGAATATGCCAGATGTTAACTGGAGCACATTTGCTGCAGCCACATCCAAGAGCAGGGTCCTTCTCAATGCCCTACAAGGGGCGTGCCTCAGACATCTAGTGTTGGAACCCACTCAAGAGAGAGCAATCTTAGACCTGGTACTCTCAAACGGGGATGAAGAGAATATCTTAGATTTAGAAGTGGCTAGCCATCTGGGAACAAGTGACCACCAAACAGTGTGGTTCACGATAAACACATCTGTAAAGTCAAGTCATACAAAAGCAAGGTACTGGACTTTAGGAGTGCTGACTTTGGTAAAATTGGGGCGGCGATAAGGAATGCACTAGCAAATGGTCAGGAAGGAGAGGTGTAGGAACAATGGGGAAAACTACCATCACAGAGGCAACAAGCCTTTGTGTGAAACAAATAAACAAAACAAAACAAAGGAAAACATCACTAAGGTTCTCAAAAGAGGTGGTGGGAAGCATTAGGACTAAGGAAAAACCTCACTAAGGTTCTCAAAAGAGGTAACAGGAAACGTTAGGGATTAAAAGATGGCATTCAGGAAGAATAAGGAATCGCTGAAGGAGCAAGACAGGGAACTGTATCAATAAAAGCAGAAGGCAGGCAGTCAGAATAGCAAAGGCCCAAACAGAGGAAAAGAAAAGATAGCCAACTCAGTTAATAAGGGGGATACAACCTTTTATAGGTACATTACAGAGCAAAGAAAGACCAAGGGAGGGATAGTGAGGCTTAGTAAAGGGGAAGGGAGGTGGGCAGAATGTGACAATGAAAAGGCAGAGATCCTGACTGAATACATTGGTGTAGTATTCACAAAAGAAGAGGAGGGGAAGGTACCTAAGTCAAACAATAGAATCACTTTGGAAAGGGGGGTCAATACCAGTTCATTCACAGAAGAAAGGGTCCTGAAAGATCTCCTAAAGCTCAAGGTGAACAAAGCAATGGGACCTAATGGGATTCACCCCAGAATTCTAAAAGAACTAAGGGGAGAACTACTGACACCACTAACTACCCTTTTCAAAAAGTCATGGGAGGAAGGGTACCTGAAGATTGGAGGAAGGCAGATGTTATTCCCCTCCACACAAGTGGGAGCAGGGCAGATGCAGGAAAATACAGACCTGTTAGTTTGACCTCACTGGTAGGGAAAATTATGGAATCACTTCTGAAAGAAAGAATTATTGAGTACCTAGAGGTCAGAAGGGCACAGGACCCAAGACAGTATGGATTCACAGCAGGAAGATCATGTCAGATACATCTAGTAGATTTCTCTGACTAGGAGACCAAAGTAGTAGACCAGGGAGGGGCTGTGGATGTGGCCTACCTAGACTTAAGCAAGGCATTTGACACAGTCCCACACAAAAGAATAATAAACAAGTTAGCCAGCCTGGAAGTTGGCCCCACGGTGGCAGCCTAGGTAAAAAATTGGCTGGACAACAGGTTGCAGAGAGTAATAGTAAACAGAGTCCACTCCAAAGAAAGGGGGGTTTCTAGTGAGGTACCACAGGGTTCAGTACTGGGACCGATCCTCTTTCATTTCTTTATAGGTGACATTGTGTAGGAGCTGAAAGGAAAAGTATGCCTCTTTACAGATGACACAAAGATCTGCAACAGGGTTGATACAAAACTGGGACTGGAAAGTATGAGAAGGACTTGGCAAGGTTGGAGGAATGGTCAAAAGTATGACAGCTTATATTCAATCCAAAGAAGTGCAATTTAATGCAACTGGGAAACAAAATCCCTTGGGAAGAGTACACAATGGGGGTACTAACAACAGTAAAATGGAATGGGACCTAGGAGTAGTCATATCAGACTACCTAAAGGTAGGCAAGCAACGTGAGAAGGCAGTAAGGAGGGCTGGGGGGGATACTGAGATGCATAGGGAGAGTCATCACCAGTAGAAAACAGGTAGTTGTTATCTCTCTGTACAGACTGCTGGCGAGACCGAACCTGGAGTACTGCTTGAAGTTCTGGAGACCCCATCTCCACAAGGACATAGACAGGATGGAGGCAGTTCAAAGGAAGGTAACTAAAATGGTGCAGGGTCTGCACCAGAAGCCATATGAAGAGAGACTAAAGGAGCTTAATATATACCCTAGAGGAAATGCTGGAGACGGGTTACATGATAGAAACATTCAAGTACCTCAGTGGAATCAACAAAGTCCAAGAGGGTAGCATCTTTCAGAAAAAGAGACGTGCAAGTACAGGGGGGCACAATTTGAAGATAGAGGGGGGATGGTTCAGGGACAATGCGAAAGATTTTTCACAGAGAGAGTTGTGTACGCATGAAACAGCCTTCAAGAGGAGGTAGAGGGGTCAAAAATGGGGGGGATTCAAGAATGTATGGGACAAACATAAGGCAATTCTAGTGGGGGGGGTAGGAGGAAGTAGGCTTTTGGTTAACTAGGTTCTGTAGCTTATCCAAAAGATGCAGTAGGGAAATGGGAAGACTGGATGTGGCAAGCAGGCCCTATCTGCTTTTAAAGTCTATGTTTCTATGTTGGACTCACACACAGAACCAGAAAATTATGTATTGCTGAAATTTGATCCTTTTTAACCTGGTACAATGGGTCCTATGCACTAATGTGTGGAGTGGCTATGTGCCACGAATCTGTGGCACATAGTCACTCGCATTCATTGCTCCCCCTAGGCGGGATGCACGACACAGGGCATGCAGCCCCCTATGCACCCGATCCCCCAGCCGCGTGATCAGCAATGCACTGGGGGCAGGCATGGGACATGCCAACATTACACACCATGCACTAAGGCACTAATGCTACCCATGGGGGTGTGGAGGAGGGTGCAGATTATGGCAGTGGTTATCCTGCCATTACTCCTATATAAGCCAGTGTGCAGCCATACACCCCAACAGCAATGTCCCCCATGACCCCATCACTCACACCCACAGTGGTACCCTTTTCCCATCCGAACTGCAGTGGCAACCTCCCCAAGGCGTCATATAGGGCAGCCAGGGGCTGTGATCGAGATACCCATTAGTTATTATCAATCCCTATGATGTGTATTGCAACCCCTGGAAAGCTGTTCAACATTGCTCGCCTGTAGTTGATTAAATGACATAGTAGATGTGGGGATGTTTTGCAACCCCCTGGAGTCCACCAACAGGACATTACTGCCCCACTATGCCACACACTGGTGCCACATCCCTGTCTGTGCAATGCCCCCCATCACAGCCCTGCCTCATAGGCATGAACCATCCACACCTCCTCTGCACCAATGGCACCCCCCCATCTCTTCACCAGCTGGTCGATGCCATGGCCAGGGATGGCTGGCAGCAAGACCCTCCACACACCACCATGGCCACTAGCCATCTGAAATCCTCAGAAGTGTGCAGCCAATGCACACCCTGCTGTATAAGGGATCCACTGTGGGACCTGGAACGGGCATCTGATTGGTTGTCTGCCCGGGTCTGCAGCTCCACCCCATCCTTCCTGTGTGAACCTGTGTACTGGGGGTGTAGTGCTGTGGACAGATAGCTAACAGTCATGAATACCGCCAGGTGCACACCTCCCCACAGGTGTGGTGCTCTGTGGGTGGGATACGTTCCTCCAGTGCATAATTCCCACCCGTATGTGCATAAGCCCATTGTGAGCACAGCTTTCTGCATTAACACAGCAGATTTGGTGATACTGTATTAAAAGAGTCAAACTCATGTCTCTCACACAGCTTTCCCACAATTTTAATTTAAACTAAAATTAATACACAATGCGAATCAATTCCTGTGTATGTTTAAAACCACAGGTAGAGGGGTTGAAGGGATGAATGAATGGGCAATAGTTTAGACAGTTGCTGTTTTTAGCACAAATTCTTTTTTTATTCCGATAAATAGGTGTCTATTCCCCAGTATCGGCTAATGTTCACCTTTAAAGAACAGAAAACTATCCCTTGTTGATCTTTTGTTTTAACCAGAAAAGTAGAAATCTATTCCTCACAATCTCATCCATCACCTCACCCCCAAGTATATATGTGTGGAGGCACTGTGGGAAGGTGCTTCCAAATGCTATTCTGACACTGGGATGTCCAATCCCCAGTATTGGCTATGGTCTGAGAACCACATCCAAAGCTGCACTCCAATGCTAAGATGAAGAAATAAAATGATTTACTGCAAACTTGCTCTTGCCATTTAGGAAAATTTTATTACAGAGCCATGGTGAGCACACAGCCTCAGCGCTTCACATCTATAATGCAACACTTCATTAAGAGGAGTCTACACACTGAACGGTTATTTTTAACAATCCATCCATTAAAGTGACTGTACTTTAAACAATTAGACAATTAGAAAAAAAACAGTGTGAACAAAAGAAACAAATTGCAGGTACAACAATGCAAATCAGCAAATATATGTGAAAACCCCCAAGCAAAATCAATCATAATATAAAACACGAGTGCTTGAAAACATCATCAAACAATAACAAAAAATGCAAAACCATTGTAAATAGAGTGCACATTGCACATACGGCTTAACAGCCAAGCAATTAATTGAATGTTGTTTTGCTTTCATTTGGTTAAGGAAGTGTTCCTGTTCCCAGTCATATACTGAAGCCCAAACAAGTAAATCTTTTAAATTTAGATAGGCAGCTAAAAAAGCTCCATTCTAGACATACAAATGGATCTTCAGAATAAAACAACTTGTGGGCAAGAAGACTAGAGTGTGAATGAGTCCACACAGCAAAAATGACAAAACCAATTCTTGGTTAAAGTCTAGTGGCTGGCCATAGACTAAAAACTCTTTACAGCAAATCAAAAAAAGTGGCATTGTTTACATGGAACTGAAAAATATTCAGAAACTGAACAAAATTCCTAATAAAGCCCAATCTTTAAACTAGCCTATACAAGTGACTCTGGACAAAAATGACATATATTATTGAGAAATGTCAATGTGCCTACTAATAAGGCCCAAAATAGAATTTGCTGTTAGAGCAAACATCAACTTAGCTTCATGCTATAACAGTTTTTCTTGTCTGTCCCCACCCCCCACCATCAGGCTTACGCATATGTGTTCAGTTCCAAAAATATAAATTCCTCAGTGTTGCTCTTGTGATATTCAGCAAGATGTATACCCACTGAACTATTGGGGTCCACATTAAGGACAGAGTGAACATGCTCCTAAATACATTCTTTCAAAGGCTGAATTGTACAGCCCACATACAATTTTGGACATGGACATGACAAAACATAACACCGTGAATGGTGTTATACAATTGATAAATTGCTGAATAGACACTGTTTTATTCAAACTTGGATGAGAATTGTTTTGTTTGTACACAATACCAACACACATTGCATTTGCCACATTTGAAAAAACCTATTGGAGGACCCTATAGAAGGAGGAGGGGGCATCCATTGTGATCTGATGTTTGGTTTATTTTTGACATAAAAACTTCTTGCTATTTATCTTGTAAATTCTGCCCACAACATGTAATTTGGGCTGCTTCACCCATTGCTTGATGAATGGCCGGGTCTCCACTTAAAACATGCCAATGTTTATTTTTAGAAAATGGCAAGAATCAATTCTGAAACCTGATTAGCTGAAACAGGCTCCAAGCTGGGCATTTATTTTTCAATAGATGCCCAGCTAGAAATAAGACCCAGTCCAACTGCCACTTCACAGTGCAGCATTTTCCAGAGGTGCACAGCCTGTTTTCTAATTGGCTGAAAGCACCCTAGAAAATTTGAAAAACCCTCCATGTTTTCTGTCACTTAGCCAGAAGTACAGCTGATCCCAGCACAGAATAGCCCTCTCAAATGTTTATCAGGGCTTGGTACAGACAGAGGCACCTTGGAGATGTACTGTTTCTCTTTATTTCTTTATTTAATAATAGTTTTATTTATTTTCTTTAGTTCTCTATATCTATTTAATTATTTCCTTTGAGGGCATTCACTTATTTAAGTTTTATAGGGACTTCCCTATCCCTTTACCTTCCCCCTAGGTGCTCGCTATATCAATTTAATTCTTTCCTTTGAGGGCATTCACTTATTTAAGTTTTATAGGGACTTCCCTGTCCCTTTACTTTCCCCCTAGGCACTCGCTTGTTTCTTTTATAGCAGGGTGGCTTTTTGTTTTGCAAAAAGGGAAAGTTTTGTAGCCCCATTATACAGTGCGCCACACTTTCATGAGGAGAGAGAGAGATCAAGGGAGTGAGGAGCGAGCATGCACCTCTATTTTTACTATATCTCTCCATTTTCTCAAATCCAGTTCTCTTAATACTTCTTTAGACTCTGCAGGCTCTGCTTTTTAACGTTGCTTTTTACCTTGTTAGCATATCGCGGTCAAAGGTCTCTCACTGCATAGATACAACGTAAGACTGGGAAGGGGGGTGTCAATCCAGAATGCTGCAGGGCGGAATGACAGCACCAGGAACACCCTGTGAACTACTTTATCAATAGGTTTGCTTCTAACACCTGCATTAATTTTTGACAATCATTTACTATATTTTACACAACTTCATAAAAATTTACTTAATTGACCATTTTCTAAGCAAAATAATATCCTCCAGGGTGGTCATTATTGAGAAATACCTGACCTTCCAGGGGCTATAAGGCCCTCCACCTGTGGCGCCAGGCCTCATTATGCCCCTGGGTGGTCTGGTATTTCCAAATAATGCCCACCTTATTTGGTATTATTGCTTACATAATAGGTGAAGTGCTGCTGGATAAATGTTTGTGAGTGGTCACTAAGGTTACCAGCTGCTGTTCATCATTTTGTTGTCTCTTTTGTACTAGTAAGTTTGCCCTATCCATATTTCCAGCTCTATTTAAAGCTTCTTCTAGAATGCATTCAGGTTAACCTCTAGCCAGAAAACAATTTTTTTAAGATCAACAGCTTGTTGTACAAAATCCTGTAAAGCACAACAGTTTCTTCTGATTCTGGCAAACTGCCTGAAAGGGATGGATCTTATCAAATGTGGGCACTTAATGCATGTAACAGCATGTTTTTAAGGTTGGTTTTCTATAAGTTCGGTTCTGTATAGGCTGTCCTTCCTCTCCCTTTATGGTTAAATCTAAAAAAGAAATGGTACTGGGCTCAGTAGTATGTGTAAATTTAAGACTAATGTAATTCATGTTTATATAATCCAATAAGGAATTAACAGAAGATTCATCCCCCTCCAGCTAATCAATATGTCATCAATAAATCTCCCCACATAACTTTATGCGGAAGAAAGGGGTTAGGTTCATGGTTTAACATGGTGGTCCCCTCCCACCTTGCCATAAACAAGTTGGCATAGGAGTGGGCCACCATGATACCAATGGCGGTACACTGTGTCTGAAGCTAATATTTCTGGTGAAGTAAAAAACAATTCATTGCCAAAATGAATTCCATAGCTTCCAAGATGAACTGACTGGGAAAAGTCTATGTCAAATCAGAATGGTAAAGATGAAATTCCAAAGTTTTCAAACCCAAATCATGCTGAATTTATGTAAATAAACTTTCAATATCAACCCTTATCACTAGACCAGACAAACCCAGTCTGGATAAGACATCCGTACTGTCCCTTATACAGGAGGGCTGTATTTGTACCTATTGTTTCAAAAAATTATCTATAAAAATTCATATATTCTCTGTAAGAGAACCACATCCAGAAACAATAAGCCTCCCAGATGGGTTTGTCTGGCCCTTGTAAATTTTTGGCAACACATAAATTGTAGCCACTATTGAAAAATCCATCTGCATGAACTCTAACTGATTAAGTAATGTAACCTGCAAAAAAAAGAATCCTGTAAAAAAAATCAATTCTATGTTTAAATGTCTAAGTAGAGTCACTCTTAAGTCTGTTATAACTTGAAACATCATCAAGCTGTGTTTGTATTTCATTTTCATATTGTTGTTTGTTCATAATAGCAACCTTACCACCGTTGTCTACTTCCTTCATTATGACTGAATCTATATTTTAACTTATTCTAGGGTGGAAAGTTCCTCAAGTGTTAGGTTGTAGTTGTGATATTTCCACCTTGCAGTAAACAAATCATATATGGCCCTCTAAACCAGATTTTGAAAGTTAATGAATGTTGCACTATTGATTGGTGGTGGATTAAACTTGGCACATGCTCCGAAATCTGTTTTCTGGGTGATCACTCCTGGAACAGCCTGTGAAGGGGCAACAATATACTGACTTGGACTGTCCATTCCATCTGACACTTCCTCCACCTCTGAGGCCAGATTCAAAATATTTGAATGCCATCCTCAAACATTGAGAAAGTAGGCAAATTGCCAAAACCCATGGTTTCTTTTTTACAAAAGCGATTCTTTAAGTTAAGTATTCTAAACAGCTTATTAATGTCCACAAATACTTCAAAGTGATTAACTTTTGAGTCTGGTACAAATGATAGACCCCCATTAATTACACTTTTCTGAGGCTTCATCAATTGAAAATCAGATAAATGTATTATTTTGGTGTTCTGCTTGGTTATGGTCCCCCTGTCATAAAAAAAAAAAGACCATCCCTTGATAATCTTATTTTTTTTTCCATTTCACTCTGAAAAAAAGAAAATGGTCCCTTGCTGATCTGAGCCCCCACACCTCCCACTCAGACCCACCTCACCCACCCACCCAACTTGCCTCACTCACCTAAATGATCCCATGAAGTAGATCCAATCTCCAATCAAAAAGATGTTCTCCTTCTGGAACTGCTATATGAGAAACTAAGGTAAGTTCAGTTAGCGTATTTCAATAAACTTTTATTCAAAACTCTCTTGTTTGTCAATATGTTTACAACAAATTTTAAGCACAGACTTTTTGGGACACCCCCCCCCCCCATGAACAAGGTAGCTGAAATTTTTAAAATCTGTCCCAAAAGCTGGTTTTGGACTTCCTCCACAAAATCAATAACTGGGTTCATAAGGTGGGGTCATAAAAAATCTATACTGAAAATTTTCACCTGGGAAACAAAAACCCAGAGGAAGAGTACGCAATGGAGAGGTGGGAAGTATTAACAACAACAAAAATGGAAAGGGACCTTGGGGTAGTCATAACAGATTACCTAAATGTAACTAAGCAATGTGAGAAGGCAGTCAGGATAGCTGGGGGGATCCTGGGATGTATAAAGAGAGGCATCACAAGTAGAAAACAGGAAGTTGTTATCCCTGGGCCCGATATTCAAAAATATGCCTGGCAATGGCATAAGAGTATATGCAACACAAGTCAGTTGTGCTGGAGTAACCAAGGGAGATATTCAAAAGGGATGTGCCATGGTGCTTCCCTTCTGAATATAGCAAAGAATGTGCCCTGAGTAAACACAATGCACTGGTGCATCCCCCCCCCCAGACAGGACTGACTACCAGGAATGGGTAATGCGCCAGCACATCAGAGATATGCCATGTACAAATTTCTAATATTCAGATACCAATATGTAAATGGAGCCATTATGCATGCAAGGTGCAAATGGGGCCATTTGCATGTCATTATGGCCCCATTTACATGAGTTGTGCAGGACTGGCCAGCGAAATGCACCTGGCACCCTGCACACCATGTGGTGCTGGCAGTAGAGGTCCAGAGGTATCCCCACCAGCCCATACCAATGACCGCTGTGTAGGCATTAATGTCCATGTCCCTGGTAGCTAGCGTACCTTCCCATGCCTCCCATAGCAGTAATCACCATGTAGGCATTAATGCCTATGTCCCTGTTAGCTAGTGTAACCACCCACCCCTTCCTTAGTGGTGATCGCCATGTTAGGAAATATGGCCAAGTCTCTGGTAGTCTAGTGGTACCCCCCATCCCGACCCTCCAATCACCAGTGCTGTAATTTAATAATTATCCCTGGTGGTCCAGTGGTAACCCCTACCTACACAGGACACTCAGCCCACCCGGCTCCCCCCAGTCATCGATGGGCAGCAGACTCACCCATTACACACATGGCTGCCCACCATAATGACAGCTTACAGTAGTGGCTGAGCTTCATTGGTCCACACTGTGACCAATGGGTTAGCAGTCATACTGTAATATTCACAGCTTTGTGAATTAATCACTTCATTCACAAAGTTGTGAATAGTACAGTATGCACTACAAACTCATTGGTCCACAGTGTGGACCAATGAGCTTTCAGCCACTACTGTAAGCTGTCATTTGGTGGGCAGCCATGGTGGTATGTGGGTGAGTCTTCTGCTCGTCGATGACCGGGGGGGAACTGGTTTGGCTGGGTGTTCTGTGTGGGTGGGGGTTACCACTGGACTACAAGGGAGGCATAGTTATATTTTACAATGGCAATCGGGGCTTCGGCCAGGGAGGGGGGAACCACTGGACCACCAGGGATAATTATTACATTACGGTGCTAGCAATCGGAGGGTCAGAATGGCGAGGGGCATACCACTAGACTACCAGTGTCTTGGCCATAATTCCTAACATGGCAATCACCACTATGGGAGGGGTGGGGGTTTACACTTGCTACCAGAGACATGGGCATTAATGCCTAAACAGTGATTACCACTGTGGGTGGGGTGGGGTTACACTGGACCAGCTGGAACATGTGTGGGTGATTGTGCATGGTGTTCAGGGTGGGGTGCCACCCATAGCTGGTGGCAGCTGTGTTGCACACTGCAATACAGCAGCACACCTGTGGGTGGCTGGCACTTGAGCCATTTTTTACAGGCTCAACTTTGAGCCCAGGTATGCAGCATATCTCTGGGTTTTGGCAGCAGATGCACTGCACACTCCAGGATGATTATCAGGATGTGCTGCATATGCATGGTCATGCCCCCTTGAGATGTGCTGCATACATTATCTTTGCAACCCAGCACATTGTGAATTGCACTGCACAGTTCCCACCATTGAATATTGCTCCAGGTGCAGTTCTAGGGATGTGCTGTTGCAACTCAGTTGCACCAGTTGCAACCCCTTTGAATATCTAGCCCCCTCTGTACAGACAGTTGGTGAGATCCCATCTAGAGTACCGTGCACAGTTACGGAGACCCCATCTCCACAAGGACATAGGATGGAGGCAGTCCAGAGGAGGGCAACTAAAATGGTGCAAGGTCTGCAACAGAAGCCATACTGTATAGAGAGAGACTAAAGGAGCTTAATATTTATACCCTTGAGTAAAGGGGGGCATGATAGAAACTTTCAAGTACTTCAAGGGAATCAACAAATTCCATGAGGGTAGCATCTTTCAGAAAAAAGATATGCCAGAACAAGGGGACACAATTTGAAGATAGAAGGGGGATGGCTCAGGGGCAACGTGAGGAAGGATGTTTTCACAGAAAAGGTGGTGGATGCATAGAACAGCCTTCCTGAGAAGGTCATCAAGTCAAAAACAGTGGGGTAATACAAGAATGCATGGGACAGACATAAGGCAATTCTGGTGGGGGGGTAGGAAGAAGTAGGCTGTTGGTTAACTAGGATCTGCAGCTTATCCAATAGGTAGGAGAATGGGCAGACTAGGTGGGCAAAGCAGTCCTTATCTGCCATCAAAGTCTATGTTTCTATGTTAATTCAGTTGACAATTTAGCAAAATGACCCATTTATGAGTGCACATTGAAATATTTCAACATTCACTTGTAACTTTGCTCATTTTAAATATTTTTTTCCACCAAACTTTTAGCATGGCTTTTTTGGGACCCCATCTCATGAACAAGGCAGGTGACATTTTTCAAATCTGGGCTGAAAGGTGATTTACCAGTTTCTTTGTGAAATCCTCCTTCTAGTGGGATTTGAGAGTTTACATTTACCAAGTTCATGACATGGGTCATGAGGACACTATGTTAAAAATTTAGTGTCAAAATATTTAAACAATCCAACAAGGTTATGAAAGTATGTTTACATTTGTTCTTACTCATTCATAACTTTGGTAAGTATCACTATTTTTACTCAAAACTTTCAATATAGTCTTTTTTTCACACCACCTTATAAATGTAACTGGTATTGATTTCCAAATCCTGGATGAAATGCATTTTCAAACTTGTTGGGCAGAATTATGTTTCTCCCACTATTTTATAAATTTATATGTCAAGGTTATAAGGGGAGTCCTGAAATGACTATCTTTTTTTAAATCTTTGTTGAGGAAGCAGATACATAGATAACAATATATTTGGCCTATACAGGTATAGTGAATAAAGGTATAACAGGTAACCACAATCTATAGCAGAGAAATATAGTACACACTTTAAAAGTAAGGAGGTTTCCAACTTTTTTCCTCAAGGCAATATATACAGCCATTAAACGGTCAAAGTCTAAGTCACATGACATGTACTGAGAAACAGTAGCAAGGCATGTGGAAGTTAAAAATATAAATATAGACAGGATATGGTGGGAGTTAGATTTTGAGTAGAGATGCAGCAAAATAAAGTTCTGCCCACAAAGTGGGTGCAAAGTGGGCAATTAGAGTTGCCACTCCACAACACGAAGTGTCCATTTTAAAGCCTCACTATGCATTGTAATTATGACTTTGCGTTGTCATTCCACTTTAATTCACTTTAAGGTGGAGTAAGAAGTCTATTGGCAGCCCCACACATCACATGGCTTACACTAGTGTAAGTCACATGCTTTAACCAGGCAGGAAGTGACTCATGCTAGTAAGATAGTTCCACTTTCACCTTGCATAAGGAGAGAGAGGTTGTGGAGAATTTGGAGAGAGTGAGAGAGAGATTAGAAAAGTGCTGTCAAAAAGCTAAATCTTTCTGTTTTTTTTGCTCTTTGTGTTTTTGGTTGAGTATTTGTTGTGTGGATTTATGTTTTTGCAGTATGTTTGTTTAGTAGTGTTTGTTTTATTAATCGTTTCTGTGTGTCTGTGTGTGTGTATTTTGAGTTGTCCTGATCCCACAGGCCACAATGGAGGGTGAGAGATGTTCCAGGGCCAGGGCATTTGTTCGACGAGGCGATCAGGTGTGCTTTCACATGCATGGGGGATGGGGCAGGATTCATCTGGACCAGAGTAAAATCTCAATGGCCCCCCTTGAAGCAAGAGATGTGGGAGTTGGTGCTGCTACAGCCATGGAACCACCACCACCTCCTTTGGCAGTGGCACCACCTACCAGTGCCCCACCAGTTCCAGCAGCAGCAGCAGTAGGAAGAAGTGAGGGTGGTGGAGCCACAGCAGCAGGTGTCTGCACCCCCAGCCCCAATTGTCAAGCCGTAGCCCCTGCCTCCCAGACCATCTGGGCAACAGTCCGCCTGTGCCTGGTCCTCCCCGCACCTCCCTAGTTTGGTCATTTTTTTGAGTCAGTGCAGGGGGACAGCAGCATAGTGCAGTGCAAGCTCTGCAGTGTCAAGGTGCACCGTGGCCCCCCAGGAAATCACCTGGGGACTGAGGGTCAGCGCACCCACATGCAGAACCACCACATCTAAGAGTGGCAGGTTACAGTCACAGAACAGGCCAGGACTGCACCTGCTGGCCCTGCTGTGGCAGAGGGGGCAGAACGGGGGCAACCTGTATGTGGCATGAAGCAGGGGAAGGCCACGGCAGAACCTGCTGCTCCACCACCACCACAAGCTGCAGCAACTCCTGCTGGTGGCAACCCTCTGGAACTGGCAGTCTCTCAGGCCAGTTTGGCCATTTTCTGGAGCGCAGTGGATGCTGCCAACCACTGGCTCACCAATGTAGAGCAGCAGTTGAAGCACATCGAGGGCCACCAACTGCAAATAATGTGGATGCTCCAACTGCTGTTTTACACCACAATATCGATCATTTGTTTTTTAGTTTGTCCTTGATTGCACCCACCACCTCCCTTTGTGATAAAAAATATATCAATATCTTGCCCATGATCTTTCTGCACTCTATCTTGAAATTGTGTTCCATTTTTTATGCACATTTTTTGTTCTGGTCTTCACAGTGCATCTACCCTGTTGTTTAGTCCATTTCTGATCTTCACAGTTTCTGTCCTGTGAGCCCCCGTTTCCTTCTGTTAAGTGTGTGTTCTGTTTTTGTTTTGCATAACCTTGTTTAACTTCCATAATTTTAATGGTGATAACCATGCCCAAAAACAACTGAAATAAAATTAAGTAAAAAAGGGTTGTCTTTGCCCTCATTATAGTCTAACTTAACAAAACCAGAAAGCCATAACTGCAAACAAATAGATGCTAATAAAATATTTTCACTGCTTGTTGAACTGTGCTTATGACAAAACAAGGCATACAGTAATGACATTTTACAGGGTGTAGCCTTCATTAGTGTGCCCCCAATGAAGGCCTAAGCATCAGTGCTCAGTGGCTAATTGTGTGTGCCTTATTTTGCCATCGATAAAGTTGCAGTAGCATTAAACAGTTTTTTTTTTGGCATGTATTCGTATAGAGTGGTGGCTTTGTGTGTTTGCCTTGCACTTTTGGAGTCAGGTATTGTGTACCAGCAGCCATCCACATAGTGCAGTGTGCCTCTCGTGGCCCTGTTATATTCCTACTAAACAATGTTTACCCTGAAATACTTGTGGTGCCTCAGTAATGCTTATATTCTATCATGGGATGTTTGTTAAAAAACAGGACTGAGCAGTGCAATAATACTCTGCTAAACAACATGTGTGCAGTGTACTGTCCTGTGCATGCACACAATATCCAGTGTCTTGCAAACATATATATGGTGACTTGTTCCACTGTTTATGGTATAAAGAATAAAGATAAGAATATATAACATATATTTTATTTATACCATCATTATCAGTGGACAAAGTCATATAATATGTTTTCAGAGATCTCGGTGGGCAGTGTGCAAATCAGTCACAATGCACACATGAGGTTTAGCAGATAATAGCACTGCTCACTCCTGCTTTTCAACAAACCTACCCAATAGAAATTAAATATTGCTGAGGAACCCAAAATATTTCATGGTGTACAGACATTATAAAGTTGGAATATATAACAGGTCCCGTCTACTACCACCACGCTGCGGTAGCACTGGGGTCAGATCATGTGCTGGTATAGAGCAGCATGCTGCAAAACTGCCACTGCCAGTCTAAACCAGAAAGCCAGCACTCCAGATCCGAAAATGTAAAGAAAAAATGGTCACAGTCAGGTAGTGCAAATGTACTGATGGCAAAACAAAGCACAGAAATGACCCTTGTGTGTTGGTGGTTAAGCCTTGTTTAGGGACCTCATAATGAAGGCCTAAGTGCTGAACCACAGGGGTCAATTTTGTGTGTCTTGTTTTTCTATCAAGAAATTCGCAGCAGTGAACATTTCTTCTTTGCATTTTTTGGTCTAGAGTGAAACATAGAAAAATAGAATTTGATGGCAGATAATGACCGCTTGGCTCACCTAGTCTGCCTATTTCTTTATCTAATGGATACGCAGCAGATTCTAGTTAACGAGCAGCCTACTTCCTCCTACCCCCACTAGAATTGCCTTATATCTGTCTCATGCATTCTTGAATTCCCCCACTGTTTTTGACTCCATTACCTCCTCAGAAAGGCTGTCCCATGTATCCACAAGCCTCTCCATGAAAAAATACTTCTTCATCTTACCTCTGAGCCGACACCCCTCTATCTTCAAATTGTGCCTCCTTGTTCATGCATATCTCTTTTTATGAAAGATGCTACCCTCTTGGACTTTGTTTTGATTCCTTGAGGTACTTGAAAGTTTCTATTGTGTCCCCCCTCACCCTCCTTTCCTCTAGAATATACATACTAAGCTCCTTTAATCTCTCTTCATATGTCTTTTGGTGCACACCCTGCACCATTTTGGTTACCCTCCTCTGGACAGCCTCCATCCCTTGGAGACCCCATCTCTTGCGGTACACTACTCCAGATGGGGTCTCATCAACTGTCTGTACAGAGGGATAAAAACTTCATGTTTTCTACTGGTGATGCCTCTCCCTACGCATCCCAGTAGCATGCAAGCCCTCCTTACTGACTTCTCACATTGCTTGCCCACCTTAAGGTCATCTGATATGACTACCCCAGGTCCCTTTCCATTTTTATCATCGTTAGTATCTCACCCCCCATTGGGTACTCTTCCGCTGAGTTTTTGTTTCCCAGGTGCATTACTTTACACTTATTTGGGTTGATTCTAAGCTGCCATACATTTGACCATTCCTCTAACTTTCCCAAGTCCTGTTGTATCCTTTACATCCCACCTTCTGTATCGACCCAGTTTCAGATCTTTGTGTCATCTGCAAAGAGACATACGTTTCCTTCCAGCCCCTCTGCAATGTCACTTATAAAGACATTAAAGATGACCGTTCCCAGTACTGAACCCTGTGGTACCCCATTAGTAATCCCCCTTTCTTCGGAGTGGACTCAGTTTACTATTACGCTCTGCGTCTTGTTGTCCAGCCAATGTTTTACCCAGGCTACCACCTTGGGACCCACTCCAAGGCTGGCTAACATGTATATTAATCTTTTGTGTGGGACTGTGTCAAATGATTTGCTAAAGTCTAGGTAGGCCATGTCCACTGCCCCTCCCTGGCCTACTACTTTGATTATCCACTCAAAGAAATCTATTAGATTCATCTGACATGACCTTCCTGCTGTGAATCCATGCTGCCTTGGGTCCGGTGCCACACTGGCCTCTAGGAACTCAACAATTCTTTCCGTCAGAAGTGATTCCATCTTTTTCCCTACCACTGAGGTCAAATTAACAGGTCTGTAGTTTTCTGCCTCTGTTTTGGTCTCACTTTTGTGAAGTGGAATCATATCCACCCTCTTCCAGTCCTCAGATACCACACCATCTTCCCATGATTTGTTAAAAAGGGTAGTCTGTGGTGTCACTAGTTCTACCATTAGTTCTTTTAGAATTCTTGGGTGAATCCCTTCAGGCTCCATTGCTTTGTCTACCTTCAGTTTTAAGAGTTCTTTCAGAACCCTTTCTTCTGTGAATGGACTGGTATTGACCTCCCTATCCAGAGTGCATCTATTCTTTGATTTCGATACCTCCCCCTCCTCTTCTTCCATGAATACTGAGCAGAAGTATTCATTCAGTATCCCTGCTTTTTCACTGTCACCCTCTGCCTACCCTCCCTTCCCTTTACTAAAACTCAGTATCCCTCCCTTGATCTTTCTTCGCTCTCTAATGTCCCTTTACAAGGTTTTATCCCCCTAACTGAGTTGGCTATCTTTTCCTCAGTTTGGACCTTTGCTATTCTGACTGCCTTCCCCGCTTCCTTCTGCTTTAACTGGCACAGTTCCCTTTTCTGCTCCTTCTGTGTTTCCTCATACTTCCTGAATGCTACCTTTTTCTCCTTAACCATCCCTGCCACATCTTTTGAGAACCATAGTGTTTTTTTCCTTTGTTTTATTTTGTTGATTTTCTTCACACAAAGGCTTGTTATCTCTGTGATGGCTGTTCTGATTTTTCCCCATTGTTCCTCTACCCCTCCTTCTTGCCTGTTTGCAAGTGCTTTTGTTAGGTACTCTCCCATTTTACCAAAGTCAGTCCTCCTAAAATCCAGTACTCTTGCTTTTGTATGGTTTGGCTCTATGGCTGCGTTTATCGTGACCCACATTGTTTGGTGGTCACTTGTTCCCAGATGGCTACCAACTTCTAAATCTGAGATCCTTTCTTCATCCCTGTTTGACAGTACCAGGTCTAAGATTACTCCCCCCAAGTGAGATCCACCACTAGCTGTCTGAGGCATGCCCTCTGTCGGGCATTGAGAATATCCCCTGCTCTTGGATGTGACTGCAGCAAAGGTGCTCCATTTAACATCTGGTATATTCAGGTCCCCCATCAACAATGTCTCCCCTTTTTCTGCCATTCTATGGAAGCCTTCTATCATTTACTTGTCCATTGCCTCCCTCTGAGTTGGGGATCTGTATACGAGCCCCATGCAGATTGTGGTGCCGTGTTCTGTCTCCATGGTGATCTACAATGCCTCCTCTATTCCCTGTTTATCCTTTAGTTCCATTGCTTTGATCCCTTCCTTTATATAGAGAGCTACTACTCCTCCTCTTTTACCCTCCTTGTCTCTCCTGTAGCTTGTTTAACCTGTTATATTGACATTCCAGTCATGGTTCTCTGTGTACAATGTTTCTGTGACTGCAACGATATACAGGTGTCCTTCTTCCATCAAGGCCACTAGTTAAGGGAGCTTGTTTCACAGACTACAGGCATTGGTACTCATCACTCCATTTTTTTGATGGCATTACCCCTTTTAACCCCACCTCTGTCCTTATTGCCTTTGCCTTTTTCTGCATTTACCCCTGTCCTGCTCCCTATTGACTTCTTTACCTTGGTGTTTACCTCGTTAACTACTGTGTTCT
This sequence comes from Neoceratodus forsteri, assembly GCA_016271365.2. Classification (NCBI taxonomy): domain Eukaryota; kingdom Metazoa; phylum Chordata; order Ceratodontiformes; family Ceratodontidae; genus Neoceratodus; species Neoceratodus forsteri. Next base: position 1,510,381,134 of record CM057449.1, read on the forward strand.
GTAGGGGGAAGCTGGGTTTTCTCTTCTCCTTTTCAGTGCCTCCTCCCTTGGCTAGTTTAAATGCTTGCCAATGAAGCATTTAAACCTATCACCTAGGATCCTGATTCCCCTCCATGATAGATGCAGCCCATCACACCAGAATAGGCCTGTATCATTCCAGGTGGACCCCCAGTCCCCAATGAAGCCAAAACCCTGAGCTTCACACCAGATTTCCAACCATTCATTGAATCCCATGGTGTGTAGTACCCTAGCATCACCCTTGACATAAACAGGCAGCACATCCGAGAAGGTTATCATTTGTGCTACTAGTCTAAGGCCCCTTCCCAACTCTACAAAGTCCTCTTGCATTGTTCTGATCCCATTCCCAGCTAGGTCATTTGTCCCTAGGTGGACAATGACATCCAGATCCCTCCCTCATGCAGCTGCTCCCGCAATGCTGAGGATTCACTCCTTGTCCCTCCAAGCCATGGCACCAGGCAAGCACCTTACCTCCCTTTCCCCTTCCTCCCCCAGTTCTACCCCTAATGATTGAGTCCCCCACCAGGAGTTGTTTCCTTCCCCATGGGGTCCCATACCAACCTCCTGTGGGTCTCCTTTGTGGAGGTTCCCAGCATCTTCCATGGTCTCCACTGCAGGTACCTCCACAGAGGAACCACTCTCCAACAGAACAGTGTATGAATTGTGGAGAGGTACAACTGGAAGGATATGCCTCTGTTCCACCACAGTTTTTCTCCCTGAGTTCACCTTGGTCCAACTGCTCCTCTTTCTTGACAACCTCTGAGGTAGCAGAAGTGGTCCTGGTCAGGCCTAGGTGGTGGAGGAGGAGGTTTCACAGATCCTAGCCAGCTCAGCCTGGTGATAGGAAACCTCCTCCCTCAGACCAGAGAGGTGCCTTCAAATTACGGCCTCCAGAATGTCTCCCAGAAGACTGCCACCCCATAGCCATTGCACTGCACCACTCCCATCATGTCTTATTTTGTGGCCCCTTTCCTGTTGCTTTGTATGCTTACTCTCTCCTCCCTCTGTTTATTTTTTCACCTACTTTCCTACTGCTTATGTGCCCTTACAGCTCTTGCCCTTCCTGTTCTGGGACAAGCACTTCCTGTATTCTTTGGTAGTCTCGTTCTTCCTTACTCAGAGTCAGACCTCCAGCAGCTTGGGGGAGAAGGAGAGAGAGAGCTATTCTTCTCCTTCAAGGATGATGACACCTATGTGTCTCAGTGATTCTTCCCTTCCTACTGCCAAAGAGGAAGTTCCTGTTGTCAGTCAACTCCAGTGCCTATAAAAGTAGAACTGGCTAAGACTGGGAGGGTGGAGGGAAGGGAAGGAGGGCAATTAGTAAGAGAGGTTCTAGCCCTTTAGTCAGCTGGTCCTTTCTCTGAAAGCAACATTCCTGCCTGACAAAAGCTAGCAGTAGTGAACTGTAATTAGAGACACCTGGTTTTCTACTTCTAAGCCACACCCCTAATTAACTTCTCCCCTCCTGACTTAGCAAACTCCCTTTCTCCAACACTGAAAAACACACTGAATTTCTTTTTTTTACCCTAAATGAGTCCCCCACTTCTAATAAAGTATCTGTTTTCTTAATCCCAATGGACAGTAATTCCTGCTGAGACAGAAGTGTTCTATTAGTAAGAAAAATTCTAGCTTTTTAGTCAGCTGCTTCTTACTCTGAAAGCAAGAATCCTGTCTGCCAAAAGCTAGCAGTGCTGGCTTTCTGGTTTACACTGGCAGTGGCAGTTTTGCAGCAAGCTGCTCTACAGCAGCACATGACCTGGTCCCAGTGTTAGTGCAGGGGTGGTGATAGTGGACTGGACCTGTTATATATTCTGACTGTATAATGTCTGAACACCAAGAAATATTTTGGGTGCCTCAGCAATATTTCATTTCTGTCAGGTAGGGTTTGTTGAAAAGCAGGACTGAGCAGTGCTATGATCTGCTAAACCTCATGTGTGCCCTGTGACTTAGGTGCACACTGCCACTGAGCTCTCTGAAAACATATTATATGACTGACCACTGATAATGATGGTACACATAAAATATATGTTATATATTCTTATCTTTATTCTTTATACTACAAACAGTGGAACAAGTCATGATATATATGGTTGCAAGAAGCTGGACAGTGTGTGCACAGAACAGTGTACTGCGCACATTCAGATTAGCAAAGTATTATTGCACTGCTCAGTCCTGCTTTTTAACAAACACTCCATGACAGAAAGGAAACATTACTAGACCATTACAATTATTTATTTTTGGAAACAGTCATTATGAAGTCGGAATATAACAAGGAAGGGAATTAATTAAAGGTGCACTCAGTCAAGTGTGCAGTGCTCGCACACAGTCCCGAAAATGAATGTACATCCCCAAAATGCTTTTGTCTTGTGTCCAGAAAATTCCTGACTTCAGATGAAGAGAAATGACAGTATCAAATGAAAAATCTCCATTAATTCATGCCACACTCAGTCATGTGTGCAGTTCTGCCACACAGTCCCCAGAATTAATGTGTACCCCCAAAATGCTGCTGTCTTATGTACAGAAAATTTCCAACTCCAGATGAAGAGAAATGAGAGCATAAAGTGGAAAGAAAAGTCTCCATTAATCCATGACGCACTCAGTCATGCATGCACTAACTCCGATAACTACAGTATGTTCCATGCTGCTGCTGTTGGAATTTCATGTAATGCTTCTTGACCTGACTGGGCTAATGCACAGTGTGTTGCCAAATGGTATGTCAGAAGAATGACACAACCATTGAGTTAACCTTCCATGGTAATGTGATAATGCTGTTGATTGACCAATGTCTGCTGCACTGACCCCAACAGGAAGGATGCCCTCTGAATGTACACTAATACTACCTTTGGTAAGTTAATGTACCTAGCATCATTGGGGTATATAGATATATATATGTTTTCCATATATACATGTAATTATTGCCTTTTTTATTGTTTGTTTCACATGTCATATAGTCGAACTTGGGGTGGGCATTTATTGGTTTGATGAGGAATGTTGGCATTGGAATACTGTTAAGCTAATGAAGGTAAGTATTTTTTGGGGGGGCATTACTTAAAAACAGTTAAAAAAGATTCATCAATGTTTTTATTTTCTTTTTCTATGTCTCCTTCTCATAGCATCAGCCTCCTCTTTTCAGAGATCCCTAGGCTGTGTATCCCCTAGCATCACTCAAGTAATGCTCGGGAGCTCCTGTGGGCCTGCCCCCATCCTGTCTGGATTGTACCCCCAGGTGGGAAGGGAGGGGACCCCAGGTCACCCCTCCACAGTCCCGTACTGTGCATTGGGCAGCCCAGTGGTTCTCTCATGGAACCTAGTTATGAAGTCTGGGGCAGCTGGGTCCTTTCTACCAGTGGCTGATGTGGTGTGATCATTCTTGGTTTTGTGGTCTCTGTCCCTGAGGGCATTAGCACTCAAGGGGATCCAAGGAAGTAGGGCACATAGAGACATACCACTGCTCCAGATCCCAGCCAGCGTCCTTTCCTCCTGATTGCTCTGCAGCCCAATTGCACTAGCACACATGTTCACCCAGATGGAGGTAAAGCAGCGGGACCTGTAGCCCACCCTCTCAGAAGTGGAGAGAGACCCTTGAGTACTCAATCCTACTCCCTTGCCTAGACCTCTAGCAACCTGAGTTTGCTTCTGACCCAAGGTCGTTGGCATTGCAAGCAGTAGTGCTACTGCAAATGCCAGTGGGCCAGCCCAGATTTCAGCATCTTAAAATGAATGCTGCTTTGCTTTGCTATTTTCTGCTTTGTAGCTTATAGGATCAGTAAGGAAACCAACCACACTGCTTCGTTGTATCCAGCCATGCTTCAATTTAACCACCCATACTTCCCACCAACCTCTCCATCAGCTGAGAACTGCTTTCCTTCCTGAAACCACAGTTTTCATTTAGTATGTGCTTAAACATCTTTTCCTATTTGTATTACACTGAATGATACAAACAACAACAAAAAAATACAGGTATCAACACATAAGGGCAGGGCCACTTCAAAATTGCAAGAAAAGTAACCTGAAATTGCAGAGATTTTTTGCAAAAATGCTAGGAAATTGTGGGAGTTCTACTATAGACCCCGAGTGCTTCACAATAAATCATTTACTGTTTTCTGCAGCGTAAACTACTAAATGAATGCACTAACACTTAAATGTGTTTTAGATTTGAAGAAAAACTTATGTTCGTAAAATGAATCCTAAATGGATAAGATGTGTTCCCTCTCTTCCAAAACTTAAAAACATTTGCCTCATACAGTGCTAAATAGATTCTACTTAGTGAGCTACAGAAAATCAATATTAAATAAATCCTGAATAAACAAATTTGGTCTGTTTCTGGATGTAGAATAATGAAGCCTGATCAAAAGCTGTTTACAGTGCTCTGTCAACTATTCACCCACTTTGGTGTAAGAAAAATTAAGCAGATGGAGTGGCGAATAATTAAATTTTAGTAAAATGTTGCAATGTGTTCAATGTTCATAATTTGCACTGTTGGTACAGTGCACTGTTATTGAAATCATATATTAAAACATTATATATGGGTGTTATTATGGCTGGCAGTATAGCCTACTGGTTAGAGTCACAAACAGTGATTGAACTGAGTACATCCAGCAGACTTGAGTTTGATTCTCACAACTTCCACTTGCATACTGTGTGACTCCAAGCAAGTCACTTAACCTCCCCTATGCTCCTGGGTCACCCCTAAAAACAGACATTTTTGCCTAGTGGGCCTTACCCGGTTTACAAAGAATATAAAAAAAAAATACTGGTGTATGTTTACTACATCACACAGTATTCAGGGTACTCTGTAATTTATTTGAGTTTTACTCAGAATGCAATGATTTTGTATAGGTAAAGATAAGTGTTCAAATACATTTTATGTGTTTTATAAGCTTGTTGTTAGACTTTAGTCAGGTGTGTATTGTATTCTTTGCATGTGAGCATCTAGGTTGTAGATTGCTAAGTGCAGGATCACTGTTAACAACTAGCTTATTCAAGTTTATTATCAGCAGGTCCATCCAAAATCCTCAGTTGTTTGAATGAAAACTATTCTGAATTAAAGTATGTTCACAAGGAAGAAACGGCTTTACCACTTATAAAAAGGTTTTACAGTTAGCACCTCATTTAGGTGAAAGGGATCATTTGCACCTTTTCTCCCACCTGCTGTTTCAGTTGCTGTGGCAACAAAAAGTTTTCTTATAGACTGCTTCAACAACAAGCAAATGTTAAGTGTTTAAGTGTATTTATGCTTGGCCAGTGGATTTTGAAAGCACATTCAAAGACACACAGAAGTTAAGACCCCAAGGGCTGTATGATGCTGGTGGGCAGAGTGATGCTCAATTCACATCTAAGCTCCGACATGAAAACTGAGAGACACCCTTTTCATGGAGATCAAGTAAAATAAAGCATCCACATGTTTGGGAGGTGCATAATTTTCCATTAGAAGGTCCTCCATTATTCACTTGTGGATTTTTTAGGTGAAGACACTTTATTTCAAAGAAGCAAATTCAGGTAGTTTTTTTTTGCTCCTCCTACCCCATTGCCATCCAGTCCATCCGGCCTGCCAAGGCCCCTGCCACCACTGCTGAGTCCTGACCACCATCCACTGCCCTTTGTTGCCATGCTACCATGTAAACCGAAGTAACTCGTCAACGGGTAGGCCCCTACCCCTGTGGGAGGCTACCAGAAGAGGAAAATAGCCCCAAAGAGCTTCCTGTGTATACTGGGCACAGCAGGGGTCGGATTGGACATGTGTGGCTTGGGCTTCAGGCATATGGATGGACCAGCAGCTGTCCTCTGGTTGGCCAGCAGGTGTTTTCCCATTTTCTTGGGAGCGTGATGGGCCACATTATGTCAAGGCACAAGCCTACATCTGTCACGCTCCCTCCCACAGTGAGGGCTGACATGCTGCCATGCTTCTGGCCTCCAACAAGGGCCAGAAAATGCTGAGCCATGAACCCACCCTCCCTCGCAGGAGAAGGCAAGTGTTCATTGGACATGCAAGCCTTCACACCCCACCCCCACTGGCTCTCCAACAACCAAGTCTGTTCCTGAATCTGGGTCAGTGGTGTCACAGGCAGAAATCCAATTCAGGCAGTTAAATAATAGTAAAAAAAAACAAAGGTAATCCTCCTTAGTGGTGGTAGTTCAGATTAATTCACTTCTGAGTTCTAACAAGCAAAGAGACCAAGTTATTTGTAACTTGTATATGTGGGGTGTGGGTGTTGAAGAAAGGGGATCATAGTGTTGTCACTACTGCCATCGCCCCTGAGGGATGTGGACTGCATTGTTGCTACTGCCATCACACCTAAGGAGCGGTGACCGTAGTGCTTCTGCCATTACCACTGGTAGATGGGGAGTGTAGTACTGCTGCCACCCCACCTGAGGGAAGGGCCCATAGTGCTGATACTGCCATCAGAATCAGACCTGAGGAATGGGGAACATAGTATTGTTGCCATCACACCAGAAGGATGGGGACCACAGTGCTGCTGGTTCTGTCACACCTGAGGGAGGGAGGGTGGTAGTGCTGTGGTTGCTGCCATCACACCAGATGGATGGGTGCCGTAGTGCTGTTAGTGCTTCCATCACACCTTAGGGATGGGAGCTGTAGTGCTGCTGCTACCATCGCATCTTGTAGCAAACATAACTTTAAACTGATACAAGGATGAATGGATGTGCAATAGTGGAGGTCAAAATTGCTAAAATGCATGATAGCAGAGTTAAAAATTGTTAAATAAAGTACACAAAACCAAACACCAGTAAAATCAGATTTTGGCTTAGCAGACACCGATGACAAAACTGTCTTTTACAATGTGCAAAATGAAATTGGCCTTTACTCAATCTCAGTAAACCAGTGTCCCTAGTATTTAACTTATCATCAGAACTGAAAAAAAAAAATTTACTACTGTGATTCGTGAAGAACGTGATTTGTCTCATGATGAGTGTCTGGTGTGACATGACCAATGATAATAAACTGTACAGGAACGCGAATACCTATGGCTGTACTTCCCTGACCTGTACCACACAAAACTACCCGATTTGAAAACTCATATTAATGAGTTTGATGGTGATTGAAGCTGAGACCTGAGATACTACAAAACAGGCTTATATGCAACTAACTACAAAAAAAACTTACATTTTTGTGATTCATGATCATGAATTGTGACTGTGAAGATGAAGAATGTGATTTGTCTCGGAGTCCAAGCCCTGATGAGTGTCTGGTGTGACATGACCAATGATAATAAACTGTACGAGAACACGAATACCTATGGCTGTACTTCCCTGACCTGTACCACACAAAACCACCCAATTTTAAAACTCATATCAATGAGTACAATAGTGACTGAAGCTGAGACCCGAGATACTACGAAACAGGCTTACATGCAACTAACTACAAAAAAAGTACAGTTTTTAGATTCGCAACTTGTGACCATGAAGATGAAGAATACGATTTGTATCTTGAGTGATTTGTGATGATAGCCCTGACTTAAAAATGCACACAATGTTCATGCAGAAGTATGCACCACACCAGTACTCTGAAGGGAAGCCAAACAAACAACTGTGACTTAAGTTACAGATGGAGATTGGGCCATAAAGAGATGCAGACGCACAGACAGATTAAGATTGTGCTGCGCATTCAAGAGATGCAGTCGCAAAGACACAACAATACCTAACCAGTGCCCACAAGTCACAAATCCAAATCTGGAAAATAATACCTTTTGCTGGTCAGGCGGGGGGACAGTGCACTGTAGTAACAGTCCACTTCCAGTAAAGATACCACAAAGCAATACAAAAAAATCACGCAGGTGCAGTGGATAGGTTCACACTGCTGCAGTTACTATGCGGCACAATAAAATGTGTCTGATTTGATAGCACACATCACATGCACACTCACACACACACTACAACAAATGCGCAGCAAATTGAAACTTCAGTAATATAACCAAATCTTTTAAACAAACTGAAATTATGCACTGCTGCATTACAACAATCAGCAAAAACATGTTAAGAATTACTGAAAATATTACTGTGTGTACATTAAAATAGTTATACAAGAAAAATATAACCAAAACAGAAAGACTGCCTTTTTCTCCCAGTTAATCAACCTCCACCACAGATAGGCCCCTCCCCCCAAAGCACACTTCAAGTCAATGTCTGTCAGTACACAGACTGAAGGTTCTAGATTAACATTCAAAATCCACACACAAACAATAAACACTAGATGATATGAGCACAGGAGGGTTTCCTACAAGCAGTGTACTAAATTTTGAGCAATAAAAATGACACAAAAAGGCTTTTGGCTTTTTTAATAGTTTTTAGAGGGTTTAAATCGCACAGCTCTGAGAGCAAACTGTCTCCAGCTACCACTACACACACACACTGCACTGAACTGACGCTGTACAGAACAATCTAGAGCCCATGTGACCTGCAATCCTATGAATCAATGCAAAATTCATCTTGGAGCCCAAAAACAAGGCAAAGTGATGCAAAGTACACTGGAATCAATGTACTTCAACTAAAAAATAGGCACAGAATTGTTTGCAAAAGTCGGAGTGACGTGAAGTGCATTGAAATTAATGATTTTATGTTCCTCATTTATGATGCAAAGTACTCCACTTCTCTTTGCAGAGTACTTTGTGGATTTCCCACTACTCTGTGAATTACTTCGAAGAGTGAATTATGGCCACATTGCCCACCACTGATTCTGAGAAGTTTTTGTGCAAGGCAATAGAGGAGAAAAGGATACCATATGATAATAAAGTGGGGCACACTGTGCATGGCAAGTTGTGATATACATTCATAATCAGCCAGCTTTACAAGTACCTGTATCCATTCTGCTTTTATGGTGGTGATGGTAGATCTCCATTTTGGGAGTATTTGTCTTTTTTGTTCCAGAGCTGCAACAGAGAATCAGATCTCTGTAGGCTTCCTAAGTGTTAGGGTCTGGGAACTATCTCCCAATATCCAGAGCCTTGGGATCTTTGATATGAGTGAGGAGAGGTTGTCTCACAAAACTTCTGTATCTGGGTCCAATAGTGAGATAAGGAGGAAAAGAACTATTACAAATGCTCAAGGTTTCCACGTTCTGACTGACATCTCTCGCATTCTGCTGAGCTTACCAGGCTGATTTTATGTAGGACCTATGGGGTGTGTGCTACTATCTATGCAAGATATTCTTTTGTATGAGCTGGTACATACGGCCCTTGAAGCCAGTGTGCACTTTACTTAGTAGGTTAGCCCAATCCAGTCCTGAAAAAGAAATATTGAGGGATTTTCCCCCATAATTTCCTGTTTGACTAAAGCTAGGCAGTAGGGTTCTAGTATGCATTGATAGATCCCCCTCCCAAATTTATCCACATTCAAATCCTAAATGGAAAGCAGGGAATGCACCGGTGTATCCCATACACCTGGCCCCATTCTTAGATGGGCATTGATAATCTGCCTGATCTGTAAGTACCCCCAAACATCCATTTTTGGCAGGTTATATGCAGATGCAGGGGTCTGGAAACTATGGAGGGTATTAGAGTTATGGTCTAAAAGATGACTATGTGAGAATACCCTTGTTGATCCAAGTGACTCATTGAAGACGTCTGTCATCAGTAGTTATGTGGGGATTCTCCCAAAGATTTAGAGCATTGTTTTCCATTCTTTGGGGACAAATAATACTATATGGAGGGCAGACGTAATGGAATGATGTCTATAATGTGCATTGTTGTTTGAGGGGTGTTATTATTTTAACTTTCCTCTAGGTACAGCCAAAGCGGTGTTTTGTGTGAAATGGTTATCTTTAAAATTTGTGGTCAAAATTTAAAAAAATATATATATATTATTATTGTGAAATGTGTGTACTGCTACCTTTAACCCCAGTGGATAGTAGTTTGTGTTCCTGTGCTGGTAAGCTGAGTTTGAGGCCAAACTACGTGACCCAGCTGGATGGACTGAAGGTGGGGGTGGTGCTGTTATGCAGCACCAGCCTCCAGCCTTGAAAGGGAAGGTGAGAATTTCTGACACAGGCCCAAATACCATATAGTGAAGACAACTCTTCTCTTGACACAGCACTCTGCACTCATGGGTGCCAGAGGGCCCTGTGGTTTGACTAAAAGGTGGACTTGTGCCCTTTGCACCTGCATCTGTTGCCTCATGGAAGTGCAGGACTCAGAGTGCCCTGCACTTCCACAGCCCACCAGACAGACCCACAAATTCTTAACATCTGTAGCCACATGTAAATGCAAGGCTTAGAATTCCCTGCACTTTTGTAGTCAGACACTCTTCCCTTGTGACCGGGCCCATAGGGCCCCATGTATCTACATCTTTTTGGGATCTGCATGAATTGGAATAGAATGATAGTTTACACTATCGCATAAAGAATAGGAATTTTCTGCAAAATTCTGTGCAGTTAGGGTTCAACTTAATGCCACAAAAGTAGGGAAATGTGGTGTTAGAGTTTCCAACCTCAACTCCCCACTCCCTCAAGCAGCAAAAGGACAAGACCATGCTTTTTAAATTCTATGAAACATTTTTTTTTCATCTCTAGATGCCCTCCTGTTGTTCATTTAGTGTCTATCCAATATTCCGATATGTTTATGACTATTTTTGTCTAATTAATAATCTAATTTTACTGTCCTTGAAACTTCCCTGAATCCCTCTCGCCTTGACAGTTGTGGATTTCTCTTTTCATACTGCTTGAGCATTTTATGAGATCAATAATCCCATTCCATGCCATTCAGAAGAATATCATGGAATGGTGTCATTGATGCAATGGAATGTCTTAAAGATGTGAAAAGAATGAGCAGAAGCTGGTGTGGGGAGTGGACCTCTATGTACAGTACAAGTCACATTAAACTGTTCAACCAATGAGTTGGTTTAGCAATGCTTTCTACCGCTGGTAATGCAGTGGCAGGCTGGCAGCTTATATTGTATTGTTTTACAATGCTTAACCAGCTCAAGAGCAATGTTTATGAAATGTTTTTGCAACTCACTTGGGATTCCTCTGCAGTCAAGTCACGATACAATGCAAAACTGATTTGTAACTCTTAAGAAAGAGTTTTTGCAGGATTTTGTACCTGATTCAACAACACTTATGCAACTCAATCTAAAATGCTAAAGCAGCTCATTGGAGTAATAGTTTAATGTGACTTGTATTGTAGGTCTGAGGGCAACCCAATACTTAAATAGTTATTTATCAAAAATTATTCAAAGCATATTATAATGCATAACTGGCATGGGAATGAAGAAGGGAGAGTAGTTAACTATGTAACAATCATTGCCTTTAAACAGACACCATTTCAGGCCCCTTTTTAAGCCCTTCTGTGATGACACCTCTCTTTGGACTTTCAGGAGTGCATTCTAAATAACAGTGGCAGTAACAAAAAATCCCTATCCACTTACTTACAATTTCAGATGAGCCCTCAGTGTCTTCATTTTCTAGCACTTTTCATGAAAATTCACATATGCAAGTTTAACAACGAGCAAAGAACAAGGAGCACCAGGATATGTGCGGTGCTATTGAAATTCAAAGCAAGCCATAGTGAAATGGACATAAGCACCCGGACAGCACACTGACTAGCGTCTCAAAGATAAATAATCAAATTTATTACAGACCAGAATCAGGACGCACACTATACAGACTGACGTTTCACTTGGCCGGCTGCCGAGTTTCCTCAGAGTAAAAAACACCACCCAGGTGTTTTACTTAAATAATCAATTCACCATACCATGTGATTTCTATTGCACCAATGCACATACACTAACAATTATGCATAAACTACTTAAACAAACAATTCTTAAAGGAACAGAGTGTATATATCCATTGTTCCCATGTAAATACCAAGAACTACCACAAACACATAAGAATATGCTTAACAATTCCAAATATAATATCTTATAAATATTCACACATACTTTATGTAAAACTAAGGTAGTCACACTTAATTATTACATATAAAGCTCTTTTGCATTACTTATTTAAATACAAAAAGCATAAACAAGTGCATGTTTTAGAGGGAACAAACTACCTATTGGACTCTGTTATTTCATGAATGAATCCCAAATTAAACATCTTAATTTATATTTATATTAGTTCACCATTTGTTTATATTAATTTAGGTTCATAAAACTAAATTTGCTTTATTTCATATATTATACACTTCAAGGATTCCCTCCAGATTCATGGTAGAAAGAACCCTTACATTATTTGTACTTCTTTAAAAATGCAGCCAACTCAATATTATCATTAAGGCCCTTATTTTCACAAGCCCCTAGAGCATATATCCAGAAACTTTCTTTCTGGCCTATTTTCTTATTTAAATCTCCACCCCTCGGTCCCAATGTAACAAGCTCCAAACCCAAAAAACTAAACTTATGATTTGTTTGACCATATTTCAAAACATGTTTCACTATAGCATATGAATCATCTCTCTTTTCTACTACTCTAACGTGCTCACCTATTCTTACTTTCAATTTGCGTGTAGTACATCCAACATAATAAGCACCACACTCACATGTTAGTAGATATAGTACTCCTGTACTATTACACATAATGAAGTCACGCAACTCCATATTCTTCCCAGTAACAGGATGTGTGAAGATTTTACAACAATTAATGTATTACAATAAACACAATTACCACATCTGCATGTTCCTTTTGGTTTTGAAGTGAGCAGTGTTTGTCTAGCTTTTATACTGGAGCCTGCCATGTTAGATACTACATAATCATTAATACTTTTACTTTTTCTATACACTACATTGGGACCTCCTTCTGTTATTTCTTTCAATTTTGGCTCCAACTGTAAAATAGACCAGTTGTTACTTAAAACTTGTTTTACTTCATATGCTCGATTCGAAAAACCAGTAGTGAAGTTTAACATTCCACAAAACTTTCAGCAGTATTTACTGAAGAAAAGCTAGGGCAGGGCTCATAGCTCAGCACCATGACACAGGGGAGAGGGAGGTGTGCACTAGTCCCTTCACAAAAGAAAGGGTCCTACAAGAGCTCGATAAACTCAGGGTGAATAAGGCAATGGGATCTGATGGCATACATCCCAGGGTACTAAAGGAGCTAAGGGTGGAACTAGCAGAGCCATTATCAGAACTGTTTAGTAAGTCTCTGAGCACAGGAGATGTCTCAGAAGACTGGAGAATGGCTCATGTGATCCTGCTCCACAAGAGTGGTAGCAGGGAGGAGGTAGGGAACTATAGACCAGTCAGTCTTACCTCAGTAGTGGGCAAGATTATGGAGACACTCCTTAAGGAAAGGATAGTGCAACACCTGGAATCATTAGGAGCACAGGATCCAAGACAGCATGGGTTTACGAAAGGAAGGTCCTGTCAAACTAATCTCATAGATTTCTTTGACAGGGTAACCAGAGTTGTGGACCAAGGGGGAGCAGTTGATGTCACCTACCTTGACTTCAACAAAGCTTTCGATACTGTTCCACATAGAAGATTGATTAATAGGCTGGGTAGGCTTGGGGTGAGTCAGACATTGGTCAACTGGGTGGCAAACTGGTTGATGGACTGAAAACAGAGAGTGGTGGTAAACGGTATACAGTCTGAAGAGATGCAAGTCACAAGTGGGGTACCTCAGGGATAAGTTCTGGGTCAATCCTCTTCAATGTCTTCATCAGTGACATTGCAGATAGACTGGAGGGTAAGGTTTGTCTGTTTGTAGATGACACCAAGATCTGCAACAGAGTAAATGATCCAGATGCAGTGGGCAGAATGATAAGAGATCTGGATAATCTGGCAAAGTGGTCAGAAGAGTGGCAACTGGGGTTTAAAGCAAAGAAGTACAAGATCATGCACATAGGGAAGAGAAACCCTGAAGACACCTATAGGCTGGGAGGGGAGTTGCTGGCAGTCACAAGGGAAGAAAGAGACTTGGGCGTCATCATCACCGATGACCTGAAATCATCCAAGCAGACCACTAAAACAGTAAATAAGGCTAGAGTGATGTTTGGCTGTATTAGTAGGGGTATCACAAGTTGGAAGAGGGAGGTAATAATCCCTCTTTACAAGACACTGGTTAGGCCCCATCTGGAGTACTGCATGCAGTACTGGAGGCCACACCTTCACAAGGACATTAATCAAGCTGAGGCAGTCCAGAGAAGGGCAACCAAAATGGTGCAGGGACTGCATCAGAAAACATATGACAACAGATTAACAGAGCTCAATATGTATACCCTAGAGCAAAGAAGGGAGAGAGGTGACATGATTGAAACATTCAAACACCTTAAGGGCATTAACAAGGTGAAAGAGTCTAACATGTTTCAATATAAGAAATATAGCAGGACAAGAGGACACAGCATGAGATTAGAGGGAGGCCAATTACGGAGTAATGTGAGGAAGTTCTTTTTCACAGAAAGGGTGGTGGTTGCATGGAATGGCCTACCTCAGGAAGTGGCAGATATGAATGCAGTGCAGGGCTTCCATAGGCATTGGATAGGCATAAAGGAGCAATACTGATGAGTATTAATAGATAGGCCATGGAGAGAGCAAAGGCAGATGGCACATTCATAAGGTAGAAAAAGAAATGGGTAGACTGGATGGGCCTTGAGGTCCTTATCTGCTGTCAACTTCTATGTTTCTATGTTTCTATGTAAACAGCAAAATTTAAATTTTGCCCAGCCTTTGTTTGGACTGGTTAGCTCTTGCCAAATCTAAATTAGTTAAGGATTTGTCCTACCAGTTTGGACTTGAGCAATCAATTGACTTCATTACAATGTCTAATTAGAAGGATACTTCTCTTTCTTAATTATTGGATATCATTTTTTTGTTACCATTTTATCCCCCTTGCTCCATGGCCCTTGATCAGGAAGGAGTTCCAGTCCCATCCCCCAATGTCCACCAGTTGACGCCAACCATCTACCCCCAGGGCTTGCCTCCCTTTGCAGGATCAGTGGGGGTACCCCAAGCCCCACTGACAACTGGATCCAGTTCTGATTGATGCTGTGGCTATTCAGGGGTGGGACCTGTGAGCTCCCTTGGTCATCCAGCCCAAAACTTATTTTTCCACCTGTTTTCTCCCTCAGGGGTGGAGTGTTCAATGACACCAGTGATGGTACAGCGCACATCCCTGTGTATGTCCAATCAGACATCTACCCCAAATCTGACCACTTGTTGGCAGCATTGGTGTGCCATCCCTCAAACTCTGTTAGGGGCTAAGTATGCACTGACAACTGATTCCCCCCTCCCTGGAGAATACAGCTGTCCCTGGGACTGGCAAGAGAAAGGGGCTGATGTTAGAACTTTATTACTCTACTGGACTAAAGAACTAGAACTTTACTACTGGAAACTTCAGTTTTGGGTAAAAACAAAACAAAAAAAGACCGTCTGTGTTGGGTGAAGGAATTGTTACCTGCGCAGTTAGCTAGGTGAAAAAGAAACTGTGAATTAGGGGGAGTGGCTTAGAGTGAAGGAAGCCAGGTGTTTGCATTTAAAAACTGACCAAGATAGCTTATGGCAGAGAACAGCAAGAGGAAGGAGCTGCTGTTAGAACTTTACTGGGACTATATTGCCCTCCATCAGTCCCCTCCACCTCCCCTCACCCTTTGCTGGTTCTACTTTTACATGCACAAGTTTTGACTGGCAACAGGAAGGGAGTGATCACAGAGGCACAAAAGACTCACCATCCTAGAAGGAAATGAGTAGCCCTCTATCCCCCCTAGCTGCTGGAGGTCTGACTCTGAGCAAGTAAGAAGGAGATTACAGAGGAATATAGAAACCTACTGTACCAGAACAGAAAGTTCAGGAGCTTTAAGGGCATGGAGGGAGTAGGAAAGTAGGAAGGGAAAAAATAAATAAAGAAAGAGAGAGGAAAGAGTAAGTATACAAAACAACAGTTAAGGGGCCAAAAATAAGACATGATGGGTGTGGTGCAGTGCAGTGGCTGTGGAGCAGCGGTCTTCAAAGAAATGTTCTGGAGAATTCAGTGTTGTCTGATCTGCAGGCACCTCCCTGGGCTGAGAGAGGAGGGTGCTCATTTCCAGGCTGAGTTGGCCAGGATTCGGGAGACCTCCTTTCCCACCCAGGGACCATCAGAGCCACTGCTGCTGCCTCAGAGGCTGCTAATAAAGAGGAGTGGTTGGACCAAAATGGGCTCAAGGAGGGAGAGGATGGTGGAACAGAGGTGCATCCCTCCAGTTGTACCTCTCCCCAATTCATATGCCATTCTAGCAGTGTGTGGTTCCTATATGGAGGCACCCGCAGTAGAGACCAAGGAGGATTCTGGGAACCTCCACAAAGGGGACCCACAGGATGGTGGCATGGGATCCCACGGGGAAGGAAACAACTTCTGGTGGGGGACTCCATTGTTAGGAGGGTAGAACTGGGGGAGGTAGGGGAAAGGGAGGTAAGGTGCCTGCCTGGTGCCATAGCTTGGAGGGACAGGGAGCGCATCCTCAGGATTGCAGTAGCAACTGCACAGTGGAGGGAACTGGACATCATTGTCTACCTAGGGTTAAATGACCTGGCTGGAAAAGGGATCAGAGCAGTTCATGAGGAGTTTGTGGAGTTGGGGTGGGCTTTTAGACAAGTAGCATTCATGGTAACCTTCTCGAAGGTGCTGCCTCTCTATGGTATGGATGACGCTATGGTGATCCACACTATGGGATTCAATCAGTGGTTGAAAAATGGGTGCAGAGCTTAGGGTTTTGCCTTCATTGGGGATTGGGGGTCCACCTGGAGAAATGCAGGCCTATACTGGCACGATGGTCTGTATTTGTCTAGGAGGGGGACCAGGATCCTAGGTGATAGGTTTAAATGCTTCATTGGCAAGCATTTAAACTAGCCAAGGGGGGAGACAATGAAAAGGAGAATGGAAATCCTAGTCCCCACCCAAAAGTCAGGCTAGTTAGTGAGGTAATCACCAAGATAAAGAAATCTATAGGGAGAAGGGCAGGGGTAAATGGAAAAAAAAAAGATGAAGGCAGTAAGGACTGGGAGGGGGAAAAATGGGATAAGGCCATCAATAAATGGAGGGTAATGATTACCAATGTCCATAGTCTAGGTAACAAGCTCCCTGAACTGATGGCCTTGATGGAAGAGGGATGCCTGGATATCATTGCAGTCACAGAAACATGGTACACAGAGAACCATGACTGGGATGGCAATATATCAGGGTACATAATCTGCAGGAGGGACCAGGAGGGTAGACAAGAAGGAGTAGTAGCTCTCTATGTAATGGAAGGGAACAAAGCAACAGAACTATAGGGTAAACAGATAGGACAGGAGGCACTGTGGGTCACCCTGGAGACTGGAAATGGTACCACCATCCACACAGGAGTTGTATACAGACCCCCATCTCAGGGGAAGGAAATAGACAAGGACATGATAGAAGGCATCCTTAGGATGGCAGAGAAAGGAGAGATATTGCTGATGGGGGACCTAAATATGCCAGATGTTAACTGGAGCACCTTTGATGCAGTCACATTCAAGAGCAAGGCCATTCTTGATGCCCTCCAGGGGGCATGCCTCAGACAGCTAGTGTTGGAACCCACTCAGGAGAGAGCAATCTTAGACCTGGTACTCTCAAATTGGGATTGAGAGAGGATCTCGGATCTAGGAGTGGGTAGCCTTCAGGGAACAAGTGACCACCAAAAAGAGTGTTCACGATAAACTCATTTGTAGAGTCAAGCCATAGAAAAGTGAAGGTGCTGGACTTGGGGGGCTGATTTTGTCAAAATGGGAGAGTGCATCTGAAAAGCACTAGCAAACAGGCAAGAAGGAGGGGTGGAGCAACAATGGGTAAACATTAAAACTGCCATCACAGAGGCAGCAAGTCTTTGTGTGAAGCAAATAAACAAATCAAAATGAAAGAAAAAAACACTATGGTTCTCAAAAGAGGTGGCAGAGCAGGTTAGGGAGAAAAAGGTAGCATTCAAGAAGTATAAGGAAACACAGAAGGAGCAGGGCAGAGAACTGTACCAGTTAAAACAGAAGGAAGTGGGGATGCAGTCAGAATAGCAAAGGCCCACACCTAGGAAAAGATAGCCAACTCATTTAGAAGGTGGAGAAAACCTTTTATAGGTACATTAGGGAGTGAAGAAAGACAAAGGGAATGATACTGAGGCTGAATAAAGAGGAGGGTGGGTGGCTAGAGAGGGACAGTGAGAAAGCAGGGATACTGAATTAATACTTCTGCTCAGTATTCACAAAGGAAGAGGAGGGGGAGGCACCTGATCCTGTCAATAAAAGCACTCTGGGGATGGGGGTCGGTATCAGTCCTTTCACAGAAGAAAGGGTTCTGAAAGAACTCTTAAAACTTAAAGTGGACAAAGCAATGGGGCCTGATGGGATTCACCCCAGAATTGTACAAGAACTAAGGGGAGAACTAGCAACACCAATGACTACCCTTTTTACCAAATCATGGGAGGATGGTGTGGTACCTGAGAACTAGAGGAAGGCGGATGTGATTCCCCTTCACAAAAGTGGGAGCAAGACAGAGGCAGGAAACTACAGACTTGTCAGTTTGACCTCAGTGGTAGGGAAAATGATGGAATCACTTCAGTGGGGCACAGGACCCAAGGCAGCATGGATTCACAGCAAGAAGATCATGTCAGATGACTAATAGATTTTTTTGACTGGGTGACCAAACTAATATACCAGGGCAGGGTTGTGGACATGGCCTACCTAGACTTTAGCAAGGCATTTGACACGGATCTGCACAAAAGATTAATAAACAAATTAGCCATCCTGGGAGTGGGTCCCAGGATGGTAGCCTGAGTAAAATATTGGCTGGACAACAGGATGCAGAGGGTAATAGTAAACGGAGTCCACAGTGAAGAAAAGGAGATGGCTAGATTCAATGCAAAGAAGTGCAAAGTAATGCACCTGGGAAATAAAAACCCAGGGGAAGAGTACACAAAGGGGGGGTGAGATACTGACAACAACAAAAGTGGAAAGGGACCTTATTAGATGACCTAAAGGTGGGTAAGCAATGTGAGAAGGCAGTAAGGAGGGCTGGGGGGATACTGGGATGCGTAGGGAGAGGCATCACCAGTAGAAAACAAGAAGTTATCCCTCTGTACAGCCAGTTGGTGAGACCCCATCCAGAGTACTGTGTGCAGTTCTGGAGACCCATTCTCTGCAAAGACATAGACAGGATGGAGGCAGTCCAGAAGAGGGCAACCAAAATGGTGTGGGGTCTGCACAAGAAGACATACGAAGAGATACTAAAGGAGCTTAATATGTACTATGGATATTTAATATGGAGCTTAATAAGCCACTTCTTTTAGCTGCCCACTCTCCCCCTCCCCTTCTCCCCTTCCCCTCACCTCCTCCTCGGACTCTCACACTAGGTGCCACACCTCTTTATCTCCTTCCCTACATATAAACACTGTCCTTTACCCTAGTTGTATGCACTTGATGCTGTACTGTCACCATTGGTACTATGAATGACATTGTAACCTTACTGTATACTAGCTACCTACTATTTGAGTACTGTATATAAACTGTTTGTTATTGTTGTCATTGTCACTGTTTGATGTGGATTTTTTGTAAAAGAGCTCTGAGCTCAAAGGTATGATCCAAATCCCTAAATAAATAAATGTGTACCCTAGAGGAAAGGAGGGAGAGGGAGGACAAGATAGAAACTTTCAAGTACTTCAAGGGAATCAACAAAGTCCAAGAGGGTAGCGTCTTTCAGAAAAAAATATGTGCAAGAACAAGGGGTCACAATTTGAAGATAGCGGTGGAACGGCTTAGAGGTAATGTGAGGAACTATTTTTTCACAGAGAGGGTTGTGGATGCTTGGAACAGCCTTCCTGAGGAGGTCATGGAGTCAAACACTGTGGGATAATTCAAGAATGCATGGGACAGATATATGGCAATTCTAGTGGGGGAGTTAGGAGGAAGTAGGCTGTTGGTTAACTAGGATCTGCAGATTATCCATTATGTAGGGAAATGGGCAGACTAACTGGGCCAAGAGGTCCTTATCTGTCATCAAATTCTATGTTTCTATGTTTCTCCTGCCTGGCGGACTCCTGGCAAATCCCTCACACCACAAACACCAGTCTCCGGCATGGCAGGAGGTAAGGCAGGATGCCTCAGCCCTCCATGCCAGTGGGATAGTTATTGGATATAATTTTAACAAATAATTCTACTTTATATTCTAGCAGTACTGTACTTTCTGATTTTTTCCTATTATACCAGAAATTAATAGTATAAATGTTAAAACCCATTTCCACAGCAAGCCAAAATTGCTTAAATATAGGTCTTAATTTTTTTTTTTTTTGTAATCAAGTTTATTGAGTTTTACAAGTGGTAACAAAGTACACAAACTATTAACCTTGCTGGTACAAAATCCCATTGAGATATAACTCTAAAAGAAAAGGACTGAAACTGCAGCATAAACATAAGGTACAGACAACACTATCCAGAGATAAAGTCTAGAGTGCAGTAAACAAGCCTTCAAAAACAAAATCCCATAAAGAACCAGTGTAGAGTTCTATAATCATGTGCCAGACTAAGGAGAGTTCCAGATAAGGCCACCTGTGTACTTTACAGTTCAAGATAGGAATGACACTATTAAAGCCTAAATGCCCTGGAGAGTCTGTTATTAGGATTATGTAGTCTAAATAAATGTAATCTGTAATACCTTTCTGCATCATGAGGTGGGTGGTAGAGAGGTCAAAGGTGGATTAGGGGCAGATTGAATCCTGTAGGGCTCTAAACAGAGGGGTCTGCATATGGTGATGTACCATTGAATGGACAGGTGGGCTAGAGAGCTGCTATTTGCTATGACTGGTTGACTGGTCACAGGCTATGGGCTTTACAGTGTGTGATCCCTGCAGGATCCCCATTTGACCCATGAGATTTTGTGCATTTAACAGTCCTGGGGGATTTTGCAATGTGCAGACATCATGTGTGGTCCCCAGAGATCTCTGTAGGTGTCTTACTTATTGAGCATGCTGTAGTGTACTCTTTCAAAACTGCCCATTTTCCAGCATTCTTACAGCCATTCTGAGATATAAGGAAGAACTTTGTCTTTCAGGTGTTGGAGTATTATGTTTTTATTTGTAAAAAGTGTTCCTAGCAGCCACTCTTTGGCCATGGGTTACCAATTAGCAGGACTGCAACCTTTGTCTAGGAGACTTAGCATGACCAGCATGGCAGTGAGCTTGATATCCTGCTGATACAGGTCACAGAGTATCATCTGGATTCCATCCCAGAAGACTCGTACAATTGGACGCTGGTAGAGCAGATGGGCATATTACATAGAAATATAGACTTTGATGGCAGATAAGGACCACTTGGCCCACCTAGTGTGCCCATTTCCCTACCTACAGGATAAGCTGCAGATTCTAGTTAACCAACTGCCTATTTCTTCCTACCCCCCCACAAAAATTGCCTTATGTCTGTCCCATGCATTCTTGAATTCTTCCACAGTTTTAGACCCCACAACCTCCTCAGGAAGGCTGTTCCATGCGTCCACCACCCTCTTTGTGAAAAAATACTTCTTCACATTACCCCTGAATGGCCCCCCCCCCATCTTCGACTTGTGTCCCCTTGTTCTTGCACATCTCTTTTTCTGAAAGATGCTACTCTCTTGGAGTTTGATGATTACACTGAGGTACTTGAAAGTTTCTATCATGTCCTGCCTCTCGCTCCTTTTCTCAAGGGTATACATATTAAGCTCCTTTAGTCTCTCCTCATATGGCTTCTCTTGCAGTTCCTGCACCATTTTAGTTGCCCTCCTCTGGACTGCCCCTATCCTGTCTATGTCCTTGCAGAGATGGGGTCTCCAGAACTGGACGCAATACTCCAGATGGGGTCTCACCAACTGCCTGTACAGAGAGATAACAACTTCCTGTTTCCTGCTGGTGATGCCTCTCCCTATATATCCTAGTATCCCCCCAGCCCTCCCTACTGCCTTCTCACATTGCTTGCTAACGCTTAGGTCATCTGATAAGATTACCCGCAGGTCCTTTTCCATTTTTGTTGTTGTTACTACCTCCTCCCCACATTGTGTAATCTTCCCCTTGGTTTTTGTTTCCTACGTGCATTATTTTGCTCTTCTTTGCATTGAATCCAAGCTGCCATACTTCTGACCATTCCTCCAACCTTGCCAAGTCCCTTCTCATCCTTTCCACGCCTCCTTGTGTATCAACCCTGTTGCAGATCTTTGTGTAATCTGCAAAGAGGCATACTTTTCCTTCCAGTCCCTCTGCAATGTAACTTCTAAAGACATTAAAAAGGACTGGACCCAGTACTGTACCCTGCAGTACACCACTAATAACCCCTCTTTCTTTAGTGGACTCCATTTACAATTACCTTCTGTGTCCTGTTGTCCAGCCAATGTTTTAACCAGTCTACCTCCCTAGGACCCACTCCCAAGCTGGTTAATTTGATTGTTAATCTTTTGTGTGGGACTGTGTCAGATGCCTTGCTAAAGTCTAACTAGACCATGTCCATAGCCCCTCCCTGTTCTACTACTTTGGTCACCCACTCAAATAAATCAATCAGATTCATCTGACATGACCTTTCCACTGTGAATGCCTGCTGCCTGGGTCCTGTGCCCCACAGACCTCTAGGTACTCAACAATTCTTTCCTTCAGAAGTGGTTCCATCACTTTCACTACCACAGAGGTCAAACTTGACAGGTCTATAGTTTCCTGCCTCTGTCTTGCTCCCACTTCTGTGAAGGGGAATCACATCCACCTTTCTCTAGTCCTCAGGTACCACACCATCCTCCCATGATTTGTTAAAAAGGATAGTCAGTTGTTTCACTAGTTCTCCCCTTAATTCTTTTTGAATTCTGGGGTGAATTCCATCAGGCCGCATTGCTTTGTCCTCCTTCAGTTTTAGGAGTTCTTTCAGAGCCATTTCTACTATGAAAGGACTGGGATCGACCCCCCCCCCCCATCCAGAGTGCTTCTGTTAATTGGATTAGGCACTTCCCCCTCCTCCTCTTTTGTGAATACTGAGCAGAAATATTAGTTCAGTATCCCTGTTTTTTCACTGTCCCTCTCTGCCCACCCATTGTCCATTCTATTGAGCCTTACTATCCCTCCCTTTTTCTTTCTACGCTCCCTGATGTACCTATAAAATGTTTTATCCCCCTTCTTAACTGAATTGGCTATCTTTTCCTCAGTTTGGGCCTTTGCTATTCTGATTTCTCTTCCTGCTTCCTTCTGCCTTAACTGGTACCGCTCTCTGTCCTGCTTCTTCTGTGTTTCCTTATACTTCCTGAATGCTATCTTTTTCTCCCTGAGCTTCTCCACCACCTCTTTTGAGAACCATAGTGGCTTTTTCTTTCATTTTTATTTGTTTATTTGCTTCACACAAATGATTGCTGCCTCTGTGATGGCAGTTTTGATGTTTTCCCATTGTTGCTCCACCCCTCCTTCTAGCCTGTTTGCTAGTGCTTTTCAAAGGCACTCTCCCATCTTGCCAAAGTCAGCCCTCCTGAAGTTCAGTACCCTCACTTTTGTATGGCTTGACTCTGTAGCTGAGTTTATCTTGCACCACACTGTTTGGTGGTCACTTGTTCCAAAATGGCCACCCACTTCTAGATCTGAGATCCTCTCACTGTCCCCATTTGAGAGTACGAGGTCTAAGATTGCTCTCTCATGAGTGGGTTCCAAAACTAGCTGTCTGAGGCATGCCACCTGTAGGGCACCGAGAATGGCCCTGTTCTTGGATGTGGCTGCAGCAAATGTGCTCTAGTTAACATCTGGCATATTCATGCCTCCCATCAACAGTATCTCCCCTTTCTCTGCCATGCTAAGAATACCTTCTATCATATCCTTGTCAATTCCCTCCCCTTGACATGTAGATCTGTATGCAACCCCATTTTGCTAGCTATTTCATCATCTCTTCTGCATTCATCAGAGCTCATTAGTTACCACTGGTGCAGCTCTTGGAGGGGGTCCTATGCCAGCAGTGGAGTATCTTTAACTGAGTAAAGTGATACTGTGTGTCTCTGGCAGCTTGTCAAAGACTAGCCAGCAGTGGTCCCAGCTACTCATAGGAATCTCCTGTCCTAATTCTGTCCTCCATTTGGCATGGAGAGAATTAATTTTGTTCTGCCGAAGGGACAGGAGTCCATTGTATGTTAGCCACCAATTGTGATTTGCCCCAGCTGGGTAAGAGTAAATTGTCCAGGCAATGTATTTAATGCATGTTATAATTTGGGCCTAGCACGGGGGTCAGGGTGTGATGCAGTTACAAGTAATGTCAGTAGTGATGCTTGCCAAGTGAGAAGATCCCTTGAAGCTGACTGAAAGTTTTGACATGACCCGTCTTCTCACCAATCTTCTGGAAGAAGCTGTGAAGTCATTTGTCCTGCCAGTTCTTCCTAACAATGTCTGTTCCCCCTATCTTCAGGAAAGGAATCCACCAGAGCAGAAGAGTAGGAGAGCGAACTGGGGACTACATTAGAACATTAGTTTGTCTTATCAAAACTGCTCTAGTGGTGGAGGGGAGCATGGGGTGGGAGACAACTGTTGAGGGAAGATCAGGGTGAGGCAGTGGATTTGGTTTACCTGGACTTCAGCAAAGCTTTTGACTCCATTCCACACAGCAGACTAGTCAAAACACTGGAGAACTTCAGATTTGGGCCTGAGATTACAAACTGGGTCAAAAACTGGTTACATGGGAGAACTCAGAGAGTATTAGTAAATGGCTCTCTGTCAGTGCAGGGGAGGGTGACTAGCAGGGTCCCACAGGGCTCAGTTCTGGGGACGATCCTCTTCAACATATTCATCAGCAACATTGCGGATGAACTGGAGGGAAAGGTATGCCTGTTTGCAGATGACACCAAAGTTGGCAACAGTGTAGACACAACAGAGGGACAACAAAGTATGGAAGCTGATCTCTGGAAACTGGAGAAGTGGTCCAAGACCTGGCAATTGAAATTCAGTGCCAAAAAATGCAAGGTCATAAGCCAGGGAAAACATAACCCAGGAAATGTACTCAGTGGGAGGGAAGCAGCTGGTGGCTACCAGGCAGGGGAGAGAGCCCTAGGTGTGATCATATCAGATGACCCCAAGGTTAGTAGACAATGTGAAAAGGCAGCACTAAAGGCTAGTGGTATCCTGGAAAGCATAGGGAAGGGCATCATGAGCAGAAGGCATGAAGTAATCATGCCCCTGTATCACTCCCTGGTCAGGCCTCATCTGGAGGTTACACATCAGGAAGGACATAGATAGGCTGGAGATGGTATAAAGAAGAGCAACAAAGATGGTGCAGGGCTTGTATCAGAAACCGTATGTGGCAAGACTGGATGACCTCAAATGTTACTACCTAGAGCAATGCAGGAATCATGTGGACATGATAGAAACATTCGAATACCTTAAAGGCAAAAACAGGGTGCACATGCACAACCTCTTTTAGGTAAAGGACTATAGCAGGACTAGAGGGCACAACCTTCAACTTAAGGGAGAAAAGTTCAGAAGCAATATGAGGAAATTCTTCACAGAGTGTGTTGTGGAACCATGGAATAGCCTGTTGGAGGGAATGGTGGAAGCCAAGACAATGGAGGAAATTCAAGTGGGCATGGGGCAGACACTGCAGGATACACAAGCAGGCAGCTAAATAGGGGGATAGGAAGCCAAGGGCAGACTTGATGGATCATACTGTCCCCATCTGCTGACAAACTTCTATGTTTCTATTATTCTAAGAGGGTGAGAATGGGAGATGCTTGTTACCAGCTGTATGAAGATGACAAGGTGTTTACACCTCCCATGCTCTTCTATCCAGAGTTAAGAATGAATTTCATGAGGAATTCACCAATTTTGAAAATTATTTTTAAAGAATTTAGATTCGTTTTAAATGTGAGGAAAACAAAATCAATGACCGTTGTCTCATTCCCAAGATTGAAATAAATATATTAGGTCAAGCTTGTCTTAAACTCTATTTTCTTGTTGGAGTTGATTTGAAAAACTTTGTGTATTGTAAGTATTTAGATATTTGGCTGGAACTGGCCCAGTTCTTATGCCACTTGCATTAAACAATTAATAAAGCATCTTGCTCCTAAAAATGGTGACTTTTTTGATTCAAGATTTTCTTCTGAAATTTATTCAGACAAACTGGCCAGTTACTGATTCTGCAGACATTTGTTATATTTATGCTTCAAGGACATCCCTGGCCCGGCTAGATGCATTATATAATAGACTGGCCAATCATGCTCATAAATGTACATATGATACCCACCATTGTGCCATGTAGTAGTGCGTCAAAGGCTAACGATGCTGGGGTATATTGCAAGGGGATTCAGTAGTAGGCAGAGCACAGTTATTTTCAATCAATCAATCAATCAATCAAAATCTTTATTTATTCAGGCGAACATCATTGAGCATAGCTCATTTACAAGATGGACCTGAGTGGTCATAACAATAAAAGGTTACAAATTTTACACAAAACCATGGTACTGAATAAACACAAATACAATCATTTATGGATGAGACAGATATACAAATATTTACATATATACAAGGCAAAATAACAATGTAACAATATTACCATCATTCATGTCATTGGTGAGACAACATTTAAATATGGGATGGGGTACTTGTCATCCTTACCTTAAGAAGGACATCAGCATGCTGGGGGGAGTCCAGAAGACAGCAACCAAGACAATTAAGGGGTTGCAGCATAGGTTCTACGAGGAGAGGCTTGGAGCCCTGGGGATGTGCTCCCTGAAAGAGAGGAGACAGAGGGGTGATATGATAGTGACCTTCAAGTACATGACAGGAATTAACAGAGTGAAAAGGGAGGCTCTCTTTAAAATGACTGACAACAGCACTACTAGTTGGCACAGTCTAAAATTGATGGGGGGGATGATTTAGAAGGGCTGTAAGGAAGCATTTATATATGGAGAGAGTAATGTCCACCTGGAATGAGTTGCAAGAAGAGATGGTATCAGCATGGAAGGTGTGAGCATTCAAGAGAACCTAGGACAAGCACAAAGGGAACCCTTGGGATCAAGGAAGGAGAGAAAATGGGGGGAGGGAGGGACAATTGTGGGGCAGGGTCATTGGCTTAAATTGTAAGGCCAGACCCTGTATCACTTACTGAGAAGACATGATAGACCAAGTGTCTTCTTCTGATGGCTCTTTTCTTATGTTCATATACAAATCTGAAATGGATGTCACTGAAAGAGACACACAACATTCATTTGACTGTATTTAACTTAAACTGTATGAAGTGGTTTGCCCGAGAGTATCTCACCTCTTGCTTAAGTAGGCAACCATTTTGTTGATATATTTATTCAGATGATTTTATAGAACTGGCAACACAGGAAGTAAATTCATCTGGGGCTATCAGAAGGGCCACTAAAACATTTCAATCACAATTCTATAACAACATTTGTAATTTTCACCATTCTCAGCAAAAACAATCTGCATTTTTTATTAATTTACTGAGTTTGTGACTGAAATTGTTGCAAATATTAAAATTTTCCTGGAAAGATACTCAGACATGTTGAATACTGACATGCAAACTTGGGTTTAGCCAAAACAACAGACTGAGTTCAGGAGTGGTTCTATGTAACTTCTCTCATATAATTCACTTCTCTGGTTTGGATTCAAGACCCACTCTTGTCTGGTTTCAGAACCCATTGGCCATGCATACGTACAAGTAAGCACTTAATATCTGTTTTGAAGCAGACTATCAGATAATTCTTGCCTGCTAAGGAGACTGAAACATTAGATGTGAGTAAAAATACAAATTGTCACATTCACCAAAATGGAGTGCCAACCACAATATGTTTTACTTTTCTGTTGTTCAAGATGTGTCCACCTTAAACAGGACCATCTTAAAATTACTTATAAACCATTTATAAAACATCTTTCAGTATATTTGTTTTATCAGAAAACCTTTGCTTCCATTTAGTTGTGTTCAGAAAATATAACAATTTTTTCATGCCCTAAAACCATATAGTGAGCCTTGCACTTTCAGTTTTATATGTAAGGTTTCATACTCACATTCTGTTTCATTCATCTCACCTTATTGAGTTTATGTAGATGTGTTTGTGGAAACCTGTTGTAAAAGACCAACTGCATGTTAATTTATATATTTACACAGCATATTTAGCTGCTGTTACTTGTAATATGCTCATTCAAAAGCTCTTTATCTTGGTAAGGTCTCCCAGCATGGCCCCTTGCATCCTCTGCCAGTAGAGCAGTGGATGCTCCTACAGGCACACTATATATAACCTGTGCTCATGTCCAGAACAGGGCATGGGTGCATGTGAACCTGTGGTGATGTGCCTAATGACATCATCATGCCGGTGATGCACTTCAAGCACAGCAGTGCTTGAAGCTGTGCCTAACCCACCAGCTGGTGGCACCACTGTATACTAAGAATAGCACTGTGGAGTCACGTGATGCTGCTGATGAGCTAGTAGCTCCGAGGATCGGCTCCCACCCTACCTCCCATTTCGGGTCAATTTTTCAAGTTTAATTACCCGCGACCAACAGAAAAACTCACTGCACTATTCCCGGATTACCTCCGGAACACCGTGGGAAGATGTGGAACTGGGAAAGGCACCCAAACAGTAAAGAAATCGCATTTGAGATCTTGCGGCCTACTTCAACATTATGGAAGCGGAGATGCATCAAGCACCACCCCCACATACTCCGCCACAAACGCCAGAAAAGACATCCAAAAGACAGAAAGGGCAGCCCGGAGCCGCTACTAAAATGGCTGCTTCTCTTTCTTCGGCTAATCAACCCACCCCAACCTCACTAACAGAGAAAAGGTTTCTGGAAGAACTCCAACCTTTCAAAACAGCATTACAAGATCTTACTATGGAATTGAAATCCAAGAGAGGAGACCTCACAGAAGTGACTAGAGCCATTTCAGATGTGGCGGCCCATACCAAATCTCTGGAATCCTGGCAAGCTAAAATAGAGCCTGAAGTCACGACCTTAAGACAAAAGATTCAACGTATGGACTCCAAATTGGAGGATCTGGAGGGCAGGAGTCGCCAAAATAATATTCTTATTTTTGGTCTCCCAGAGGATGCGGAGGGAGCGACGCTGATACTGTTCTGCAAAAGTTGTTAAACAAGATCACCGGGCCTTCCCCTAATAATACTACGTATATTATTGAAAGGGCACATCGTACTTTAAGACCCAAGCCACCCCCTGGCAAACTACCCAGACCGTTGATCTTGAAATTCTTGAATTACTTGGATAAAACCCATATCTTGGCTAAAACTCAAGAGCTTCATGAAGTAATATGGGAAGGACAGCCCTTGCGTTTTACTCGAGATCTATCAACCCCAACTAGGCAGCGGAGGGCCGCATATCATCCCATGGTTATCAAGCTTATTGTGGCCAGGATAAAATATAGAGTGCAATACCCAGCGTGACTATCCGTATACACTAAAAATGCCTGGCACAGTTTCGATTTGACGGAGCAGGCCTTACCAGGGCTGCAATTGCTGTTCCCTGACTTGTTTCACACCCGATGAGAAACAGTAACGGCTGTGATGTAGGCCAGAATGACTCACAAACGAATGTCTAATGATTAGTGTGCAGACTGTCTTTAATAATATGCCTGTTATAAAGGAATGACACTGCTGCCACAGAAGATATATGTCTGATGCATAGTTTTGATATCTCGGAGCTCCTTGTTTATCTAACGACAATGTCTTTAATTGATGGATGGAAGAGACTCAGAACTTAAGTCCCTATAACCAGAAGACTATCGAAAGAAGAATCTGTTTTTGCTCATTCTTTTTTTTTACAGAGGATGCCAAGCTGGAGTGGCGGGGTGTGTTTTTTTTTTTTTTTTTCTTTATATAAGCTGCAGTTCAGCACAGAGAGACAATAAGGAGTCATTACAGTACAGACAAACTGAGAAAAGTGCCTTGCTTTTCAAGAAAGATGTTATATATTTCAATTGGTAAAGGGGCTTCTATTTAGGGTACTTGGCTGTAGGGATCTCAAGAACTAATGTTGATTTGTTGAGATTGCGTAAGGACGGAGGGGAGCGGCAGGGAGGCCGGTAAGTGGGTAGCACCTTGTCAGGGGATCATGAACCAAGTTATTGGGGCGGTAAACCTCACATCTGGTTTTGATTCATTTCATTCTAGAGTTCAGTTTTCCAGACATATGGGGGGTTTGGGGTGTCAGAAGGGTGGACAAATGGGAGGGGTAGGGATAGAATATAAATGGGATAAAAAGGGAAAAAAGAAATCTCAGTACGCAAAGGGTCAGGCATATTTAACCAGGGAAAATGTATGTATGTATGCCTTTCTTCTCCAGAGAGTCTATTAGTAGAGAAGTTCTTCTGACTATATTGTCAACTTAATGGTCTCATATAGGCTGTGTTCTTGGAATGTGAGAGGCACCCAGTCTCCCAAGAAAAGAATGAAAATACTGTTACATCTTAATAAATTGGAAATTGATGTGGCCTTTATACAAGAAACACACCTATCCTCTTCTCAGGCTCTTCATCTTAGATGGACCTGGCTGGGTCAGGTGATAGGATGTGGTCCAGACACCCAGGGGGGTTGCAATTTTAATAGCACGCCGGATACCCTTTCGCCTGTTAGATACTATCATAGACCCCAATACAGGTATATTTTAATTAAAGCTCTTCTTGGACATAGGGAGGTCATATTGGGATCTATTTATGGACCCATAAGGGATGACTCTCAATTTTTTGTATCTCTCATGAATAATTTGACCCCCTGGGCATCTCTCCCTATAGTGTTAGGTGGCGAGTGGAACCGAGTGTATTGTAATACTCTAGATCGCTCGAGAGGATCAGGGACACCATTGTCACTTGCACAGTTCACACTTAGGGAACTGATGAAGTTGGTGGGACTGATTGATCCTTGGAGAGCACTATTCTCCTAGTTATGAGACTATTCATTTTATTCCGTACCTCACAACTCCGCTTCACGTATCAATTATTTTTTGGTGGATACTGGTCACCTCCCCATGGTGAGGTCATGCAATTATCTCTCCAAGGTCATATCAGACCACCATCCCACATTACTTTGTTGGACGCCAGGACTTTCTTTAGCCAGAGATAAGATTTAGAAATGCAATAACCAGCTTTTGAAATCAGATCGATTGATTTCCCAGTTAAAAATCTTTATCAATAACTTTTTCATGGATACATCCCTTCTACAAAGAGACTAGACTATCTTTGGGGAGCCTTTAAATGTTCCTTATGGGGAGGACTCATTCGATTGGCCACTATCAGGAAGAAAATGACTTCCCATGTTACGTCTGATCTCCTTAACGAGATCAAAAGACTAGAAGAAACACTTTCGAATGACTCAGTCCCACAAGAATTTCATAAGGTAGAGATTCTAAGAGCCCAATACAATTCTATCTTAACAGAAAAGACTGAACAGCTGCTTTTATGGTCTAAAATCCACTATTTTGATCAAGGGGACAAAGCAAGCAAATTGCTGGCTCTTCACCTCAAAACACAAATTGCAGACAGAATAATTCCCTGCATTTGTAATGGACAAGGACAAATTACTACCTCTCCTAAAGAGATTGTCCAGAGTTTTCAGGAGTACTATAAGGAGCTATACTCGCAGTCAATCATAGAATGCAATTTAACTAAGGTAGATCAGTTCTTGCGACCAATTTCACTTCCACAATTAGATTTAGATCAAGTGGAACTACTTAAGGCTCCAATATCGGCTGCCGAAATAAATTCTGTCATAGAATCCCTTCCGACGGACAAAGCCCCTGGCCCAGATGGATACACTCCAGAATTTTATAAAATCTTTAAAAAAAAATAAACGCCAATTCTCTTAAATACATTAAATTATATATACAAACACAGTATAGCGGACCCTACCCTTACCGAAGCAATAATTGTAGTCATACCCAAACCAGGACGAGATCCACTACAAATTGCTAATTACCATCCGAAATCTCTGATTAATATCAATATGAAAATATTGGCAAAGATACTTGCCAATAGGATGGCTACGGTATGGCACGGACTCGTAAGCAGTGAACAAGTGGGCTTTGTGGCAGGGAGGGTCCCCTCTGACCACATGTGTAAATTGGCTCACTTGATTTCTGCGTCCAGGGATTCTCAAATTCCATCTGTATTGGTCTCCCTGGACGCAGAAAAAGCATTTGATAGAGTATCCTGGGACTATCTCTTTCACATTCTTCCTAAATTTGGTATTCCCATGCAATACATTAATTGGATCAAAGTTCTTTACACAAATCCAACTGCACGGATACTCTGTAATGGTTTCCTTTCACAATCAGTTAGCTTACAACAGGGCACCAGGCAGGGATGTCCGTTATCCCCCTTTTTATTTAATCTTTATCTCGAGCCACTTATAAGGCGTATAAATCTTTCCCCCTTAGTTTCGGGCATATGTATTGGGCCACATCAATACACACTTTCAGTCTATGCAGACTACATTTTACCTCACATATCATACCCTTCTTCGTCGATTACTGCCGCGTTCGAGATTATAAAGGAATTTGGAGAATTTTCTAATTATAAACTTAACATCTCCAAAACGGAAGTAATGCCCTTGAATGTTTATACGTTCTCAGCTGAAATCTCCCACTTAGATCTCTGTTGGGTGAATGATAGAATGAAATATTTAGGGATATATCTTTCTTGCTCAACATCCACAATGAAACTACACAACTTAGATGAGGTCTTAGCCCATATAAAACTCGACTTGGCCTGCTGGGCCTTGCTCCTGCTCTCTTTTTGGGGACGAATCAACGTGATAAAAATGAATGTTTTGCCCCAATTATTATATCCCCTACAAATGATAAATGCTTTTCTCCCCAAACAATGGTTTACGTAAGTCCACAGTATGATCTCTAAATTCATATGGGGAAACGCATCTATCAGAAGGGCCTTATTCAAATTGCAGCATACCAAAAATGCAGGTGGGTTGCAAATTCCAGACTTTCTTCTTTATTACTTTTCTATTACTAATGCAGTTCTTGCTCTCTGGTTAACAAGTGGACATAGTGAAGGGTTAGTATAATACTCCCCTTTATGGTTACAAATAGAACATTTTTTATGTTGGTCCGCAAAATGTGACCTTAAAGCTCTAGTTTATGTACCCATTAAAGATATTCCCAAGACTCTCCAGAATACCCTGATTAAAACCACACTTCAAATACACACTCAGATGTGCAGGGTATTCCAAATTTCATTAAAAACAGACGTCTCACAACCTCTTTTATACAATCCAAATTTTAAAATTGGCAAACATCCCATCACCACTCAATCCTGGCCATCGGGGAACAATATTAGAGTGGCTGATCTAATAAGGGAGCAAAAACTTATGTCTTTTCAACTAGCACGTCGTAATTTTGATTTGCCCGTTTCTTTCTGTTTTAAATACTTACAACTGACACATATGCTTACACAACACTTTGGTTCCAATCTATGGGAACAGAATATGGCTGGACCTCTCCTATCATCTATTCCCAACCTACCCTCTTCTCATTTAATCTCTCATTTCTACTGGATTCTAAGGAAGGAGTTTGAGGAACAGAAAGGCTCCCCATACTATATTTGGGACCAGATGTTACTGCCGACACCATCTCAACAGTGGTCATAGCCTACGATCTGGACCCATTTATACCAAGATATAAAATGATACACAATTTGTATTATACGCCAACTAAACTACACAAAATGGGCAAACTCTCTTCTAACGTGTGTATAAAAGTAGTAAACATCCAGGGACTTTGCTACATATAATGTGGGATTGTGAGAATTCACTACCATTATGGATAGCAATTAAAAACAAAACTGATCCTCTTTTAGGACTCAATGAAGCTTTTAGACCTGAGATATGTATATTGGGGGATTATGGGGACCGTCTAATGGATAACCAACGCAAACATATGGCTTTGTTATCGTTATGTGCTAAAAAGGTAATTTTAAGGCACTGGCTAGATCAAACTGTTCCCTCCCTTACAGAATGGCTTAAGGAGATATTGTTTGCCCTCCAGGCTGAGTATATCACCGCTCAAATACTCAAGAGACCACAGTATTATCTGAGAGTCTGGGCGCCTCTGCACACACTGCTGACCACTACGTGAATGGGAATAGAGGAATGACAACTTCTATCTTAATCTATTTGTTTGGAAATTAGACTCTCAAAGGTTTGGAAGAAGAACAAAAAGTAGGAGTTACAATACTAAACCCTTGCATACAAGGGGGGGAAGGGGGTTACATGGGCAAAGGGGGATGGGAGGGAAAGATATGTAGGGAAATTAAGTCAACATAAATCAGTATATTTGTAATACGGTAGAATTATGTTTGTAAGATGTATGTGACTACGATCTATTACATTGGTACATATCTAGTCATATGACTGTGTCAACACTTTACTCTGTTGCGATTTGCTACATCAGTATGTTATATTCTTGGAACATATCTATGTATGGATTGTTAGAACAATCTTCCTTCCAATAAAGTACACTAAATGGGAAAAAAAAAAAAGAATAGCACTGTGATGTCTGAGTACCGTAAGAGGAAATAATTTTAATGAAAGCTGAATAGCCTTAGGAGTTCATCAATGCTATTGCATTTTAATGTTTTCATGGAAGCAGACTAAGACCACCACAAAGAAGTTTCTGATGATCAATTATAGCAAATTTTGTGCTGGTTTAATGTAAATTCTAATTTTATTCATGAGCTTAACAACATAATGGCATAATGTTTCATAAACACTGTGCTGTCCTTGGTTCCAAGTGATAAGGGTGATTCGTAAAAGCTGAATGCCCTTATCGCAACCCCACATTGCTGAAACTCAATTTCGGTGATGTGGAATCCCGACATAACCAAAAGAGGTGCAAATTATTTTTTTTTCCTTTATGCAGAGGGCACAGCCCCTGGGAGGGGAGTTATCCCTGCACACCCCTAAATTAGGATTCTCAATTCCAGGGTAGTGCATACCAGAAAAAAAAAAACTGTCTCAGACCGGGTGCAACAAAACATGCTGGTGCCCGGTCCCAAACCTTGCATCCACGCCACCACAGGCCAACATCTACCCCCCCACATCACGACGCCACCACACCGGCAACCCGCAGCACCATCCCTCACATACCCTCCTGCCCCACGTTCCGCTGGCTTGCTCCCACCCCCTGCACATATATGCGCTCGACATCCTGTCACCTTTTCATAACCCACCACATCCAGTGACCAACCCTACACCCCCGCCATCTGGGCAATAGCAGAAAGTGGATCACCGTTTCAGCAGGCACCCACTTCCTACGCGCCCCTATCACAGGATACCGCTGTCCTTCATGAAGCAGATTGTGCTATATGTTTATTCACTTGCAACTTGTTCCATTATACACAGCCCTACATTCAGTCCTACAAATATGTAAAAATAATAAAGTTGAAGATGGGGGAGGAAATTTGCAGCTTCTCAGTATTATGCTCTATATTGCTCTATTTTTTGCTATTAGGTATTTATCCCTATATAACCCACTAGGTGTCACAACACACATATATGCCTGTAACCTGTGCTAATATAAAAGAGTGGGGGAATTTATTCAAATAATGAAAATATTAATAAACTTATATGAGAAGCTGAATGCTAAGTAGGGATTAATGCCTATAGACTTTTATAAAAAGGGCAACCAATCAATGCCCTCTTTCAACCCATTTTTGGGATCCATAGCACTATATCTGTCCATGAAAAATGCATCCCTTGTCAGAGTTTTCATGTTGTTATTCCCACTCGTCCTGTCTTTTGCAACTCGGGGTAATGTATGATTCATTTCCTTAAAGTAACATGCAATTTATGATATCTAGTCTTGCCTTCTGATATATACTTCCTGTTCTCCAATTCAGCAATAAGGCATAACAGGGTGTGGCATATCATGGGATATCATCACACCTTGGGTGGTTGGGCATGAGGCAACAGGACAAGTGCATCCAACCATCCGAGAAGTGATGATATCCCATGATATGCAACACCTTGGAGTGCCTTATTGCCATTATGAACTGGATCAATTAATATTTTATGCATTTAATGTAAAAAAAAAGTTTTAAAATATTTTAATACTGTTTTTATATGAGTGTAGGTAAACATTAAAAAAAGTTTGTGT
This sequence comes from Neoceratodus forsteri, assembly GCA_016271365.2. Lineage (NCBI taxonomy): Eukaryota > Metazoa > Chordata > Ceratodontiformes > Ceratodontidae > Neoceratodus > Neoceratodus forsteri. Next base: position 1,510,417,172 of record CM057449.1, read on the forward strand.
ATATAATGTTTTGGGCAGTAGGTGGCACTGTTGCATGAGGATTTTTTCGCAAAGTCTTAATTCTCATAGTATTTCTGCTCCCCCAATGTTTAGTTTACTCAACCACATTAATGATATTTTTTTTTGTTTTAGGAGGTGAAGATGTTTTTGTTTTTTGTTTGTTTCTGCCGAAATCGCGATGTGAAGTGAAACGAAGCCATAGCAGTGTGGACAATGAACTGCCTACCAATGTGCACTGTGGCTCGGCAAGGTGAGAGAAGGTTTTTTTTGTTATGATGTGTACTAAGATTCTGGATCTAATGTGTTTTGCCTGCAGTACTCGAGTCGTGCTGTGCTTTTGAGGAAAGCAAGATGGTAAGGCTAAAGCCGTGGTATTCTTGAGGAGAGGGTTGTAGATTTTGCTGTTTGGCGTGAGGTAGCACGGCAGCAAGGGCAAGGGGGAGCAGTTTTCTGAGATGCAACACTTGGCACTCTCAAAGGAAGAAGAGAGATTTTTTTCTCTTTGGAGAGAGTGTGCTTTTGGCAAGATGCAAAGGGGAACAGTTGGGAGGATTTTTTTTTTAATAGCGTCTGAGTGGAGGTCTGACTTGCTTCACCTGTAGGGACATGAAGAATGTTGCGCTGGGAATGAGGAGGCTGGTGGCTGCAGGTTTTTTGAAGCCGTGATAATGTAGCCCGATATCATCACGGCTTCGAAGACCTCTTGGCCAACCAGCTTCTTTCATTCTTGGCACCCAGTTCATAATTCATATTTTGAACTGTCTACTGGCCTTTCCTGTATATTTCACTGCATTGACAGTTAATGCTGTATATGACTCTGATTGTTTGATATGAAATAAAATGCTTATTTTCTATGTCTTCCTTTCTGCTGACATTGTTAATCTTTTTCATTCTATATGTATTGTGGTAGTCAATACAACTGCCATATGTACAGTTTACCTTTGAGTTACAACTTGTTCTGAAGTTTCCTTCCGGCACTCATCTGGGTGGTGTCATGAGGTTACCTTCATGCACTTTTCTAGGTAGTGTATAATCTGAATGTATGACGATTTCACCAATTGAACCTTTTTTTTTTTTTAGAGACTACTACAAGTCACTTTGAAAAAGTATTTTTCCCCACAGGCATGGAAGTCAAAACATTCCAATGCTTTTTTTTAGGATTTTCTTGACTGAATAAAAGCAGTCATTGTATTTGGCATTAAAAAGTATCTGTTCTGGCTGACTGTCCTTCTGTTTATCCCCTGTTGGCAACCACTCCTATCTGAATTCTCTGTTCACCTCATACTCTCTCTCTCTGGAACCTGTCTGCCATGTCTTGCATTTATTATATCCTCATTTGTTGAAGAGTTCCTTTTTGCCCTTATTAATTCGTTATAAGGTATTGAGTCTACAAGGCACCTTGGGTAAAAACTCTAAGCCTGGAGAATCACATTTCTGTCCGTAGGTTTTCTGTGGAGTCTGGTATATAATTTACTATTTTGTTCATAAATCACCAAATCCAAGAAAGGTATTTCAGTTTCACTTTGATTTTTTGTAAAGACCAAGTGGTATTTAGATTTTCATGAAGATACTCTATTTCTGTATTAGTACCATTCCAGATGACCGGAGACATCATTTCCATGGTAATGTTTTGGAACTAAAGGGCTTATCGTCTGTGCATCTTCTTTCAAATTTGCCCATGTATAGGTTTGCATATGAGGGTGCCGTGCTTGAGCGCATGGTTGTTCATCTTATTTGCAGATAATAATCTTTTTTATATCCAAAAATGTTTTGAGATAATACAAGTCCTGATAATTATAATAAAATCTAATTAAGTCATAATTGTCTGTCCTTTCCCATCCCAATGTCTCCCTTAATACATCACAACCAATGTCATGTGGCCTGGACATATATAGGTCCTTTGAATCCCAGTTAATTAGGTAACATCCACATAGATCCATAGTTTCTCCATTTAATTCTTCCAACCTTACCATGAAATGAGAACTCCCTCATTTGTTACCTTTTGTATTTTCCACAAAATCCCTAATATTGGGGTCCACACATATGGAAAGAGGTTCTAGTACTGAGTTAATTCTGGGCACTATAGGTTTGCCTATTCGTTTGTCCATATTTTTTATGTATTTTGTTTAAAGTATAAAAAAATGGCATAGAAGGAATGTTTCCCTGTACAATATCCTTGTCCCATTCAGATATTCATTTTTTGACCCATGCCCTTTCCAGCATCTCTTTGATAAGGTCCTTAATGGTGTCTGTGGTGTTGCTTTTTAATTTCAAAACATTGTCATTGTTGTTAAGTAATGTCATCCATTGATCTCTAGAATCTGGGTAATCCAAGATTACCATTGCCCCCCTCGTATCTTCACTTTTCATTATGATAGAGTTATTCTCTAGTCTTATAAGTGCTAAATATTCTGATACTGTTAAACCATATATTTTTCTTCTATCCACGTGTCTTTCTTGTTTCAGAAGGATTTCAGTGTCTTTGTTTAGTGAAGATATATGCATTTCTATAGTGTGTGGAATATTTCCTGGGGGCATATATGTGTATTTTAGTTTTAGTTTCTGGCTGAGTACACTTTTCTTGTCTTCTTCCTGTGTATCCATATATTACTTAGGGGGTAAGTTATCAAAATACATCCTCAGTTTCAATTTTTGGTAAAAACAATTTAAATCAAGTTTGACTTCAAATTCACTTATTTTATCATGTGGACAAAATGTGAGTCCTTTACTCAGGTCACTGGTTTCTTCTATGAATAATTCTCTTTTTGATAACTAAAACCCTTAGTCTGTTTTGTCTGTGTTCTCATTTTGACATTCATTTGTTGGCGTTACCTGTTGTCTCTTCTATTTCCTGTTGTGTTGTATCTAGGTTTTGCCTCACTGCTCCTGAGCCTTCTTTCCATGGGTCTGGTCCATCCTCTACCCAAAATTGTTCCACTGGGGTAGGTTTGAGTTGGGGGAGGGTCATATCAATAATGAACTGTTTTCATCAAGAGATGATTTTCTTATTTCTTTTAATTCAGGGGACAGTCACATTCCAACACTTGGGACTGGCCACCACAGTGTCTGACTACTGTTCAGTGGCACCAGGCAAGATCACCCTGATGCCACCACACAAGTACTGGAAATGGGTGTGGGCAACCTGGATGTAAGGAGGGTCAAGAGAAGTGATAACAGGGTGGACATCAAAGTATGCTTATATTAGATGTTAAAAAAATACAAAAACATTGGGAAAAGGGGGAGGGACCTGCAGTGGAAGGGCAAAAGAAGTGGTACCAGGGGTTGGTGCCTTAGTTTGCTTAATAAATATTTTAATTAGCTAGACAGACAGACAGAGACAGAAAGAGCAGGGCATTGCCAGTTCACTTCTTCAACTGAAGTCAGCAGCATGACAGCAGCTGTGGCTTCAGAATTCAGGAAAGTCACACTTTTCTCATAGAGAGAATATAGGTGAATGACTCCTCTTGCTAAGTTGAACACCCTGGATTTTGAGATACCCAGAAAAGATATGCTTTGCTGTTTTTTTTAAATACTTCTGTTTAGCTAGGTTCAAGTGCTTGTTTTTTAAAGTTACATAATTGTTATGTATTTTTCATGCTTATTTTTTTGTTCATGGGAAAAACAAGATGGTGACCATCACAACACAAACATTGTTTTTTTCATGCTGTAAGACGCAACTGCTTATAAACAAAAATGGTCTTGTGACATGGACTTTTTAGCATCATATTAGAACATTATCCAAAAAAACCCTACTGAGTATGTTCAGAGTAGCAAAAAAAAAACCTTGTAACTCTGGAACCATTCAATAATTCTTCAAGAAACCTTCCACAGGCACTTCCTTAGTCCAGCACACTTCTACCCTGAAATTTAAAAAAAATCTTTTCAGTGCAGGCTATAGATGAGAGCGAAAGCAGAAACCCATGTTAAGTGTAGGGGAAGGAAAGAGACATCTGCAGGAAAATGACATATGCAGATCTCTAAAACCACACAAGCTGTCATCATAATACTTTTCATATACATATATATATATATATATATATATATATATATATATATATATATATATATATATATATATACACTGTTGGAGGAGATTAGCTTACGTGCATACCAGGAGGTGGACAGGATACCAGAGGCTGATGTGTCCTTAAGAAAACAAATGGTGGCACTAATCAGGAAGGATTCATTGAGAAGTCATAGAAGATTAGCCATAGAGCCAGTCATAAATACATTGAACTGATTTTGGCTGAAAATGGATTGATTCTGAAAGAGGTAGATAACAAACTCAATTTACGAGAGGAGGCACTTAAAACATTTGCTAATACACCTCAATATGATCAAATGCTGAAGAAATTTATGGAAAATGTATATAAATATGAAGAAAAAATAAAGATTGCTAAGACAAATATGTTCAAATGAGACGAACAAGATTTCAGAAGAAGGAGATTATTTGAATGGACTTTGGTGACAAGTGAGAACAATGAAACAATAAATCCCATACTGAGAGGGAACATAGTCACAGAAACAAATAATATTCAAAGTCCTAATGAAGAGGGTGATCTGGATGGTGATGTTTCTTTAGGGGATGAAGAAGTATGTGTAATCCCCCCTCATACCCCTGATCCCATGGAGGAGTCAGCACCAAAATCAATGGAATCCTGGAGGCCAAAACACAGCAGGAGAGGAGACATCAAAAGAGGCTGGAAGAGGAGGAACAGGCACAGGCTGAGGAGGACCATAGAGATGACAATGTACATGGGGAATCAGCTTTTTGGATTACTCTTTAAATGAAGCAGAGATTGCCATACTTAATAAAGGGTTATCTTTTACACCAACTAAGAAGATTAACCCCTTTGAAACAGTGATTGACATTAATAAACTAGAGCATAATTTGAGTTTAAAGTCTATTTTTGCCAATAAGGAAAAGGAACAAGAAGATGACATGCCAGATTTGAGTACAGGTGATGTTGCGCTACATGACAATAACTTTAGTAGAAACATCTTTAAACCTCAATCATTGTTCTTTCCCCCATGTCACTGGGGGCTATTGTTGTCATGAACAGTGACAGATACAGTATTCATTTATTTTTTATTTTTTTTGTTTCAATTCTGAATAACCACTTGAGCTCAGAGATCTTTAACACAGGTTCCACGTCAAGTAAACAATACAAATAGAGTAGTACATAATTTCAATGGACTAGCCATGCAGACTAGACAATAGGGAAGAGGGAAGGCTAAGAACAGACCTACAGGTATTAGATACTTAACAGTAAGTACCGGTTAGTTGTCAGAGGTAGCAGGATAGTATGGATGGGTAAAGTGTGGGGGGGGAGCCCCAAGTGCTAGGGGAGCAGGTGATACCAAGAGAAGAGGGAGTGAGTCAAGGAGGAGGGTGTGTGTGTGTGTGTGGAGGCAGGATGGATGGGGTGGGGAAAGGTGGCAAAAGAGGGAGAAAAGTAATGGGGGTGGGCCAAGGGGAGTGGGGAAGAAAAGTGTCAAGGAGATTGAGGGAGCAGGGGAGGGAGGGAGGAAGGCAGGATTAGGGAGTGGAGGGGAAAAGGTAGTGGGGAAGGTAGGGGTAAGGGGAGGGGTGAGTGAGAGGTGGGGGCAGGGCTTAAAGGAGGCAGTGGGAAGAAAGGGGGGCCCTATAGTACCAATAATGGAGGAAGTGGAGGCGATGCTAGGAGCGACAGTCACATCGGGAATTATTTAACGAGTAACTTTTGAGGTGTACTTTGAAGGCACAAAATGTACTATGCCACAGACGGTCTTCCTGGAGAGAGTTGAACCAGAGCGAGGCTCGGTATGTGAAAGACCTTTGTCCTAGAGAAGTTGTCCACAACTATTCATTCAAGGGCCTTCAATGGGGTGGTAGCATGGAGATGAGTTAGTCATTTTCGGTAAGGGCATGGTCCCCACTCTTATGCAGGGTGTGACAATCGATGCTTTCCATTTATGAGGAAATACAGCTAGTCATAGTGATAAGTTAAAGATATGGGTGAGCGCAGCCAGGAATTCTTCCAGGGAGAGAGAGAGAGATAAGATGCAGGTCAAGGGTGTTCCTACTGAATCGCCTCTTTCCGAGCTCCTTCCAAAGATATTTGTTAGCATCCCCAATAGAGATGGTTTTGAACCGAAAGAGTGGATGTGCTGGATGACTGACATCCAATGACGTGTTTACTCTGGTGGAAGAAATATGGGGGGAGGACATGGCTGAGGTCTGTGAAGGCTAGGTTGAAGGTGTCAGCAAAAGTTTTTGGGTCAAGGATAAGGGAGTAAATAATGCTGATCATATCAAGGGTGGGTTTATGCACCTTGCCAGTGGCCTCTTTAAGGTCAACCCAGAATTTACGACCGTCATTCCAGTGTTTGGACAGGGCCTCCTTGTAGTAGTGGTCTTTAGCCAAACAGATGGCCTCGGTACAGCGATTTCTGGCTTGTTTGTATTTAAGGATGTCAGGGGGCTTACCTGTAGCTCGAGCAGTACACCAACGGTGATCACGGTCTTTCATATGATCAAGGAAGTCTGGGCCAATCCAAGGGCTGTAATAGCCCTTTTTTTTTGCTTTTTGAAAGAGGCATGGGTATTGCAGATAGTGTTGAATAGGTGGAGGAAGTGGTCAAGTGCACTATCGACATCAGGTGCCCCATAAATGGTGGACCACTTTGTGTTGCAGAGGTCAACTCTGAGGTGGTCAGCATGACCGGGCCTGAGGACTCTGTTAGTGACTGTCCTGGGAGGTGGTTTGGTGAATTTGTTGGTCCAGTTGAACATTACAGGGGAGTGGCCACTGATGCTATTGAGGAGGACAGAGGAGTTTGAGGTCTGCTCAGGACAATTGGTGAGGACCCAGTCAATCAAGGTGCTAGTGCCAGTCCAGCAGATAGTCAGGGTGGGGGTGTTGACAAGCTGTGTGAAGTGGACAGACTGGATAGCATCATTGAAGTTGTTTGCCTCTGGGGCAAGCCAGTGGGTGTTAAAGTAGCCATGCAGTATAACCTCGGAGCTTGAGGACTGGCTACTTAGGTATTGGATGACAGCTTGGAGGCCATGGAATGTGTCCTTAGGGGGTATGTAGCTGGATAGCAGCATAAGTGACTTGCAATAGGCCCCAGTGAAGACCGAAATGGCAAGGGCCTGGGCAGAGGCCCCAAGGCTGGGAGGATTAAGTACAATGCCCTGTAGGTTATCCTTGAAGTAGAAAGTACAGCCTCCACTTCTTTTTTACAGGCAGTTCTGCCTGAAGATCTTGTAGCCTGAGAGGCTGATGTCTGCATCAGGAGTCCGGAGGGAGAGCCATGTCTAAACAGTGGATACTACATCAGGATTATGGAGGGCAACCCAGGCTTGGAGGTTATCAAAGTTAGCAACTAGACTCTGGATATTAAGAGAGGCAATAGTTAGTAGGCCAAACATCCGGGTATGTATACCGCAGTTGTGCGGAGGGCCTGGGTTGGGGTGCACATTTCCAGAAAGTAAGAGCAGCAGGAGGGCAATTCTGAGCAACAAATTTTTGAGGTATTTGTTGCTGATCTTGCATTGTACATGAAAGAGAAGTGTTAAGGCAGCTTGGGGATTGTAAATTTTATACTAGAATGAAAAGTGATCCCATTATGGATTTCAAGATAACAATAGATAGTTATGTGAAATTAGTTAAACAGAAAAACTGGTTACCCATGCATGTTATCAGATGCCTTAGTGTAGATTTCCTTGTGAGAGCCACTTTTTATTGCTTCTGTAAGGTTCTAAAAAACCTGGTTGACCCCTCCAGGAAGACCTATTGTTTCTGGTAAAAAAATTCTGTAACAGAGCCACTAGCCAAATGTATAGACCACCACTTTGCCAGTCTAGTGAGAATAGTTTCCTCCTACATCAAAGATACAGGTGAGATATTGTTTGTGCTGGAAGACTGTAATATAGAAGAGGGGAGTTACCTAGTAGCCCTGGATGTCACAGCACTCTGTATGAACATTCCCCATAAGGGGGGATTAGAGGCCCTTGCATATTATTTGAATACAAGAAATGTGTTGGATCCCCCAAGAGATGTGTTAGCATAACTAGCAGAGTATGTATTACAATTCAACACATTCTTTATTAGAATGACGGCTATCTGCAAGAGAAAGGAACTGCTATGGTTGTGACTGTTGCACCAAACTTCACAAATCTTTACATGGCAAAGTGGGAGCAAAAAGTGATCTGCAGTGTCAATAACCCATTCCTCCTCAGTTTTGATCTATGAAGGAGGTTTATTGATGATATACTTCTTATGTGGAAAGGGACTGAGGAAGAACTGTTTGAATTTGTTAAATGTTTGGAAAAAAGCAACTCAGACCTTAAATTTAGTATGGCATTCAGCGCCAAACAAATAAACGTTCTTGATTTGCTAGTTTTAAAAGATGGGGAAGGTTGTTTTACCACAGATCTGTTTAGAAAGTCAACAGATCACAGTGTCTTCCTTTTTGCCAGCAGTAGCCACTCCCCCTTCCCCCACATGATCAGGCAATTCCAAAAGGGCAATACATCAGAACAAAATGGAACTGTGGATCAGATAACAGGTACCATGATAGAGCTGATGAGCTCACTGAGATATTACTGGAGTGAGGGGATGATGCAACAGTAATAGGGTAATATCAAAGAGATGGTAGATGAATTACCCAGAGAAGTGTTAATGCAAGAAAAACCCAAAGTGAATACACATGACCCCCAACTATCATTTGTCAGGACATACAATCTACAATCAAAACCGGTTGTGGAAATTGTTAAGAAAGACTGCCATATTGTTCAACAGGACTCAGGTTTAAAAGAAATTGGGAAGGGGGAGGATTGTATTCAGGAAAGGAAAGAGTACTCAAGACATGGTGGTGCACTCTTTGCAGCCCACAGAGGAAAACCCACATACAGTATGTGGCTGCCCAAGAGAGATAACAGCAGCAAAAAATGTGGGAACTGTAAATACTGCCCCAAAGTGAGGAACACTAAAATCTTCATTAATCCCCTCACAGTCAAAGATATACAAGTAAGAGGATTTATGACCTGTAGCACATGTGGTTTAATCTATCTAGCTATATGTACAGTAAGTGTGGATGTTTCTATATAGGTCAAACTAAATGAGCATTTAAAACTAGAATAGGTGAACGTGAACATGCCACTGAAAGTGAAGAACAAACCAATGCATTAGCAATGCATGTTTTGAAAACAAGAAATAAAAGTGAGCATGTATTTACTTTTAAGGGATTAGAAAAACCCTATACAGCATGTCTCGGAGAGGGTGTGATTATTACAATCATCTACTCAAAAGGGAGCAATATCAGATTTATGCATTTAAGGCAATGGAGGGCATGGTGCTGAATGGAAAACCATTAGGGCTGGTGACCCCCAGGACATCCCTGATGCCTATTGGTGTGTGCAGCATGAGGGTGGGTGTTAGGTTTAGAAACCCTATTGTCACATTTCCCTACTTTTGTGGCGGTAACCCTAACTAGAGCATTAACTCAGTTTTTTTGCAATTTATATATTACAGGGCATGGTTGTGCCTATATAGTTAGGGTTGAATAGCCTGCTTAATGATAAACCTCAAAATGTGCACTTTAAATAATTTAGCAACTGTTCAAAGGATTTGCACAAACCTTGGTATGCACTGTCCCATGGCGTAGATCTCTTGATGAGGCAAGTTTCATTCTCAATGGGTGTGAGAATTCTGAGATCTGGATAGTGTAAAAAAGTAAAAAGTCATCATTTTTTGCAGTTTATTCCTCATCAGATAGTGTGGAATTTTGGCATTTTTTTAATGGTAGAAAGAACTTGTGTAACAGAACTGCCATGCTCAGTTTGGTGTACAAATATTAACGTGTTGCAAAGGTATTCAGTTTTTAAATTCCCATTATTTCCTAAGGGAAGGTCATTTTTCTGGCCAGATGAAAAACGTTTGACAAAGGACTTGATCTTGTGAAAAAGGATTCATTCTTATGAGATCCATTCCTTTTTAATGAGGAAGAAATCCTTTTTCATGAAGAAATAAATCTTGTTTTGTGAGCCAACATCTTGTTTTTTTTTCACCAATTAAAAAACATTGAAAACCCATAAAAATGTCATAATATAAACAAACACAGAACCTAGCTAAATGGGTACCGTTTAGATAGATACTGGTGTTTATTTTTCACAATTAGCCCCAGAAATACTTTTTCTGGGCACTCAAAATCCAGGGTACCCAGCTTAGCGAGTGGAGCCTTCAACCATGTTCTCTGTATGAGAACAACAGATTTAATTTAGTTCTGCAACCACAGCTGTACTCATTCTGCCAGCTGCAGTGTGAGTTATGAGCCCCCATTTCCACTGGTGCCTAGTGGCACCTCTCACTCCCTGATCACTGTCCCCATATATTCCCTGATACCTAGTAGCACCCCTCACCCTCTATTAACTGCTATCCTACTCCTTTGATCATTTATTGAAAAATCTGACACCTGGATAACCACTCACATTGTTGGCTTCCTCCTGGGATGCCCCAAACAGCCCATTGTTTTATATTAATAAGCTGAAATCATGGGACCCAATCTAAATGATGGCATTTAGTGCTCCCTGCAGTGTCCCAATGTATTTATTTACTTTAATAAGACCTGTAAAAAAGAAAAGTCCCCCAAAGTCTTATTTTATTCCTGAAAAAAAGAAAACCATCCCTTGTAGTCTCCACTGCCCCCTTCCCCATTCTGACCCTCCCATTAAGCATGCACCAATCAATCTCCCTTACCCCACACTTACCATCAGAGGCCATAGACTGTCATTTCTGTGGACCGGGATGTGTCTGCATTCTTCAAAGCCAAGCCTTTTTGGGATCCCACCTCATAAACACTGCCACTGTAATTTTGATAATGGGGCTGGAAGGTGATTTCATGGTCACTGCATGAAATAACCTTTTGGGACTGCATAATGAAATTTCACCACCAGCACTCATGAGGAAGGATCCTAAAAAGACCATCTTGAAAATTTATTGAAAAAAAATCCCCAAAATTACAGAGTTATGTGAGTTCCTTGAATTTTTTCTGTGCATCCACATATCTTTGGTAATATTCATTAATTTGACTCAAAATTTTCAACATAGCCATTTTCTTCATACCACTTCATGAACAGTATACCTGCCATTTTTCACATCCTGTCAAAAATGTGTTGTCACACCTGTAATGCAGAATCACATTTTGTCATGGATTTGAAAATCTTCACCTACAAGGTTTATGAGGTGGGGTCATAACAAGACTGTGTTGAAAATGTGGGGTCAAAATATGAAAAATGCCAAAGTTATGACCATTCATAGCAATTTCAGTATGCCTGCATGTAACTTTGGAAATGTTAAATATTTTTACCACAGATTTTCAACATAGCCTTTTTATTTCCCCACCTCATGTATGTCACAGCTGTCATTTTTCAAATCCTGCCAAAAATTTGTTTTTGCACCTGTGGTGCTGAATGGCCTTGTAGTTGTGCAGAAGTACGTCTTGGCGGTAATTCAAAAAATTTCTGTAGCGGGTACATGAGGTGGGGTAATAAGATCACTATACTGACAATTTGATCACTGTTGTCCTATAAATGGAAGCGCAGGGCCACAAAAAAGAATTATGTCTCATGAGACCCAGGGTAAGAGTACACAATGGGGGGTGAGATACTGACAACAGAAAAAATGGAAAGGGACCTGGGAGTAATTATATCAGATGACCTAAAGGTGGGCAATCAATGTGAGAAGGCAGTACAGAAGGCTGGGGGGATACTGGGATGCATAGGGAGAGGCATCAATAGTAGAAAACAGAAAATTATTATCCCTCTGTACAGACAGTTGGTGACACCCCATCTGGAGTACTGTGTGCAGTTCTGGAGACCCCATCTCTGCAAAGACATAGACAGAGTGGAGGCTGTCCAGAGGACGGCAACCAAAATGGTGCAGGGTCTGCACAGGAAAACAAATGAAGAAAGACTAAAGGAGCTTAATATGTATACCCTAGAGGAAAGAAGGGCGAGAGGGGACATGATAGAAACTTTCAAGTACCTCAAAGGAATCAACAAAGTCCAAGAGGGTAGCATCTTTCAGAAAAAGAGATGTGCAAGAACAAGGGGGCACAATTTGAAGATAGAGGGGGGACAGCTCAGAGGTAATGTGAGGAAGTATTTTTTCACAGAGAGGGTTGTGGATGCATGGAACAGCCTCCCTTAGGAGGTCATGGAGTCAAGAACAGTGGGGGAATTTAAGAATGCATGGGACAGACATAAGGCAATCATAGTGGGAGGTAGGAGAACGTAAGCTGTTGGTTAACTAGGATCTGCAGCTTATCTGTTAGGTAGGAAAATGTGCAGACTAGGTGGGCAAAGCAGTCCTTATCTGCCATCAAATTCTATGCTTCTATGTTTCTATGAGACCCATTCCATTTTCATGAGAATAAAATTATTTTTCATGAGAGAAAAGTCCTTTTTTCGCAAGCCACTATCTTGTTTCAGTTTTTCTTAATTTTTATTTTCAGAAACCACACAAATAACATGCTAGAGAGAGACCACCACACATAGCTGGATCCCTGGGACCCTGTTAGATGCAATCTGCACTCAAAGTTACAAATATGCCCTTTAAATGTGTTTTTTTCATCGCTGCGTAATATGAACAAGAATCCTGTTTTGTTTCATGAGTCACCAAAAAGGATCATTTTTCATCACTTGAGAATCCTTGTTTGTCCCTTCCACTGCCCTCCCCAGGACTCTAATGTTTTTTCCTGGTGTCTAGTTGCGCCCCACCCTCCACTACCCCTGCCCCTACATTTCCCTGGTGCCTAGTGGCACCCAACCCCCCACCTTCGATCACTGTCCTTGTAATAGAAATAATCTCACAGGTGTCTATGCAAAGAAGGGCACAGCAAATTTTATTTATATAGCACCATATTGAGGGGTGGGGATAGAGTGGCCCTTTATGTCAATGAAAATGTCAAAGCTAAAGAAATTCAGAATACACATAAGGAGCCAGAAGAACTGTGGGTCATCTTGGAAACAGGAAATGGGACAGCTATAAGAACTGGGGTTGTCCACAGGCCTCCAGACCAGGGGATATGTAAAACATGACAGCTAAGGGGGAGGTTCTGATAATGGGAGACTTCAACATGCCAGATACAGACTGGTCAATACCAGAAGGAACATCTGCCAGAACTAGACACATTGTGGATTCCCTGAATGGGGAGGGCCTCAAGCAACTGGTACAACAACCCACAAGAAACTGGGCTATCCTAGAGCTAGTACTGACTAACAGGGATAGGATCACAGATCTCCAGTTAGAAGGTCACTTGGGGGCCGGTGACCATCACATGGTATAGTTCAATTTGGCCTCTAAAATTAAATCATCCCATTCCAAGGCAAAAATATGTGACTTCAGAGAAGCTGACTTTGATAAGATGGCCAACAGAGTTAAGTTATCCCTGGCAATAAGAAATGCAGCTGAGGGGGTATGGGCAAAGTGGGCGAGCATTGAGGATGCAATACTTGAAGCAACATCCCATTGTGTTAGAGAGAAAAGGAAGTGCAAAAAAGAAGGAAACCACTTTGGTTCTCAAAAACAGTAGCAGAAAGGGTCAGAGTCAAAAAGCTGGCCTTCAGGAAATATAAGGGAACACAGCGGGATAAATATAGGGAGGCATACTAAAATGTTTTAAGGGAAGCAGGGAAGGCAGCAAGGCAGGCAAAGGCCCAAACCAAGGAAACACTACCACAAACAGTAAAAGAAGGTGACAAGACTTTCTATAGATACATTAGTGAAAGGTGAAAGTCCAGAGAGAGTATTGCTAAGATCAAAGGTGATAAGGGGGTGCGTGAGGAGGAGGACCATGTAAAAGCATCTATCCTAAATAGATACTTCTGCTCAGTAATTTACTGAGGAGAAGGTAGGGCAGGGCCCACAGCTCAGCACCATGGACACAGGGGGGAAGGAGGTGTACACTAGTCCCTTCACAAAAGAAAGAGTCCTACAAGAGCTCGATAAGCTCAAGGTGAACAATGCAATGGGACCTAATGACATACCTCCCAGCATACTAATGAAGCTAAGGGTTGAACTAGCAGAGCCATTATCAGAACTGTTTAATTAGTCTCTGAGCACAGGAGAGGTCCCAGAAGACTGGAGAAGGGCTCATGTGATCCCTCTCCACAAGAGTGGCAGCAGGGAGGAGGCAGGGAACTACAGACCAGTCACTCTTACCTCAGTAGTGGGCAAGATTATGGATTATGAGGCACTCCTAAGGAAAGGATAGTGCAACACCTGGAATCCATAGGAGCACAGGATCCAAGACAGCATGGGTTTAAAATAGGAAGGTCCTGTCAAACTATTCTCATAGATTTCTTTGATTGGGTATCCAGAGTGTTGGACCAAGAGGGAGCAGTTGATGTCACCTACCTTGACTTCAGCAAAGCTTTCAATACTGTTCCACATAGAAGATTGATTAATAAGCTGGGTAGGCTCAGGGTGGGTCAGAAGTTAGTAAACTGGGTGGCAAACTGCTTGATGGATAGAAAACAGAGAGTGGTGATAAACAGTATATAGTCAGAAGAGATGCAAGTCACAAGTGGGGTGCCTCAGGGATCAGTCCTGGAGCCAGTCCTCTTGAATATCTTCATCAGTGACATTGCAGATGGACTGGTGGGTAAGGATTGTCTGTTTGCAGATGACACCAAGATCTGCAACAGAGTAAATGATCTAAATGGGGAGGGTAGAATGAGAAGAGATCTGGATAAACTGGCAAAAGGGTCGGAAGAGTGGCAACTGGGGTTTAACACAAAGAAGTGCAATATCATGCACATAGGGAAGAGAAACTCTGAAGCCACCTCTAGGTTGGGAGGGGAGTTGCTGGCAGTCACAAGGAAGAAAGAGACTTGGGCATCTTCATCACAGATGACCTGAAATCATCCAAGCAGACCACTAAAGCAGAAGGTAAGGCTAGGGGGACGTTGGGGTGTATTAGTAGGGGCATCACAAGAAGAAAGAGGGAGGTAATAATCCCTCTTTACCAGACACTGGTTAGGCACCATTTGGAGTACTGCAAGCAGTACTGGAGGCCACACCTTCACAAGGACATTAACCAAATTGAGGCAGTCCAGAGAAGGGCAATCAAAATGGTGCAGGGACTGCATCAGAAAACATATGAGGACAGATTAATAGAACTCAGTATGTATACTCTAGAGCAAAAGAGGGAGAGAGGTAATATGATTGAAACATTCAAACACCTTAAGAGCATTAAGAAGGTGAAATAGTCTGATATGTTTCAATGTAAGAAAAATAGCAGGACACGAGGACACAACATGAGATTAGATGGAGGCTGATTAAAGGGTAATATGAGGAAGTTCTTTTTCACAGAAAGGGTGGTGGATGCGTGGAATGGCCTACCTCAGGAAGTGGTAGATATGAATACAGTACAGGGCTTCTACAGGCATGGGATAGGCATAAGGGAACAATACAGATAAGTATGAAAAGACAGGCCATTTACAGAGCAAAGGCTGATGGCACATTCATAAGGTAGAAAAAGAAATGGGCAGACTGGATGGGCCTTGCGGTCCTTATCTGTCATCAACTTCTATGTTTCTATCACACAAGTAAGCTGCTGTAACACCCCCATACAGACCTCATTTATGTTACTTTTGACTTGAGTTTTTGTAATCACCACAGAGAACCGCCACCTCACCCAGAGTGTGTGGAGGGAGAGAGAGTCTTGAGAAGAAGCAGAGAAGCAGCAACTCCATCCCAGAAAGGTCATCCATAGAACTACTGATTGCCTGAGGCAACCCAGACCCCTGGCTGTCACAAATTACATCAATATGTTACTGAATCAACAAACACTACTCCCAGGGACTGTGCTATTTTCACAATATGCCATTTTGCAGTGATGTCTGTGGGCATCTTTGCCCTCCTTTTGGCTGGTGTCTTCTCAGGTTGATAGGACATGGTGGTGACTGGGGGATTCACTACAGTAACTGATTATGTTAAAAAAGAACCTTCTGTTTTAGTATGACATCTGTGTCCCCCATCCCCATATCTTACATTCAAGCACTGCTAATCAGCTAAATATTGATGTGTGGTTTTTCTTCTTGCCATCTGACAACAGCTCCCATTTATGAGCCTGTGCCTGCCTGTCCCCCGCTATTTTATTAGTACAATCATTTACGTGATGGATAAACAGCCTCGCTCACTTTTCAAATGGCAAAACCAGAAAGGTAAATGCAGAGGATCCATTGCCAGTTATATTGGTAAAATCCTGTAATTTAAGGCTATAAAATGTTAGTTTACAGAGAGTGAGGATCTTTCATGATATCTTGCTGTTGCTAGCCTTGCTTGTAGAGCAGAAAGCAGCTAACTAAAAAAGCTACATTTTCTTATTGATTTAAAACTTATATCTCAGCAGGAGTCAGTGTCTGTTGAGATGAAGTAGACAGATACTTTATTAGAAGTAGAAGGGGTCTTATTTAGGGTTAAAAAAAGAAAGAAAAGAAAGAAAGTCAGTGTGTGTTCTGTGCTGGGAAGGGTATTGTATCAGCTGTCTTTGCTAAACCAGTAGGAGGAGAGAGAGCTTAATTGGGGGTGTGGCTTAGACACTATAAAAGCAGGTGACTCAAATTACAACTTCCTGTTGCTAGCCTTGCTTGTAGAGCAGAAAGCAGCTAACTAAAAAAGCTACAATTTCTTATTAATTTAAAACTTATATCTCAGCAGGAGTCGGTGTCTGTTGAGATTAAGTAGACAGATACTTTATTAGAAGTAGAAGGGGTCTTATTTAGGGTTAAAAAAAGAAAAAAGAAAGAAAGTTAGTATATGTTCTATGCTGGAAAGGGTACTGTTGTAGGGTTGGAGACCCTAACACCACATTTTCCTACTTTTTCAGTTTAACCCTAACTAGCGCATTAACAAAGTTTATATATATATATATATATATATAAATATATATGACAAAGAACCGCAGTGTGCAAGCACTGAGCCAATGGTTACCCCAAAGAGCATTGGCCGGGAAGCCAAGTTTCAAAGAAGTACAAAATCACACATGCCCCCATAATGCAAAGCATCATGGGCTGCATATGCAAATCATCACATAATATTATGCTGGTTCAACTTTAAGCAGAAATGCATGGTGCCAAAGGGCCTTTCACACAGTTTGCAAAGGGTGCCAATGGAAGACTCAGACACATGTTTCGTCCTACCAGGACTCATCAGTGTGACTCGTCTGTCTGACACCCCAGTGTAATGAATCAGCTACCCTAAGAAATGTATATATATTATATGGGCATGGTAGTGCCCCTATTGTTAGGGTTGAGTAGCCTCTTTAATGTTAAACCACTAACTTTGCACATTAATATCTTTAGCTCCCTTTGATGAAATTAGTTGCAATTTTGTATGCGTTGTCTAGGAGGAGCAGTCTTTTTTTTTATTTGGTGGGTCCCTACTGTTGACCCTCAGCAACTGGTCATAGCCCCTGGGAGTTTCACCACCATCTGTGGCTGTTCCAGTTACTCCCGGCTTGCCCACCAGAAGGTGGGGCCATGGTATCAGACCCCCGTATCCAAGTCGCGGAACTAGTAACTGGTCAGGGGAGATATGGTGATGGTGGCTAATTGAAGCCCCAGGGAGGGCTTCACCTAGACAGTGGACCCACCTGCCTATCCCTTTTTCTGATTTTTTCTGTTTTGGAGACAGGGATGTGCTATGACACCAGAGTCTGCACCACCTCCCTTACATTTCAAGCACCGATATCTTGAGTGACTCCCAGCTTCCACCAGGGGTCTTCTTTGCGCCAGACACTACCCAACCTTCCCCTCAGAGAAGGAGATCCATCCATAGGATGCTCCATACTTCTCCCCAGCCGGCTCTCTGGTGACCCGGGTCCATTCCCGAACCCAGGTAGCCAGCGTTGCTAGTAGAAATCTGACCACTGTGCTGATGGGCCAGCCTAGGAGGAAAGTTCTTGATGTGTTGAATTCTTTATGATGGCAGCTTGTGCAGTTTCTGAGATGTGCATGTGTCATTTTTTTTAAAATATGCTCTCCCCTACAGCCTACATGGAGTAGAATTTTTATGCCAAACTTGCAGGGGACATGTGGCATGACCCAAGGTAGTGCATTTGACAGGTCTGGTGAAAAAATATTTATTGTACCATTTAGACTGAGTAGGGTTGGGGGGGTTATTGGGTTTACCAGTGATAGACATCAAATTATTCCCGAATTTGCAGCTATCTCCCCAGTTGCTAGACAACTCGTTCTTAAAGTAGCAATTCCTTGCTAAGTGAACATCCCTTGTGTAGTTATTTTGATCAGTTTTGTAGCTCTGGAAGTTTATTCCGGAGCCAGTATTTCTGGCTTTGTTCCAGCCATTGTCCCCAAGTTTCATCTGCTCGAGGAAGGCCGAGGTGATCCAAGACTTACTACACCCCTTAGTTTTGTGCTTGATGGGAAGGGCATAAATATTGCAGACTATACTGAAGGTCTGAATGAAGTGACTGAGTATGGAATCAATTACATTAGTTGTGAAAAGATATGACCAGTCCAGTTGCAAAAGATGTGGTCTGAAAGAGGCCTGCTGCCCTTTTTTTAGTGCTCTGGAAGTGAGTGTTTTAGCAGGGGTTCTGGGGGATTTATTTGACCAGGCAGAGATTATTGGTGAATGATCACTGATAGAGTCAGGGAGGAAAACTGGATGAGAAACTCTCTCAGGCTAATTTGTAATCAGCCAGTCCAGCAGTGAACTGGAACTGGTTCAATAGTTCCTTCTCATGGGAGAGTCTTCTAGCTGTGACATGTGTAGGGAGGAGATAGCATCTTTGTGCTGTGCTGCATCAGATGAATGCCAGTTGATGTTGAAGTCACCTTAGACAAGAACCTCTAGGTTCTGGTCCAGGTTGGAGAGGTGGTTGAGGATTTCTGTGAAACCTGCTGATTGCTCTTTAAAGGGTATGTATACCACAACAACTGTTAGACCTTTGCTATTAGCACCTAGCATAAGTTTAATTGCCAGCATTTGTACATTTCTGCTGGTGGAAAGGCATGGGAGGGTGCATGCTAGGATAGCATCCTTGGCATAAATGACACAACCCCCACCCCACTTCCCAATCCTATCCAGCCTGAAAGAGGTATACCCCTCCAGCTGATTGGCCATGTCTGGAGTTCTTCGTGAGAGCCCTGTTTCTAGAGTGGAGAGCATGTCAGGGTTATGTTGTGATACCCAGATTTGTTTGAGAATGTGTCCCTCACTGTCTTTCATATTGAGTGTCCTGATCCCTCATTTCAGTTTCTAAAGGTTGCAGAGGTATGATGGAAGTTCTTTCTCCAGAGATTTGTTTTACCATTTCTCAACACTGAAAACAATGTGTTCTCACTAGTAAACTGCGATGGCTGAATTAAGTAGTTTATTAAAGCATGCACTTTCATCAGTTGCTAACTGGCCTTTAAAGGTGAAATATTGCATGTTATTTGAGGTTAAACATTTTATTTTCAGGTGTAGTGGGTTTAATATGAGCCTGCTTTGTTTTTTTTTTAAAATAGAAATATCTTATCAGAAATTATTTAAAGACTTTGTACTGCATGGCATCTTACCCGATGAGACTGTGATTTGAGACTGGGATGGCTGAGCAGAGCACTGAGCTGTGGTCATGTAATCACACATTGCAACTCCTAATGATGGCAAAATGCTATCAGTGGAAAGGCTGTAGTAATGTGACTGCTTAGCCTATACCACCTATTGCTTAAAGATCAATGTTTATTTATTTATTTAGCTTTTGTTGACTGGGTAAGTGCACTAGACAAATCCTGCCTATTTTCAGGCACGACCCGGGGGAGGGGGATACAGATGAATGCCAACTGACCTTGAACCAGATTAAGCTGTTGGTGGTATTTTTAGTGAATGAGGGAAATTTGGCCAGGACACCGGGGAAATTCCCCTACTCTTTTCGATAAGTGCCATGGGATCTTTAACATCCACCTGAACTACCACCAATCCAGGCAGATGGGACCTCGGTTTAACGTCTCTTCCGAAAGACGGCACCTCAGAAGTGCAGCACCCCTCTCATACTGCACTACAGTGTCAGTACTGGGATATTAACCCAAGTGCCAGATGTGGGAACTGAACCCACAGCCCTCTGATCTCTTGGCCTCAGAGGCGAGTGTGCTACCTATTGAGCCACTGACACTGTTATCCCTTATCATAACATGTTGAACATGATAACAAAATTGTTTTTCTTTATTTTTTATTATTTTATTTATTTTATTTATTTAGGGATTCAGATCATACCTTTGAGCTCAGAGCTCTTTTACAAAGGTTCCACGTCAAACAGTGACAATGACAGCAATAACAAGCAGTTTACATACAATACTTGAACAGTAGGTAGCTAGTATACAATAAGGTTACAATGTCATTCGGCAATAGTACAGCATCAAGAGCATTCAACTAGGGTAAAGGACAGTGTTTCTATGTAGTGAAGGAGATAAAGAGGTGTGACACCTAGTGTCAGAGTCTCAGGAGGAGTCAAGGTGAGGGGGAGGAGAGACTGGGAAGAGAGTGGGCGGCCAAAAGAAGTTGCTTTGTCTAGGAGGTTGGGAGGTAGTGGTAGTAGGTTGGTTTTAAGGTTGATCTAGTGGGAGAAAAGGCACAGAGGGGAGAGGAAGACAGAGGGATAGGGCAAGAGGAAAGAGTGGGGGTAAAAGGAAGGAGAAGGAGAATGTGGATGAGTGGACATTATAGGTGTTAGAGTCCTAGTGGCAGTCTCAAACTGTCCTAGTAAGTTGCTTTAGGCCATTTTTGAATTGTGAGATGCATTGGGAGTTTAGAATGTGCACTGGGATTTCATTGAGCCATTGGGGGGCCCTATAGCTGAAAGCACGCTGTCCCTGCACAGTTTGACGGAAATGTATTGATATGGTCACCTTACAGGCTGTTTAATAAAACCTGACTTGTTTTAAATAATCAAACTGTCTAGCCTAATCTCAGATTTATGCCTTTATGCTTCTTCAGTTTTCAAATGGCACTCAACATTTTTTTCTACAAGTCAGTGCTGACTGAGACAGCTTGTGATGTCAAAGATGGAGTGACATCATCCAAGAAGGCTAGTGGCAGTCTCGAGAATGTAGATTACTGAATCTATGCTCGAGATGCTATGCTTTTTATGTGATTTTATGATTGACTAACTTTATAAATGAAACCTCTCTGGATCAGCATATTTCTTTTCGCTTTCCAGTTTGTTTGATCCATTGATGGTAAATATCAGAAAACATTAAACGGGACCGTTATAAGCAAATATAACACATTATTATATGAATACGTCTCTTTGTTGATAGGCTGTAGCCAGTGGCTGCAATGGTAGTGCTGGTGATATGTGTGGGGTAGAGGTGGATCCCAAAGGTAGGTACATGTATGTAATAAGCTGCAGATGTATTCAAATAAATGAAGGAAGTTCTGTATGGTGCTTAAGTCAGTATTCAATTAATATCCAATCCTTTATGCATATGGGTTCAAGTGTCCTTGAAATATTTATTGACACTGTTGTATCTTCAATATGTTTATCTGCACAATGGCAAGGATCAGACCCAGGTCAGCAGGATTAGCTATAGCAGCATTTTTATTTCAATGCAGGATTTGTTAGCATTTTTCTTTTGTCTCTGATCTTATTATTATAGTAGGCATAACACAACAAATGATAAGGTCACCCCCTTTCAATAATTATATGAGTCACAGCTTGCAAACCATTGAAGTCTTACACCGATTATATTCAGTGGATTTTTTTCTCAGTAATATTATCTGGACAATTAAATATGCACCTCACTATTGTGGCTCCCTCTAGAGTGAAAGTTTTCAGAACTGCAGCTCATTAACTGAAAAAAACACAGTATGGCATTTAGTGGTTGACTTTCTAGATTGAGCTGCAATGTGAATGGGAAAAAAGATTTGTTTGGGCATGATGCATAACAATTCTTCGAATTAGGGAATAGTGTTTTCTTTTTCTTTTCATGCAGGATCTGAAGTGCATATAAAGAGATAAATCTTCAAGAATCCTAATATTAAAAAAACAGTTTTTATAAACCATTACCCTTCTGTAGCAGTTTCGTGTCACTTTGTTTTGCAGTCCTCTAATACATTGCTCTGATCTGATGGACTCCAAGCTGCCACCATAATTTCATTCATTGTGTATCTCACGTGGTATACATAGCAACCCCCCCAACACACACATACATGCTCTAGTTTTGCCATTGCCTACTATAAGTCAGTGAAATCCATGCACCTAGTCATCATTTCTTTTTCTTAAATAATTTTAAACACAAGCGCTAAGATGTATGTGATCTGACCTATGGCTCTTATTGCTGAACCTAGAAGACACTCACCCAAATGCAGCCCTGAACTCTTGGTTCATGCAGCTCATTAACACATTCTTTTTTAAGAAAAATCAAGCATATGGCAGGTTACAATGTTAGTGGAGGGATGAGGAGAAGAGTATTAAATAGGTGTGTGCCTCTATCACTCACTGCTATTACCACACTTGAAGTCCCTCACCAAAGCACCCCAAAACCCCTAATTCACAAAGCTCATTAATTACTTTTCAAATAAACTATTCAGATGGCAAAAGTGGAGGTGGTGGATGGAGTAGTTGAAGTTGATACAAATGAGATACAGTGCGGTATGTGTGTGGGGGGGGAGGGTTGCTAAGCGTACTGTGAGAGATACACAATAAATGAGAGCATGCTGGCAGCTTGGAGTCCAGCAAGTCTGCTTAATGTATTTGAGCACTGCAAAACAAAATGACAGGAAACTGTTATACAAGGATAGTTATTCATAAAAGCTGTTATTTTTTATATTGGATGATTAATGATTTGTCTCTTTATAGGCACTTCACATCCTGAATGAAAAGAAGAAACCACCATTTCCTGATTCAAAGAACAGTTGTGCATCATGCCCATATTAACTTCTCAACACACCTCCTATTCACATTATAGCTAAATATAGAAACAGTAGAAAAAAAACACGTATGGGGGTCATGTGATGCAGCTAAGCTGAATGGAGCTTGGGTCTTGGGTCCTGCCTTTTCCTGTTTAAATCTACAGCAATCTCCATGCCTTTCTACAGGATTATGTTATAGCAACCCCCGCCCCCAGAGGTCAGGAAACTTGATTCGGACCTTAATTTGGAGTCTATATATAGAAAAATGAAAACTGAGGACTCCTCAGAGAGCTCTGAAACCCCTATATCTAAGATGATGGTGGCTTCTTCAGATCTGGACTCTCACTATGTGTTCCAGGAGATTTCTGAATTTAAAGCATTTATGGGGAACATTCCCACTGAACTTTCACAAATGAGCCTTGCCTTGGAGGCTGTAAAAGGAGCTGTGGACAACTTGGGCTCCTGCATCACAGAAGTTCAAGAGTGGGTTGGAAGCCTAGAGGACTAGGCCCATCCTATGGATCATCGAATTGCCACACTGGAAATGGATGTTCAGCTCTTATGAGGCAAGTTGGATGACCAAGAAATCAGGAGCAGCCAGAACAATTTGTAGCTCCCAGGTGTCCCTGAAGCTAGTGATGGCTCCAAAACAACTGAATTTTTACAACAGCTCATGCCTAAGATTCTGGACTATTATTGGGACTGACCTCTTGAGAACAATCGGGCCCACTGGATTCCATCTGGCCACTTCCTTCCCCTGTGGCTTCCTGCCCTTAACTGATTATTTTTAGTCTTCTTTGTTGCCAGAAGTGGGAGCTCATCTTATACAAGGCAAGGCAGCACAAAGTGTTAAACTGGCATGGCTCTAAGTTATATCTTCAATGCAACTATCCTAAGCAGGTTGTTTCCCACCACAAGTCTTTTGATAATGTCCGGGACCTAGCTAGAAATGTGATCTCAAGTATTCTCTCAGCCCCCCAGCAACTCTTCAGATCTTTGTGGGGAACACTGCTGAAGGTTTCACTTCTCCTGCATATGCCTGACAATTCATTAAGCAGCGAGATATTTCTTTGAGGCATTCTGTTTCGGTGAAGAATTCTGCTTCACACCAGGCTTCTAAGCCACAATGTTCCCCGCATTCTGCATCATCATTTTTTCAATGCATGTCTCACTGAAAGGTTCATTCCTCATACGTGGTCTAAAAATATAATTGTTCCCATACATAAAAAAGGATCATTTCTAATACCTTCTAATTATTGACCCATAAGTCTACTAGATATAAGCTGTAAACTTTTCTCTGGAATACTCTTGGAAAAATGTCAAGTATGGGTAGATAAACATAGCCCTCTTTCTAAATTTCAGGCTGGTTTTTGGCATATTTTTTCAACTATAGATAATATATTTACCTTAGCTCATCTAATGGAAAAATATAGACTTTTTAGAAAAATGAAACTTTATTCACTGTTTATAAATGTAACTGCAGCTTTTGATTCTGTAGTCAGAGAAACTCTCTGGAATGTATTGTATACTAGGGGTCTCCCCATGGGTTTGCTTATTCCTATTTTTCTCCTACATTCTAATACATACTCTGTCTTTAGATATGATAATAAGAGCAACATCTCTGAATATTTCTCAACCAATAAAGGGGTAAAGCAGGGGTACCTTTTTGAACCACTGTTGTTTAGTATATATAAAGATTCTTTACTATAGTTTAACACATATTTGCCATTAGATTCTCCCAAAATTAACAACATGTACAGTATAGTACATTCATATACTGGCTTATGCAAACAGTCTGGTACTTCTTTCTCTTCCTCCTACAGGGTTACAGTGAAAACTGGATCAGCTTAAAATTAATTGTGATCAACTTGAATTAGGGATTAGCTTAAATAAAACTAAAGTTATGATATTTGGAAATCAATCTTGGCAACCACATTTTTTGTTAAATAGAAACTGAAGTTGTTTCTTCCTATACTTACCTGGGTATTAAGTTATCTACAAATTGCTTTTGGAACCTTCATTTCAAAGATCAAGTTATAAAAGCTAAACAATTTGCTAAAGAGCTACAACAGTTTAATTCTAAATTCGGGGGTTATTCAGTGGTGCCTGCCATTATGGCTGAGGAACCAAACTCATCCCTCTTCTCCTTTATGGAGTAGAACTCCGGGTTGTCAAGGATATACCCAATTTGGAACTACCATTATCCTATTACTATAACGTTATTTTACAAGTGCCTCTCTCTATGTCAAATTCAGTAGTCAGATCAGAGTTGGGTAAAGTCCCTGTAGCATACATAATAAATTTACAACTGGCTTCATACTGGCTTAAAGTCATTTATAATGTAAGTAATAATATCCAACTTGCATGTTTGTCTGAGAAAAGATGACTCACTAATGGATTTTTCTCTCCATGGTTAAAAATGCTTATTACAGTTTTAAATAACATTAACTCCATTCATTTATGGAACAATTACCAGACAGGTATAATAATATCCAAAACATACAGAACCGGAATTAAGGGAAAAATATTTGTGGCAGCACAAAAAAAGCAGATGGAACAGGTTAGAAGTCAAAAACAGGCCCCCTGGTATAGTCAACACAAAATTGATTCAGCCATAGAAGATTATTTGTTACTCCCAATAGACCCTAGAACTTGAAAGATGATCACGTGGGCAAGATTTGGTATTATTACCTCTAAACATACTTACTTCAGTCATCAGATTCTATATGATATCTCTCAAGAAAATAAATGTTTATGTAACAGAGGATTTAGTGAGACTTTGGTACATGTTATAACCCAATGTCCTTTATACAATCAATAAAGAGATCCCTTATTAAAAAAAAAGGTTTTAGCTAGATATGCAGATATAGCTTATAATCCAGCATTTATACTAATGCATCCCATGGTAGTGGAAGATGCTGAAATGATTGCTAAATTCATGCCATCTATAATAAGCTCTAAGAGAAAAGGTTATGACATGCAAAAGAGAACCAACTGACGTAAATCCATCCATTAATATGCTGTCCAGAATATTTGATTGTAGCACCTTGGAATATAATGATATTGTATTAATAATGTATGTTTGTAATGTCCAAAATTATCATGTTTTGGAAGAACAAATAAAACCTGACTTGACTCTGCATCATCACCTTCTCATAGATCCTTTTCAACCTCGATGGGGGCAACTACTCGGAATAGTTCAGCTGTTTGTTGAAATGATTCTTCTCTGCAGAATACTCAGGAACAGAACAATATGGATATCTCCTCTGCCACAACTTGACTGAATTATTTGTACATATGGAGGCAGAGTTATAGCTTGCCGGTTATTGGCGGGACTTCCTTCTTTGATTAGCAGACCTGAAATGTATACTGACTGTGCCTGGGACTGCTACGGGGTTGAGCAATTAGATCACTGTCCTCCCCATGTTGTGGGCATGCTCTTGGGGATTGTTGTGCATATTTGGGGGTACCTAAATCATTAGTGGTGGCTTTCATTTTTTTGAGGGTGTTAGCAGCATTACTGCTGTTCAAAAATAGGGAAAGGGGGCTTATTTTTAAATTTGAAACTCATGTACTGTGTGATCTGTTATTATTTCAGCTATTAAGTATGGGTGTTTGGATGCTTTTTGTTGTTTTTCTTGGAGCTCGTTTAGCAATTTTGGGACGCCCTCTACTAAATATCCATACCCAGTTCTTTATACTTAGTGTGTACCATTGGGCTTCACATATCCCTTATTTCTGTTTCTGGGTGTTCTGGGCAGCCAGTAGAGGGGACCATGGGTTTCTTTCTTTCTAGTTTTTTGTTGGGTTTAGGGACCGCCCCTTTGTTTATGATATACTGGCGCTTTCACATTGGCTACTGACCCTACTGGGTTTTCACATTATGGGCTGGACATTGCCTTGTTTCTTTTGGTACTTCTGCTGGGCATTATTCCCAGCTGGGTGGGTGGAAGGCTTTTTTATTTTATTTTCACTGTTCATTTTTTGTCACCAGTACTAGAGAGGTGGCTTGTTTTTGCCCCTCTTTGTGGGTTAGCCAGTTATTTCTTGAGTCGGGGTTGCCCAGTTAAATGGAGGGGTCAATATTAATCATAAAGTTATATTGATTGCTGGCAGAGGGAGGCAGGTTTGCCTCTGACATTATGTTTGGTTTTAATGCAATAGCTCAGTGGCCACCAGGCCACCATGATATCTCCTGCTTGGATATGGGAGTATTTCCTTCTGATGTTTTTGTACATAATTCACCTACACTGGTACTTGTTTTTGTCTTTTTTTTTTTGTTGTTGTTATTTTTCTATGCAATGTTATCAGTGGTTTTGAAAGGTGAGACAGACAGTTCTGGTACAGCATAGTATATTTTGGGGTGGACGAGCTGTCGGGCAGAATATAGTTACCTATTCTGTATGGCTTATAATGTCATAATGTGGAACGTTCAGGGGCTCAACAGGAGGAGGAGAAGGGTTAGTAATCTTTGACGGTTGGGGGGCAGATAATTTTCCTGCATGAGACCCATTTAGTTAAGAAAGAGATTGAGAAGTTATAAAGGCTATGGAGAGGTATGGTGTATGAATCTTCTTTCTCAGCAGAGAAGTGAGGGGTAGCAATTTTGTGCCATTGGACAGTTAACTGGGTAGTTGACCAGGTTAAGTGGGATAAATAGGGGCACTGGCATTTTGTCAGAGGCAGGTTGAAAGGAGCAGCCCCTAATTTTGGGTTAACTTTATGGTCCTAATACTGAGGACACACATTTTTTCATAATGTTTCCAAGTTTTGCTGGACTTGGGCCCCGCTCCTATTTTATTAGGTGGAGAGATGAACTAGGTTATTGACCCCCTATATGATCGGAGTGGCTCCCCTGAATTTTTATCATCAGTGAGTATTAAAGCCTTGTGGCTTCTAATGCAGGACCATGGTCTGTATGATATGCGGTGGCCTGGAGCACCCCTCTGGCCAGGATTACAGATTTTATCAGCCCCACATAATTCATGTAGTAGACTAGGTATAGTCCTAGTCTCAGGGTTTGTAGCTCATGGAACTTTATGGTCTGCAATTGAACCTATTGTAATCTCGGATCACTCCCCAGTGACTTACAGCTTTGATCCAGGGACCCCTGAGCATTCAGCTTAAAAGGTGGAGGTTTAATGTTAGCCTTTGTAATGTTGCCACCTTTGTTTCATGGCTAAAGAAAGAGATCCAAGTTTATCTGTACTTCAACTCCCCTGGTGAGACAGCAGTACACTGGTCCTGAGAGGGTTTTAAGGCCTATGTGCATGGGCGTGTTATTGCCTTTGCCTCAGCAAAGAAAAAAGAAAAAGCTTCAAGACCTTCAAGCCGTAGAGATGCAACTGTCTGATTTGCAACAATGGCATAAGGTGGAAGATCATGCCCCTAAGCTGTTGTAGACAATGATAAATATTCAGTATCAGTTGAATTTTTTGAATTTGCAACAAGCTGAGTTTGCTTTATGCCAGACCCACCATGCTTTTTAGGAGGGTGGGGGAAGGCAGGATGCCTCCTTGCTTATTGGCTGAAGAAGTTCTTAGTGGAAGCTAAGATACCGGGCATTCTGGGACCTGTTCTCCTAAATGCCCCAGAGGTGATTAATGATGCTTTTCATAGTTATTATATGGGGCTTTACTCATCTAAACTAACATCAGGGGTAAGACGGAGGAGGTGATTAATTCTTATTTGGAGATGGTTACCATTTCTAAGCTTTCCAATGAGCAGGCTGGCAGCCTGGATACCCCTATCACTGCCCAGGAGGTAAGAGTCACCATTCAGCAGGTATCTAGTGGTAGATCACCTGATTCTGAAGGCTTTCTTATAGAATTTTATAAACACTTTCAGGATCTCCCTTGTCCCTTGCTCGGTCCACCTTACAGGAAGCTTGAGAAATGCTTTCTTTATCAGATTCCATGATGAAGACAAGTATGTCAGTTCTTCTGAAGAAGGGGAAGGACCCTCAGTTGTGTTCAAGTTACCACCCTATCTCTCTCCTGAACACAGACTATAAGATCTTGGTCAAGGTTTTGACTCAGAGGCTGCAGGCAGTACTACCTTCTTTAGTGCATGCAGACCAGGTTGGTTTTGTGGCAGGAAGAGATGGGGGGACCATATCAGGTGGTTGGTCAACTTACTTTGGGTGGCAGAGTCCTTTCCAGAGCTGGTCACTGAAGTTCCGTTGGATATGGAGAAGATGTTCAGCTGTCTTGATTGGCTATGTCTATTTGCTGCCCTTCAGACTTTTGGGACTGGGAAATGCTTAATGAGATGGGTGCAGACTCTTTAGTCAGTTCCACAGACCTCCATAATTACCAATGGATGTGTCTCTACTATGTTTCCTCTGAGATGGGGCACAAGATAGGGGTTCCCCTTATCCCTGGCACTTTTCATGTTAGTACTCAAACCACTGGTATAAAAGCTTTATGAAAGCTCCAATATAGTTGGGATAATGTTGAGTGAGGAAGTATTCAAAAATGTGCTATTTGCAGATGATAATCTTCTCACCCTTCAGAACCCAGCTCAGTCTATTCTGGCTTTAGTTGAGCTACTGAATGACTTTGCAGCTTTATTCTGCCTTTAAATTTGAGGTGTTTTTCTATTTCTTGGAGGTGTTGGGGCTGGATTGGGCAAAGCGCCTGATAAAGTACCTTGGTATTCTTATCTCCTCCAATTGGAGAGAGAGTGGGTCCATCTCAGTTTTTATCTATTATTGAAGTTACTGCAGGAGGACTTCAACAGTTGTCAACACCTTCATTTGTCTCTCTGGGGTAAGTCTCATACTTTGCAAATGATGGTCCTTCCCCGGGTGCTGTACCTTCTTTGGTACTTGTCTTTACTGATCCCAGATTCTGTTTGGAAGTCTTTGGATAGACTAACTGTGGGAGAGCAGAAAGCCTTGAATTTCATTGACCTGGTTAACAACTCCTTTGGATAGGAGTGGACTCCAGGTACCATAGTTTAATAGGCATTATTTGGCTTCTGGGCTCAGGCAGGTCTGGATGTGGCTATTTGCAGACCAGTGTAAATATTCCACCTGGTGGTTTACACTTGAAGAGCAAATTTCTCCTGGTACAGCACCTGAAATGATTCTATAAGACCCTTCGGGTGCCTGGCTGGGTTCTCCTATACATGATTATATCCTAGGGATCTGGAAAGTGAAGGCAAAAATAACCTCTTCACTGTGGCAGGCTCAACTTTCTTGGTGGCCCCTTTGGAACAATCCAAAATTGCTAACAGGTGGCTTGCCTATTTGTATGCCTCATTGAGCAAAGGTGGGAATCCTAAGGGTAGCCAACCTCTTCCATGTAGGGGCAGGACAGTTCAAAGACTTTGCTACCCTTAAGTCACAGGATTCATTGCCGCAATCTCACTTACAGAGATATTTTCAAATCTGTCACGTGATTTCCATGTATACGGGTTCTTAACTTCATCTGTTCATGTGGAAGATTTGGGATAATGTTCTGGGGTCAGTTGGTGGGGTGCTATGTTACTTTGACACCATAAAATAGGTTGTATTTATTCTGCCAGTACACTTTCCTGAAAGATCTGATCAACATTCGTTGGCAGGATTTCTATCTAGTCCCCACCTTTAACGAGGCATTTAACATCTTTCACAGCCTCTTACTGGGGCTAATAGACAAACTTGCCCCACTAAGACTGATCAAAACAAAAAATAAAACTCCCGGCTGTTTCTCACCCATCCTGAAGAGAGCACTTAGGGATAGGGACTACTGGTGGAAAAAAGTGAGGAAATCCCACCTGGAGGCTGATTGGTTAGCATTCTGTACCACTAGGAATGCTTGTACCAAGCTTATTAGGTCAGAAAAAGCTAGGTACTTCCAAAAAGAACTGGAAGACAATAAAAACAACTCTGCCAAATTTTGGAACATCCTCAAAGAAGTCGAAGGTCAGTCCACTGCAACACCCCTTCCAAACAAAATTGTGTCTGATGGTACCACCTATATAGACAAAGCTGATATACTAGAGAAGTTTAATGATCACTTTGCCACTGCAGGGCTTGCCTTTGACACCTCACCTATCTGCAAACTTAGCCTGGCAAGAGACTACACTGTTGGCTTCACTGATAACCACAACCATAACCAACCGCATCCAACCCCCTTCAGCTTCCTCACAATTATGTTCAAGCAAGTGGAGGACCTCCTCCTTTCTCTGGATACAAAACAGAGTGCGGGTGCAGATAATATTGAACCTTTCTTCCTAAAACTTGGCCATACCTATCTGACCACCCCCATGACACACTTATTCAACACCTCTCTGATTCAAGGTGAGCTACCTGTCTCGTGGAAAACTGCCCACATCTTACCATTATTCAAGACTGGAGATCCGAGTGATCTGAACAATTACCGCCTATTTCTATACTATCCGACCTCTCTAAATTACTTGAAAAAATTGTCAACATCCAACTTAGAGAACATTTGGATTCACAAAAGTTGCTAAACCTCGCTCAGTCCAGCTTCAGAGCCAAACACAGTACAGTATCAGCTGTTGCCAAAGTAACTACAGACTGGCAAATGGCCTTGGACTCTAAGAAGCATGTACTTGCCCTCTTCCTTGATCTAAGTAAGGCCTTCGATACTGTGGATCATATCATCATGCTTACTGCACTGAGTAACATCGGACTTGATAGTTCTGCCATTAAATGGTTCATCAGCTACCTAACCAATAGGTTACAACAAGTCAAAGCCATAGGAGATCTGTCCACACAAAAATCCTTGTTACGAGGAGTGCCACAAGGCTTCATCCTGGGCCCTATCCTCTTTGCAATATACATCAATAATCTGGACTCTCAGCTGGGCACAGCAAATGTGCACTTATTCGCAGATGATACTGTACTCTATACCACAAATTCATCCTTGGATTTGGCCCAACGGTACTTACAGAAAAACTTTGTCATCCTCCAATACAACCTTCTCACTCATAAGCTCCTCCTCAATGCCAAAAAGACAAAACCAATGATTCTCTCACCAAAGTCTACTTCCGGATGTCCACATATCACACAGATCCAAACACTCTTAGATGAACCCCTTGAAGAAGTTGATACCTTTAAATACCTAGGGTTCTGGCTGGATAACAAGCTCAACTTTCTGTGCCACTTAAAAGAAACCTCAAAGAAACTAACACAGTGATTAGGTTTATTCTATCACATTAAACACCTACTTACATTAGATGGCAGAATGAGACTAGTGCAAACTACATTCCTACCTATACTGGACTACACTAACTTCCTTTACAGTCATTGCCCATCAACGATGCTAAACAAACTGGACACCTTTTGCCACCAGGCTTTAAGATTTATCCTAAATCTACCCTGTGGTACACATCACTGTTGTCTATACCAGGTTTTGGGATGGACCTCACTCTCAACTAGAAGAAAAAGGAATACCCTCCTCTGTTTTTTTAGAGCATTATCTGATAAACTCCCTGCATACATCTCAAACCTCTTCAAATGGGCTAAAGGTTCCTATGGCCTGAGACACTTCTCCATAATCTGCTTCCAGATTCCTAGAGTGAAAACTAACCTTGGCTCAGCAGCAATCAATTTCTCACTTCCATCACTTTGGAACACTATGCAAGACTCATTAAAATTATCCTCACTGCCAAGCATTTTCACATTCAAAGCTCTATTAATGGATTATATGAAGGAATCATGCAACTGCTTCAGATGCTGATGACCCTTAAGCCCCGGGTGCCACTCTCAAATTCTACATCTAAGTATCTCATCCACTCCACATTCCTACCAACAGAAACCTAGGACCTACAAGCTTAGTTTCTTTAATCAGAGATGGTCCTGCCTATTCTCTACCTTTTACCTATTCTGGCCTCCCTCTTGGCTGCCTACTCTTTCACCCCAATTTCTACCCTATTCCTTAATACCTCCTTATTTTTTATCATTTAGGTATGAGCCCTTACTTAGTGGAGACTATATAGGATTGTTGTCTCTTCTCATTCCAGTAAAGCTTATCATTATGTACCTTTGTGTGTTAATTAAGTTGACCGGTATGTATAGACCCATATTGACTGTCACCTTCAAATGTTTTTTTTTTTTTTTTTTTGCACCATTGTCCATCATAATTGTAATCTTATGAAGTGTACTGTATGGTATTAATGCCCAGGACCACCTTGAAAATGAGCTTGCTCAAAGGTGTTTATGCCTGGTTAAATAAAGTGACTGATTGATTGATAAAGGGCTCCTGCAGAAATATGTCCCTCAGCGCTTAACCTGAAATCAAGGTGTGAGAAGAAGTTCTTTTCCTCTTTAACTGAGGCTGATTGGGACCGTTGCTGGACTAATATGTATGATCCCTGCCAGAGTAAGCAGATTGGGGGGGGGAGACTTAAGCAATGGAAAATCTTACACTTATGGTAAAGAACACTGGATTTGTTGAGAAAAATTAATTTTGCATCTAGTTTCAAATATTGGAGGTGTCATCAACAAAGTGGCACCTTGTTACATATCCTCTGGTCCTGTCCTAAACTGGCTAATTGGTGGGCATTAATACAGGAGAAGATCTCTACAGTGCTTAACTGTAAGGTTCCCTTAGATGCCTCCCTTCTGATCCTAATCAACACTAACTGACCACCCATTCAGCACAAATCCCTCTCTCTTTGGTTCATGGTAGCAGTTATTAAAATTAAGCATCTCATTCTTCAGATATGGTGATCTGAACTAGTTCCTACTTTAGAGGAATGGGAGGATATCCTGCATAAGTTAGCCAGTTTGGATCACCTCTTCTATTGGGGGGTGGGGAAGGCCGCTTTATATGCGCAAGTTTGGAAATCTTATTTGAACTGTTGTTATAACTGTCCTTCTTAGTGATAAAGAGCTATTGTGTGGGAGATTTTTAATGCTGGGTGACTAGGCTAGCCTTTGTTAACTCTAGGCCCCTAACACTTCGCTCCCCTCTTGATTTTTCTGATTGTCTAGGCTTCGCATTTTGGGGCCTAAGCCTCCCTTTGTCCCTTTGGTACCGTGGTGCATGTTGTCAGGTTGCTTTGCCATTCTATCTGTTCTCACCTTTTATTTGTTCTTTTTTCCTAGTTTTAGATCTGTGGTTTCTTGTTTACATAAAGTGCCAAACCAGCTGACTTTTCAAGTCATAGGTAGTAAGGAAGGTTTTTCATTATTGGATTACTTATAAACTTATACATGGGGGACATGTTATAGATCTGGTGTGGATTATAGTCTCTCCTTATCATGGGATATATATATATATATATATATATATATATATATATATATATAGATATAGATATATATATATATATATATATATATACATACATATATAAGTATATATATATATATATATATATATATATATATAGGGTTTCAGTTTGCTGTTCTTGTAGTTATCATGTTGTATTCAACTGATTCTTTTCTAGATGTACAATGGTATGGTAATTTTGGCATTTCCTTTATGGAGCGTAGTACTTATATAGTCACTAGCTGCATGGAAGTCTTGTATGCTTTGTTATATACTTCCTTAAAGTTCAATAAAATTTTAATTGCAAAAAAAAAACACTTATACTGTATTTTATTTTTGTTGTTTTACTTAATGAGTTGTGGTTCTAAAAAAACATTCACTCTATAGAGAGCCACAAAAGTGAAGTACATATTTAATTGTCCACATAATATTACTGAAAAAGATCCACTGAATGCTATCAGTGTATGGTTTGCAAGCTCTGACTCATAATTATTGAAAGGATGGGTGAGTTGACTATGGACCCGGTTCTGATTCCGACTGATTTATTTCCAAAAGATTCCAGTTTACCCTGATGAATTGTACACCTATTTTTAGTCTATTTGAGTGTAAGAAATGCATCAGTATTATTCTTTTTGATCCCACTGTTGAAAAAAAAAATGTAAATGTAACTTAAAAAAAATGTCTGTATTTTTATGTTATTTTTCAAGGTCAGCAAGCAGCCAACAGCAATAAAATAAACTGACTGGTGTTCTTGCCAATCCTGTGCATTAGCCACTGCATGACATCCATGGGTAACATTGGGCTGGATTCACAAAACTCTTGAAAATCCCACAGCTATGGGAAAAACTCTGCCCATGCAGGTTGCCACCTGCTGAATTTCAGGGTCTTAGTCCCAAAATGTTTGTGAATCCTGTCCAGTGTATGCTGCTCATTTTGGGCTTTGCAGTGAAAGGAGGCAATGTGTCAAAAACGTTTGTCAGAAAGAAAGAGAGAGAGAAACCAATGAATTCCACAGCAGAAAGACAACAGCTGGGTGTAGACCTTCACTGGCATGCTATTTGGTGGGAGACAGGCAGCATGAGCAGGATATGTGATGGGGACCCAGCCATCCCTCCTATCCTTTTGACTTGAGATGTTATTTTTTTTTATTTGTAATTATTTTGCTTGCCTACTTGATGTTATAGCAAGCATCTTAGACCCCTCAAAAATCCCAAACACTTGTGCCTGATTGGCCATTTTTTTATCACTTGTGTTTTTTTTTTGATATTTTCTTTTTATTAGTTGGTTATTTCAATTTGTACAGTTGGTTACATGCTTTCAGAAATGATCATATTACAAGCATAGGTCTTTCTTCATTGTACCATTTTACATTACTGTACCATAGTTTAGTATTTTATTAGGGTAGAGAGACTTCCATTCTATCCATCTAGTAACCTTCCCTGAGGGTATAGCCGACATCCCCTGTCCTTCTTTTTTCAATGCTCTGGCTTTCCTCTTATGTTTGATTCATCTGTCAAGGTACATAGCTAGCCTCAAGATACGTCATCCATTTCCTTTTGTATACAATAGAATACCTATGGCCTCCATAGTGGTTCTATTAAGAGTTGCTTATTATGAATTTTAGCTGTTAAAGTTTCCATCTGATAAATATCCATTACCAGTATCCTCCATTCATGTACCGATGGGATAGTTGGAGAGTACCATTTTTTTGATATAGCTTTTTTAGCTGCTAATATTAAAGTCGGAAACAGAGTCCAATGCCATGAAGGGTTATGATAGGGGTAAATTGAGAGTAGCACTATCTCTGCTGTAAGTCCCACTGTCTCTCCCAGACATTCCGAGATTTCTTTTTGTAATGTACACCAGTATGGCATTAATAAGGGACATGATCAAAAGATATGACCTTGATAGGCCAATTTACAATGACACTTTCTCTAACACTCCCCTGCTGGTTGAGAATGGTATTTGGCTTGTACTGCTGGAGTACGAAAGAAATGGCTTCTACATTTCCATGCAAATTCATGCCATCTAGTAGCATGAGTAATCTTATAAGCCTGGGTAGATGCATGATGCCATTCCTGTTCCTGCAAGTCCATCTCCAGGTCTCTATTCCAACTATTTAATATTGAAATAGTGGAGTCTCCCATTCCCTCCCTCAAGATTTTATATAAAAACCCTATCTGATGGGGCCACAATTTGCGTTTGATATGGTCTTCAAAATACTGCCAAGCCAAGGGGAGGGGGGCAGGTAGCTTGGCCACTGCCTCCCTTTGCCATAGTAAATAGTTCTTGACTTGTTTGTATCTGAAAACATCTCTTTCCGGTAAACTGAACTTGGTCTGAAGTGTTTCAAATGGAATAATCCCTGTTTGAGACAAAAACTGTCTATAAAATTGCAGCCCTACTTGTCTCCAACTAGAGGATGTATGCTCTAGAAGTGCAGGTAAGAACAGGGAATCCTCAGCAATTAAGCTATAGTGAAAAAAGAGTTCTCTGAAGGCCTTGTGTTTTTTTGTTTTATACCATATTTTTAATATATGAGCTGTATATCCGGTAAAGTCTTGGAATTGGGGCAGATTTGCGATCGAGGCCATAGTAATCTTTATAATATCATACAGGTCATTTATTGCAAACTCCAAGTCTTTCCAACGTGAATGGTAAGTAGTTATGAGCCACAAAGAGAGACTTCTCAAAAATGATGCCTGAGCATACAATCTTAAGTTCGGTAGGTTTACTCCACCTGAGGAGCCTGGGAGTTGAAGAAGTGAAAGCCTTATTCTAGGTCTTTGGCCGGTCCAAATAAAGTTTGATATTAGCTTGTCCCATGACTTAAAGTAAAAATTTGATGGTAGGGTGGGTAAGTTCTGGAAAAGATATAGTAGCTTAGGAAGGATTATCATTCGGATCGTCTCAATTCTTTGAAAAAAGGAAAGTGGCAATAATGACCAAGAAGACAAATCTTTTTGCATCTGACCAGACAAGGGTTCATAGTTTAGTAATTCTAGCATCTCCAAATGTTTAGGGATTGTTATACCTAGGTATTTGAATTTCGTTTTATGACATTTAACAGGATATTTGTTCTTTAAGTCTTGAGTTGGGGCAAAAAATAAAGGCATCAGGTCTGTTTTAGATATATTTAGTTGAAATCCCGCTATTTCTCTGAAATTCTCTAATGTTTGCCAAAGGGCCGGTAAGGACTTCTCTGGGGAAAGAGCAGTTATCAGGATGTCATCTGCGAACAATGCTATCTTGTATTCTCTTTGACCTACAGAGATCCCCTCTATCTCCTTATTTTTTCTAATCATTTCAGCCAGTGGTTCTAGATAAATGGCAAATAGTAATGGTGACAGTGGACATCTCTGTCTTGTTCCCCTCTGAATTTGGATCAGTTGGGTTAATACTCCATTCACCCGGATATAAGCTTTAGCATGCTCATATAAATTTTTTATACAATCGATGACAGCTCGGGGGAAAGAGAAATTTGATAGGGTTATCCACAAATATTCCCAGCTCACCCTATCAAATGCTTTATCTGCGTCTGAACTAAGAATGGTGGATGGGAGTTTTCTAGTATTGATATATTCTAGGAGAAGTGTAAGACAACGTCGATTATCAGAAGTGTTTCTTTGTTTTATGAAGCCCGATTGATCTTGATGTATTAATGCAATAAGAACTGTTTCTAGACTTCTGGCCCAAATGGCCGTGAATATTTTATAATCTACATTTAAAACTGAAATGGGCCGGTGTGGTGAGGGGAGAGTGGGATCTTTGTCTGGTTTTAAGATTGGGGGAAGGACTGCATAGTTCCAAGAGGGGGAAGGAGGTTCCCCTCTCTTTACTTCTCTGAATGTTGATAGTAGACTTGAAAGAAGCTGGGGGCAGAAAGTCTTACACCACTCTGAACCAAATCCGTCTGGGTCTGGACATTTTAAGGGTTTTAATTGTTTTATTTGGTAATGGATTTCCTCCTGACTTATAGGTTGTTCCAGTTTTCTCTTCATAGGGTCTGTCAACTTGGGTAGCTTGAGGATTTTAAAAAAGTCTGCTGTTCGCTCCCTCTGAATCTGGGTGGAGGTGGGCAGTATAAAGTTTCATAAATTGTTGAAATGCCTGTTTATATGTTCTTCTTTATAAGAGAGGAGATTTGTAGTTGGGGATTTTATTTTTAGAATTGTGGATGCCTTCTTTCTAGCCCTTAATTTTCTTGCCAGTAGTTTAGCTCCCCTCGCCCCGGCTTCGTATGAAGATTGTCGGAGATAGGTCAGACTCTGTAGAGTCTTGTAATCCATTACTTCTTGGATATCTTGCTTTAGGGCCTTTATCTTAGTTGCAAGAACTTTATCTCCCTCTCTGTATAATAGTTGGTATGATGATAATAATTCTATTAGAGACTTCAATTTTGTTTGTGTTTTTTTTTGTTTATAGGATGCATATGACAAGATTTCACCACGAAGAACCGCCTTCAGGGTGTCCCATTGAATTGCAAAGGATATCTCAGGGGTTTTGTTATCCTGAATTATTTGGGGGATACGTTTTGTAAAATGTTCCAAGAATTTTTGGTCTCGTAATAAAGAATTATTCAATCTCCACAATTTTGTTTTTTTCTGTTTTCCCAAATTGACCTTAAGAATTAAAGGGTTGCGATTAGATAAAACTCTAGGGTCTATTTGTATATCCTGTACCAGGGTGAGATGCTCTCCCATTATGAGAAAGTAATCAAGCCTAGAGTAGGTTTTATGTCTCCCCGAGAAAAAGGTAAATCCTGGATTAGATGGGAATATCTTTCTCCATACATCTTCTATTCCCATAAAAGATAAATTATCTTTTAAATATTTTGCTGCCTTAGATAGCCTCAGTGGGTTTGGGTTCGAAGAATCTAAATGAGGGTGGAAAGTTATATTAAAGTCGCCCCCCATTATAAGGATTCCTTTGAGTTAATCAATTACCCTTTGCAAAAACATTTTCACTATAGCCAGTGGGGTTTGGGGTGGAAGGTATTTGTTTACCAAGGTAATTGTTTGTGAAAAAAGAATACCTGTTATAATCACATAGCGTCCATGGGGATCTATATAGGTATCTTGTATTTCAATCGAGGTTGAGGTGGTAATTAAAATGACATTACCCCTTTTATGGGCACTCAATTGGGACGATGCATAGACTTGATAACGTCCCCCCAATGTAATTCTGAATGTTCCATAGCAGAAAGATGGGATTCCTGAAGAAAATGGATATCCGCCCCTTGTCTACCCAGATGCCACATTACTTTAAATCTCTTGATAGGGGAATGTAGACCATTTACATTCTGTGAATAGATTTTAGCTGGTATGTCAGCCATTAACCCAGAAAGAATTACATTTTTCTGTATTTTTGGTGCAGCTACAGAGGATGAAGAGCGGAGGAAGCATATCTATTTCTATGGGGAATTTCCCTTTTCTCATAGATGCCGAAATGATCTTGATTCCTTATTTCTGGGTATTATTATAAATTTGCTTCCTCTTTTTCCTGCCTCTCCAAAGCTCATCACCAAAGTTGGAAGTCTCCGCCCCATTTTACTTAGTTTAACACTAACATTTTTTTTCAATAGTAAAACAAGTAAACATGCTAACCATAATATTTCTAAACTTAAAACCTCAAAACTCCTAATGGAGGTAACTATATACAAATGGTCTTCCACAAGTGGGGGAGATATTTTCATCTCCATCCCGGGTCCCAGGGAGAAGAAAGAGGGTGAAAATGGGGAGAGGTAAAATAGCTTTCCCTCTCTTATCTCCTGGGTAAGTGGGGGGTAATCCACAGATCCTGGATCTATACCCACTTGAGAGGGAACTCCCTCTCTAGAGACTAGCTTATATCAATCACTAGCCCTAATATGGTGGGACTGAGTATTTGTCCATTTATAGCATTTTCTATCTATCTAGTGCCAAAAGGTGGGGCTCCTCTTTACCTCAGTCATGCTTAACCCATACTGAAAGAGGAGGAAGCAGAAGAAAGAGAGAGAGAGAGAGAGAGAAAAACAAAAAATCCTTTTTGTTTTCCCTTTTCTCACCACCTCCCCTTCCCTTCCTTCCCTTCCTTCCCTTCCCTTCCTTCCTTCCTCCTCCTTCACCCTCCTCTTTACGTATGTTTTCCTCTTTCCCTTGGGTAGTCATTTAAGTATTTATATTTTCTGGTCTCTTCCTTTGGAAACCATTTTGTCCTCCCTTCATCTCCTATTCTAGGGAGATTTCTAAATTAAGGTTTCCTGAGGATGAACTCAAAGTTTTATAACTGGAAGTTTGAGTTAAGGAGATGTCTGTTTCTCTGTACTCGATCTTCATATGTAAGTGCTGAATTTTAGTTTGTTAATTCTCCAGGTAATGTTCTTCTCTGCTTCCAATCAAGTGGGGGGACTCCTCACCATGGTAGAGGAGGCGAGGCCTAAAGGTAAAGAATAACAAATAACTCCACAGTCTAATAGTGGACCAGTGAAGGACAATCATTCTCATACTCATATATGATTTGAAGTCTCCTTATTTCACTGGTTCTTTTACTGGTCCGTCATGTATATCCACTGAAAACGTCTCACTTCAGTCACTCTTTCCATTTTAGTACTGATGTTCATTCTTTCCTTCCTTATTCAAGCACCCCCCCCCGAGAACTTCTCTGGTTAGCAATTCGTTAGCTGAACTTCTCATGGAGGTTGTAGAGTGGGGTTTCTCAATACTCTTATCTTGTCCAGTAAAGCCTGCAATCCTCATTCTGCACTATCTTCTCGTCTCAAATCTTGAGTGGGAGAACCCAGTTGTATTTGCCAGTTCTTTATTTGTAGCTTGGGATCAGCTTTTGAAATTATGCCCTTTTGAATTAAATCACTTTTTGCCTCTAGTGCTGTATTATATGTAATAGGGCCATTTTGTAGTATTACTGTTAATTTCGCAGGGTAAGGAGTCTGGAATCTTATGTTTGAAGCTCGCAGTAGAGGGAACAAGGATGAGTATTCTCGTCTTAAGCGTTGCGTGGCTGACGCATAGTCATTGTCAAAAATAATTTGGTGTTTCCCCAACATAACTTTTTGCTTACGTCACGCCTTTGATAGGATTTGGTCTTTCTGGTAGTAACTGTTAAATCTGATTACAAAGGACCTGGGTCTGGCATCGGGTTTTGATGAACGAACTCCCAATGCGCAGTGTGCAATTTCTATATCTATCTGCATTTCTGGGCCCAGATCCAGGGTCAAGCGTAGAAAGTAGTCTGCGAAAGCCACAGGGTCATTTCCCTCTTCTCCCTCAGGTATGCCATATAATCGTATATTCTTCCTTCTCCCTCTGTTTTCCATATCTTCTTGTCTCATTGATTGATATAACTGTTCCTCTACGATCGTATGTATCACTTTCTCTATTTCACATATTTTGCTTGTATTTTCTGCTGTCTGTGTTTCTGTCTTGCTTACTCTATTTTGGAGCTCTCCCAAGTCGGTATGTACCTCTTTTAAAGCATCCCTCATTTCTGTTCGAAATTCCATAATAGCTTGCAATATTGTCTCGGTAGAAGCGTTTTCCGGTGTTGATTTTTTTTATTATTATTATTATCTCCTCTTTTCCCATGTTTTGGCTCTGGTGGTTGGGAAGTTGTATTGGTTGATTCAGTGTCTAGCAGGCCGCTTTCGTTGGCATCTTGGAGCTCTTGTAGTGGGTGGAAGTGGTTCTTTTCTAGGCGTGCCATTTCCTCGTTTGGTGTTTTTGTTAAGTCTAAGAGATTCCCACATTGCTCGAGTCCTCTTGAGTACTGATTTTCAATTTACTTTATCTTTTTAAATGAGGAAAAACTGCTGTTCTGGATTGAGGTTTTAGAGGAGCCCGAGTCCTTGCGTGTTCATGCCGCCATGTCCCAACCGGAAGTCCATCACTTGTGTTTTTTAACTTACTTTTATATCTGGTTGACTTTGCATCCCCCCCACCCATCGTTGCAGTTTTTGTATATACCCTATAAGCTTCCACAACTAATAATTGCAGTTGACTATGGTATATTTTTTTATAGAGCTTTTTGGCACTGGCCACCACATGCTCCTGCCATGAGGCCCACCTTCCAGTCACCAACGCAATCACTGCTCCCCCATCAAGCTGGTAGGGATCCACACAGTGCGAGATCTGAGGACAGTGGGGGCCCACAATCACAGAGGCCAAGCCCAGTCAACTATGGTATAAAAATACTTGTTTTTGTCTTTCTTTTGTATAGAACTGTTTGACCCCGACTGCCACCTACTCCTGCCATGAGACCCACCAGCCATTTCCCAACCCCATTGCCTCTCCCTTCTCAAGCTGGTGGGGATCTATACAGTGTAGGACCTGAAACCCATGGGGGCCAGCACTCATGGTGGCCATGCATGCACATAGATTCTTTTCCTTTGTGTTCCTTTGTGTTGCTCCCCGTGCTCCCACCCTCCACTCCAGAAGTCCAGCAATTTATTGCCTGGAGCAACCAAATTACACTCCACCTGGGATCCCAAATTGAATGTGAAAAACAC
Organism: Neoceratodus forsteri; assembly: GCA_016271365.2. Lineage (NCBI taxonomy): Eukaryota > Metazoa > Chordata > Ceratodontiformes > Ceratodontidae > Neoceratodus > Neoceratodus forsteri. Next base: position 1,510,459,813 of record CM057449.1, read on the forward strand.
ATGCAGCAATACATTTGCTTATCCTTACTTATCTCTAGTCCCCCTTGCTTTACTCTAGTCCCTGATTCCCCTCCCTCTCATCCCCCACACCCATCCCCCTACCCTTTGCTCCCCCTCAACTTAGTTTTCACTTCCACCACCCACTCCCAGCCTAGGTTTTTTTCATATTTCAATCATGGATCCTATTACAACTAACCACAAAAGACTTGCACTTTCCCACCTCTAGCACTCAGGTTACTGACCCCTCTATACCCCTTCCCTTCTCTGTCCTGCTCTCCATATGTTACACACATAAATGTTCAGGCAGCTCTATGTGTTTCTCTCTTTTTACTTTATTGTAATCAATTGCCTCCTGTTCTTCACTTTATGAAAATTGCTGTAACTGTTAGACAACTGTTAGTTTTGACGTTGTTCAGTATATCTAAACCTCTTGTTTGGATTGTTTTCCCCTGTATAGATCTTGTTTCTGTTGGACTCTATTTTGTATTGTCATACTTTCTTGTTATCTGTTAAACTGGATGCTTGTGAAAATGAACATTTTTGCTCACATACCTTCCAATATACAAATAAAATAAAGATTGATTAATATACACCATAATCTCACAAGGAGTATTTTTTATTTGATGCTTGTGTAATGGTTGCTGACCTTTGTCCTCTGAATTCAAAGAAATAAATCATTAAATTAAATTAAACAATATCATCACTATCATCTTAAAACACCACCAAGCACCGTTATTAGGAGACACCTGTTGCAGCTGTTCATCATCATCATGCTTAAGTTCCTGCAACTGTTCACTGAACTGGTAAAATAATTTGTTGAGATTGACCTTTGGGAAGGTAAGGCACTGTACATTTTCAGGATAAAGCCTTGTGTGGCCATCAGATAATAATAATAATAATAATAAACTTTATTTATATTGCGCCTTTCCAAAACCAAGGTTCATTCCAAAAAAATTAAATATAAACCGAACAGACAGTAATATAACAACTGTTAAAAACAAGTACGAAACATTAATCAAGGCCATATGCCTTATTCCATAAGAAGGATTTAAGAGCCTGTTTAAAGCTCCCCATGGTTGAACACTCTTATCTGACGCGGTAGAGAATTCCAAAGAGTTGGTGCCACAAACATAAAAGCCTGGGCACCAGCTGATTTCAGTATGACCCTAGGAATCTCTAGCAACCCCTCATCAGCTGAGCAGTGCGACCTCACAGGGAGGTAAGGAATCAGGAGATCTTTTAGGTAGTCAGGGCTCAGATCATGTAGGGCTTTAAAAGTCAGTAATCCAACTTTGAAGGTGATCCGCCACTGGACTGGTAGCCAGTGCAGATTCCACAGCAGCAGAGTAATATGTGATGTTCTAGGAGTACCTCTAAGTACTCGAGCTGTGGAATTCTGCACCAGCTGAAGGCAGCAGATATCAACCCCAGGAAGCCCAAGGTAGAGTGAGTTGCAATAGTCCAGGCATGAGGTCACAAAGACATGGATCAAAGTTGACAGATCACCAGATGGACTGAGGTGCTTGATTTTGGCGATGTTTCTCAGATGATAAAACAAGGATTTTATCACTGCTGACACTTGAGATCTTAAGGTCAGACCAACATCTAAGATCACCCCCAGATCTCGCACTCGTTCAGAGACCAGTAACTCAACATCCTCACAAAACACCCCTTGGGGAGCCAGCCACAGGTCCACCATCTGGCAATCCAGATCCAAAACCAATACCTCAGTCTTCCCAGAATTCAACTTCAATCAACTCGACCTCATCCAATCCTGGATTCCCTCCAGACAGCTATAAAATACCGAGACAGCTCCTTCCTGGTCGGGTTTGAAGGGCAGGTAGAGTTGGGTATCATCTGCATAACAGTGAAAACCCAACCCATACCATCTCACAATGTCTCCAAGGGGAAGCATGTAAACCTCAAACAACATGGGGGACAATATAGAGCCCTGAGGGACCTCACAAAAAAGCGAGAAGCGATCAGAGAAAACAAACCCTGACACCACCCTCTGAGATCTTCTGGTGAGGTATGATGTGAACCATCTGAGCACAACTCCAGAGAGTCCACAAATACATCTCAGGTGCTCCAAAAGAACCCCATGGTCGATGGTGTCAAATGCTGAAGATAGATCCAATAACACCAGGATAGACCATTTTCTCTGGTCTCTCGCTATCAGGAGATCATTGAGCACCTGAACCAGTGCAGTCTCGGTACTATGCCTCTTACGGAAACCTGATTGGAGAGGTTCGTAGATGCTATGGATGGTCAAGTGGTTCTCCAATTGGGCTGCTACCACCTTCTTGATCACCTTCCCTGCAAAGGGGAGGTCCAAGATAGGTCTGTAGTTAGCCAAACATTCTGAGTCCAAAGATGGTTTCTTCAACAAGGGTGTCATCACTGCCTCTTTCAAGGACAGGGGATATACACCCAAGTCAAGAGAGGACCAGACTATCTGTGCTAGAGCCAGTAGAATAGAATCTCCACACCCTAAGAGTAAGGATGTGGGACCTGGATCTAAACTACAGGAGACAGGACGCAGCCCCTGGACAATCTGCATAACATCCACGATTTCCAGGCTGTTGAAGGTACTCCAGGAAAACAAAGGGATAGTGACCTGGTCCTGGGCACCCACAACTAGCATAGAATGTGCCAAACTGATGTCTGCCCTAATGTTGGGCACCTTATCGGTGAAGAACCGAGCAATCTCATCACACTGTGATTGTGACAATGCTCTACGGAGCTGTAGGCAGGTTGGGTTGCACAATCTGTCCACAGTTCTGAAAAGTTGAGCAAGTCGGTTCTGCGTGGCAGAAATTTCCCTAGACAGGAACTCTGCCTTCTTATGGGAGATTTCTGACTTGATCCCCAGGAGGAAGACCAAGACAAGAGAATGGCCAGCTTTATGAGAAGCAGCGGTAACTACCTGTGTTAGGCCCAATGAATCCATTAACTGGAGGTAGTGTTGTCCAAATTGCAAGAGTTCATCGTCGATCCATGCATTAAAGTCACCCAGGACCATCAGCCTGGGGGACTCAAATTTCAGGTCGACAATGAAGTCTGCTACTTCGTTAAGGAATTGCTTCTCATCTCCTGGTGGATGGTAGATGAGAGCAATTCGATAACCCACATCTGCTACAATGGCACATTCAAAAGAAGATGTCTCCTCAACTGGTAAACTGGTGAGATCCAATTCAGTCTTAAAGCAGACTGCACCCCCCCCGTCCAACCTTGGGCAATGTAACACTGTATACCCGGCTGGAATTGCGGCCTCCAATATCCGTTCCACATTATTATCCAGCCAGGTCTCGGTGATGCATGTCAGGTCCATCGAGGCAACAAGATCTGAGATTATTGCCGTCTTGTTCCGGACAGACCTGACATTGCACAACATAACCCGAGTTGGACAGGATTCCTGGACTGCCCTGACCACCTGCCCATCACTAAGGATGGTGCCTTTGGGTATGGGGACCAAACAGGAAGGCCCATGCTCTAGGCTCCACTGAGCCCCAGGGCTTCTCCTGTGATTAGTCACCCCAATGGGAGTGCACCACTCATCTCGCCTCCACTGTTCACCCCCAACCCCCTCCTGCGGCCAATACCTAGAGCCTGATAGTGTTGGTAGATAGAAAAAGCCAGAGGGGGGTATAGAAGGGGCGGAGGGAGTTGAGAGCAGAGACTGAGTAGCGTACGACTGGGGGGGCCACAAAAAGACACATTTCAAAACAGAGCAAATCCTCAGAAAACAATAAAAGTAGGTAAAATCAGTTCCTTATAAAAATTAAAACAAGCTAACCAACAACATTAACTAAATAAATTTAAAAAAAAACAAATCACAGCCACACCTTTACTCACCCCACTCCCACCCAACTAACTAATCAAACCAACTTCAAACAACTAGCTAACTAACTAAAATATATAACTTAAACAATAGAAAACCTAACCTGCCTAACACATAAAGTAAATATTTAAATAAGATAAGCCCACCGGTCCTCTCACAACCTTGGCTACTTAACAACACAACAATACAAAACTAAAAATAAGTTATAAAAGATATTCAAAAAATTTCCCTCAGAAAAATCTCTCACAGAACTCTGCAATGGGGAGATTTCACAAATATAATTATCAACAAGGAATAAAACAGCCAAAGTCTGAGAGTCACATTTTCATGAAGGTCACAAATTCAACGGAACACAGGGTCGGCCAGTAGGTAATTCACCCCTCTCATGGGTGGAAAACCAGTTTAAGAAAATAATGTATTGCAGACCGTTCTTATCAGATTCAGAATGCGTCCAAGAACTTACACCTCCAAAAAATGGTAGCACTATTCAAATTCTCAAATGAGCTCTCACCTTCAATTGAAAACAACAGAGCCGCAAACAATGATCTTAATTCTGGAAAACATACAAGCAGTCTGTAGTCAAAGCCAAAACTCACTGTGAAATCCAGAAACCAGGGAGCAGGGAAAGTCAAGCCAGGGCACCCAGGAAACCAGAGTTCTATTTCTCCACTCCACCGAGTAGTTGATAGCAGAGCCAGCACCAGCGCTTCAAGTACCAGATAACTCCAGGTCATGACCTATGCTCCACAGCTCCAGGAAGGTCCCACCCAGATCCTGATACCTCTTCCCAGACCTGCTCCCTGCTACGGCTGCCCACCAGCTACCGAATGGTGAAAACAGAAGAGCTGCAGATACGGCTGCCCTACGGCAGCAGCACCACAGCACACCACTGGTTCGAGGTCAGGGTCAGGAAGGGATTCCTCCCCACAGTCCACTGGAGTCTCTATCTAATCTAGCACTGACCAGAATCACTCCTCACTCCTCGCTGCTCACTCAAGGCCACTCTGGGTTATTTCTCGCTACTCCTTGATCCACCACTGGGACTCCACACTCTGCTCCCCACACACACGCAATATCGAAACTACACAGATAATAGCTCCTTCAGTTCCTAGTTGCACTCAGTCCTTATGCAGTTGTTTAAAAGTAAAATGGTGCAATTCACAGATCCAAACCAGGGAAAACAGCACAATTCAGGGATGCGGACTGAAATAATAAAAAAACCGAGAACGGAGTAAACTAGCAACGAAAACTAAGTAACCAAACAAAAACAAACTCAAACAAAAAACTAAAAAACTAAAATGAACTGAAAAACTAAGATAAAACACAACTCGACTCCTGCTTCTGATGGCTAGCCCAGCGTGGCCACCATCTTGGATTAGGCAATTCCCTCATTAACAGTAAACACTGTAAATCAGAGACAACATTTCCACCTGTACTAAATATATGCTCATGGTAGACACTAGCAGGAGGGCAACTAAGAAGCTTAATAACAAAGGCACATAGAGCAGGCCAGATTTTTTTCTTTTCCAGCCAGTATTAAATGGTCATTAGTAATATTAATAAGTGGTTCTCATAAATAGGCATCCACAATATCAGACAGAGACAAAGATGGTGGCTCCACAAGAAACGCATCTGAATTATCAGTTTCCATGAGTTTGGACCAAAAAGTGTGAGAATCATCTGTGTGCATTTCAGAATTACTTTTTCAAGGGCCATGAAAGAGGAGTTTGTGCAGGACCACCCAATGTTGATGAAGGAGTACATGTCGGCATTAAGTGGAAATGATTGCTGTCAACACCAATAAATGTTGCATCATTAGATGCAGCATCAACATCACATGATTCACTTGCATTGCCAAATACAGTTCTTTCCTTTTGCTGTGAAATTGCTGAAATCAATATGTTTTTGTATCTGAGATAAGATTTCACAAAGATCTGAAGGAGGCAGCTGTTGCAACTTAAGCCGAGGGTCAAGAAGTTTCTAAAGAAGGAACTTTTTGTCTGTCATGATATTGTAAAGTCTTCTGCAATTTTGGAATTGCTTTATTAGTCAGTCTGGGACACATCAAATGTATCTAATTTTTGGTCAAAATCTCTACGCAGCCTCCCGAGTTCCTTTTTCAATAAATTTATGATGGGAATAACCTAGTTTACAGTAGCATTCTCTTTGCTAATCTGTTGAGTTGCTTCCTCAAAGGGAGTCAAAAGCAATGTAAGATGCTCCATGAGGCCCCACTGGAATGAATTCAGCACAATACAATCTGCTATGCTATGCTATGCTCCATGGTATATTCATGGACTGCCTTCTTTTGTGTAAGAAATCTCTCACACATGCAAAACATTGAGTCCCATCTTGTCAGAACATCTTGTTTCAGATGCTGTATTGGAAGCTGCTTTTTTTTTTCTGGAGATCAGTCAAGATACCACGTGATTTTACAGAGTGACTAAAATGGCCACACATTTTCTTTGCAGCTCCCACTAATGTTACTATATTGTTGTCACTGGAAAGGAAAGCTCATACTAACATATTTAATGAGTGTGCAAAGCACAGAATGTGAGTAAAGCCACCACAATTCAATGCACTAGCAATATTGGTGCTGTTGTCTGAAACCACAAATTCAGTATTAAGTCCTGGTGGCTCTAACCACTCAGAAATGTTATCAAACAGCTCTTCCAAAATATTGGCAGTGGTGAGATGCTTAACAAACATGCTAGTGTAATGATCTGCCATTCTTTGTCTTCCTTCCTTCATACTGCTGCTTGTGGTAGTGTTTGAAGACAGTCATGACACCCAACAAGCTGAGATGCGCATATAATCAGTGGTTTGAGAATTTGTCCACATGTCTACAGTAAGGTGTACAGAACCACATTCACTCTCTTGAAGAGCCAATTTTATTTTACTTTGCATACATTCATACATTTTGGGAACCACCACAATATTTATAGCTTGGTATGTTGTAATATGGAGCAAAATATTTTAAAATGGCTCTAAAACCGTTATTCTCTACCACAGAAAATGGTTGCAGGTCCTTGGCAATAAATTCAGCTATTAATGGATTCATTTTTAATGTGATTTTATGTGATGTACTGTAGGCAGATTTTTGTTCAAACATCTCAGTAATGGTCTGCTTTTTAGTTTGTGTGTGGGGGGAAGGGGCTTGGGATTGCAGTGGAGAAGCTGGAGCTTGCCCAAATACTTTTGTTAGTGAAGTTGAACATGTTTTTTTTTTCTGCCTTGTCTCTCAGTATCTTCACCATTACTATTGTCTGTAGGATTATTTTTATCAAAGATATTTTTCCTTTCCTCAAGACTGCTGTCCTGTCGAATACTTTGATATGCTGTTTACAAATGCCTTTTTGGTGATGTCCTGAACTGGCCCTTCACTTTCCCCTGCTAACTTCCTGATGACAAAAGGTGCAGACAGAAAAACATTCATTTTTAGGACTTATATGAAAATAGCTCCACACAACTAAGATGTGATGTTTTGTCATCATGCCAGGAACTGTAGCAATTTTGGTAGCAGTTGTTTCTGACCCTGATTCATGCACACTGTGGCTGTCCCCAGAAGAGCTAACATGATTACTGACTTTTTTCCTCTGCTGGCTGTGGCTACTGGTGGTTCTTGCTGCATGTTTTTTTTTTTTTTCTTTTTGGGTGGGAGAGCACAGGTGGCATTCTCTACCTCATCGGTATCACATTCTGATTTATCACCTTTGGAAGAGCATAACTGTGATACATTGTGATTTTGTTCTTGTACATTTACAACCTTTTCTTCATCAGAGGCACTGTTTCTCATGAAGGAATCAAATGTGCATGAGTGACATATCATGGAGTACTACATCTAGTGGTACTAGATGAAGCCTTTTCCTTACCCTTACAGAAATGTAAGTGTGCTGTGTACTTGCCGAATGCATGCCACATGCTTAATTGTGCAATGTTTGCATGCAGTTCACATACACAAAGTGAATGTAAGCGAACCAGGTCTAAAAGGCAAATTAGGATTGCATGCTGCAAGCTTGACATGTGTGCAGCAGGTAAGCTGGTGTGAACATCTTCTAAAAGTCACATCAGGTTCACATGTTGCCTGCTTAACATGAGTGCAGCAGTTAAGCTGGTGTGAACATCATTTAAAAATCACATCAGGTTCACATGTTGCATGCCTGTCATGTGTTCAGTAACTAAGCTGGTGCAAATCTCATCCAAAGAAAACACATCAGTTTCTATTTCTCATACTATTGCTAGCAAGTAGAGCCATTAATGTATATTTTTCATTACATTCCCAGTAAAATTAAGTAACCTCATTAATTCTGATCCTTTTGCAAGCTGATTCATGGCTTTAGATTTTTGTCATTAAATTGACATTAATTTGCAATGTTTCATTTGCTTACTGCATTAATTGCCTAGGATGTAGTCAGCCAACATCCCCCATTCTAAATGTGTGAAGAAGGACCTCTGTGTTGTGAAGCCTGACCTTTTTGTTTGGGATATACAAAACTCCTTATGTATATTTAGTGCTACAAATGTGTTTCTCCACGACTGTTTCGACTCACTTACTTTCCCTTTGTCATTCTATATGGAGCATATACTGTACACTATGGCCATGCTCAGTACTCTTTGTGCTGAGAAGGGGCTTTAAAGCATGCACCAAACCTCACATTTTGTCACTGAAATGAGAGACATGGACGCTCAAAATGAGGGACACTAACCCTCACAATGATCAGGACACATCCTGAAACATGAAGATGCAGTTCCTCAGAACAAAGTGGAAACCATTGTACAGTATTTACTTGCACCAATATTAGCACCTGAGAATGAATTTCTACCATAAAACAGGGGAGCCATTTAGCTAGGATAGAGAGGGGCAGTCCCCCCAACCCGCAAGTTTGCTTAGATTGTTCTTATGGTGTGGCAACAATGGCATTAAATTTGCTGTTAATCTTTTGCACAATAAGTTCCCCTCCCCAGCCTGTGTGCGCTCATGTTGCAGGTGCACTCCTGACTTGATAGTGTCTGTATTGTATTGTCCAGTCTGGCCATATATTAGTGGTGGCACCATCACATGAGACATGGAAGAGCTCCAGCTCAGCAACAGTATGAGTCACATGGGTGTGAAACTGTCTTTCCTACCTAAAGCTTGGAGGACTCGGTGAGTACTGAACTCTCAATAGCAGTGCTATGGCAGCATATTTTTGTTGGTCTCCCCTAGTGGCTGAAGGGGCAGAGGGTGAGCTAGAAGTGAACTCAAGACTAGGTTACCTACTTACTCTACTAGGCTTGCCTCACAAAAAAACAGCACAGACCCCCAGAAGCAGCAAGCTAGGCCTTGCAGCAGTGGTGACACCGGTGTGGGTGACATTCATAGGCTTTTTTCAGTGCAGTGTGGTAGCAACTATGGCAGCAGCCAAGCAATAAGCAAGCAACACAGGTTGGGTGGGTTTGGTTAGTAAAGTGGCTTGGTCGCAGACCACTTTAGGGACCTGGGATGGTTTGTTCTAGCATCCAGATTCTGGCAGAAGGACAGAGGACAAGTGGACTAAAAACTGGGCTGGTGGCACACTGGGCCAGACTGCAGGTTCTGGCCAGATGGCCGGGTAAGTAAAAGTAAATATTTTCTTTACAGGGGGATTGGGGAAGGAGGAAGGACTGAAAGATTGATGTGTTTGTCACATTTCTGCACCTTTGGGTGGCTTCATGACCTATATGGGGTGGGTATGGAATGGAATGGAGTAGGGGAGAGAAATCAGGACAACTTTTTTGGGGGTGTGTGGATGTCAGAACTTCAGCCAGGAAAAAAATTGGTTAGTAAATAGGTGGGTTTATGCACAGACTCTGATGCACTGCTCCAGGGTATAGAAAGATAAATCTTATACATTTGAATAATTCCTGATTTGCATATCACTTTTCAGTCACAACACAGAAAGTTTACCTTTTTAGAGATGTCCCAGACATTCTAGAGCTTGCCACCTAGGGGCTAACTAGCACCTGGCCTCTACTGGTTGTTGGCTCCCCCCTGCTGAAGTCTGAAATGGTGCCCCTGACATACTGTCTAAATTTATAGGACATCCTCTGTGTGAGCAGCATGTTTTCCATGAGGGATGGATGAGGAGTAGAGCAGTTTTCAGGAGTAAAATGAGGGCTGTCCCTTGCATTCAGGAACAGTTGAGCGGTATGGTATGTGCAGACTATTGGAGCCCCACTATAGTCAGGCTTATGCCCGCCCCCCCCAGTGAAGCTGACCTCCACATCCCCACAATCAGGCATATTATGACATAGGGCAAGGGAGTCTGCAGGGGAGTGCACCACTGAAATGAATAGGGTACTTTTTTATAAATATTTGATACTATATTGATGAAGAGCCAGAAATTAAAGAAGGCCACTGCTCGACTAACAAGGGCCTTGTTCCGTAGAACAGTGGCCTTCATGATTCTCCAGCTCACAATAATAAGTATAAAATAGTAATAAAAAATAACTCCATTCACTTCAAGGGGGTATGCCCCAGCCTCTGACCCACAGACATAATCTTTTTAGGACTCCTGTCTCTGGCTGCCTAGTACTCAGGTAAGAGACTCTCAACTTATCTATACTTGGTTGGTTTTCTGTAGCTGCATGGCTGCACCCAGTATAGTGTGTGTGTGTGTGTCTGTGTGAGGTGTGTGTGTGTGTGTGTATGAGGTAGGGGGGACTGGCCATGTGGGTGGGTGTTGGGGTATTGCTAATTTTGTGTTTTCCCCTTAAAGTCTGTTTGTGTAGAAGCATTCAAAAGTATGGAGAGAAAATAGCAGGAGCACAGGCCAGACAGAAGTACTTAAGTAGTTTTGTGGTTAAGTGTGTGTATTGGGTGGGAATAACCACATGTGTTTCCATCAATATATGCGCTACAGTTCAGCTGTTCAGCTGAGATGAGGGATGAAGAAAACTAAAAAGTATAACAGTGGTTATAAGCATGCCGCATGCATGCAGATGTATGCAGATTTGTATTGAAGTACAAGCCAGCCGTATGCATGCAGGCAGTATTGCTGAGTGGTTAAAGATACTGAACTGCAAACCAGGAGACTTGGAGACCTAACTGAATTTGAATCTCATCATCCCCCACTTGTAGATGGTGTGATCCTGAGGAAGTTACTTACCTTTTATTTGTGCAATTATCAGAGACCACTTGATTTTTGCAGTCTTGCCACGTGCATGCAGTCTTTTCCAATTTAGTATAAAAAGCATGCTTTCTGCACTTGCTTGCCACATGCATGCCACATGCATGCAGTCATTTCCAGTTGAACATTTAATCATGCTTGCAGCACACATATACATGGGTAGTTTTATGTGAGCAACATGAAACCATTTCATATAATTGTTTCTTTAAGGGTAATCATTAACTTTCTAGGTCTGACTGTTTTGGTTACTTGTTTTTATGTTTTACTTTTATGTGATTTGCATAGGAATACCAACAGTGCTGCATTACTTCGATCAGGGGATTCACCAACATACTTTTCTTTTTCTGGTTGTGTTTCTTCATCTTTTTTTGATTGTGTGATTTCATATGTTTCTGGTTGTGCTGCTTCATTGGTATCAGTTGTATTAATTATATATTCAAAGGTAAATTTCCCCTCTTTTTTCTAAATTTGGTTTCAGAAAATACTTTTGTTGTTACTTGTACCAATTTCAGCCATACTGCTGGTGCTGGCCAGATGTTCCATTTCCATAACAAAGTTTGATTCTGAATCCATTTTTGGGGGGGGTCCAACTTAATTACTTAGTAGTATTAGTTCAGATGCAGAGATGGGCAACACAGAGTCTGAGACGTGACACCCCCTCTCAAAATACATGACGTACTATATGACCTAGTAATAGTTCAGTCATAGAGATGGGCAACACAGAGCCTGAGACATGACACCCCCCTCTCAAAACAGATGAGGCACTATATGACCTTGTATTAGTTCAGTCACAGAGATGGGCAACACTGAGTCTGAGACATGACCCCCCCTTCAAAATCTATAAGGCACTATGACCTAGTAGTAGTTCAGACAAAGAGATGGGCAACACGGAGTCTGAGATGTGCATGACACACCCCTTCAAAATCTGTATGGCACTATATAAGCCACCCCACAAAATTAGTGAGTCACTATGACCTTCAGATAGAGTCTTCCTGTCCTGTCTACTCCCCTTCTTAATATTTTTTATTTTATTTTTTTACAAAAATATTCTTTTCAAAAGAAAAAGAATTACTATGACCTAGTAGTAGTTCAGGCACAGAGATGGGCAACATAGAGTCTGAGACGTGGGTGACATACACCCCCTTTCAAAATTTGTACAGCACTGTCAGCCCCCCAAAAAACTTCAGTCTTCCTGTCCTGTCTAACGCTACTCCCCCCATTTTTTAATGTTTTTACTAGCATATAATTTTTCAAAAATAAAAATAAGTTGTCAGATGCGTACACTAACTTTTTTTTGTTGTTGTTGATTTTGCAAGACAAACAGACTAAAACTACCTAACCTACTGTATTTTATCTTTGTTGCTGGATGATTTCATAAGAACGGTGCAGGCCTAGTGGCACTGTAGACTGCAGGTCATGCCTTTTTAGTACTCAAATTCCTTTCCTGTTTCCCGTACTTTTTCTAAAACTAAGAAAATATCTGCAACTCTCCTGTTGTCTGCTGTTGAATTCATTTGTCTCTCATTCTACTCTCTCTCTTTCTGACTAACACAAAATGTGGTTGTTTAATTTTTTTTTACTATCGAGTTTACGTCTGCAATCTATTGTTGTCAACTCTGCACTCTGATGTTTTGTGGTGTTGAATTTCTTGATCTCTCTCTCTCCTCTCTTTCTAATGAAACATTTAATTTTTTAGAGTACTCTGAGTCAGTGTCTGCACTTTGCTGTTGTCTACTGTTGAATTCATTGGTCTCTCTACTCTCCTTCTTTCTCCTTCTGACTAAGGATAGAAAATGAAAAATGATTCTTTTTTTTAATCTCTCTGCACACATGCACACACATACACACATATAAACCCACATGGTATCCAGTAAGGATAGTGACTGAATATGTGGGACCATTAAAATGGCAACTCATATTCAATGTTTTCCGCATGGGCTACCCTGCAAGGGTAGTGACCCTATGTGAAAGTGGGTATGGGGAAGGGTGACCAGAAGGGGGATAGCGAGGGAAGGGAGGGACAGGGAAGGGGTTTTAGGGGTTTGGTGTGCCTGTTGTCACTGAACTAGCCATGTTATGTGGTGGTGTGGGTGGCTAGCTCTAGTGCAGAAGGTACTGGGTTCAGGTTGGGAGCCGGGAGAGTGGAAATTTTGCCACTGCCTGTGACAGCAGGACTTAATTTTTGTGCAAAAGCTGAATTTTGTACCCTCACTGACATGCACCCCCCTTGAGTTGAGAATCTAATTTCAGGGGGGTGTGGGTGGGTCCAGCCCCCCCCTGCAAAAACACTTTTTAGTTTTATTGGTATTGGGTCACCTGAAATGTATACCACTGATTTGCTTTTTGATGATATACACTTGCCATAGTAGTGATCACTGTTTTGCAATCGCTATTATGACATGGAAGCCCCCCACACACACACACCTGTCTCCTTTCAATGCAAAGCTCCAAATACACTCAATACACTGTTTCCTAGTGGTGTACTGTGGTGGCTGAAACACAGGATTGGCTATATCATGAGTCAATCACTGAACAAAGACCATCACTGCTTGACTCATTTCAATGCCCCAGTATCATGAGAGTTTGTCTTTTTGGTCATGTGACAGTCCAGAGACTCAAGAGTATTCATTTGAGATCAGGAAAAAATGCTTTTTTTTATTTTGTACCCTGCTCTGCCTTGTTTAGTGACTTGCATGCAGTACTGGTGGTGAGAGTGTTATTTCCAGACTGGACCACACTTCTGAAATGGGCCAACTTGACAACTCAGGTTGAGTCATGAAAAGCTTGTTATTCCCTGTCAGAGCTGAGTCAGCACAGTCCGGGGAGGTTCAGAAGTGTAGCAGAGCCAGTTCACCCTTCCCTAATTATTATTATGTTACATCTGCTTTAATAATGAGACCATCATTGGGAAAAACTGCTACTATTACCAATCCAGCTGAACTGAATTCAATGCTTGCCATTGTGGGGATAAATATATTGAAGATACAGTAGTGTCAATAAATATTTCAAGAACATTTGACTCCATGTGCATAATGGATCGAATATGAAATAAATACTGACTGGACTTTCATGCATAACCCCCTTCACTTATTTTGTTAGATCTGCTGGTTATTATAGTCAAACCCATGCTAAGGGTCCACTCCTCCACATACACATACATATCACCATCACTACCACCTCAGTCACTGGCTACAACCCACAAACAAACAAACACATTTATAGAATAATTTACTATATTTGTTTACAACTGTCCCATGTTATGCTTGCTGCTATCTACCATCAATGTTTCAAGCAAACAGGAACATGAAAAAGAAGCTGTTGTGTTAGTTTGAATCTAGGCAGCTGAATTGTGGTGAAACTATTGCAACAGAATAAAATGATGCAAGGTATCAAATGGTTAGTTGTGATGGTTAGATTAACAGATACAGCCTCTAGTTTTTAACAAAAGCAATTAGTACAGAGAGGTTAATGTAAAACAGGAGAAATTGATTAGTATATTAGCTTGACCTGTAACTGTTTGATCATCTGATTGTCAAATGTGTCAGACACTGGCCCTGTAGCTCTCGGATACATAAATTACTGTCACATTCATTGAAATAGAAATTAAATATATTGACTCAGAGTGATTTACTGTATAAAGTCAGTCAATCTCAAAATCACAGAAAAAGCATAGCATCTCAAATATAGGTTCAGTGCTCTACATTCTCAAAACTGGCACAAGCCTTCTCTGACAACATCACTTCATCTTTGATGTCACAAGCTGTCTCAATCAACACTGACTCAGAGAATAAAACATCAAGAGTGCCATTTGGAAATTGGGAAGCACAGACGCATACATCTGAGATTAGGCTAGAAAATGACCACAGTAGATAGTTTGGTAATTTAAAACAAGTCAGGTTGTATAAAATAGCCTGTAAGAAAATAAAGAAAAAAGAAAATGTTGTTCATATGTTTGCCATTGATCTTTAACAACAATTTTGATTACTAGACACTGATTCAGAAAGCATAACTAGTAACTGTACTGGGCTTCAGTACTAACTTATTTGTCTGACCTGTCTGTGTTTACTTCCTTATTATTTTGCAAGGTGTGATTTTTATAAGTAGACTTGTCAGCACTCATCTAGTCAGACACTGACTGAGCTTCTGCAGATTATCAGTTCCTGCCAACATTTGCACAGTATGTTCAATCATTTATGATGCTTTTTGGCTGGTGTTTTCAATGTGAAATAGATGGTGATTATTTTAGTTTTATTGCCTTCCCTTAGAAAACTTCGGTAACTATACAGATGACAATTCTCTCTCACGCTACTTTATCTGTTTTCTGTTTCTAACTACTTCATTCAAGTGTTCTAACAGTGGAAAGGCTGTAATAATTTGGCAGCTTAGCTTTATACTTATCTTGTGCTTCTCAGTAATTTTAATCACTAGAATCTGATTCAAAAAGCAGAAGTAGAAACTCTGCTATGTTTTAATGCTAATCAAGTTTCATTTTTTTCTGACTTGTCCATGTTTATTTACATATTATTGTGCAAGCAGTGATTTTGTTAATTAGATTTGGCAACACTCACCTAGTCAGACAGTGAGCTTCTGAGGATTGACAGCCTTTGTCAGCATTAGCACAGAGTGCTCAGTATTCTAGAATGCTTTGTGTCTAGCATTTATTGCTTCCTATGGAAATGTTTGATTTTAATAATTTTATGAACAGTTAGCCAAAATAGATTGTGATATTTCAGATTTCTGAAATAGCCCTAAATCTGACAGGAACTTGTCTTCCTATAGACACATTCAGTTAGTCAGACAGATATCGCTCACTATATATTGCTTTTATTCTGTCCAAATAACTGCTTCATTGAAATGAAATATTTTTTTGTCCAGCATAAAATGGCATGCTCAGTACTTGCAATGAGTGCAGAACAAGCAGTACTGAATAATGATTTCATAATGGGTAAAAAGAGATGATATTATATAAAATGAAATAGAAAATGCTATACAAATAAAGGTACTGTTATTAATACAAATTCTGCTTTTACATTACACTCATTAAAAGCACCTCTTAGTGTAAAAAACAAGTTTGATGCTACACATGTAAAACATGTTTTATGAGATGCGAGTGTCATTATGTGTGTCTGCATCTGTATCTGTATGTAATCTCTCATGGCAGCTCCCATCACGTCATGATTTACAGTACATAGAGATGTGAGAAATTGCTGAATTTTGTTATTTGAAATATTTTGTGTAATTCGGCCATTTTGCTAAATGTTTTGTGGAAGCAAAATGTGGAATTTTGCCTACGGAGTGCAACATTTCACCCACGAAACAGTGAAATTCACAACTTGCGGGTAAAATTTCACCATTTTCATCTGAAATTTCACAACTTCACACCTGCAAAATATTTGACAGAACAGCTGAATTTTGCAAAATATTTTATGTGGCAAAATTGCCAGTTTTGCGGGAATTTTGCCTGCAAAATTTAATTTTGCAACATCTTTTACAGTACATGCTTCATCCCCCTCCCCACTGTGCAGTTATTCTTTTTTCCTTTGCAGTCATCCTTTTTTCATATGGACTAATTCAATTTTTTTTGTATGCTCATACAAAAAAAGAAAATCAGCTTACAAAAAAGGATTATAAATGTTAAAAAAACAGACATTTCTAGGTCATTTATTCACAAACTATGCACAGAATTCACTTAATGTTGTGCTGATGAGCAAGATACATGTGTTGGTGTGTGTGTGTGTGTGTGTGTGTGAGGATGTCATTTTTGTGGGTTTTACATTTTGTTTGAAAAAAAAACAGAAATAAGATGGCAGCCATACTTAAAAAAATTTTTTTTCCTCATAAAAAAGGATTACACCATTTAAAAAAGGTATTTTTTTTGTACGGACCAATTTTTTTTTTTCATTCCAAACAGCTATCTGAAAGACTGTACTAAGAATGCACAGAATCAAAATTTCAAAATGTAATAACTTTGGAATGGATTAATATTTTTTTCACCAAACCAGTGAAAGGCACATCTGTGGGCCATGTGCTTTCTAACCTAACAACTTCAGACCAAATTCCAAACCATATGGGTGTTAGGCAACAACTAAAACACAGCAAAAAACTGTTATTTTTTAGAAAAAACCTTTTTCACTATTGTATCTCGAAACACACACATTTGACTGGAATAAAACTTGGCACATCAGCAATCTTAGACCACACATGCAAAATTTTGTGCAAATCCATTAAACGGTTACAAAGATATTAAAGTGCAAAATCTGAGGTTTAATATAGAAACCCCTTGCTGAACCTTAACTATAGTGGTGCTACATGCCATATTATTTATGCAATATGCATGGACTCAGAAGCTGGTAAATGAATTCATTTATTTACGCAGCTGTTTTATATATTTTATTTATATACATAGTAGACACGTCATTGTCTGGCAACCCACCCATCTGCCCACCAGCACTATTTCTCCACTAGCAACCACTTTCACTTTCTTGCACTGGGTCTACAAACACATGCTGTCTGCTTACACACCAGCTCACATAAATTGCTGAAATTTATGTCAACAGCAAGAAAATACATTGGACTCTCTTAAATCTTTTCCTTATTTCTTTTTACAAAAGCATTGTACCTTTTTGTTTCCTGCTCACCTGCTGCCTGTTACACCTGTGTACTACTAGACTACTCACTCACTCACAATCCTCCATTTCTCACAAGACATGACCTACACCTTTACTGCAATCCAGACAGCAGACAGGTCATGAAAATAAAAATAAAACTGAAATACTACTAAGTGTGGCATTCTTGCTCCTGTGTCCAAAGCTCTATGTGAAGCGAGTCTGCACTTACTAATGCTGTGCACCATGGCTTCCTTAAAGAGCTACTGATGCCTCAAAGAAAACTTTAAAAAATGCAATAATTAGGAAGACTTCTGCTTATATTACATTAATATTTTATATATTTCTCCTTCCCGTAATTTATTACCAGAGAAATGTGTATGAATATACAATTGTTGTCCCTTACAGTTCATTTTGAGTTCATCTGCCTCTATACCTTACTCCCTACCTGAAGACATAATTCACTGTTGTGACATCACAATTGGTTGCCATGGTAGTAACTGTGATGTCACAACAGCACTCTGTGATTTCAGGTAGGGAGAAAGCAGCAGGAATATATGAATTCTTCAGGAGCAAAGATCATGTTTTCATGCAAATTACCTCACTATTAAATAATGGGGAGGAAGAATACAGAACTAATGGGAAATACATGCTGGACAGTGCTTAATATTATGTTTTGTTAAGGTTCTCCTGAACGTGTCAGCAGCTCTTTAACTTTTTTACAGCTCACACATCTCCACCAATGAAATGTGAAGCTGCAATATCATAGCATGCTGATGAATTGTGACTCCATAGCAACAGCCCTAGCAACAGAAGCACAGCAAATTGCATTAGCACATTCTCACAAAAGAAACCCACCAATGAAACTAAATAAAAAAATTAAAAATAAACACATAAAGTCACTGAATGTTGCGTAAATTGAATATGCCATGGGAACCTTGTTGTGTATATACAGTATATGTATATGTATATATATATATATATATATATATATATATATATATATATATATATATATATATGTATATATATTCTTTGCAAAAAAAATGTTGTTATAGCACTAGTTAGGGTTAAACTGACAAAAGTAAGGAAATATGGCATTAGGATTTCAAACCCCAATACTCCACCACCATCCACCAGGCAGCAACAGGAAAAAACATTACACTTTCACCTCTCCTACATCTTCACTAATCAAGCAGGGGTGCCTTGGGGCTGTCAGCCCTAACGCTCATCCCATTTGATCAGAAAAGAAGCTGAGATGTGTAGAGTACATGGGAATAGGGGTGAGCATTAGTGCTACCAACCCCAAGGAACACCCCATGGCTAATTAGCAAAGACACAGGAGATGTGAAGCTCTAATGATTTTCCCTGCTGCTCTCTGGCTGGTGAGAGTGGTGTGTTAGGGTTTAACTCTAACTGGTGCATTGATTACATTTTTTTGCAAAGAATTTCCTTACTTTTTGAGATAGTCTAATCATATGCTCATTTGCTTGTAGGAGTGTCTGTCAGTCAATGCACAGGGCCCTCTACCACACATGGGTGCAGAGGTGAGGGGCACTATGAGAGGAGGACAGTTGTCTTTACTGTATTGTATCTTGGCCTGTGCGGACAACACTGCAGCTTTCATTCCCTTGCTGGGAGGGGGTGGTCACATAACAGCACAATCCCCTCAACTTCACCCCATTCAGTTGGGTCACTGAGCACCCCCCCAAATTCAGCTCACTAGCACAGGATCACAAAGTATACTCGCTGGGGTCATGACTAGTACTATGCACAAAGTTTCTTAACAATTACATATATATTGTTAATTTTGACTCCAAATGTTCAAGATAGTCATTTTACGGTAGAGTGCTAAATATCCTGTGTTTTGTTTGCCCAATGAATCACAAATGGTCAGACTTGTCTATTTTAAAATTCACTCTATTAGATATGACCTGGTATTTACAACACACAGAATAATGTCTGGGTTGGTGGTTATAATGAGAATTTGGCACACACCCACGGTGAAGGGATGCCACATAAACCCTAAGAGTGAAGCTTGAGGGGTTTGTAAAGGCATCCCACACTGAGAGTGTATGTAAAATTCAAGTTATAGCCATCTACCCAGCTATCATTCTATATGTTATAAATACCAGGTCATATCCAACAGTGTGTATTTATTTTAAAATAGGCAAATCTTTCATATAATTGCTAGGGATCATTTTTTCACCACAACAAATATAAAAAGAAGCAGACATCCCTACAGAGCCGTGGACTAGTTGGGTTTCAACATGATCCGTAGCGGCTCATGAAAGAAATGTTTACTTTAAAAAAAAATAAACAGTCCAGGATGAAAATTAAGTTTGTTTTTTCTTTTTTAATCCCATTATTATTATTTTGAAGTGCAGTGGCTTGGTAGAGAGTTGAGGAGGTAGGGGGGAGGGTTGCTGGGACAGAGAGCAACAGGAGGACACTGTGTGGGTAGAACAATGGTTCAGGGGAGGGGATGGGGAAGAGGGGTGGGATCAATACAAATGAATGGCAAAGCACTGGAGGTGGTGTGGAGCAGGAGGAAGGTGCTCACATCCAGCATGGCAGTGAGGGCAGATAATAGGTTTGCTGTGCTGGCAACATTGGAGGAGGGGGGGTGAGGAATCTCCAGGAAGTGGTAGGTAAGGAGAAGAGAGAGGATGGCATGGGGGACAGGAGTCTGGCAGAGGATGGTGATAGTGGTAAAGGGGAGGGGCACAGCTGGAAGAATGGAAGAAGAGAGCAGGGGTAAATAGGAGAGGAGCAAGGCTAGCTTGGTGAATGGGAGGGACTTAGCAGAGGGGGAAGGGGAGCCCAAGGTGAAAGGGAAGGAGGGTGAGGAGTGTGAGAAAACATTGAGGGGGAGCAGAGATAGGTCTGGGGTGGAGGGGGGATCCATAGGAGGGAAGGTGGAATTTCAGCTGGGGCAGAATTGAGTAGTAGCCACCAAAGTAAACGAGTGGAGGGGGGATGAGGATTGGACAGGGAGGGGTATTAGTGTTGGGGGATTCAATACTGAAAGGGATAAGATGGGTCAGCATGGGGGAATGACATAGTCACATCTGGGTGGAGTCCATACCTGACTTAATTGCAGGCAGGGCAGGGAAGGGTGGGGCAGTCAATTCTTAAGTATGCTGGGAGGGGTAGGAATAAACTGCATCTCTTGGTGCACGTGGGTATGAATGACCTGGCGGGGGAGATGGTGTAAGTAGTGAGGGAGAGGTTCGAGGATCTGGGCAGGCTGTGTGGGGAACTGGGGGAATTGGTGGCCTTCTCAGAGGTGCTCCCAGTACCATGCACTAGCACAGCAAGGAAGGTAAGGAATAGGGAGTTCAACACCTGGCTGAGGGAATAATGTCGATCCAGGGGATATGGGTTGGTAGGGGGCTGAGACAGACTCCAGGACAACACTGAGCTTTATGCAGGGAATTAGGATACATTTGAGCAGGGAGGGGAAAGAGGTATTAAGGCAGAGGGTAGGGGAATACATAGCTATGAAGGTGAATTTAAACTAGGTGGGGGGGTGTCGAGTGGACAGATGGTAGGCATGGATCCCAGAGAGGGGCGTCCCCAGGCTAGCAGAGATGTACTTGGAGCAGTGGCACAGGGGGAGTTTAAGAGGGGGGTATCTCAGAGAGGGGAAGGGGCAAGGTCAGGTTGGAGGGTGGTCTCACTGAGTGCGAGAAACCTTGATAATAAATCAGCAGAATTACAGGCTCTCTCGACAATAGGGAGGGTGGACATTGTGGCTTTCATGGAAACATGGGCCACCAAGTACCAGGAATGGGATTTGACAGTCCTGGGTTATAGGATAGTCAGGAAAGACAGGGCTAAGGGAAAAGGGGGGGCATTGTAATATATGTACAGGAGAGGATACAGTGCATAAGGGAGGAGGGGGAGGAATGCAGAACAGAGGCCCTATGGACGCAGGCCCAAGACCTAAAAAGTAGGACATTGAGGATGGGAGTGGTGTACAGGCCACCAGCCCAAGGGGATGACCTGGATAAGGAGTTAGCTGAGCAAATCAGAAGGGTCCGTAGGAAAGGGAACATTGTGGTGGTGGGGAACTTCAACCTACCGGGGGTGGAGTGGAGCACCAAAACCATCACAAGTGCAAAGGAGCAGGTCATATTAGAGGCATACCAGGACAGTGTCCTGGTGCAATTGGTCCAGGATCCAACTAGACTGAATAGGAATCTAGACCTAGTTCTATCAAACGGGGAGGCTATAAGGGATCTGGAGGTGGAGGACCCTCTGGCTGTGAGTGACCACCACATGGTATGGTTCATGCTCAAAATGTGAAGGGAATTAGGAGGTATGAGTATCAGGGTGATTGAATTTAAGGGGGTGGACTTTAAAAGGATGGGGGATATTGTGGGCAGGCATGGCATGTGGCAGATATTCAACCTTGCATGTATGCTAGCCAAAAATGGGATATTATTAAGAAAGAGATGGGGAGGCTATTGGGACATGTACAAGAACAAGGAGTAAGAAGGGGAGGGCAAAAAAATCCAGCTGGCTAATGCAGGAGGTCATGGAGGAGATGAGGGCCAAGAAAAGGGCATTTTGGAGACTCAAGAAATCGGGAAGGGAGGACAACAGGGAGATGTATATGAAGAATTCCAGGAAGGTTACTAAGCTGGCCAGAGTGGAAAAGGCTTCCAGGGTTTTGAGATTGGCACAGGGCATTAAGGACAGAGAAAAGGACTTCTTCAGACACGTCAATGAAAGATGGAAAAACAAAGATCAGATAGTGAGGATAAAGAAGACTGGGGACTGGATGTAGAAGGGGAAGGACCAGGCAGAGGCACTAAATGATTACTTCTGCTCTGTGTTCATGAAGGAGAAAGGGGGCAGGCACCACCTGGGAGAAGAGGAGTGGGCTGGGGGGTGATTGATACAGGGATTACAGAGGATAGGGTGCTGAAAGGATTAAGGGCATTGAGGGGAGATAAGACAACGGGTTCAGACGGCATTCACCCTAGGGTACTTAAGGAACTAGCTGAGATCCTGGAAGGACCTTTGGCTGACCTGTTCAATACCTCTTTGGACACAGAATGTGTACAACTGGACTGAAGGATGGCCCATGTGGTACCCATTCACAAAAGTGGACCTAAGGAAGAACCAGGCAACTACCAACCAGTGAACCTCATGTAAATTGTGGGAAAACTGATGGAGAAGATCCTAAAAGAGAGCCTGGTCACCTTTTTGGAGAACAGTGGTCTCCAGGATGGTCAGCAGCATGGGTTAATCTTGGAAAGATCCTGCCAGACAAACATGACTGAGTACTAAGACTGGATGACAAGGGAACTGTACAAAGGCCATGCAGCAGATGTCCTGTATTTGGATTTCAACAAGACCTTTGATTCCGTGCCACATGGGATGCTGTGGGGAGGGAAGCTGGAATATATAGGGATGAGAACAAAGATGATAAATTGGATCACCAATTGGCTAAAGGTTAGGCAGCAAAGGGTGGTAGTGGTGGGGGAACTCTCATCACCGAGGGATGTGATAAGCGGGGTGCCACAGGGATCAGTGTTGGGACTGGTGTTCTGAATTTTCATTGCTGATCTCTCCCACTGGGTGCAGAGTAAGATCAGTCTCTTTGTGGATGACACAAAGATGGGAGCTGTGCTAGATGACACTGAATGGTGCAGGGAGCTGCAGGAGGATCTGACCAAACTATAGGAGTGGTCAGAGGCATGGCAGTTGGGGTTTAACACCAAAAAGTCAAGGTATTGCACTTCAGGGCTAAGAACCAAGGAAAGAGCTATCAGCTGGGTGGTTCAGATGGAATGCACCAAGGAAGAAAAGCATCTAGGGGTGCTCATAACAAGGAGTATGAACAACTCAGCTCAGCTCAGTGCAGGAAGGCAGCAGCAAAAGCCAACAGGATGGTGGGGTGTATAGTGAGGGGACTCTCCTCTAGAAATAGGGAGGTGATCCTGCCCCTCTACAGGTCACTGGTCAGGCCACCCCTGGAATACTGCATTCAGTTCTGGTGCCCATTCCTGAAGGAGGTCATCAAAATGTTGGAGGATGTACAGCATAGGGTGACAAAGATGATCTAGGGATTAAAGGGTTACTCCTATGAGGAGAGGCTGGGCAAGCTGAACATGTATTCCCTGGTGGAGAGGCGGGATGGGGGGACAGGATCAAAATTGTTAAATACCTAAAGGGGATAAACAAGACTAGTACAGAAGGGATTTTCCATATCAGAAGTGGGGGTCATGAGGGGGCACCAGCTGAGATTAGGGAGGGAAAATTCAGAAGTGAAGTCAGGAGACAGTATTTCCTAGAAAGGGTGGTGCACAAGTGGAATACTCTGCCTGAGGAGGCAGTAGCCTATGGCATGGTAGATGGCTTAAGGGGATGGGACAGAGTGGGGGGGTAATTATGAAGCGGGGATGGGTAGGTGGGGGCTACTACAAGGTGAGGGGCTAGCTGCACAATCAAGTAGACTTGATAGACCATGAGACGTTTATCTGCTGGTGTTTTTGTATGTTCGTATGTTCATAAATGAACTTACCACTGACTCTGAGTGGCGGTGAATTATGCAGCATTAAGGAGCAGGGCCTGCACCAAGGAAGAGTAGTGCGCAAGCTGGCGCATGTGCAGAGTGAGGAAACCTGTTGCATGTTCACTGTTATAACCCCCAAGTTATAATGGGTGATTTATAACAGGGTTTCCCTATAGGAGAAAATGCTCCCTAGTTATTATAATGTTTTAACTATCATCTTATATTATCAGTATTATTCGTGTAGAGAGCTCATCTTGTTGCAAAGTTTTAACCCCATGAATATTTTATTTTTCTTTAGGAGTTCGGAAGATCACTGTATGGATACAATCCCCCACAAAAAAATAAAAATTTTAATTCACCATTTCAATGTATTTGATGTCTTCATGAATTATATTATTGAACAACTTCTAGTATTTTAATTATCTACACTTCCCAAAAGAAGTCGCTCACTTCTTCTTGGTCCACACTTACATATAAAAAATCAAAAAAATAATAAATGAGTATGCTTAAGAGGACCTAAACTCTGTAAGTCCAATATTTGTAATGTTTTTGCTAAAAATACACACTGGGCCCCATATTCAGAGCTGGCTGGATGCATGTGCAGAATGCTCTGTTGCGATATTCAAACAGAATGCATGATGGGAACAGATATTGCATTCTGTTTGAATATCGGACCCTAAATGCGCAGCACATAGTGGCCACCATGTATGGTGCTGTGCATCCAAGCTGCAGGGCTAAAAACCATCCATAGGGGAATACATGGCATGGTACCTGTATGTCGCAGCCCCCATGGGTGATATTCAGACAAAACATGCAAATGAGCCCATTGGGCATGCACAGCTCACAGGGGCCATTTGCAAGCCCATTATGGGCTCATGCATGGCTGTGACCAGTGGAATATGCCAGTAAGAAAGTAAATGATATACCCCAATCCCCTTTTCCATAGTGCAGGGATCCCCCTTCCTGCCCAATCACAGTAAGAATAAAAATAACATAACTCGATCACCTTTTAGATAGTGCAGGGACCCCCCAGCCCACCTGGTCACTGTAAGAATAAAAATATCCTAACCCAATCCCCTTTTCCATAGTGTAGATACACACTTCTGCCCGATCACCATAAGAATAAAAACAACATAACCCAATCCCTTTATCCATAGTGCAGGGAACCGCCCCCCCCCCGCCTGATCACTATAAGAATAAAAACATCATAACTCGATCCCCTTTTCCATAGTGCAGGGACCGACTCTGCCCACCTGCTCATCATAAGAATGAAAATAACATAACCAAGTCCCCTTTTCCATAGTGCAGGGATCCCCCTTCCCCACCAGATTACTGTCAGAAAAACAAAACTGATTCCCGTTTCCTTAGTGTACAGTACCCCCCATCCCAGTAGGCAGTAACCCACCTCCCCGCACTCCCCCATCACAACCTGTGCCAGCAACTGGCAAAGCCCTCCTCACCCTGCCATGGCCAGTCACTGACTGATCAGTACCCAAGCATGTACAGTTAATAGTACGCACTCATAGGTGGTCAAGACATTTATTTTATCATTGGTTGGGGCTTGGGAGGGGGACACTACACTATGGCAAAGGGGATAGGGATGTTCATGTCTTTTAACATTGATCGGGGCTTGGGTGGGAGACCTTGTAGATGGTCTTACACTGTTCATGGGGAACCACCTAACCCCACGCATAGTTAAAGTAGGGTTCCAAAAGCATAACTATCCACCGTCACAGCCTGCCATAGTTACACCTTGGGGGGGTTGAATATTGCGATGCACGACATATGCATGAGGGACCACACATTTGCATTCTCACATTGCAATATTCTGCACACTGGTGCAGTCAGGTATGAATGACCCAATGGGGGCTTCTGACTATTGCTATGCCCCTGACAACCCTTGCAAGTCTGCGGATGCATGGCGCATCCAGGGACTCACCACACATCTCATCTGAATATTTGGGCCAATGTTTTTAATATTAAGCTGTCCTACATTCTAAGAGTTTTTGATATTTATCATAATGGACCAAGAACCAAATGCATTCTGCAGACTGTCATTCTCCATTTCTATGTAGTACTGATGGCATGTCCTTTGCATCCATCAGTATTATTACCATAAACAAGTTACATTTTAACTGTTCTTAATTTTTTTCACCTTGTAACTAGAAACTGTCACATACTGTATTCTATCATTCTAAAGTTCTATGTGATACTAATGGCAAATCTGGTTAAACTTGCCAACAGCTCCTTAAAGAAGTGCAGCATGGCATGGGTCAGGGACTGACCTGTGGCACACACACCCACGGTGGTATACCATAGGTGCACACATGCCTGCCATACTGTGTGACACCACCAAAGGGACACTGTGGTGGGTCTGTGTGGTGTTCCTGTGGTGGACATAGCACAACTGTGGGCACCGCTGGGTGGAGGTGGTACAACCTGTGGCCTGAGGGTGACATGGGCATGCTTTATGGACACCCGACCCCTCAGGTGTTGGGCATGTGACCACCATGGGCATGTACATGGCCACTGTCAGACTAGCCCACTGGGTTACTAAAAGTGGTCCAGGAGGAACCCACACACTCTGGTAACTGATCACCCTCTAACACTAACATTCTCTGCATGTATCACCATGTTCCTAACATGTGGGGGGGTGTGGGGCACTGCAGGTGATTGTAAGCTGCAAATGTAGCTAGTGTATCACATTCCTATGGCATGCTAATCAGAGTGTCACCCTGTTTCCTCCCCGTTGCTTAACAAGTGGACCCCATGTACCCTAGTCAGATCCTGTACATGGCCATGGGTAATAGCACTGTACTCAAACCAGTGCAGCCCACCCCCCCGCCACCTACCCACCCACAAACATTCTGTCACACCTGCCTGCTAGGCTGCAGTACCTCCTGTTCACCTTTGTGGAGTGGTGTGGCAGCCCTGCAAAGCTGGAACTGCGCATGCCTTGGGCATGCAAATGGCATGAATACATTCCAGTAATGAGCTGCGTATGAGGGGAATGGGCTCAGAATGTGCAATGAGGCCATTTACATAGCCCGGCTCCCAGCTGAATATTGCAATTTTGCATGCCACACATGTGGCCACCTATTACGCATTTCCCTATGCCCCGCACAGGTCTCAGGGCTCCTGCCACGCATCTCCCACTGCATGATCACACACATTCAGGATATTCAGCCAGACATGCGCTATTGCATCTTATGGTGCATCTTCTGAATACACCATTTTTTGTGCCGGCGCACCCCAGTTACACAGCGTAGGCACTTGCACAATGCAGCCTTGGACTTTGAGTATGGGGCCCACAGTGTCTTACCTCTTGTATCTCTGAGTTTCTGTATAATGTGGATGCCAACTCTCTCTAACTGCTCCCTGGTATAAGGTGCTGGTTACCAGAGTGACATAAAAAAGCCCAGAAAACTTTTGCATTTGTGCATTATGCTAAATGTAAGACTTAAAAGGAATGTTTTCACCTATATACACTCTGGCCCAGATATTCAAAAGGGTTGCGCCATGCGCAACAGGGATGCACCAGCGCAAGTCCAAAAATGCGCCATTCTCCAATATTCAGCGGGAGGCAGATGCACCCCCAAAATCACACTGCGCAAGAGCGCAATGATAATGAATGCATGCGCAACTGAAGGGGGAGGAACCATGCATAAATGGCACAGTATGATATTCAACAACATGCGCCATGCGCAATAGGGGAGCAAGCAGAAGTTGCGTGATAGCGAAAATGAGCCAAAATAAAAAGGAACAAGAGACAGGCGCAAGAACGCTACAAGTAAGGCACATGTTGCTGAACCATAGGCAGCCACGCAGGCAACACACACTCAGGGCAGGACAGAGACAGAGCACCTGGAACCCCCAGGAACAGGGAAGGTGTGGGTAGCCACTGCCACAGTGTAGTGCGAAAGGGGGAAGTGCCACACAGCACTGAGGCCACTACAGGAAGGTGTTCCCCTTGCAGGGGGAAGTAGCAATGAGGACAGCGAGGAACACAGAAACAGCTGCCGGGGGGGGGAACACAAGCCAGGGACATGGCCAGTGCCACCATCCAGATGGAGGCAGTTATGAGGGGGGTAAGAAGGCAGGTAGCAGGGGGCGCTGCTGTGGAAGGGCCCATCGGCGGTATGCCCCCAACAGGCAGTACTGAGCCCGCACCAGCTTCGAGTTGTACACTGATACTGAGATTGTGGGCCGGTACAGCCTGAACCAGGCAATTCTTAGGCGTCTGTGTGAGCTGTGCAGTGATGTGATGCAGGCACCCACATGACGGAGCCATGCTCTGATAGTGGAGACCAAAGTGACAGCTTGCATGTACCTGCTCACCACGGGTACCTTTCAGAGACCAACAGTGGACACGACAGGCATATCTCAGTCAGCCGCGTCACGCCACCTCACCCAATTCCTCAGTGCACTGCTGCCACATGCTGCGGAGTACATCCATTTCCCCAGCACACCAGCGGAGCGCACAGCAAACATACCTGAGTTCCACAGGGCAGCACGTATGCCTGGCATGCTCGAAGTGTGGAGCTACCCATGGCCATCTGCACACCACCTGGCCCTGAAGGGGCCGCATACATGAATCGGAAGGGGTATGCAAGCATCAACTGCCAGGTGGTGTGCGATACCAGGGGGCGCGTAATCAATGTCTGTGGCATGCACCCTGAGGGAGCACATGATGCCTTCATCTGGCACCAGTCAGCACTGTGCCACAGGTTTGAGAGTGGGGACATCCCCACTGGCCACCTAGTGGGTGAGTATGCAAAGCATGCAGAAAGACATGGAGCTTGGGAGGGGCATAGTCAGAGGTGACATGGGCATTGGCCTAGATGGCCCAAGGCAGGGCGATGCTGATCACCAAACTAACTTCCACCCTCTACACACAGGTGACAGTGGATACCCACTCTGTCCCTGGCTGCTCACACCATACCGGTGGCCTGCGACCCCATCGCAGCAATGCTACAATGAGGCACATGCAATGTCACTGAGCGGGTGTTCGGGATGCTGAAGGCACATTTCCGTTGCCTGGACACGTCTGGCGGTGCCCTACAGTACAGCCCCTCAAAGGCCTGTGGGCTATTCCTAGCCTGTTGCATCCTGCACAACATGGCCAATGACTGTGGAATAGCCGTACAGGTCAAAGAGGAGGACAGCGATGGGGACGATGAGGACGCTGATGAAGATGGTGATGGGCAGCCCCCCCTTGGTCAAAGGCACCCCCAACTGATCCAGATGGTACAGCTACACTGGGACACCATCACAGAAGAGCACTTCAACCAACCCAGGTAAGTCATGGGGCCGTGTGCAAACACCAGTGGCAAAGGCACAACCCACAAACATGCACGGACAAACACCAGGGGTGCATGTCATTAAGGGAATTGGCCAAGCATGGAACCGCACACACCGTCAGGGATGGGCAAGGTCTAACATGGCACATGGTCACACACACACACACACACACACACACACTTCACAAGACATGCACAAAGGGTAGGAGGCACGACGACCCCGACCACCACCCCTAGCCACACACATGTCCACAGACCACCACGCCCAGTGCCTGTCATTGTACGTGTGTCAGATGCTGGGCACCATTGCTCAGTGGCAGACAGCGCAACACAGGAATCATCATGCACAAGCCACAGTGGACAGCAGCCGGGAGGGTGTGCAGATGGAATGTGTGCGTGTGTGCAGGGCAGGGTACCCCACCCATGCATTGCACACTGAACAACACAATGCACACAGGGCAGCATCAGACAGTAGCCGTGCTGGGAAACAGTTCAGTCATGCGCCACAGTGCCACAGCTGCCACGGATGCATGGGTGGCCCTGCCGAGACCTGCCAGCAGTGACATACTGACCAATGGCCTCATGGGGTGGCCCCGACGGTCCCCCAAGGGTTCCACTGCGTGAATGCGACCCTGCTTGCACAGGGGTCTGCAGCACACCAAACATGCCTGCACCAGGCGTGCTCGGAATGCCCACAGCTGAACCCGGTGTTGACAAGGAGGGTGTTGCACGATGCTGGGAATGGGGGTGAACATTGCACTGCTTGGTGTCTGTGACGCATGGGCAAATAACTGTGCCCATTGTGGCCATGACAGCTGTGATTGCCTGTGTCTGCCTGTCAATGGCAGCGCTCACATCCTCCCGCATCCAGTCCTTCCCTGCCAGGAGCAAAGCGGTGTCTCTGCTGCGCTGCTCCTCTGCCTGGCGCAGAGCCGCACTGAGTGCATCCACTGCCGTCACAAGCCACACCTGCTGATTGACTGATGCTTGGAGTATGCAGGTGTTCTTATCTAAGAGGTCATCTGCCTGATCGGCATGCTGTCCCTTGTGGTGTTCACGGCCCTGATGGTCAGCACTCCTTGAGGGTGGGCACTGCACACCAGGGTCAGGCCTGGGCATGTCCACAGGTGGTGCACTGATGCTGTCCCCTGACACTGTACCCCCATGGACATTGGCCGACTGCTGACACTGCCCCTCCAGCTGCCACTCTCCATGGCTCAACGGTGACACCTCAGTGGCCGCAACAGCCCCACTGTCCTGGACACACATCAGTGCTGCCCCACCGGTGCAGACAGGCACAGGCTGGGACTGTGATGTCACACAGGCCTCCATGGTGGCACCACCCATGGCCATTTCCTGTGATGTCACCTGCTGTGTGGCCATCCTTTGGCCCACACATATCACTGCCCATGAAGTTAGTTCCATCATCATAAGTGATGGATCCAGCACCAGCCCGAGTCTCAGCATGCTGGCATCCATGGACGCTGGCCCGCTGGGACATGGGCAGAGCCTCCTCCACACCTGCTCCACCAACATCAGTCCAGACGTCCAGGCAGGCCCACTGTCGCCCTGACCCTTGTATGCCTGTGGAGGTGGACGGGCCCTCATCTATCTCCATGCTACCACCCTCAGTGGACAAGCCCACCACCGCTGACCCATGTAGATGCTCAGGACCTGTAAGGGAAAAACAATAGCATTAATGTATCTGCCCTACCCTGCCCCCATTGACAAACCAGGACCTACCATGCAGTGACGGGCTACCACCCATCTGGAATCCACCACCTGGAACACCCTCGATGGCACAGCGCTGCATGCTTCCAGCAACCCGCTCTTCTTGTGGGGTCAGGCGTTGCACATCCAGCTGTCCCCCACCGGTCACAGACCATGCTGCCCTGATGGCAGCCACCTTCTCCTTAATCCTCCGCCTGTCCATCCATGCCCATCTTCTTTTTGCACTTCTGCATGGACTGCTGGTGGCTGCCATGCAGGTTGATGGCACATGCCACCTCTTCCCATGCAGCAGCATGGGCCTGTGGTGTTCCCTGGCGTCCGTTGAGCAGCGGCTCCTGGTCGAGGTAGGCCTCAAACAGGGCATCTGTTTCTGCCTTGGTGAAGTTAGGCCTCCTCTTCCACCCATGTCTCTGTTCCTCTTCCTCCACCTCATGATCGGTCATTATTCATCCTGTGAGAATGACAGGTGTTACCTGTGCCTGTGCAGTCCCATGCATGTCCCACACACCATAGTCCACACTCCCAAACAGCATGCAACTCACCACAATAGACTGCAGTAACTCACTATGGCCAGTGCAGCCCAATGTCACATTTTTATAGCACAATGCATGCAAATGAGGTGAGGCACATTTTTAAGTGGATACAAATGCAGTGTCTGCACCATTGAATGGCTGATTAGCTGATTTGCATATGCCGACTGAATATCACGCTGTTGCACTTTGCACAATTGTGTTGAACGTGCTCAGCCAAGGGCGCAGTTCTGTGACATGTGCAGTACACACCGAACTGTGCATGCCCGGGGTGATGACACAGACGTCTGCCATGCTGCTGATATGCTGTGCATGGAAGGCAATGCAGGGCATGGCCACCATTGTGCCAGTGGTGCTACTGTGCTGTTCACATATATGGTGCTGTGGCACTGGGGTGCCATAGGCACACTGGGGCCACAGTGCTGTAGGCCACTACAGGAGGTGGCACCACAGGCACCCAATCGCACTACATGCATTGGGTTCCAATCGCGCTGTGGCTGTCCGTGTGTGAGAGACCCTTGACCCTGTGCCCGACCTTTGCCCCCTAGGCGCCATGCATCTGGCATGAGTGCACCACTATCATGCTGTTCGGTGACAGCATGATAGGGAATGGCAGCGCTGTACCGCGCAGCATCTGCACATGGCGGACCGTGCTGCTGAGCGCCATTTTGACTCCAACTATCTGTTGAGATCGCACAAAGAAGGAATGCTATGTGGAGCCAAGTTGAATTTGTCAATTTGGTGGCCATTGTAGAGCCCCATGCTGGGACACAATATGGTGATGCACCTCTGGACAGGGCCAGGAGTGCAGTTTGGCAGGAGGTGGCTGATGCGCTGGAGGAGGCCAAGGGAATTGTGCGCATGGCTGAGCTTGGTCACCACAGGTATGAGAACCTCAGGCTCAGGGACCCAGTCATGCTTGCCCACCTGCGGGGACATGCCAGGAGGGGCACGGTGCCACGGCCAGGTAGATGCCCCATCTACACACTGTTAACATCCATACGGGTATCATGGTTGCATGTATCCAGCACATGGGGGGGCCGTACAGTGTTGGCCATGGTGGTGGTATCAGGGTGGGGTGTGGATGGGTATGGCTGTGTGGGATTGCACACACATGGGGCAGGGGGGAACTTTGCTACCAGATTGTACTGATGTTCCTCTCTCCATGTTTGCACCTTAGGCCCAGAGGATCACAGGCTGGTGAGGGAGAGGAGGCACCGCCAGGAGGACCAGCAGGCCAGGAGGGATGAAGGTCTGCAGAGGTGCAGGAACCAGCCTGATGATGGTGAGTGCCTTACATCCATGATTATTATTGCATGCTGTGTAACAGGGTGGGCAGCGGGTCATGGCCACCATCCATTGACACCACTGCCATGCACGCAACTTGTTACAGTCAGCACTGTCCAGTGGCACTACATGTCTGGAAGTGCATCAATGGTGGTCCATGCATGCACCAGGTACATGGCTGTGCCACTGCCTTCATACCGCATAGCCAAGTCACTGTACGGCCACGGTGGTGCTGTGTGGGACATGGGCGGTGGGTGTGTGCAATGGTCCACATGGCTGTGGGTATCTGGGTAGGCAGGTCTTGTGGACGCGGTCACTGTGGTTGGTCACACACCATCAAAGGGGCATGGCACCTGGCTGTATGCCATGCACAATGGGTGGGCTGCAGGGGGCTGTACAGTCACAGATATTGACTCTGCTCCCTTGTCCTAGGTGGACAGCAACTTCAGGCCATCAAAAGGGAACTGCAGGAGTTGTTACAGTTGGTGAGGGCTTCCCTTGGGATCCTCCAAAGGATAGACCGACATGGGGTCAGGAGGTGGAGAACATCGGCACCACATGGAGGATGAGCGGGGCAGACGATAGGCCATCCATGCCCCTGAAAACACCTTCCCCCCTGGACCCACCCTCACACCCCTTCTTCCCTCTCCTATATGTTCACCCCTGCCCCTTACCCACCCCCACCTGGTATGTGGCCCTTCCCCCCATTGTACATAGTTGTAAATAGTTGTTTTGCTTACCTCTTTTTAATACATTTGTTTTGTTATGACAACTGTGGTGGTCTCTGATTTGCAGTGGGCTACAGGTGCTCAGCTGCAGTGGTGTGCATGGCGTCAGGGGTGATGCACGCATTTTCATGTGTGTGTGTCCAGAAGGGAACCGCCTATGGTGTGGGTTGGGGGGATCAGTCACTGTCTGTGGTTTGTGTGTTGTTCTCTGTGCACTGGATGCCTGTGTGCAGTGGTCCACAGTGCATGCACTGTGTGCATGGCACCCGTCAGACCGTCCATGGCCTGTGCAGCTGGCACCCTTGCATGTCTGTGATATGCACGGTCTGCTGGCATGTCAGTGGTGGCTGTCCATGCTAGACAACCACTGTACCCGGCACAATGTCAGGTTGCCTCCCATCACCAGTATGGTGCACGTCTGCCTCCAGTGGCACTGTGGCCTCCACTGTTGTTGTCCCCCTTCCATGCTGTCGCTTATGTCTATTGCAGGGGATGTGCTCCAATGTCTCTCACTTGTGCTCCAGCCGCATGCTGGTGGCATACAGCTTCATGGTGCCTGCGCTGGGTGGCTGGCACACCTGTGCCATGTAGGGGTGCTGGATGTGTGTACACGGCTGCCGTGGCCACACGCCAGTGGCTAGGTTGACCCACTACTGTGTCCCTGTGTTGGTGTGCCCTTGGGTATGGGTGGGTGTTTGTCCATGCACTGTGTTGCATCCTGTGTAGTGCATGCTTCCATGCAACACTGTGTGTGTCTGTGCTGGCTGTTGTGGCCAGTGCTGGGATGGGATTTGTCCTTGGGAGGGTGTGCAGGGTGCTGTACCACTGGTGGTGGGGTCCGGGGCATGGCCTGTCGCGTGTGGGGTACCTCGTGTGCCGACGTATGGTCGGTCTCTCAGCTGTACCTCGGGGTGGCATGCAGGGTGGCACTGTGTATGCTGTTGTTGCATCACTGTCTGCTGTTGCCCACTGCAGGGTGCACATGGTGGGGCTGCCTTGCATGGCTCCGTGGTGCACAGGGTTGCATTGTCACAGTGGGGGTGGTGGCATGCATGGGGTGTCCTGCACTGTTGGGCACTACTCCTGGGAAGGGTGTATGGTGATCATGGTGCAGGGTGTGCTCTGCATTGGTGGGATGGTGTGGCACAGGGTGGTCGGCCCTCCTTGTGTGCTGGTCACAGCTTGCCAGGGGGTGTGCTGGGGCACCATGCCCTGGCTGTGAGTTGGTTGCTGGTATCCATGGGCCGGTGGTTATTGCAGCTCTCCCCCGATTGTGCAGTGAATGGGGTGTGGGGGGGCAATGTCTGTTCTGCTGTGTGCTTCTCTGCCCATCTGTGGCATGGGTGGTGGGCCCATGCATCCTGTCCCTGCGCATCCCTGGTTGTGCTGTTGCATTGCTGCCTTGCTCCATGGGGTGTCCCTGGTTGC
This sequence comes from Neoceratodus forsteri, assembly GCA_016271365.2. Lineage (NCBI taxonomy): Eukaryota > Metazoa > Chordata > Ceratodontiformes > Ceratodontidae > Neoceratodus > Neoceratodus forsteri. The sequence goes on from CM057449.1 coordinate 1,510,494,940, forward strand.
GCTATGGCGCATCTGGACTGCTCCACTGAGCATCCCTTGTGCTATGATGCATCTGAAATGTGCAACTGCACATCCCTGGTTGTGCTATAGTGCAGGTGGTGCGATATTCAGTCATGTGCTGCAGGCACATCTTGGCCTGTGCAGTTTTTGAATATCGCACTTCTTGTGCATGGGCACAGTGGACTTGCACTTGCTCCTGCTGTTGCACACTTTTTGGGTGCAATTTGAATATCCGGGCCTCTGTTTCTTTCTCATATATATTGTATTAAATATATACTTAGATTCCTTTTATGGAAGACACTTCATATTGAACCCTATTCACACAAATCAAAATGTGGCTGCACTGGGTTCAAATGAATTGTGTGTTGACACATTGTTTTTAAGCAGTTATTTTTTAGGTTTATCTATTTTATAGTTATCATTGATAAGTTAAAAGAACTAGACGACTGAATTGGGAATCAGAGCTCCCTCATCAACCTATTGCAAGACAAAAAAATGTGCATCTTTTATTATATTTTTTTCAAAATATTGAAAAAAAAACAGTTCAGACAATAATGAAATAAAGATGCAGAGTAAACAAGCATTTGTCAATGCAAAGCGTTGCTTGCTGTCATTAGCAGTGGAAGTGTAGGAATTAGACAGATGCAGTATAGGAATGCCAGTGAAGTATTGAACTGATGCCAACTCCACCCCCACCCTGCAGAGATGGACAGGCATTGGGGTGTGCCTTTGGGTCGTCACCCATAACGGTCACCTCACCTCACCCTGCCCTGTAGACACTTACAAGTGTCAAGGTGTGCTTTGGAGTGTTCAAGCTTTACACTCACCTCATTCCATAAGGAAATACACTGAAATGGGTGCATTATAGGAGAATGGGGTGAACTCTAGGGCCAAAGGGTTCAAGGTGCACCTTGATGCCTGCCACTGGCTGCAGGGTGGGGGTGGAATGGCATGAGCATTACTGCTGACATTCCCAAATCACACTCCTGAAGCCTGTCAGTTCCTGCAGGGTAGGCGTTATGGTCAAAAAGCCTAACACCCTGGGCATTTCTTGGTATTTTTACTCCAAGTTTTCAACATGGGCTTTTTGTGACCCTACCACATGAACAGTGACATTATCAGTTTGTTAGCCGGAAGGTAATTTTGCACAGCTACTGCGCCACTTGGCACCACAGGTGCAAAAACACATTTCGAAAAGGATGTGAAAAATGACACCTGTACTGTTCATGAAGAGGTGTAAAAAATGGCAATGTTGAAAATCTGGAGTGAAAATATAAAAAAACTGGTGAAGTCACGAGTGTGCATAGAAACTGCACAATGCACACTTGTAATGTAATTAGTTTGGGGATATTTTACAGCAGATTTTCAACATAGGCATTTTGGGACCTCCACTCATAAACAGTGTCACTGTGATTTTCCTAATCTGTCCCAGACATTGATTTCCCACAGCAACCGTGCTATTCTGCACCGGAAGTGTGAAACACATTTCAGCCAGGGTGTGAAAAATGACAGCTGTACTGTTCATAAGGAGGTGTGGAAAAATGTCAATGTTGAAAATCTGGACTGAAAATATTACGAATTCATGAACTTACGAGGGTGTGTGGAAATTGCATCATGCACGCTCGTAACACAGTCATTTTATGGACATTTGTCACCAAATTTTCAACATAGCCAGTTTAAGACCTCTGCTCATGAACAGTGTCACTGTGGTTTTCTTAATCTGTCCTGAACATTGATTTCATACACCGACCATGCCGCTGTGTGCTACATGTGTGAAAAAACATTTTGGTGAAGATGTGAAAAATGACAACTGTACTGTTCATAAGGGGGTGTGGTAAAATGGCAGTGTTGAAAATCTGGAATGAAAATATAAAAAATTCTCAAAGTTACGAGCTTGTGTAGGAACTGCACAACACATGCTCATAAAACAGTAATTTCTTGGAATTTATTCACCGAATTTTCAACATAGGGTTTTTGGGGGACTACCTCATGAACTATGACACTGTAATTTCATTAATCTGTCCCAAAAGGTGGTTCCATGCAACGACCACAAAATCACCTTTAGGGACTGAATAACAAAATGACAGTGACAGAGTTCATGAGGTGGGATCCTAAGAACCCCATGTTTAAAATTTGGTGAAAAAATTCACAAAAATGGCCAAGAAATGCACCAAAGTTGAAAAACCCTATTTATGCCATTATACAGCTTACTAGCATTTCTTCAGTTCATGGTCAGTTTTGAAGAGTGCAGACGTGTTCCCAGTCCACAGAAGATCATCGAGCCAGGCTCTAGAAGTAAGTATGAGGCGAGGTGGAGGGTGTGGGGAGGTGGAGTATGCAGAGGGTGGGAACAGGTTGGGAAGGGGGCCAAAGAATCAACGAGGGACTGTTTTTTTTTTTTTTACAGATAACAGGGGACTTTTGCCACATTAGAGTGGGCTCCCAGTGTGGCACCAGGAAGTTTATTTGGAGGGGGGACAGTGGATCCAATGGGGGATTGGACACTCCCATTGGCCAAAGAGACTTTTGCCATGCTGGAGTGGGCTCCCAGCATGGCAGATAGAAGCTTGTTTGGGTGGGGCAGTGGAGTCAATGAGGGATTGGGCACCCCCATTGGCCATACAGTGTGCTGGGGGGGACACATGAGCTGAGGAGGGATTGGGCACTTCCCTCAGTAAACAACAAATGGGAAGAGGTGCATTATGCTGATGGGGATCGGGTTACCCCATCGGCAAATGAACTGGGAAGGGGGTCATGCCAACAGGGGATTGGGCACCACGTCAGCTTTTTTTTATTTTTTTATTTATTGACATGTTCCACCAGGAAGGCACACTGAACGGCAGGGATCGGCTTTCCATCGGCTTCCTGGGGACTGTGAGAGGCCGACAGAGAAGCCATCATCATAGGGACACCATGCAATCAGCTGTTTTGGTAGCTTGTAATGCACCAAAACAACTGATTGTGTGGTGACATGGCTAGATTTCTTTACGCATTGTGGCATGCTTATTAACTGATGATGCAATGTGTTTCTTGCACATGTGTGCAAGCAACACAAAAATGTGTCATTTGAGTTTTGGGCAAAGTTATGGAAATACTACTAAAAGAAAAAATTGGGAAATACCATGAAACCAGTGGATTATGGGATCCCAGGCAACATGGGTTCACAGGAAGGAGACCTTGCCAAACAACATGAGTTTTCTACTGGGTGACAAGGGAAGTGGATCAGGGATGTGCAGTGGATGTGGCCTACCTGGATTTCAGTAAGGCCTTCAGCACCGTTCCACATAGAGGCTGGTAAACAAGATGGGCAGACAGGGAGTGGGTCCAAAGGTAGGAAAAATGGGTACATAATTGGCATGGGGACAGGACTCACAGAATGTTGGGAAATGGGGTTCACACAGAAGAAGGCAAGATAAACAGCAGAGAGCCACAGGGGACAGTACTGGGACTGGTCCTCTTTAACATCTTTATTAGTGATATTGCAGAGGGGCCGAAAGGGAAGATATGCCTGTTCATGGATGACACAAAAACCTGCAACAGAGTGGTCACACCAGGGGGTGGTGAGAAAAAAATGAGGGATGATCTGAAACAGCTGAAAGATTGGTCAAAGGTTTGGCAACTAGGCTTCGGTGCCAATAAGTACAAAATTATGCATGTAGGGCACAAAAACCCAAGAGCAATGTACCAAGTGGGGGTTGGGGGTGGTGACCACCACAAAAAAGGAAAGGAACTTTGGGGGTCATCATATCTGGGTCAATGCCTCGGTCAATGACAAACTCTTGCAGTTTGGTCAGGACTTCCTCCAACTTATGATTTTGTTGGACTTCACACAGCCAGTTGTCTCTGCAGCTCATAATTATGGTCACTCATTGAACCTGATCTTCCTCTTGGGAATGGAGACCTCCAACTTGATGGTGGAACCAGTTGGATGGTCCAATCACCACACTATAAGGCTCAGTCTCCTGACATCCCCTAAAGGGCCTGCCCCTGTAGAGATAGTCGAATACTACCCTTTACAGGGAGTGACCCCAGAATGTCTTCTGGCAGTGTTGGACCTATCAGGATTACCAGGTGCAAGCGAGGGTCCTAAGAACCTGCTACAGGCTTATAATAAAGCAGAGGTGGGGGCTCTGGACACCTTCGCTCCAGTCCACATTTTCCCTCTCACCCTTCACCCTCAGTCCCCCTGGTTTGATGGGGCCTTGAGGGAGCTGAGGTGAGTAGGTTGAAGGTTAGAGCGATGCTGGCAGAGATCCGGCTGGGATGCCAACAGACTTAGACTGATAGAACATTATAGAGACTATCAGTTAGCAATCTCGCATAAGAATGCAGAATTCCTGTACAGGGAGACTGCTGCAGCTCAGAATCAACCAGCTCAGCTCTTTTGAACTGTGGACAGACTGTGCAATTCAGTCTGTCAGCAAGTTCAAAGAGCAAGTGTGAGGAGTTTGCTCACTTCTTTGCTAATAAGGTTGCTGACATCATGTCTGAGATCCACTCAGCACACTCTATGGGGGGTGATGGTGGTTGGTGTGGCATTGCTACTCCTTGGTTCTGTTGGATGGAGTTTGATCAGCTGAAGATCATGGATGTCATGCGGATTCTCCAAAGTATGCTGCTGACTTGCTGTAATCTGGACCCGGGTCCAACCCACCTTTTAATAGGTTGTGTTGATGTCATTGTCCCTGTCCTTGCGGAGATAGTCTGGTGATCACTTGAATTGGGTGAGTTTCTGAGATCCCAGAAGTAATCGGTGGTAACTCCCCTTCTCAAGAAATCCTTGCTTGACCTGGACTACCCCGCCAGCTACATACTGGTCTCTAATCTTCCCTTTGTGGGAAAAGTTATTGAGAAAGTCATGGCACTGCAGCTGGAGAGCTATCTTACCATCCATGACATCTACGATCCTCTCTAGTCCAGTTTTCATAAGAGGCATAGCACAGAGGCCACTCTGGTTTGGGTACTCAATGATCTCCTGATTGTGAGAGATCAGAACTGACGTTCTATCTTGGTACTCTTAGATCTCTCTTCAGCTTCTGACACCGTGGACCATAGGATGCTGATCGAATGTCTGTGGGTCATCTGTGGCCTGTCTGGTTCAGTTCTCAGATGGTTTCATTCTTTCCTCACTGGCAGATCACAGAGTGGTTTGGGGGACTTGTTCCTTTCAGTCATTCCCTGTGCCATGTGGGGTGCCACAGGATTCCATGCTGTCCCCCATGTTGTTTGCAGTGTATATGCTGCCATTAGAAGACAATATGAGGCAGTATGGGCTTGGTTTTCACTGCTATGCAGATGATGTTCAACTCTACCTGTCCTTTGTGCCTAACCAGGATAGTGCACTCTCAGTGTTTAAGAACTGCCTCATGGTAATCCAGGACTGGATGAATACCAGCTGGTTGAAACTGAATTCTGAAAAGACTGAGGTGCTGGTTGTAGATCCTGGCTACCAGGTAGAGGGGTCAGTGGCAGGATGTCCCTCAGGGCTCTGGCTTGAGGGTGCCCAGTTACTGACCTCCGAACAGGCATGGAATCTTGGGGTAATACTTGATGATGGGCTGACATTTCGTTCTCAGGTGTTGGCTGTGGTCAAGTCCTCTTTTTACCATCTGAGGAGTATCACCCAGATTAAGCACCTAGTTCCATCCGGTGACCTTCCAATTTTGATCCACGCCTTTTTGACCTCTTGTCTGGACTACTGTAACTCCCTTTACCTAGGGCTTCCGGGGATTGATATCCACCGCTTGCAGCTGGTGCAGAATGCAGCAGCCAGGTTGTTGTCTGGATTATCTCGATCCAGTCATATTACACATGTGCTGTTTGAACTGCACTGGTTGCCAGTTCAGTGGTGGATTGCCTTCAAGGTTGATATGCTGACTTATAAAGTCCTACACAGACTGGGTCCAAGCTATATGCAAGATATCCTGCACACTTACTGCCCCCTCTGACCGCTCCGCTCAATCGATGAGGGATTGCTGGAGATTCCCAGGGTACAGTTAAAAACTTCTGGTTCACGGGTGTGTGGTAGTGCTGTGCTCTCCCCCCCTGCCTGGAAGACAAGTCCGAGAGATAGACCCTGCACTATCATCTTCTTTTCCTACTAAAATTCTGTCACGCAACAGCACCCCTTTTTCTATCCTATCCTTTTCTATCCTGTAGGTTGGCCACCTATGCTGCCTTTCTTCTTTCCTCTTTTTCCTTTTCTGTCTCTCTCATGCTCTCCTCCCTACCTTGGGAAAGCACAGCAGGCTATTGCCTGATTTGCCTGCCTTTGCCTGGCTGTCATGCCAGCATTTTTTAGCAAGAATAGATAATAGCATTATGGACAGAGCTGCCGAGTCAGCTCCACTTTAAAAACCCTGCATTTTGCATTGTTTCTCACTAATGCACTTCCTGCATGAACATGTGCAGTATCACATTAGTCTTTGTATTGTATAGTGCGATTGCACACTATTGCACTTCCTGTTTAAATGTGCACAGGATCGCTGTGAAGCTGCTGTAATGTAAAATGTGGCTTTTCTAATCAAAACAGCTTCCCCAGATATTGTTTTGGGTATAGCTTGCATCTGTGGGGTCTGTGGCTGTAAAACAGTGTCCAAAAACAAATAAAAATATAAACTTGTTCCCGATCTTGGGACTGTGGAAATAAAGACTAAAACCTGCCTAGAACATTTGTACAAAACCCCTGTAATGACAGAGGGAGCTGTATTTATTCTTCCTTGCTCCCTTCTCTCCGAAATAGTTTGAGGTTTAGTGCCTTTCCTGTTAAATCTGTCAAAAACCTGTCAAAAGAAAGAAAAATAAGCATTCTCCTGTACTACAAGCCTGCAGCTTGTAGTGCTACAGTATGAGTATAAGTTCTGTCTTAAGGCCTATGTTGTATACAGAGGCTGTCACTCGCTACTAGAATCAAGTTAAAACCCCTGAAAAAGCTTGAAAAGGGGTCTAAAATAATAAAATTCCTGTACCAAATATAGAAACCTAATGGTAAAAATTGCAGGAGCTATTCTTCTGTTGGATTCTGACTCTGTTCCTCCTGCTAGTGTTTTCTTGGTGCCAAAAACACTCGCAGGGCTTCAGAGCAGATTAAAATAAACAACTCTCTGCGAGCAGTGCCATGGAGGGTTTCTCATGTTAAGAGTGCCGTTTACTGTACATGAGGAAACTCCTCCGTGACCACTCTGCTTGCTCTTCTTGTTTTTTTTTTTTATGTTTTCCCTCTGTGTAGTGCAGCACTAGAAAAAGCCCAGCTTTCAGCTAAACAAAGGACTGCTGTTTTAAGCTGTAACAGGGACGACCGGGAACAGGAACTACACCTGTGCAAATACTATAATTATTAGTGCTGATAGCATCCTGACAAAGAAAGAAATATTCAGTTCTTATGTCCTGTGGTTCCCAGCTATTGTAGCTCACCTGGGTATTTTTCTGCAGGTCTTCTGTTAGGGGCCAATGACCCTTTGTGCTGCTGTTTATATCTAGGTTTACCTGTCACTCACAGCAGGTGGGTGGAGCTACAGTTTGAAAATGCTGCTAAAAATGTTAGAATTACTTGTTTTTCTTTTGGGTTGTTTCCATTATGAGTTATTATAGCTGTTATTTGTAATAGTATGTTTAATTTCTATTTTCTTAGCCCAGAAACACTTTATACTAGAATAGGAGGAAGGGCCTCACCAATCATGTGACCAGTCTGTATATAAGGTTCTTTCTCCAAGTCTAGATCAGATTAGTTCAACCTTGGGAGAGGTTGAGGAGACTCAAAAGGTGGGACAAATGCCATGTCCTAACTGTGTGATGTTTGTTTGATTTATTTTCTTTCGTAAATGTTTTTTATTTATTTTTTTTAAATAAATATACACATTCATGTGTTTTGCACCTACTTTTTGTGTCTATGCTTTTCTCCTACACACCCACTATGACAGGGTGTTTTTGTTTGCAGCCCCAACCATATGGAATTCAATGCCTCATCGGATACGAAAGTGTCTGACAGTGGAGAGCTTCAAAACTGTATTAAAAACTTATTTATTTGAGCTCACCTTTGGAGAATTTTAATTTCATGTTCGTCTACCCTATTTGGGTTTTAATCATATTGACTGGATGATTTTTAGTATTGTTTTAATTGATATTGTATAGATTGTACAGCGCTTTGGTACACTGTGAGTAGCATTTTATAAATAAAGATATTATTATTACTATATCTGATGACTTGAAGGTAGCAAAGCAGTGTGATATGGCAGTGGTAAAGGTTAGTGGAATGCTGGGTGCATAGGGAGGGGTATCGCCAGCAGAAAGAGGGAGGTAGTGTTACCCCTGTGTAGATCAATGGTGAGGCCCCACCTGAAGTACTGTGTCTAGTACTGGAGGCCCCATCTCTGGAAAGACACAGAATGGGTGGAAGCAGTACAGAGGAGGGCAACCAAAATGGTGAATGGCCAGCATAAGAAGCCATATGAGGAAAGACTTAAGGAATTAAATATGTACTCTCTGGAGGAAAACAGGGAAAGGGGAGACATGCTAGAAATATTCAATTACCTCAAAGGGGTTAATTAAGTACAGGAGGGTGGTATTTTGCATAGAAGGAGAAGCTCAAGAATAAGGGGGCATGATATGAGGCTTGGGGGGAGGCTTACAGGGAACATGAGAAAGTACTTTTTATTAAATGCATCTTTATAAAGAAACATGGGTACATAGACAGCACATAACATACTTTGCGAGATCAAGTAGAGATCTACCATTGCATTATAAAAGAAATATCTTACTCCAAAAGATCAGTGAGGTGCTAGCATGAAAGGCATTGAAACCCATTAATTCTGGCAAGGAAGCAATTATGGACGAACCAGCAGTATCTACATGGCCATTACCCAATAATACTTTTTACAATGGCAACAGATGATATCTAAGTAGGGTTGGGCCTCTAAGCATCCCGGGCTCAAACTTAAACTCCTTCAAGCCCCTAAGGAATTACTTCATGGAAAGGGTGGTAGACTAGGAATGGGCTACCCCTAAGGTAGCTGGATCAGCTAAGTTGGGTATTTACGTTTTTGGTCAGGTAGGGTAGTTTGGGTAATTTACTACCCTACCCAATGAAACAGTGTACTTCACGGGTAGGATATTTTGAGGTGGGCAATGGGTTACCCTACCCGACCTGGACCACCTCTCTATCCCTGATCACATAAAATAAAAAAAATAAAAATAATCACTGTCCTTGGAGGTCTAACTGACCCTCCTCCCTATCCCTGATCTACTATAATGAATAAAAAAAAATCATCACTTTTCCTGGTAGTCTAGCAGCCTCCCTCCCTATCACTGATCTGAAAAAGAATTGGGCCCATACGAAAAAGGATTCTTTTTCTGTTTCATACAGCTATCTTGAAGTGCTTACTGAGCATGCTCAGAACTGAAATTTTAAAATTGAATGACTTTGGAACAGATCAATATTTTTCACCAAAACATCAAAAGGCACATCTGTGGGCCAGTCCCTTTCTACCCTGAAAATTTCAGATCAAAATTCTAAACCATCCTGGTGCTACAGCTGTCACCAAAAAACAGCAATAAAATGACAAAAAAAAAAAAAAAAACAGGAAAATTCACATTTTGCACTACCCGGACCTCAAAATATGCACATCTGACCTGAACAAAACTTGCCACATCTGGAGATCAACCATATGAAACCATGCCTGCAAAATGTCATGCATATCAATCAAATGGTTGCAAAGTTATTAAATTACAAGTATTGGGATTTAACATTAAAGAACCTACTCAATCCTAACTAAAGTGTAGCGACCACACCATATAATATATATATATATATATATATATATATATATATATATATATATATAATGGGGTGAGTGGTAAATGAGTGTGATAAATTACGTTATTTTCACCAGGGTGTGATAAATATAAGACCTGACATTTATCACACCTGTGCAAAGTCGCGCAAATGGTACATTTTGCAACAATGAGGCCCCCATTGTATATATCGGATACATGATGGGTACTCGTGTGATATGGTAAATATGCTCAGTCCTGTACAGTGACCTTTGAAACCTCACTCGTGGCTTCACCACTTGTGAGTATTCAGAGGTCACTCTATAGCAGTGAATATATTTTCCATATCATACTCATGCCCATCATGTATCCCATATATATATATATATATATATATATATATATATATATCTCTTATGTGAAAAAAATGCATTAATGCACCAGTTAAGGTTTAACTCAACACCAATAAAGTAGGAAAATGTGGTGTTAGGGTTTTGAAGCCCAATTCCCCACCGAACCCCCTCCAGTAGCAAAAGGACAGGACCACACAAGTAACCATAGAAAGCCAATAGGTGCAGTAAGACATGCAACATACAATTGTTTCCAGATGACACAAATGCAATAGCACTGATGTACTGCTTTCATGGATTTGTACCTGAAGCATGCACACCTCAAGACATACACACTCTCACTTGTCACTGCTGATAGAAATCCACTATACCCAAATCACAATACTTCTTATGTGTACAGAATGATGGGCCTCTGTAACCAGATGAAAAGCCACAATAAACAAATTACAGAAGTTCTTTTGTCTGCAGAACTGCAGGTCGCTATGGAAAGAGTGCTTCTGTAGCCTCAGGTACTCATGGACACTTTAAGACATACACACCCAACTGACAGGCCTGCACTTCTGCTACTGCACATGTAAGATATACACATCCTCTGACTGCAGAAGCACAGGTGCCACAAAATTGATGATACCAAAATTGCAATATAACTTCTGTATGCAGATGTGCAGACCCCTGATGGGCTTGTGCCACTTCAGCCTCAGGTGTAAGATATACACACCAACATCTGGTTCCAGAAAGGCAGGCACATGAGGGGCATACAGTTACTCAGACAGAATTACGGTTGCAATGTGGGTAACATGGTTTCAGCAGAGGATCTAGAAGTTTTTCAAGAGGGTAGCAGTTTGTCAGTTATCCAGCTGCATGTAGAAAACCAAGCAGTAGTGGATCATGCTGTCTAACAAGCTAATTTATACAGCATGCATTAGTACATCTAGCTGCAGGACATCTGTCTGCAGAAGCACAGGCCCACATGGAGCCTGCACCTCTGCAGCCACATGTATTCATGCACACTGTAAGACATACACACACTGGTGTGGTTACAGAAACACTGGCCCTGTTGAGCCACTGCTTATGCAGCCTCAGATCCAAATCCACAAAGGCAGCATATCAGTGCTGCTGCATTTGTGTCTTCTGGAAACAGTTGTATGTTGTATGTCTTAGAAACATAGAAACACAGAATTTGACAGAGGATGAGGACTATTTGGCCCATCCAGTCAGCCTATTTCTCCCTACACACACTATTACAACATACCACACCCAATCCACAGCTCTATCTCCCTCCCTTTTTCCTTTCCACTATGATTATTTTGTGTTTATCCCATACATTCTGAACTCCACCACTGTTTTTGCTCTCCCTACCTCCACTGTAAGGCTGTTCCAGGAATCCTCCACTCTTTCTGTGAAGAAGTACTTTCTCTCATCTCTCCTGAATCTACCTCTCACCAGCTCCATATTGTGTCTCCTTGTTCTTGAGCACCTTTTCTTCTGACAAATACTCCTCTCCTGTACCTCATTTACCCCGTTAGGTATTTAAAGGTCTCTATCATATCTCACCTCTCCCTCCTCTGTTCCAGTGAGTACATATTGTGGTCCTTTAGTCTCTCCTCATAGTGCTTTTGATGAAGACCATGCAGTATTTTAGTTGCCTTCCTCTGGACTGCCTCTACTCTGCCATGTCCTTCCGGAGATGTAGTCTCCAGAACAGGCACAATTGTTTAGGTGGGGTCTTACAGTGATCTATACTGCCAACACCACTTCCCTCTTTCTGCTGGTGACCAGCGATCTATACAGAGGCAACACCACCTCCCTCTTTCTGATGGTGATACCCCTCCCCATGCACCCCAGCATTACACTTGTTCTCCATCTACTGCCTTGTCACACAGCCTGACCACCTTTTGGTCATCCAGTATGATTACCCCCAGGACTCTACTTTGTGGTCATCAATACCACTCCACAATTTTGTACTCTGCACCTGGGTGTCTGTGCCCTAAGTGCATTATTCTGCACTTTTTTGCATTGAAACCCAGCTGCCATACTCTTGACCACTCTTCAAGTTTTCTCAGGTCTCTGCTCATCATTTCCACACACCCCCCCCTTGAGAGTCTACCCTTTTTACAGATTTTGGTGTCATCCACAAAGAGGCAGATCTTCCCTTTCAGCTCCTCTTCAATGTCACTTATAAAGACAGTAAAGAGGACTGGTCCCAGCATTGAACCTTGAGGCACCTGACTGGTCACTGTTCCTTCCTTGGAGTGAGCTCCATTTATCACTACCCTCCGTCGCCTATTCCTAACCATTCTTATCCAGTTTACCACCTTTGGACCCACTCCTAAGCTTCCCAGCTTGCTTAATAATCTCCTATGTGGAACAGTGTTGAGCACCTTACTGAAATCTAAGTAGACCATGTTCATTGCTACACCCTGATCTAGTTCCTTGGTTACCCAGTCAAAGAAATCTATCAGATTCATTTGACATGACCTCATCCTTGTGAAACCATGCTGTCTTTGGTCTTATAACCAACTGGATTCAAGATATTTGATGATCCTTTCCTTCAGCAGTGATTTCATTAGCTTTCCTGCCACCGATATCAGGCTGTCTGACCTATAATAGCCAACCTCCTCCCCGCTACCACTTTTGTGTAGTGGGACTACATCCATCCTCCTCCAGTCCTCTAGAACCACTCCTGTTTCCAGTGAGCTGTTAAACAGAACTATCAGAGGTGCAATATTTCCCTATGCTTCTTCAGTACCCTTGGATGCACCCCCATTTGTCCCCGTTGCTTTTTCCACCTTCTTATTAGCAAGTCCCTTCAGCATTCTCTCCTCCAATAAAGGACTAGTGTTCACAGCTCTTTCTCCAATACTTCTGTTACTTTTTTTGTGCCCCCTCCCCATCTCTTTTCTCTGTGAACACTGAACAAAAGTATTTATTCTAGATGTCTGCCTTTTCCTGATCCCCCTCTGCACAGTCCCCACCTTCCCTTTTATCCTTACAGTCACAACCCTGGCCTTCCTGTTTTCACATATATATCTAAAAATGGTCTTGTCCCATTTCCTAACCACCTGGGCTAGTCTCTCTTCAGTTTGTGCCACTGCAGTCCTTAATGCTTTCCCTGCTTCCATCTGTTTTCCACAGTACACCTCCCTATCCGTCTCCTTCTGAGTTTGGTTTTACCTTCTGAATGCTACCCTTTTAGCTTTTACCTTTTTAGCTACCTCTTTCAAGAACCACAGTGGTTTCTTTTTCATCTTGCTTTTGCTCACTTGTTTAACACAGAGGTTTGTTGCCTTTACTATGCTCCCTTTTATCTTCACACACTGTTCCTCCAGCCCACCCAGGTCACCCACCACTGCTTACTCTTCCCTGAGGTATTCACCCATCTTTTTAAAATCTGCCCTTCTGAAATCCAGGATCCTCACCCTTGTGTGGTTCAGTTGTGAAGTCATCCTTATATTGAACCACACCATACAGTGCTAACTGGTCCCCAAGTGGCCTCCTACCTTGAAATCTGCAACACTGTTCCTGTTAGTGAATGCCAGGCCCACTATTACCCCATCATGAGTGGGTTCACTGACTAGTTGCCTGAGGAATGCCCCTTGCATACAGACCAGAATGTCTCTGCTTTCATGCTGATTCTGCATCGGGAGGCTCCAATCAACATCCGGCAGGTTGAAGTGCCCCATTAGCAGCATCTCCTCCTTTTTTGCAATCTTGCCAATGGCTTCCTCCAGCACCTTTTCTATTTCCTCCCTCTATGTTGGAGGTCTGTAGATCACTTCAGGGTGAATAATGTCTCCATTCTCTGTCTCCAGGGAGACCCACAGTGCCTCTGCCTCACTCTGTATTCCCTGCATCTCCGTGGCTTTTATGCTTTCCTTCACGTAAAAACACCACATCTCCTCCTTTCCTTCTGACCCAGTCCTTTCTGAACAGAGTATGGCTATGTCCCAGTCATTGTTTTCCATGCACCATGACTCAGTAATGGACAAAATATCCACGTCAGCCTCTGCCATGATACCCTCTAGTTTTGGAACCTTATTTCCTAGACTTCAAGCATTAGCATACATGGCCTTTAAGATTTTGATTCCACTCTGCTTGTTGCCCCATTTTTTCCTTTCTTGCCCCTTCCTCCTTCCCACCTCTCTTTTTAATGCTCTTGTTCCTTTTTCCCTTTATCTCTACCACCCTGCTCATTTTATTAATTGAACTCTGGAGGATTCCTCTGCACCCGGGTTCTCCTTACTCTCTACTTCAGCCTGTGAGGGGGAAGCAGTTTCTGACTCCCCAGTTCTTTTTGCCACCCCCTTGAATGTCCACGTAAACAAATCACCAGAACAAGGTGACAGACCTTGGTTTAATGTCTCATCTAAAAAACAGCACCTCAGGAGTGCAGTACTCCTGCCATGCTTTGTAGCAGTGCTGGTATTGGAATTTAACCCAGGTTCCTGCTGTGGGGTTTTAGTTCCTGGTAACAAATGAGCTACAGGGCAAAAAGGCAACATGGGTTTATGGCAGTCAGATCTTGTCAAACAAACATGACTGACTTCTTCCATTGGGTGATGAATGCTGTTGTTAAAGGACAAATTGTTGACATACTATATGTGGACTTAAGCAGACTATTCAACTTGGTTACACACAAGTGGCTGGTCAAGAAACTGGGGAACTTTGGGTAGGTGACAGAATAACATGGTTGGTTGGGAATTGGCTAAAAGGAAGAACACAGAGGGCACTGGTAAATGGGGAGTAGTTGGATGTGAGAATGGTCACTAGTGAGGTCCCAAAGGTGTCAGTCCTTGTGCAAGTAGTCTTTAACACCTTAATCAGTAGCATACAGAAGAGTATTATATGGAAAATCTGCCTCTTTGTGAATGAAACCATGATTTGTGGCAGGGTGGACTGTAGGGATGTCATCTAAGAGATGAAGGAAGATCTGGAGAAATTGGAGAAATGGTAGATCTTGCATCAGAGCATAATGCTGAGAAATGTAAGGTCATGCACACTGGCATTGGAAACCATAAGTTTGTATACAGACTTGGAAGCAGTAATGATTAGTGTGACTAAGGAGGAAAGGCATCTTGGAGTTTTAGTTTCCAGGAACCTCAAATCATCAGTTCAATATAAGAAAGCAACACTGAAAGAGAATTGAATTCTAGTGTGCATTAGGAGGGGGTTTATGCAGTATGAGAAAACAGCTAATGTGCCTGTACAGATCCCAATTGCAACCACACCTAGGTTACTCTGTGAATTTAGAAATCCCCAACCTATGAAAGATGTAAACAAACTGGAGTCAGTCCAGAGGTAGGTATGCAAGATGATACATGGTCAACAGAGCATGATATGGCCAGAGAGTAAAGAGTCTTAACATGTATGCACTGGAGGACTGGAGACAAAGGGGAGGTCAAGATAAAAATGTTTAAATACATGCATAAAATAAATGAACTGGACAAAATTCAGCTATTTACAGATAGTGGCAACAAGAATACCATGGGGAACATTAGAAAATTAGTAGTGGGAAAGTTAAAAGAGAACATCAGAATGTACTTTATCACAGAGTGGATGGTAGAATAGACTGTCAACAAAGGTGGTCAGAAAAAAAAGGAGATGGAGTGGACGGAATAGGGGAGGATGGTCATGGATTACAAGGGTGCATGTTTCACCTCACAGAGCACAGTGAATACACCAAGTGTTTCTAGTTTCAACATTTTAAGAAATTAAGTGACATGTTTGGGATTTGAATAAAGGCCTGCTCAAAATATACATCAATCCCCTTGTCAAAAAATGCAATTCTAATTTGTATGGCTGCAGCATGCACACTGAGAAATAATTGTGTATATTAGTGCATATGGAAGACCAAGGTTTTCAGTTGTTTAGTTAGCTCAACTGGTAGAGCAGCAGAACAGTACTCTGACCAGCCCTGGACTTAAATCCAATTTTGGGCACTTAATTTTTTTCTCGGTTGTTTTTTTATTGGAATATTTTTAACTGGATAAGTTCAGTGGAATGTATTACTTTCACATGAGTCACCCATATTTCAAATATACAGTATGTACTGTAGATCATCCCTTCATTAATACAAAGCATTTTCATTTGCGGAGCTCCAGGTTGTACATTAAGAAAAATGTTTGAGGCCAAGTAGCATGGTGGTAGTATTGCCACCTCCCTAGCAACCTGGATTCGGAAGCAATTGTGGGTTGCTGGGGAGGGAGAGGCTCAAGTATCCAAAAGACTGCTCTCCTCACCTGGGATGGATGGATTGCTGGTTCACCCTTATGACTGCCACCATGTGAAGGCTTTGTCATAGTGTGGGACAGAAGTGACAAAAATGGAGGAAGCTGCAGGACTCAGCAGCACGCACGTGCCTCTACACACATGCAGTGATCTGCACTCCCCAGCACTATGTGGGAGAAAACTGGAGGAAAATGGCAGCGAGGCAGATGTGAAGGTAGCCCCCCACAATTCCCCATCTGCTCCATTAGTGGGACCTACAGCCATCACTGGAAATGTCTTCTAGGGTGGGGGATGATGGCCCTTCCTATCTTGACCCCAATATGGGGGGAAATTTGTGAGAGTACACCAGACTGCAGATAAGCCAAGGGAGATGGCAGATGATAGAGGATGGAGGAGGTGGAGATAATGAGAACTCAACCTGTCTCAGCTAGGAGAATGAAAACCTATACAAAAAAAGAAAGTTGTGTGTTAATTGGCCCAGTGGCATGGAGGATTGCCACACTGAGAACCCAAGTATGGAAATGAGTGGGGGGGGGATTAAACATCTGGTCAAAGGTCTCATTTTCTAGGGAGGGAGGGTAAGTCATGCCACTCACAATAATACCATTACATTGAGGCATGGTAGCAGGTCAGCAGTTGTAAGTCAGCGTGGGGTCCCTCAACAGCAGGTATGTGGTCTGTGAGCACCTCTATTCACATGTAAGCTGACATCATTGAACGCCACTGACCAAGAGGACCAGAAAATTTAAAAAAAATTGGGCTGAAGCATACTTGGGCTGCTCTCCGACTGTCACTGGGGCCCAGAACCACCTCATTAGGAGGAGGTTTCTGAGGGGGAAGAAGACCCTCCCTCTCCTGGCCCCACCATGGGGGGGGGGCGTAATTCATGAGAGACTGTGAGGTAGATCCTGGGAGATGCAATTGGTTATTGGGAATGGGCTGGAGCTGAGCAAGGATGACCCCAGAAGAAAAAGCTATATGAAAAAAGAAAGAAAGGAAGTTGTGTGTCTGTTGGAAACCAAAACTGCCAGTTGTTCTTGAAGTTTAGCTGGTAAAGAAGTAGAATAATATTCTGGGTAGCCCTAGGTTTGAATCCCATCTAGGATGTTTAATTTCTTTCTCATTTCTAAATTGTATTTCAAATATGTGCATAGTATACCCTTATGAATAAAATGCAATTCTAATTTGTGTCACTCCAAGCTGTGCACTGAGTAAAATTATGAAAAAAATTGTCTCAGAAATGCTGCAATCTGATGGGCTTTCAACATTCCAATATCCTAACATTAGTCCCTATTACACCGTTATGTGCAGCCTGCTCACCATAGTGCTTAGAGTCTTCTGGTCAGCATTCCATCCTCTAACACTGCTGAATGACTGGAATGGTGCATTCTAATTCTAAACTGTTTTATTACAAGTCTCTCTTTGAATGAAGAAAACACTTAAAAGATATGTTTGTGACATTTTCTGTCTGGATTTTTTTTTCTAATAGCAATAAGGCACTCCCATGAGTTAGATTAACAATCTTCCCACAGGGTCATTATGGCATGTGGCTGCAGCTTGTGCTATGCTAGGGGGAGATTAACAGACTATAGTGCATAGTAAAGCAGTGTTATGTAAAGAAATCCATCCTTTTCAAAATGCTGTTGTACCACACTTCAAAGGTCACAGAATGTGATCATACCCTTCTGTGGTACAACAGCATTTCAAAACCTCTAGAAACTGCACAAGTCAATTTCATTCTGAATGAAAAAGAACCACAATGCACACATTTCACATAATACAGTCAAACCCACTTAAACGCATAGTCTCGGGCCGATTCCCGATTATGCGTTTAAGAGGGTTATTCTTCTAAGCAATCTTCTATATTTTTAATGGTGAGGCAAACGATCATCAGATTTAGAAGGGATGGGACTCTTATAGGTCTGTGTAAAGGCTTGTAACTGTTAAAATGGCAGTTTTCAATAACATTATTCAATGCCTTATATTTTAAAAACTTTAAGAGAAGGGCTCTTTTGTGTTCGTTTTTTGTTTCAATAGTGTATGTCATTTATTTGTCACTCTGCTGCACACATCCACCAGGGTAGAGAATGCTTGACAGTCATCCTCGCTGCAGGTGTTAAGGTTGATGAAGTGGCAGATCTGCATTAGGTGATGGGACGCCTTCTTTGAAGTTGAGGATGACAAGTTTGCTTTGCCTTCTTCTCCCCCCTCGCCCTCGTATTCCTCTCATATTATACAGTATTAAAAATGCAGTATAAGTAACTTTATGCATAACCAGTGTGTTCTGCCACCTCAGGGGTCAGATTCCCACGGACCTCTTGAGCTTCACTTTTGAGGTCAGAGGGAATCAGAACCCCCCATCTGTGGCAGACAACACTGGTTGTGCATAGTTGACCATCCAGGAGTCTCCATGTTATTCTTATCCCTGGTCAAGCCTTGTTGCTTAATAAGTATCTATGGGAGCCCTAGATTTGCAGTTGTCCTGGCAGCTCAAAATGTAGAGCTTGAGAGTGGTATTCTGAGTAGACCTGTGTTCAAACCCCAGCAAAAACAATTAACTCCCACACTCCTGGTCAGGGACTCCATTGTTAGGAGGGCAGAACTGAGGGAGGAAGGGGAGAGGGAGGTAAGGTGCCTGCCTGGCACCATGGCTTGGAGGGACAGGAAGTGAATCAGGATCACGGGAGCAGCTGAATGGGGGAGGGAACTGGATGTCATTGTCCACCTAGGGACAAATGACCTGGCTAGGAAAGGGATCAGAGCAGTGCAGGACAAGTTTGTGGAGTTGGGGAGAGGCCTTAGACAAGTAGCGTGGATGGTAACCTTCTTGGAGGTGCTGCCTGTGTATGGCATGAGTGAGACTAGGGTGCTCCGCACCATAGTATTCAATCAATGGTTGAATAACTAGTGCAGAGCTCAGGGTTTTGGCTTCTTTGGGGACTGGGGGTCCACCTGGAGGGATGTAGGCCTAGACTGTTGTGATGATCTGCATCTCTTCAGGAGGGGAACCAGAATCCTAGGTGAAAGGTTTAAATGCTTCATTGACAAGTATTTAATCTTGCCAAGGGGGGAGGCACTGAAAAGGAGCAGGGAAATCCTGGCCCCCCCTATAAAAAAGAAATCAGGCTAGCTAGTGAAGTAAACACCAAGATAGAGAAGTCAATAGGGAGAAGGGCAGGAGTAAATGGAGAAAAAGGCAAAGGCAGGAAGGACAGGGATGGGGCAAAAAGGGGTAAGGCCATCATAAAATGGAGGGTAATGAGTACCAATGCCCGTAGTCTAGATAATAAGCTCCCTAAATGGCCTTGATGAAAGAGGGATGCCTGGATATTGTGGCAGTCACAGAAACATGGTACACATAGAATCATGACTGGGATGTCAAGATACCAGGGTACACACTCTACAGGAGGGACAGAGAGGGCAGAAGAGGAGGAGGGGTAGCTCTTTATGTAAGGGAAGGAATCAAAGCAAAGGAACAAAATGGTAAACAGGGAAGAGAGGAGGCACTGTGGGTCACCCTGGAGACTGGAAATTGCACCACAATCTGCATAGGGATTGTATACAGACCCCCATCTCAGGGAGGAAATGGACAAGGAAATGATAGAAGGAAGCCTTAGGATGGCAGAGAAAGGGGAGATATTGCTGAGGGGGGACCTGAATATGCCAGTTGTTAAATGGAGCACCTTTGCTGCAGCCACATCCAAAAGAAGGGCCATTCCCAATGCCCTTCAGGGGACATACCTCAAACAGCTAGTGTTGGAACCCACTCGGGAGGGAGCAGTCTTAGACCTGGTACTCTCAAATAGAGATGGAAAGGGGATCTCAGATTTAGAAGTGGGTAGCCACCTGGGAACAACTGACCGCCAAACAGTGTGGTTCACAATAAACTCAGTTGCAGAGTCAAGCCATACAAAAGTGAGGGTACTGGACTTCAGCAGGGCTGATTTTGTCAAAATAGGAGAGTGCCTCAGAAAAACAATAGCAAATAGGCAAGAAGGAGGGGTGGAGCAACAATGGGGAAACATCAGAACTGCCACACAGAGGCAACAAGCCTTTGTGTGAAGCAAATAAACAAATCAAAATGAAAGAAAAAACACCATGGTTCTCAAAAGAGACGGCGAGGAAGGTTAGGGAGAAAAAGATAGCATTCAGGAAGTATAAGGAAACACAGAAGGAGCAGGACAGACAACTGCACCAGTTAAAGCAAAAGGAAGTGGGGAAGGCTGTCAGAATAGCAAAAGCCCAAACCAAGGAAGAGATAGCCAACTCGGTTAAGAAGGGGGAGAAAACCTTTTAAAGGTACATTAGGGAGCGAAGAAAGACCAAGGGAGGGATAGTGAGGCTGAATAAAGGGAAGAGTGGTTGGGCAGAGGGACAGTGAAAATGCAAGGATTTTGAAAGAATACTTCTGCTCAGTATTCACAAAAGAAGAGGAGGGGGAGGTACCTATTCCAGTGAATAGAAGCACTCTGGATAGGGGGTCAATACCAGTCCTTTCACAGAAGAAAGAGTTCTGAAAGAACTCCTAAAACTGAAGGTGGACAAAGAATGGGGCCTGATGAGATTCACCCCAGAATTCTAAAAGAGCTAAGGAGAGAACTAGTGACACCACTCACTACCCTTTTGAACAAATCATGGGAGGATGGTGTGGTAACTGAGGACTGGAGGAGGGTGGATGTGATTCCCCTTCACAAAAGTGGGAGCAAGAAAGAGGCAGAAAACTACAGACCTATCAGTTTGACCTCAGTGGTACGGAAGATGATGGAATCACTTCTGAAACATAGAAACATAGAAGTTGACGGCAGATAAGGACCGCAAGGCCCATCCAGTCTGCCCATTTCTTTTTCTACCTTATAAATGTACCATCGGCCTTTGCTCTGTCAGTGACCTATCTATTCATAGTCATTTGTATTGCTCCCTTATGCCTATCCCATGCCTGTTTGAAGCCCTGCACTGTATTCATAGCCACCACTTCTTGTGGTAAGCCATTCCATGCATCTACCACCCTTTCTGTGAAAAGAATTTCCTCACATTCCCCTTAATCGGCCTCCCTCTAATCTCATGCTGTGTCCTCTTGTCCTGCTATTTTCTTATATTTAAACATGTTAGACTCTTTCACCTTGTTTATGCCCTTAAGGTGTTTAAATGTCTCGATCCATATCACCTCTCTCCTCCTTTGCTCAAGGGTATACATATTGAGCTCCGTTAATCTGTCCTTATATGTCTTCTGATGCAGTCCCTGCACCATTTTGGTTGCCCTTCTCTGGACTGCCTCAATTTGGTTAATGTCCTTGTGAAGGTGTGGCCTCCAATACTGCACGCAGTACTCCAGATGGGGCCTAACCAATGTCTTGTACAGAGGGATTATTACCTCCCTCTTACGACTTGTGATACCCCTACTAATACACCCTAACACCCCCCTAGCCTTACCTACTGCTTTAGAGGTCTGCTTGGATGATTTTAGGTCATCAGATGATGATGCCCAAGTCTCTTTCTTCCTTTGTGACTGCGCAACTCCTCCCAGCCTATAAGTGGCTTCAGGGTTTCTCTTCCCTATGTGCATGATTTTGCACTTCTTTGCATTAAATCCCAGTTGCCACTCTTCTGACCATTCTGCTAGTTTATCCAGATCTCTTCTCATTCTGCCCACCCCATCTGGATCATCTACTCTGTTGCAGATCTTGGTGTCATCTGCAAACAGACAAGCCTTACCCTCTAGTCCATCTCAGAGGTCACTAATGAAGATGTTGAATAGGACTGGCCCCAGGACTGATCCCTGAGGTACCCCACTTGTGACTTGCATCTCTTCTGACTGTATACCATTTACCACCACTCTCTGTTTTCTGCCAGTCAACCAGTTTGCCACCCAGTTGACCAACTTGACCCACCGAGCCTACCTAGCTTATTTATCAATCTTCTATGTGGAACAGTGTCAAAAGCTTTGCTGAAGTCAAGGTAGGCGACATCAACTGCTCCCCCTTGGTCCACCACTCTGGTTACCCAGTCAAAGAAATCTATGAGATTAGTTTGACAGGACCTTCCTTTTGTAAACCCATGCTGTCTTGGATCCTGTGCCCCTATGGATTCCAGGTGTTGCACTATCCTTTCTTTAAGGAGTGCCTCCATAATCTTGCCCACTACTGAGGTAAGACTGACCGGTCTGTAGTTCCCCGCCTCCTCCTGCTACCACTCTTGTGGAGTGGGATCACATGAGCCTTTCTCAGTCTTCTGGGACCTCTCCTGTGCTCAGAGACTCACTAAACAATTCTGCTAATGGCTCTGCCAGTTCCTCCTTTAGCTCCTTAAGTACCCTGGGATGTATGCCATCAGGTCCCATTGCCTTATCCACCCTGAGCTTAGCAAGCTCTTGTAGGACCCTTTCTTTTGTGAAGGAAAGAATTGTTGAGTACCTGGAGACCAGTGGGGCACAGGATCCAAGGCAGCATGGATTCGTAGCAGGAAGGTCATGTCAGATGAAACAAATCAATTTCTTTGACTGGGTGATCAAAGTAGTAGACCAGGAAGGGGCTGTGGACATGGCCTACGAAACCTAGACTTTAGCAAGGCATTTGACACAGTCCCACGCAAAAGATTAATACACAAATTAGCCAGCCTGGGAGTGGGTCCCAGAGTGGTAGCCTGGGTAAAACATTGGCTGGACAACAGGACACAGAAGGTAATAGTAAACAGAGTCATGCCAAAGAAAGGGGGGTTACTAGTGAGCTACCGCAAGGTTCAGTACTGGATCTGATCCTTTTTAATACCTTTATAGGTGACATTGCAGAGGTACTGGAAGGAAAAGAATGCCTCTTTGCAGATGACACAAAGATCTGGAACAGGGTTTATACACAGGGTCAGGTGGAACGGATGAGAAGAGGCTTGACAAGGTTGGAGGAATGGTCAGATTATGACAGCTTAGATTCAATGCAAAGAAGTGCAAAGTAGTGCACCTGGGAAACAATAACCAAGGAGAAGCGTACACAATGGGGGGAGGTAGTAACAACAACAAAAATGGAAAGGGACCTGGGGTAGTCATATCAAATGACCTAAAGGTTAGCAAGCAATGTGAGATGGCAGTAGGGATGACTGCGGGGATACTGGGATGTATAGGGATAGGCATCAACAGAAGAAAACAGGAAGTTGCTATCCCTCTGTACAGACAGTTGATGAGACCCCATCTGGAGTACTGCGTGCAGTTCTGGAGACTCCATCTCTTCTGGGACATAGACAAAATGGAGGCAGTCCAGAGGAGGGCAACTAAAATAGTGCAGGGTCTGCACCAGAAGCCATATGAAGAGAGAGACTAAAGGAGATTAATATGTATACCCTTGGGGAAAGGAGGGAGAGGAGAGACATGATAGAAACTTTTAGGTACCTCAAGGGAATCAACAAAATCCAAGAGGGTAGCATCTTTCAGAAAAAGAGATGTGCAAGAACAAGGGGACATCATTTGAAGATAGAGGCAGGATGGCTCAGGGGCAATGTGAGGAAGTTTTTTTTCACAGAGAGGGTGGTGAACACATGGAGCAGCCTTCCTGAGGAGGTCATGGGGTGAAAAACAGTGGGGGAATTCAAGACTGCGTAGGACAGACATAAGGCAATTCTTGTACCTAGTTATGAGCCTATCTGTTGTAAAGGCCCTCTCACTCAAATGTTGATGTACATATGTATATTTTTCTTCTTTGTATAATATTGCATTATGTTTTACCATGTTACTGTACTATGATTTTTCTATGACTAGATCCATCTTGCAAATAAGCCCTGCTCAATGGTGCCCACCTGGATAAAAAAAGATTTTGATACGCATCCTTAGTCAAAACCAACATAAAGGCTAGAAAGTGCTGTTGGTTTACAGCAGACATCAAGGCAGCACTATTAAAAAGAGACAAGTTCTGGAAGCTAGCACTCAAATCCCACAAAGCTGAAGACTGGCATCTTTTCAAAAAAAAAGCGAGAAACCACTGTACAATCTAATTTGGGAAACCAAGTCCAACTTCTATCTCTCTGAACTCGACATCACCTCCAACTGCCCTACCAAGTTCTGGTCCACAATAAAATAACTTTCTGGTAATAACACAGGAAACACTCTCCCCTCAAAAATTATTTCTGACAATGTAACTATCAACAACAATAAAGAGATAGTACAAGCCTTCAACAATCACTTTGCTACTGCAGGGCTAGCTTTTGATAACTCACCAGCATGCAACTTATGCTCCCAGCTTACCCCGCAACCTTCAGAATCTAGTCCCTCAGATGCAGTCTTTTTATTCTCTCCTACCTCACTAAAAGAGGTTGAAGATTTACTCCTCCAGTTGGACACCAGAAAAAGTTCTGGCACTTACACCTTTGATCCATGCTACCTAAAGATTGCCTATCATGTCTTGGCCGTACCTATTACGCATCTATTTAACTTGTCCCTTTCTCAAGGGACCCTCCCCAAACTGTGGAAGACCACACATGTTATGTTTAAATCTGGAGACCCCTGTGATCTAAACAACTACAGGCCCATCTCCCTTCTCCCGGTACTATCAAAACTTCTGGAAAAAATCGTGAATGCCTAGCTGAAATCTTTCATAGATGATACTAACCTGCTAAACCCAAAGCAATCTGGTTTCAGAACTGAACATAGTACAATTATGGCCCTGGCCAAGGTGACAAATGACTGGCAGTGCGAGCTAGAGAACAGAAAATGTGTCTGCGCCATTTTTCTAGACGTAAGGCCTTCAACACTGTCAACCACAGCCTCCTTTCTTCATTAAAAGCTATTGCTCTAGATTCTACCTCCTTGCGTTGGTTCCACAACTACATTTCTGATAGGCACCAACAGGTCAAGGCCGAAGGTGAATTCTCCCCCTCAAATCTGTTAAAAAGAGGCACCCACAGGGATCCATCCTGGGGCCACTCCTATTTGCCATCTACATCAACAATATAGACTCAGGCATCAATGAGGCGAAAATTCATCTGTTCGCAGATGATACAGTGATCTACCTAAGCCATACAACTCCTGAAACTGCCTGTAGCGACCTGCAAGCTGACTTCAACATACTTCAGTACCAGTACCTTAGTAAAAAATTGCTACTTAATGCCAAAAAGACAAAGGCGATGCTATTTTCACCTATTAACTATGCAGCCTACCCTGCTCTACCCCCCCCCCATCAACACCCTCCTAGGAGAAACCCTGGAATTTGTGACAAAATTCCAATACCTGGGGGTCTAGCTAGACTTCAAACTCTCCTTTGCAGACCACCTGGAGGATTTGTTAAAAAAAAACTGAGGCAGAGACTAGGTCTCTTCTTCAGGTTAAACCGCCTACTAACTACAGAGGCCAAGAGACAGCTAGTTCAGTCTACGTTCCTTTCCCTAATTGATTACACCAACTTTATATACAGCCAATGTGCTGCTTCATACCTCGGTAAATTGGACATACTTTACCACAGAGCCCTGCGCTTCATCACTGGTCTCCCCTTCTCCACTCATCACTGCTCTTTATATGCGGCCGTAGGTTGAACCTCCCTACACTATAGATGAAATAAAAATGCAGCTCTCTGGACATACAGAGCTATCACTGGCAAACTTCTGCAGTACATTGTTGATTGCCTGACTCTCAATATGCCTGAAACCTATGACCTAAGAAGCTGTTCACTGATTTCTCTTAAAGTGCCCAAAGCCCTAACACGTTTTGGGAGAGCTGCCATAGGATTCGTTCTACCATCACTCTGGAATGTGCTACAGAAATCATTGAAACTGAGGACTCCTGTTAGTCTCACTGTGTTTAACACCTTATACTCAAAATACATTACAGAATCCTGCAATTGCTTCCAATGATCCTAGCTTACTTACACCCCTCTTCCACATCCTCCCTGCTTTTCCTATCCTCCTTTCTTCTTGTATCAGTGCATAACTTGCCCCTGAGCCACCTACTTATCTAACGCTGTAAATCTCACCCTCCCTCGCCCACCTACTCCATGTATACTCACAGTATCTCATTCCTTCACTCCTAGTATTATCCCAGTTCCAGAACCCCCCCAACTGGCTGCCCACTTCTCCCGACACATGTCTCCCCCTTTATATGCCTGGGTCTTTTTAAACTGACTATGTATGTCTCTTTGCTTGTAGCATCCACTTCAACTAATCTCTTAGCTGGACTATAATGCCTTTACCTTACAGGAATACTAAACCATGTATGTTGTTGTATCTGGTATAAATATTTACTGACTTGCTATCCTATTGTTATGTATACCTTTACCGCCTGTCTTTTACCTGAACCCAAATGTGTTTTTACTTATCCTGTCTATTGCAGGCCTACCTGTACTGTTGTACTCTTGCATCCACTGTCTATTTGTCTGTATATGAATGCATTGTTACTTGACTTGTGTAATGCAGGTCCACCTTGTAAATGAGCTTGCTCAATGGTGTTCGCCTGGATAAATAAAGAATTTGATTGATTGATTGATTGATTAATTGTGGGGGGGGTAGGAAGAAATAGGCTGTTGGTTAATTAGGATCTGCAGCTTATCCAGTAGGTAGAGAAATGGGTAGACTAGGTGGGCCAAATGGTCCTTATCTGCCGTCAAAGTCCAAGTTTCTATGTTTCTAATTTCTTTCTCATTTTAGATTACATATGTCTAACATATTTTTATGCCAAATAGTATAAAACAAACCTAATAGTCATTGTTCTGTAACCTGGTTGGAAACTTGCCTGTTCTTCAAAGAGTAAATCATAACTTTAAATCCATATTTGCAGTTTCTTGAAAACACTGTATACATTACACAGAGTTTTCCTAACACATCAACAAGGATAATTAATTGCCCTTTTTCATAAATGGAAATGACTGTATGATGTTTTTCTTCCAGCCTGTTGGAAATTTGCAGTTTTCAATAGTATGTTGAAATATTGTTTTAAATATTTGGAACCACTATTTAAAGTGCGATTTACAGTACAATATTTCTGTTGGAATCCTATCTTCTCTAGGGGTCTTTATGTTTAAAATGCTAAACAATACATTTTGCAGTCTATCTGCTCTACTGTTGTAATTGCCCACTCTGAGGCAGTTACTTTGGTAATGTTTTGTATCTTGTTACTTCAAATTGGAGATACATTTTATCCAGGAAGTGATGTATGAGGCAGTAAGACTATGTTTTGTTAGTTGTATTATTGTCCTTCCCTTGCTTATTATTCCTGGCTCCCTGAGACATAATTTTCCTATAAGTGGCAAAGTCTGTTATTTTAGACACTATCAAATTGTTCCCAGAGGCCTTTGGTATATGCTTCTTTTTTAACTGTTTACATTTTCTTTTCTCGAGATAATGGTTTATGTTTTCTTAAAGTGCATCTTATAAACTGTTTTAAAGTATCCTTAAATTAGACCAAACTCTGATATTATTCATCAAATCATGTTTGTTTACAAAAACAGTTTTCATTATTTCTTGGAGTTTTCTTTGTATATTTTAAGGGGAGATATAATAGCCCATGCATACTGTTAAGAGAGACAAAGATCTCAGAGGCACTGGCTGTTTTTAAATTTGGGACTGTAACAGACTATGTTTAGGAAAATTATCTTAGAGTTATTATATATTAAATATTAAATATTAGTTGTCCATCTTACGTGTTTATTATCAAATAATCTGTGTATGCCATATTTCTGTCACTGATGTATGCAATATTTGACACAATTTCTTCATTGTTTAATTCTAAGACTAGGAGTAAGTTGACACATTCTACTACATTTATTATACTGAAGTCCTTCACCAAGTGTCAATATACAGTACTGGTTATAGCCAGGTATGAATAGTTTTGTTTTGTGAAGTAGTACTTTGAGCGCAGAACCATGATACTTCAACAAAAGATTAACATGATAGAACCCTTAGTTTCTGTAACAGTTATCACAACACTTTGCTAAAACGATATATTAGAGAATATCATGCAAAACCTAAGCAGGTGAAATCATTAATCAAATCAATCTATAGTCAAAATGATGTGGTTAGTTCAGCTCATTGAAATCACCAAATATGGATCTACAGTAAATTAGTTTTTTATTACAGTGTTAGTTTGAAGCCCCTAAAATATTACATAAAATCCAGTGTAATACAACTTAGAAAATGTGGTATTCTTTATCATCAGGATCTAGATAGTCAAAAAGGCACTAAAGTGGAGTACACAGCTTTGTGCAGTGCTTGTGCCCAACCAGGAGGGATGATATATTCAGCCAGATAGTGCACCAGTGCTATCTAACTGAATATAGGGCCATGCTGGCATTGCACAATGGCAAGCTGTGCTGCCCTTACATGGGCCTTGGCTGTACACAGCCCACAATGTGTTGGAACCCCACACTGCGTAGTTCCAGGAACCATGGTGTGATATTCAGCAACAGAATGCAAATGAGCCCATTGGGCATACAAGGCACTAAAGGGCCATAAGCATGCACATTATGAGCTAATTTGCATGGAAAGCAGAAATAGGTTTACACCTATCCAGTGGTCACCTGCCACAGCAGTCATGGTGGTGACCTATACCCCATACCCTAAATGTGCATCCCTTCTATGCTAAAGTAGTCCCTGTTGTCTATGGTACCCCCCAACCTCTGAACATGTGCCATGATATTGTAAACTTCTTCCCTGGTATCTAGTGGCACATCCCTACCTCTAATCACCCACTGGGTATTGTAAATATTCTCCTTGGTGTCTAGCTGCACCCCCACCATCTAATCCCCTGTTCCAGTCTGTGCCATGTGTGCAACAAAAAAGGGAAGCCACCGTGAACAACAGTACAGGTGGGTGCCGATAGAGGGTGACCAGCCCCATAAATGAACACTATCCCAGAAAATCAGATCTCCCAGGCAACTACTTATTGGCTTCTGCTCTTGCTCAGCACAGCCTGAATAAAGCATAGCATTTTGCACTGCAGTTATTTGTGATCTCATTTGTGGCTGTACTTGTTGCCTTGGAGTGCTGATTTTCTGGGCTAGTGTGCCACGTGTGCTCTGGTGTCTAGTGGCATCCCCCACCCTCTAAACACCCATCTCAGTCCCTGCTTAAGAGTCTCTGGTGGCTAGTGGTACCCTCCATCCTCTGAACACCTGTCCCTGACCTGCTGATGGGTGCCCTGGTGTATTTGCATTAGGAATGGGAAAATATTGTAAAAGGGTTAGATTTCAGTTGTTTAAACAGTCGTATCTTGGATATGTCATCTCAGGCAAAAAAATGGGATAAATACAAATCAAAGATGTTTACTGATTTCTTGGAATCTAATAATCTACTGTGTTTATGGGAGAGACACATGGGAATAGGTGAGTAAATTGCTTTTATCTACATAGACACAACATAAATTCCAGATTAGATTACAGCATAATAACTAAAGAATTGGCTATAAAAAGTACATTTGTTTACTTAAACATATAAATACTTACAGTTTCAGATGATAATACAGTCTCTTTTAACATTACACATGATATATAAAAAATACCCCACACACCCACATAAAATGTAGAGACTAAACAACTTACTACAATATAAGACAAGAAAGGTTTCTTTCTTTTCTTATAAATATACTGTGCTTTTCCTTAAGCTTCATGTCACGCCATGTGATACTGCCCCTCCTTACATGCATAGGGACGCCATCTCCAGATCTCAGGGGGGCCTGAAAGAAATAAACCATAGGATAAACTCCACATTCGTAGAACCAAAAGAGAAAAGTATTTACAGAAGCATAAAAAGAAGTATCACTGAAGGGCCTAAGGAAGTGACATGGCCTCAAAACCATTGCCCATCTATAGTGAAGTGAAATGGGGAGCGTTAGAGAGGTTGAAGGAGAAAGGTATATGTTTCAGAGCTTTGCTACAGGCAGTCACTAAAACCTGCTGAAGTCCTGAAGTTGCTGTTGACTTTCAGTTTAAATGGCACAAATAAAGAAAGTTAAGGACCTATAGTGAAGTGAAATAAAAATAAATATATTTGAACCTTATAGTGGAGTGGCACTCATCCTTACAATTATGTTTAATCTTTCAATCACAGTCTAGTGTCCGGTATTCAAGAAATTTTTAACGCCCAATCCAAAATGATGAAATGGGCTGTCTTAGAATTCAAATAACAAATAGTGTTTAAAAAGATGAAAATATTTCCCTTGCTTCTAAGGAGAGACATGTTCCATGCCTCTATAAAGAAAGATGAAGTATTGTTTAAAAATTAAATAATTCATTTTAAGTCAATTTTTTTAATGGGTTTTGTTTGCTAAATTTGGTCACTCTCCAAACTAAGGGCTTGCTATGTAGGTACTGGGACCTCTGTTACTCTTAATGTGTTTGGCATGCTTTCCTTCTGGTTTAAATACGCCTACTCATTAGTGAAACAGGATTCTTAATTGAAATGAACCACAGGTGTGAGTCATTTTTTGTTGTCTATAGTTTTGGCTACCAGACCTCCACTTCTCATTCCAAACAAAAGTGCTGCATTACTCAAAACCTTTCCAAAATTTAAAGTAAAACTGCTAGTGGCATCACTATACCTTAAACATCAGTATTAGAACATGTACTAGAGCTGGCCCAGTGCACACTTTACCTTTTCCCATGTTGGCGACCCGGATTCAGAAATGGACTCAGGTGACTGGGTGGACCACTAGGGTGGAAGAGGATTGAACGTCTGAAGGACTGCTCTCCTCTCTTGAGAGAGGGTGGCTAACATCTTTGCCATCTGATTGCCACCAAGTGGAGGCCCAGTGGTAGAACAGCCAAGACCGAGACATTTGGGTGATTGCTGTCGGACTCTGCGGAGAGTACCTTCAGCACTTAACTCCATGCACTTTTCTCTGTTTCTTCTGCTCTCAAAGGTAGTTCAACTGAATCATATGTTTAGTAATAATGTTTCATACTAGTTAGTTCTTTTGTATGTATTAGGATATTTGTTCTTATTACCAGCTGTGCCTCATTCTGCTATTTCCTGTTTTGCTATATACCTGTACTATCCAATCTGTTTGTATACATTCATTCATGTCTTTGTATCGTCAATGTAATCAGGATCTCCTTGTGAATGAACTTACTCATTGGAGTATTTCCTGTAATAAACTTGAACTTGAACATCCTTCTGCACTCATACTCTAACATGGATGCTTTCTAACAGCATTGGGAAAGAATGAAAAAGGGAGGAAAGGGGGGGATAGGCTAAATGAAGCCCTTCCCAGCTCCCTGTAGCCCACTCCACTAGGTCATGGACCGAAGACATCTGGATATGCTTCCAGGTGGGGGGATGGCCCTCCCCTCCTAGCCCCACCATGGGTGATCTGTGGGAAACCATTGCCAGGAACCCAGTGATGGTGGAAAACCACCTGCAGGTAATGGGAACTAGGCTGAAGAGCCTCCCATCCAAGCAGGTGGTAGAAATACCTTTGTTGCAATAATAAATAGGTACCAGATTACATTATAAACTTAAAGCCACTTTTCATGCAATGTTGCTAACTTATTCTATACCTTTGCACAGATCAGATATACTATTTTGCTGTTTCACAATACTCATCTAATTTGTTTCAATAACTATACCCTGACAGCACTAGCAAAACCCCTCATACCCACCAAAGTGAGTAGTGTGCTATCAATTAGCCCTGAGATCCCCATCACAAAATATTTGCCTCTGCAGACATGCATGCATATCAGACAACATAAATCAAATAAACAAATGACAGAGCCCAGATCCAGAAGTGTGAATTTTCACTTCAGAATACTAAATACTGAAAGATCCTGAACTACATGAAGGTCATCCAATCATTTAACCAATGTTGAGAGTTCAAAGTAACAAGTTTGATGATCCACCACGCCTTCCTCTTTAAAAGGTGCCTGTCCCAGTTACCCACTCTTGAAGGTTTTTAACCCATTCTGTAGCAAAAAATCTTAGTATTTGCTTAGTTGTGCCCAAACTTTTCAAAATGCCTAAAAGGGGTGAATTTTCTCTCTATTCCAATTTAAACTCTTATGTTCTGAAATTCTTACTTTTAGCATTCCTGTATTTTTTGTAATATATGAAAGCCCACATGGACTGCATACATGCAGAAGCAAATATCCTGTGATGGGGATCTCGATGACAATTAGTGGCATACTACCCACATTGGTGGGTATAAGGGTTTGGTCCAGTTTCTTTCTAGATAACTGAGTAGCTAAACACATCATTGCTGCTAATTTGGGCTATCATTGCTGGTAATTCAGTACCTATTCTAATAGTGAAGTACAAGGCTTTCACATGAACTGGTGCATAACTAAAAAACTTGCTGATACCACTATCTTTTTACTTGAAATTTTGAAAAGGTTTTGAGTAGTGCAGCATTTTAGTTTGGAATGAGATATGAAGGTCTGCTAGTTAAGACTACAGACAACAACAAGCATTTGTCAATGGCAAACATTTGCTGGCATGTATTTGCTATAAAGGTATGTGGTACTGATAGTGCAGAGGTGATAATTAACAAAATGAAAGCAGACATTATACCAGTGACATTGTCATGTGGGCTCTGTGTGAAGCCGTGAGGGTGGGGTTGGTGGGAGAGTGGTGTTGGTTTAACTTGCTTCACACAGATCATTTGACAATGTCAGTGGTATAACTTCTGGTTTTATTTTGTCAGTTATCACCTCTGCATTATCAGCACCACACCTTCTATATCAAATAGTTGCCAGCAAACATCTGGCATTGACAAATGCTTTGTTGTTATTGTTGATATAAAAAGTTAAGGCATTCTCCTCCAATAAGTAGTTACGCTTTTTCTGAAGGCTTTAGCAAAATAAAACAAAATACAATAAAGATATTGACAGAAGAGGGGAAGGAGTTTATTGGAAAGGCATTTCTTAATTAATTTAAAAAATTACAAAAAAATAAGTACCAGGCTACTATTGATTTATCAGTGGATATATCTGTAACAATGAGAATAGTGTGGCCCATTCACATTTTGCTAACCTTAATTCAGGTTTGAAAATAGCCATTCTCCCTACCAGAATACTGTCAATTGCACAGCTTGGAGGATAACAGAAAAACAAGTGCCATCAAGAAGTCTGCTGGTGGGGGGTCCTCTCCTTCACATCTGTGTACCTCACTAATCATCCTACAGTGTGTCCATGTTAGTCACAGAACTAGGTGAGAAATCAAAATCTCCTACTACTTTGCAGCACTGCTCGGACAGAGGTTATTGAAGCAGATATTTTATATTATAGGTCATTAAGTTTCACCTTATTGTACCAAAAAAAATTGATTGCCACCACACAGCTTCCCTTGTTTGCTTTGTTATGGGAACCTCATTCCTGTCAGCCACCCCAAACAACATCTACAACCTGGTGTGCATAGAAACAGAACTGCATCCACTGTTTCTTTGCTAGGATATGTCATTGTTGCTGTCTTATTTAAAACCCATCTGCAATGTCTTCTTTTTTTGGCACTGACTTTATGAAATGTGCTGAACTAATCATTGACAGCAGTTACAGCCTGCTTATCCTCAGAGGCTTATCATCTCCTTCTGGCACTGAATATCTTCATTTAGGAGAGTCTAAGAAACCTAAAGACTTTAAAATGTATACATTCACGAGTTTTGCTGATGGTAGATACACAATATGCAGATTGAACTTGTAAGCTAATATACAAGAAAACCTATTCATGTATTTGAGCATTTTCGCCCCCTCTTCTTTGGTTTATGTGTAATGGTAGAGTTTTTGTTTTCCCAGTCGTTCTTACATTTGGAGACCCTGTCAGTCTTAAGGAGGTAGTGTACTGCCTAAAGTTAATATTAGTGTTTAAAAGCAATCAGCAATTACCTTTCATACCTGAAGTGTTCTTTCTTTTCTGTTTGGGTAATTATATATTTTTTTACCTGATGTTAGTAGGTGTGATCTGTGGAACAGCACTCTACCTGGCAATGGCATATCTAGTGGTATTCAACCCACTACATCATCTGCATTGTGACCTCACTGACTCTGACATTACAGGTGCTCAGGAAGACCCACTTAGTAGCTGCCAGATCAATCACCTGTGATGTTACGGTACTGATGATGTAGTGGGGGGAATATAATTAGATGTGACAGCTGCATGGCAGAGTGCTATTCCACACATCTGGCATACTAGTGTCACACAGATAACTTTCTAGTGAGCAAACTGAAAAAGAAAAAATACTTCAGAAATAAAAAGTTACCAATGACTACTTCTTAAAATTTGTAATATTTTCCTGTCTGCTATTTTTAATTCTACTAGTTTTTTAAGTTATACATGTATTTTTTCCACTGATAAATGCAATTTTACACATTAATCTGGGGAATGTTTTAACAGTGTTATGATAGCCATAAAAATCACAAGCCCAGTTATATCTGTTATGTAGCAGAGGCACTACTAATAATGATCTGTCAGTCTTACAAGGGTATCATCACTAACTATAGTAAGGTATTTGATTAGATCTTTGGTTTAAAGCATACTGTCAGCCTCAAATTGAGCACATTATTGATTTTTCCTGCTAAATGCAATTTTAAATATTATTCTGGGGAATGTTTGGAGAATTTTATTGTAGCAATAAAATCACAGGTCAAATCATATCTGTTATATAGCAGTGACACTAAAAATGATTATAATGATTTGTTAGTCTACTGTAGCAAGGTTATTGTGACTAACTATAGTAATGCATGTGTTTTTTTTCCTTATGTAGCAGGGAGGGGGAGGCATGGTGACTGTAGAGTGCCTTCTGAGCTTAAATTACTATGTTACTACAATATCTACATTTGCTGAGCAACACTATGACATTGGGATTTCATTCATCATTAAAGCAAAGCAGCTGAGATTAACATAACAAAGTCAAATGGCACTTAGTAAAAGTTTGAATTTCAAGCAATCCTATTATTTATTGTCAAGGATATTAACATGACACATGATCTTTGCCACTTAGAGCTCACTTGCTGTTGATGGTTATTCCCCAGCTGAGGTCATAATCCTCTGGTTGTGACCGTGAAAAGGTTTGTCATTGTCATCAACATGACCGTGATGTCATAAAAATAGGGTTATGACCTCAGCTAGGAACAATGGGACATCAGAAGCAGATGCTCTGTAAGGGGAAAGTGCCTGGCCTCATGGCAACTCCTTTAACCAAAGACAATGGCATGACATGAAATTCTGATTTTAGAGGGGAATGCTGAATAACTGGTGCCATCTGTGATTTTATGCCAGCAGACAGAGCTGCTATTTAATCATATTACTGGGACCCACAAAAGATACATAACCAATGTGTAGCAGGGACACTGATGTGCCAGTACAATATTAAACCAAGCCTTTAGTGGTTAATGTGGATATACTGTACTATACTTTTGTAGTAATAATAAAAGATTTTAGTTTCATCCCTAGCCAGTATCACTTGCAAAATGGATGAAATGGACAGGAACATAATTATATCCTGCAGTACAAGAATTGTTGAACATGCATTTAGACCTCTAATCTTCCCCATGGTAACTACCACAAAACCTAGCAGGAGTACACTGCAGCACAGTAAGTATGGGTGATGGGGTAGCTGCAAGCATGGCCAAGTAAATAATATAAACAGAATGCAAGCAGGGTAACTGACAGGAGTAACAGAGGTGTCAGATGGAAAATGCCACTAAAGTGGTTTGCAATAGTTACCAGAATCCATTATATCCACGGTGGTGCAGGCACCAGGGAAAGGTTGAATGGGGTGCAAGGCTGACCTCAGAAGCAATTGCACCAAAATAGAGGAATGGATGAAAGTACTCTCAGAGTTTGAATTCATATGGTGCAGGAGTTCAAATACTGGGCATGCACAGCACAGCATAGGGAGCAAGAAACCAGGAAGTGTCAATGCAGATGGATCACCAGTATGAGGAGCAAGAAAGCATAAGAAAAAATGTGAATGAAAGGGACGAGGGCAAGAATGAGGTATGGTGGAGGGGGAGGGCACTATGACAATTGCGAGCTTGGTCAGAGAATTGCAATGTAGACATGGATTGCATATTGTAGCAGGATAGGATCATGGGAGAGACGCCTGTGTCAAGGAGTGTCCACAGCCAATGCAATACTATGCTATGCAGAGTGGTGCAATCAGTTGGGAAGACAACAATGAAGAGGTGACAGGGAAGGGATCAGAAACTGGGGAAATGGAAATGGTTGGGTAACAAAAAGTCACAGACAGGGAATGAGGGAAAACAGACAGGGAACTGCCAATGATGCAGTATCTGTAAGCTGGTTGCTGGGCGGACTGATGTAAAGGAAATGAGCTAGCCGTTGTCTGATAGGAGCTGCTGATTCTTTTCAAGAACACAAAGTTTCCACCAAGCAAGCAGTGAATAGTGTCACCAAGGGAATCTCTGGTGACTGATCTGCACTGCCAAGCCACTGCTGAGTCCCTTGGGGTTTCAGCTGTAAGGCTTGTCAGTGACACACCTCTGAAAATTCCACTGATTGTAGTAAAATGTTTGGTGCGCAAGTGCAGCAAACATAAAAAGGCAACATTCAGTCAGTGGGATGCCATTCAACCAGCAGTCATAGTTTGCTAGTCCTTGTATAAAAAATTCTAGTAACATTAATTCAAAAGTCAAGCTGTTGATATAAGGGTGTGCAAAGAAGATGTAGAAACTGTAAAATAAGCTATCTTAATAACGTATTGGCGACATTCAAAGCTTGATGACTAAGAATTCTAGAACCTAAAAAAATTATATTTATTTACTTTTTGTTTTCATCCTTTCTCCACTGCTCTACCGGACATGTTATTGAGATAAGTAGGCCCCTTGCTTGACAAAAATAATTTTATATGAAGACATCCTTTACAGAAATATAAGTGTGCTGTGTACTGTACATGCAGAATGCATGCCACATGCTTAATTGTGCAATGTTATCATGCAGTTCACACACAAAGTGAACCTACGTGAATCATGCCTAATAAGCAAATCAGGTTTGCATGCTGCAAGCTTGACATGTGTGCAGCAGGTAAGCTGGTGTGAGCATCTTCTAATAATTACATTAGGTTAATGTGTCACACATTTGACATGAATGCAGCAGTTAAGCTGGTGTGAGCATCATTTAAAAATCACGTCAGGTTCACAAGCTGCATGCTCATCATGTATGCAGCAGCTAAGCTGTTGAAAATATCATCTAAGAAAAGACATCATTTTCACAAGCAATAACACAGGATGAGGTGTGGGTTATGTGCTGAGAACAGCATACCCAGGGGTGTACTAAGGCATGAAGAGCTTGCACCAAGTACCTTATGCACCTGGGTGTGGTCTTAGCAGCATGTAACCCACACCTCAGAGTGTGTTGCTGCGCTTATAAAACAGGCTAAAGTAAAGTGAGGAGGCATTTTCAAGTTTAACGTTTTGTTATTTTCTCGTGTCAACAAGTTTAATGAAACACCAGTTTTTTTGTTTTGGGAAAAAAATAGTCGCTCCATACTCTATGCAATTGTACTTTTGTAACATGTTCACTTAGTTTTACTTTTGGAATTCATTTTTTAATGAACTTCACAACTTTAAGTATGTTTTAAATGTAACAAAGTCTAAAATGGTTTGTTTTTAAACGGTGTAACAGTTGTTTTTTTTAATAGTGCAACAGTTTTCGAACTTGAACAGTTTTTAAAGTGGAGTGTTCATCTACTATTGTGGAGGCCATTATTTTGCAATGTTTATAAATGTCACATTCTGCATCATGCAGTGCTATATTGTGAATGCAGAATTTGTTGTGGTGGCTTTAAATTCAGTGATAATGCTGCTCGGTGGGAGGGTTTCTTGAACTGTTTGGTTGGAGTCTGTACCGGAAGTGACAATGTTTCTGGTAACGGAATTAGTTGTAGAGCTGCAGCGTGGCTGGGCATTTTCTTGCTCTTGCTGTGGATTTACATTTGATGCACTGGAATTATTTGTCCAGGTATTTTGCTTCATTTGCTGCACTTTTGTCTTCATGGTCAGGATGTGACTCCATCTTTGACGATCTTTGGGGGTGGCAGCCCAGTATGACCTCAGGCTGGATTTGGCCTTATGGACGATCACAGCAATAATTTCACAGGCTTCCAGCCCAACAGTCACAAGTAGCTGTATAACTGTGGCTCTCATGGAATGGTTGATGTATGTTCATGAGAGCTCAGCTTCTTCACTTATCTTAGGCATTAGGCTTGAGATGTAGTTAATGCCTAAGGGCTCATAAGTGTACCAGGTGGCAGCAGTGGGTAGCAGGGTTTCAGGAATCTTTCAGGGGTGGCAGTAAAAAGCAGGAGGATTTGGAGGCAGCATTTGCAGATATTTCTTGAAGGACTGCACAGGACACAGAGGACTTCCTGGGAGGCTGTGTATGAAGCCCCAGTACTGCTGCTTTACAACATCATTTTGTTAATGATTTTTGGTGTATTTATTGAAGCTCAGAATGATGTATTCTGAGCCTTGTTCATCCATTTTAATCTCCAAATGCTCAGGCTTTAATTGCCGTAGTACAGTACCTCTCTGCCCCTGTGAGCCATACAAAGTTGGATGTCTAACCATACTTTTAGGAGGAGATCTTGAGGGGTATCTGGTGAGAGAGCAGGTGAAGGTTTTAATATTTGGAGGTCCTGCTCTGTGATAGCAGGGTGGTGGTCTGCATGGTCTTTTCCCTCAGTTCTATATTTCTTCAGGACAGCTGAGAACATTTGCTTTGATGGTTGCATGTCAGGGTGGCTGTGGAGGTTGAGATTCCCGCTAAGGGGTGGGTAAAGTGGTGGTTTAGCCCTGCTCAGAGAGTAATTGTACTGGCTAAGCTGTATTGTGTGTCATCCCCCTGCCAGATCTCTGCACAAAATGTTCTCAGTATGGTACATAGTTCAATGGTTGCTACTGATTTAAGGCTTACAGTACTTGTATTGATTTGGCAAGGCACCATGTCTGGAATACTGTTACAGCCCACTTGGTGTTTTTTTGGTGTTTTGTTTGTCTTTTTGTAGTTCTTGCAGTTCTAGCTCTTCCAGGATTAGGTCTGGGTATGTACTCAAGTGCTTCTGTTTTCTTTTCCTTTTTGCAGGTTGCTGAGTTGAGTTGGAGGCTGCTGTTTTGTCATGAGGTGACTGGTGTGCTGCTGGAGGATTTGTGGAGGTGCTGGGTGTTGATTCTTCTTTGACAGCTGCTTGATCTGCTCATGGAAGATCTGTGAGGGTGTCCACTGCTGGGTTGTCTTCTGTCAGTGGCTGTTCTGGTGCTGGAGGGTCCCTGGAGGTCTGATCAGTCAGAGCTGGTGTGCTGGGAGTGTGACAGTTTGATCTGGATGGCTGGCTTTGAGGACTGGCAGGTGGTGATGTTGCAGGAGTGTCCACTTCTACAACCACTCCTATGTTAGTGATTATTTCGTCAATGTTGATGTTGAAGCTCATGGAAATGTTATCTGCCATTTTAACAGCTTTTTTCCTCTCTGTGATTCCGGTCTGTTTATTGTTGCCGTTCGACTGTTTTAAAGGCTGGCTTTTTCCCCATTTGCTTCACAAGTCTGTGATGGACTTCGACTGTGGTTTGCTTTGCACCTAGATGGACAGCTTTGTCAGATGGTTTTAATATTTGTTTTTGCTGTCAGTCATTTTAGGTTTCTGTCAACCATCGAGTTATGCTTTGCTACTGTGCCGTGACAGGAAACAGGCTCCCACTGCTGCTTCAGTGAGTTCTGCCAGTCAGCATTTCTGTTTACTGTTGGCAGAGCTCACTGATTCGTTGTTGTTATGGGGCATCATGATGGGCAGTAGTGCTGGTTGGCTACTATATCGTCTGATAAGGAAACAGCTCAGATGATGTAGTAGCCAATCAGAGACTTTGATTTCTTAAGGCCATTTTATAATATTTCTTCTACTACTGCTAGCAATTAGAGCCATTGAAATACATTTTCACTGAGTTAGTATTAAAATTAGGAAAACTCATTAATTCTTATCATTTTGCAAGTTGTGTAAGGGCTTTTGATTTTTGTCATTAAATGGCCATTAATTTGTAAAGTATTGTTTGCTTACTGCATTAAATGCCTAGGATACAGTTTGCCAACATCCACTATTCCAGATGTGTGAAGAGAGGATTTGTGTCGTGAAGCCTGGCCTTTTTGTATTGGGTCATGTAAACTCTCTTATGCATATTTAGTGCTACAAATGTGTTTCTGCATGACTGTTATGGCTCACTTACTTTCCTTTTCTCATTCCATATCGAGTATATACACTATGGCCAACCACACTTTTTGCTGAGTATGATCTTAAAAGCATGCACCATACCTCACATTCTGTCACTGAAATAAGGGACATGGTCACTCAAAATGAGGGACAATGAGGGACACTAACCCTCATGATGATCTGGACACATCCTGAAACATGGAGATACAGTGCCTCAGAACACAATGGAAAGCACTGTATTTACTTGTACCAATATTAGCATCTAAGAATGAATTTCTACCACAACGTAGGGGTGCCATTTAAGTAGGGTAGAGGGAGGGGGCAGTATCCCCCCACATTTGTGCCTAGGTTGTTCTTATGGTGTGGCAGTAATGGCATTACATTTGATACCTAGATGTTGATGGCAGATTTGGATTTCGTCTTTTGCATAATAAGTGCCCCCATAGCCTGCGTGCACTAACACTGCAGCTCCACTTCTGACTTGATTGTGTCCATATTGTGTTGTCCACTCTCTCCACCTAGTAGCTGTGGAACCATAACATGTGACATGGAGGAGCTCCAGCCAAGCAAGAGCACATAAGTTATGCAAGTGCAACACTATTTTTCCTGCCACAGAGTAGACAGACTGCACACTACAGCTTGGAGGACTCAGTGAGCACTGAACTCTCAATAGCAGTGGTGTGGTGGCATATTTTTGTTGATCTACTCTTAGTGAGTCTCCATATTCCCTGATGGCTGAAGGGGCAGAATATGAGCTAGAAGTTAACTTGAGACTAGGCTACCTACTTACTCCACTAGGAGTGTTTTGCAAATAAAACAGCACAGACCCCCATGATAGCAAACTAGGCCTAGCAGCAGTGGTGACAGCAGTGTAGGCAGCCTTCATAGGCCTTGATCAGTACAGCAGTAACCATGGCAGCAGCCAAGCAAGAAGCAAGCAGCACAGAATTGGTGGGTTTGGCTGGTGAAGTGGCTTGGTCATGGACCACACTGGGGACCTGGGATGGTTGGTTCTAGCATCCAGCTTCTGGCAGAAGGATGGAGGAGGAGAGGACTGAAAACTGGGCTGGTGGCACAATGGATTAGGCTTCAGACTATGGTCAGATGGCCAGGTAAGTAAAAGTAAATATGTTTTTACAGGGGGACTGGGGAAGGAGGAAGGATTGAAATATTGGAGTGTTTTCCACATTTCTGCACCTTTGGGCGACTTTATAACCCATATGGGATGGGTATTGAATGGGATGGAGTTGGGGAGAGAAATCAGGAAAATGTTTTTTTTTGTTTCAGGGGGGCAGAACATCAGACAGGAAAAAAATTGGTTATTAAATGGATGGGTTTAAGCCCAAACCTGATGCACTGTTCTGGGGTATAGACAGATGAATATTTTACATTTGAATTTTTCCTGATTTGCATATCACTTTTCAGTCACAACAAATAAATTTTATCTCTTAGAGATGTTACAGACGTTCTAGATCTTGCCACCTAGGGGATAACTAGGACCTGGCCTTCACTGATTGTTGTCTCCCCCCTGCTGAAATCTGAATTGGCGCCCCTGCTGAATAGTCTAAATTTACATGACATCCTCTATGTGAGCAGCATGTTTTCTATGCAGCATAGATGAGGAGCAGAGCAGTTTTCAGGGGTAAAATGAAGGCTGTCCCTTGCATTCAGGGACAGTTGAGTGGTATGGTATGCACAGACTATTGGCACCCCACTATAGTGAAGCTTATGCCCCTTCAGTGAAGCTGACCTCCACATTCCCATGCTCAGGCACATTATCACATAGGGCAAGGGAGACTGCAGGGGTGTGCACCATTGAAATGAATGGTGGTATTTTTTATTACTATTTTATACATTATTGATGGGGGTTTGGAGATTAATGAAGGCCGACACTTAACTAACAAGGACCTTGTTAGTAAAACAGTGGCCTTCACTATTGTCCAACTCACCATCATAATGTATAAAATAGTAAAAAAAAAAATAACTCCATTCATTTCAAGGGGGTATGACCTAGCACTCTGACACATGGACACCATCTCTTAAAGACTCCTGCCTCTGGCTCCCTAGTACTCAAGTAAAAGACTCTTGATTTATATCAATACCTGGTGGGTTGTCTGTAGCAGCATAGCTGCACCTGCTACAGTGTGTGTGCATGGGGGGGGGACTGTCCATGTGGGTGGGTGTTGAGTTATTGCTGCTTTTGTGTTTGCCCTTGAAATCTGTTTGTGTGGAAGCATTCAGAACTATTGAAAGAAAATAGTAGGAGTACAGGCCAGACAGAAATAATTAAGTAGTTTTGTGGGTAAGTGTGTGTATTGGGGATGGGAAGAACCACATGTGTTTCCATTGGTATGTGTGCTACAGTTTAGCTGTGCAGATGAGATGAGGAGAGACAAGAAAATTAAAAAGTGTAACAGTGGCTATAAGCATGCTGCTTGCATGCAGATTAATTCAGATTCGTATTGAAGTACAAGTGAGCCATATGTGTTCAGGCAATATAGCTTAGTGGTTAAAGGCACTGAACTGCAAACCAGGAGATTTGGAAACCTGAAGACCTGGATTTGAATCTCATCAACCCTACTTGTACAGTATATGGGGTGATAATGAGCAAGCCACTTAACTTTTATGTGTGCAGTTATCAGTGACCACTTGCTTTTTGCATGCTTGCCACATGCATACAGTCTGGTCCAATTTAACATAAAAAACATGCATTCCACACTTGCTTGCTGCACACGTGCCACATGTATGCAATCAGTTCAAATTTAACATTTAAATCATGCTTGCAGCATGCATATCACATGGGTAGTTTTATATGCACAGCATGAAAACATTTCATGTAATTATTTCTGTAAGAGGTGCATTATGTGAATACACTGTTTCCTTTGCAGCGTCCACACATCATGCCCATGTGAAAATGTATTACATTTCCTTGCATTTATGGAAGTGTGTTTTATGCTACATATACGTACATCATTATACAAAGTACTGAAAATGCTATATTTAATAAATTAAATACTGATAAACTCATCATGAACAACTTAAATAATTATATTGTACTGACTGTATGCATATTGACCCTAAAATGCAGTTAACTGAATCACTGAAATACTTAAAACTGTACATTTATGTTGTATTGTCTCTCTCAGACTTCTTGCCTGCATGTTTTCAATTGCTTCCTATCTTGCTTCCTAAACAAGATGTTCTTACTAAATACTGCAAACATGTCTTGCAATCATAAATACTTCTACTGTCAAAATCAAAATATTATACTGTATACATGCATAAATGGAAGAAATAAGCTGAAAAAACAGTAATTAGTTATTGCTGAGGATTTCCTTTACTGTATATGAATGTTGCTTTATAGAATAACACAGTTTACGCAAGGCAACTGTTCATCTC
The DNA here is from genome assembly GCA_016271365.2 of Neoceratodus forsteri. Taxonomy (NCBI): domain Eukaryota; kingdom Metazoa; phylum Chordata; order Ceratodontiformes; family Ceratodontidae; genus Neoceratodus; species Neoceratodus forsteri. Next base: position 1,510,538,794 of record CM057449.1, read on the forward strand.
TGCCCCTTTTCATTTAGCAGCTATGTAAACCTCAATTCAATTAAGCACCTCACAACAGAAACTTTTATTGTGAACCTCTAAACTTGCAAAATAAGTAAACTGATTTAGGAATACAGAGAAGCTAAGAGACTAAATCATACTGCATGCAAAAAGGCCAGCTTTCTTTAGTAACAAGAGTTTTTTTACCTTTTTGGTGGCTGTGATGTACAGTACAGTACAGTATATTTACATTCTTACTGCACCCAATCTTGGCAGGTGTTATTGTTATTTTACAGGCATCTTATAGAAACACCTTGCACTAGGGAGCCTTTCTTATTATATTTCCATCAAATTTTCACCTTCTAAATTTGCATTTGTATGTAGTTTCCTAAAAAGCATTTTTATCAATCAACAGAATGGGGTAGTGACACGGTAGAACTTAGTTAATTTTCCCTTAGGTAATCTGGGATTATACACAGAGAGCGCAAAGTAAAAATGATCATTATTAATCATTATACAATGGCAAGAAAAAATCCTGGACTCCGATTGGTCAGTCTTGGGCTGGACTCGTGATGTTATCCCAGTATAACATCACTGGTCTGGTCTCAGCCTCACTGTGAACCTGTAGATGATTTTTTGGAGCTAGAGCTCTTTTTTTGCATCTCGTCTTATGAAACAAAAATATTTCTCCACACTAATAAAAACATTCTTTAAAATTATTTTTTTATTTTATATATAACAACGAGCCATTGTATAATAGCAATAATGCCGTCCAGGGTGTGTGTCATTTGGGATAATGTCATGCCTCAGTAGTTGGACACACTTGGCCTGCGGCCTTGTGCCCAACCACCTGAGGCGTGATGTTATCCCAGCACGACACACACCCTGTCAGGCATTATTGCTTAAATGATTTCTTACTCCTACATTTTTGATTCATACTGCTGATTTAGTTTATAGTCATTGTCTCAACAACACAGTGTTGACTTCAGAACTTGCAAATCAAGTTAAATGAAACTCTTGGGGTTGAGTTTTCATGATGTTTGTTTGGTTCAATTTTAGATAAGCAGACAAAAAGTACAGTGGGGTTCTTCTGCTCCTAGCAAAGTTACTTTAGCCTGTCCTGTTTCTGGAAAGAACTTGTGCTAAAAGGGGTCATAACATTAAGAGGCAGTTCATTGCCCACAGCTCCTTGCTGGCCCACTTAGACTGAAAAAAATGAACACACTTCTTTTAAGCACCATTCAAACCCTCACAAATGTACATATTATACACATTCACACATACACACACACACACACTGGACTGAATTGTACATCTAACATGCTTGTATCTTAGAGCAGCTTAATTGTTAAATATTATTTATAAGAAACGTTTTTATTTAGTTTTTAAGACTGCTTTTTATCTGGTATATATTGCAACAGATGCTCTTCTCTTTTAAAGACCTACCTTAGGAATCCAAAATTAAAAGTTCTGTATAGCTAATAAATTGGAGGTGCTCACTATATTTGCCCTGTGACATGTAAAACCACATAGCACATTTAAGATGACTTAGTGGGTCTACAAAATTAAGAGTGGTGCAGTCTCTTTATTGTTGCTGTTAGTTATGTATGGTAGCATTCTAACCAGTTCTAATGCCAAAGGCAATTTTTTTAAGAGAATTGCAACAGCTGTTATTGTTTCACAACATGTTGCCACTTACAGACAATTATGATCTTTAACAAATGGCACAATGCATTTGACTTCATGAACAGTATCAAATTAGGTTCAACCAAAGATAAAAAAAAAGTCATACTTTGCAGTGTTTATAACTTGTGCTCCGATTAGCACGTGGAATAATCTACATGGGGAACCATACATTGTTAAAATTCTTCACACTTAATATAAAAGTTTTACACTTCAGCCATCTTATTATTGTGGCTTTCAAGGTAATTGGCAGAATGTTCAGGGTTGTTTTATGTAGCTAATATGAATAAAATATATTGGTGTAAGCTATGTTGTTTTTTGCAGTGATTAACTGCTATTATGATTATACTGCATAACAATGTGAAAAAAAAATATACATTGACAAATAAGGGATTTTTTTCCATAAGTAATACAGACTGTATTGAAACTCTTATTTTTCTGCTGAGGAAATGAAAGCAAAGTGAATGCCAAATGAAATTCTAAATGGCATTTTTTTTTTATAACACACTCTCTGAAGTTGGAAAAAATTGTAGTTTCTTGCAGCAGTAGTTTTGCATTTTTACAAGTCCGTCTATTAAATGATAGTCTTTTATTTTGTAAAGGGAAGAAATTTGTGGCCATGGTCCAATTTTATTCCTCTGTCTATGGTAATCCAAATAAATCATGGAGTGAAAAATGCAAGAATGAATAAAGATGAGCAGGGGAAAAAACTGAGAGTCTGTTACACTTGGAAAGTTTGATGATCAGGAAAAAGATAAGGAACCCTTCTTCATATGAGAAGCTCTGAACCACATTTCAGAGATGATATTCTTGCATGATGCAGATTGATGCTATAAGTAAGAGATGGTGCTGTGAGCGGTGAGAGAGAGAGAGAGAGAGAGAGAGAGAGTGGTGCAAGAAAGCCGGTTCTGATCATTAGCTGCTAATTGGACTGATAGATTAGTTGGACGAGACCTGGAACTCTTACTACAGTCTAGAGAAGGGTTAAGTTGTGCTAGGAAGAGTCTGCTGTACAGTACAGATGCTGTGCAATGTGATCAGTGTGACAGATGCCATTGTATGGATGCAGGATTTTGATGGCTGGAGGAGGTATAAGCAGTTTGGGAAAACAGATTAAGTTTTCAAACTTGATTTGTTTTTAGGTGATGACAATACAGCAGAGTTGGGGGGTGGGCTGAAGACGATCATCATTAGCTAAGTATTCTTTCACATTCCCATTGAAGTGAACAGATAGATCGCAACTAATGGGGAGGGGCTGAGCATGATCATAATCACCTAAGTGTTACTCAGTTAACAGCAAAATTGTAACTAATGTGGGAGGTGAGCATGATTGCCATGGGCTAACTATTCAAAAGGTTTAAAAGTAACAGTGGCAGGTTTTTTTTTTTTGTTCAAAGGCTGATCTGCTACAGTATGTACTCAAAAAAGAGAAATAGAGACACAGTCGCCCGGATATTCAGACTGTGCCAGGCTGTGGCACAAGCCTGGGTGCAGCGCAATGTGGCGGCGCAGGGGCATTGACTGGTCAATATTCAATGGAGCTGCACCATGGCACAGCATCATTGAATATCGCACCCTGGCCACCCACAGTGCACATGGCACAGTGGCACTGCACCAGCACAAGTGGCCAGAGTGGAGCAGGGGGTGCGCTATCACAAGTTCCATTGCACTATGTGCAACAACAGTGATATTCAAAAGTGCACATGCAAATGGGGCCATAATGTATGCAAGGAGCAAATGGGGCCATTTTCATGTCATTATTACCCCATTTTCATGTAGGTGTGCCTATCCCCAGCGACTTGTGCCTGGCGCCCTGCCAGGCAGCAGCTGTCAGGGACCGATGCCCCCTGAACAGTGCGGCAATGCACACCTCTGCCCGATCGCAGGCATAAGTAGATTGAAATAATCATCCCATATCCCTGGTGGTCCAGTGGACCGCTTCACGCCTGATCACGGGCTTAAGTATGAATATCAAATGTCCAATATCCATGGTGTACTACACATTCCAGATATGTGAATGGATCCATTTACATATCTGGAATGAGTAGTACGGTACAGGCTCCATGCCCAATGGCTCATGCCGTGGACCAATGGGCATACAGCCCTTCCACATGGTGTCAGTCAGTGGGCAGCGGGGTGGCAGGCAGGCAGGTGGAGTGCTGCCACCCACCGTTGACTGGGGGGAGTGGGGCGATGGGGCCCAGTGCACTGGTGGGGAGGGGTCTACCGCTGGACTACCAGGGTTATTGGTCCTCTACTTTGTGCAACATATGCCCATGATCGGGTGTGAAGTGGTCCACTGGACCACCAGGGATATTGGACTTTATTTAATTAAACAGATGCCCACAATTGGGCATGGGCGGTGCCACCATGGAGGTGCAGCTGGAGCTCAGGTGGCCACCCACAGGTGGCAGCTGCCATGTTGCACCCTGCAATATGGCAGCTCACCTGTTGGTGGCCAGCCATTGTTCCTTTTCCTTTGGCTCTCCTGTGTGCAGCGCAAGTAGGAGTTGTGCATGCATGGACTCTGCACATCCTGGGCTGAATATCGGGATGTGCAGAGTATGCATGGGCACGCCCCCACCTGCACTGCATACATTACTGATGCACTCCAGTGCATCGGGATTTGTACCAGGCACAGTCCCCGTTTGAATATCGTGCTGGGGCACATCAGTGGGTAGCGCATGGTGCAACAGTGTTGCACCATGCGCAACTCTTCTGAATATCTGGGCCCATGTCCTTAGCTGCATCAGAGAGGATGCTGAGAATGGGATGGACAGAAAGAGAGACAGTTATGCAAAAACACCAGTTCTGACAATTAGCTGCTGGTTTGATTGGTAGACCCGTTCCATGAGACTGGGAACTGTTACTGCTGGCTAGATAAAACATTAGGTTCTGACGAAAGAAGTTGACTTGTTTTAGGTCACAGTGTCTATGTACAACTGTATTTACCAAGGCAAAAATAAACCCATTAGAAACTATGTGCCTGGAAAGAGTATCTGGCATTTATCAGTTGCACAGGACAAGTTAACCTTTGCTCATATTAATGTTATACAGTGTAGTGGTTGGTAACAGGAGCTGATGTCTCCATGCCAAATTCCTAAATGATGATCCACAACAAAGGAAAGAAATCTGTGTTGAGGAGTGTCTGGAGTCAGTGCAATACTGTGCTACTCAGAGTCGTGCAATCAGTTAGGAAGACAACAGTGAGGATGTAGAGGGGAGAAGGATCAGAAACTAGAGAAATGGGAATAGTGGTGAAACAAAGAGCTGCAGACAGGGAATAAAGGAAAAACAGAGAACAGAGAAGAAAACAGGGGGCAGAAATAAGCAAACAGACAGGGAACTGCCAATGACACACTGTCTGTAAGCTGGTTGGTGGGCGGGGTGAATTAAGTGAAATGAACTAGCCACTGTCTGATAGGAGCAGCTGATTCTTTTCAAGTACACAAATTTTCCACCCTGCAAGCAGTGAATAGTGTCAACACGGCACTGTCTGGTGATTGGTCTTCACTGCTGAACCACTGCCAAGCCCCTTGGAGTTTCAGCTGCAATTGGCACGGTAGTGACACACTTCTGAAAATGCTGTTCATTGTAGCAAAACGTTTGGTGTGCAACTGCAGCAAACATATAAACGAGTCACAGTTGCAGTTCATTTCAGAAAGAAGCCTTTTGCAGTAATGAATAGAAGCATATATACCAAATGGAAAGCATGCCAACCACTTCAAGAGCAAGGAAGGTCCCAGCATCCAGAAAGAAAGACTTTAGTTTGGTGAGTGGCTATATTCAGCACAAAAAACGCATTTAAAAACATGATTTAAAAAGAATGATTTGATCTTTAAACAATGCTTCATCTTGGTTAACAGAGCCTTGACAATTTCACTCCCTAGAAACAATGGAAGCTCGTTGACCTCATGGTAAGTGTTTGCAAAGACTCAATTTAAGTCAGTATTGCCTTGAAATATACTGAAATGTCTTATTTTGTGATATTGTTTTTAACCTACAAGGGATTTAATATGGATATACAGAATAAGAAAAGTCTTTAATGAACAATGTTTACAAATCAGCTTAGCAAAGTCAGGAATTTAAGTTGAAAAATATACGATGAAAATAATAATAGATGGAAAGGGAGTTCATGCAATTATTTTTATTCATAACTAATGGAAGATTTAAGTACAGTATTTAGGTGAACAACTACAAATGTGAATGTATTTCGTTTTACAGAGTAGGGTTGTTATGAAATAAACAACATTACACTGAATGATAATGGGAAAAATGTTTTGTTTGTGAGATTAAAACATTTAGTAAAAGGGTAAGCATAACCTAAGAATGTATAACAATAAAATAATAGTAAACAGGGATTAAAATATTATTGTACATAGTGAGGATAAATTTGTTGATTTCTAATATTTGGACATTTTGCTACAAACAGATTATTTATGTAACTCCTAGAAAATTTTCACATGCTTGACTTTCACTCATTGAGAAACAAGTGTGCTCCACTTGTGAGTTTGCCTAATATGTATTTTGAACATTGATTTAAATTTTAATATTGTATAATATTCATCACAATGTAATTATTATTAGTCAATGTTGTGGAATCACTAATGATACATGTATAATAATCTCTTTAAGAAATCAATATTCCTGAGGAAGTAACTATTTAATTATGAAATGTTGAATATTATATAGATAGTTATATGGTTGAAGAATTAAAAAAATATATACGTTTATGGGCATGTGAAATGTTTCAATGTTTATGTGTTGTTGTGAAGATATAATTAATTGTCAGTAACTTAATTAATTAAAACTGGTGCAGGGAAAGATATAAATCTGAACATCATAGGCCAGCCCAGTGGCATGAAAGGCTGAGGCATCACTGCCTTACCTCCTGCCTCACCATTGACCCATGTTCATGGTGTGAGTGGGTACTGGGTGTTGGCTGGGGTGGGAGAGGATCAAGCATCTGGAGGACAGCTCTCCTCTCACTGGGAGGGTGGGTTAGCAGTCCTGCTGAATGACTGCCCCCAGATGGAGGCCTGAGGGCAGAACAGGTTGGGGACACCAATGGAAGGGAGAGTCCTGTGGTACTCCACAACACACGTGTGCCTACACGCATGTGCTTTGATGTGTCGTGCCCCAGCAATGTGGGGGGAATGGAAAACATTTTCGACTGGCAGGATGACACCGGCCCCCCGTGAGCTCCGCAACTGGCCAGCTGGGCACCTCGGTGACATCCAGGTAAGTCTCAGTGGACGCCAGAGTGACAAGGCTGGGGGGACTTGTGGAAGGGGGCTGGTCAACTAGGAAAGAGGAAAAAATGTAGACAGAAAAAAAAAAGCCTGAACATCATCATTACTTTATGTACATACAGTTAACAAGCATTAACAAAAAAATATTTTATTCACTGTGAAAGGAATCCAAATGTTAGAACATAGGAAAAGAAAAATGAAAATCACTTTGTCTAAGAAACTGAAACCTACATTTTCTTGAATAATTAAAACTCTGCATTAACTTTCTTAGAAAAACTTTAAAGAAACAATTAATAAATGATGGAAGGACCTCAGTATGAATACCAATATCCAGCAATGGAGTATAGCACTTAAACAAATGAATATAAATTATCAACAGACAAATCAATCCAATTTAAAATTATTTGCTGGATGTACTTTACACCATATAGCAAATTTAAAATTAACTTGAAACCGGTTACAAAATGATGGTGCAGTGAAGAAACAGATGCTGATATGCACCACTCCCTATGGGATAGCACATTAATTAAAAGATGGTGGAACCATTCATTTGATATTCTGGAAATATGGAAGTGAGTAACAAAGACTACAAAGATACTTGTACAATTTTATTTTGGGAATGGTAAATAAATTTGCATATAAAGATTTGAAATGGGAAATGATTAAGACAAATGTCATAGTGATGAAAATACTAATTCTATAAAACGGGAAATGAAAATAAATTAATCTTGCTTTTCCATCACTAGAATGGAAGCAGTTCTTCCTCTGGGCGCTTTATGGGGAGCAGGGGAGCTTTTGTGGATACTTAAACAGTCAGGACAGTGCAATAATAACTTGTAACATAATATATCTGTAAAAAGGAAATATTCCGGAGGGGCACGTGACGGTTGCCTGAACAGATGTTTTTTCTCCTGCTTCTGCTCCACTCCTTGGTAAACCTATTTCAGGGACATTTTCAGCCTTTTAAAACTTAAAACTGGCATACTGTATTTTCAAAAGACTGCCTAGAGCCCTGCAGAGCCAAGAACTGAAGGGAATGGAGTCCAAAATGCGTGATAGCTTACCTAGACACACTCCGCCAACCACCCCGACTCGAGACAAATCAGTGAAGCACACAAAGACATCCCCTGCAGGGGCACCCACCGATGCAAGTCTCCAGGCCGCATTGACTGAAGAAAAGTTTTTGGAAGGAATCTCCCCTTTAAAAGACACCCTCGACTCCTTAGCTACCTCGATCCAAAGCATTACTTCTCCAATGGCACTGCTAGCCCAGCACACTTCAGACAATGAAAGCAGCATCTCTTCCCTTGATGACTGGAGAGCGAGGGCTGATCCTGAATTAGCTCAACTTCCGCATCATGTTAAAAGCATGGAGTCAAAAATGGAAGACCTTGAAGGGAGGTCAAAACTAAATCATTTGCTGATTCTGGGTCTCCCTGAAGGCAAGGAAGGGTCTTTGCCTATTCTATTCATACAAAAATCGTGTCATAAACTGGCTGGCCCCTCCCCCAATGGCCCGGAATATATAGTCAAACGAGCCCACAGGTCCCTGAGATCTGTACCGCTATCCAAATCTCCTCCACAACCCATAATTTTCCACCTGTTAAACTTCCGAGATAAGCAACATATCCTTACCAAAACCCGAGAAGTAAAAGAATTATTGTGGGAAGACCGAAGGATCAGAATAGCTCAGGACTTACCAAAATCTGTGCGGCAAAGGAGGACTGAGTTTCACCCGACAGTGTCCAAGCTCATTGCAGCAGGGATTTGCTTCGAAATGAAATACCCTGCCACACTCCAAGTGCTTCACCATGACAGCTGGCAGAATCTTTAAACTGCGGAGCAAGCTGCGAATGGCCTGAAAGATCTATACCCAGATCTCTTTAAGTGAATGCAATGGCTGGTGAGTGAGATCTGACTTCATTTTTTGATACTGAGGAGTCCAATGATGTAAATGCGGTATGCAATGAGCTGCATGAATTTCCCAAGACAAAGTATGGGTAAGAAAGAAGGGGAAGAGCAAAAGAAAGAAAAAAAGGTGAAACAAGAAAAAAAAAACAATGTCTTGGTTATGTTGCTTTATCCTAAATGGTGCCGTATCTGGATTTGCAGCTTAACTGCCTCATATTTGCAGTCCCCCCAGTTAATGCCTATGATACAATAGATTACTGCACTAAACCACGAATGCTCCACTGCATCTGCATCGAGATGACTACTCCTACATCCAGAATATGCATCAGGTCTCTACAGGGAGTGTATATCCTACATATCATGCCCAAAACTGTATAGCAGTCTGGAGACCTCAATTTTCTGCACCGAGGAGTCAAACAGTGTAAATGCGGCATGCAATAAGCTGCATGAATCCCCCAATGCAAAATATGGTAAGAAGCAATGCCTTGGTTAGCTGCTCTATCTCAAGTGCTGCACTATACAGAAATACAGCTTAACTGCTTCAATTTTGAAGACTGTTAGGTTAAGACTGGGATACGGCAGATTACTGCATGAAACCGCGAGTGCTCTGCTACATCTGTATCGAAATGAGTACTCCTGCATTGTGAATACATGTCGGATCTCCACAGGGAACATATATTCTTAAATAGTATGCCTGATGTGTTGCTCTGGCAACCCTAAAAGGTTTTTCCATAGAAGGCAATTTACATGAGTACATTCAAGCACTTAAGTGACTCACTGACTCGTGAAGACGATGTTTGTGCAGCAATATGCTTATTTTATCTGGAGAGGCCCACTGCACTACTTGTTTCGTTATGTGCATCTGCTAATACTGAGACTTTCAGTGGTTTGCTTTAATTTGGGTACAACCCTTCTATAATTACTAACATAAATACAAAGCCTTATATATTTGTATAGGATTGTTCGGGGGGAGGGGTTGATTGTACAAGTGGAAGCCTTTCAAGTTTTACAATTAGATTAGGCTACTACACCAGGATCCAATACTGATTACATAGGCAGTAGGAACTTAGCTTGTTGAAGGTTCTTGCAGAGACTGCTATCTCTAACTTTTATACTGTTATATGCTGTGGTAGATACTGTAATGCATAGGAAATATCAAGTTTCCGTATGTTGGTAATGACCACTGCGCTGTTTATTTTCCTTATACAGAAATTCTAATAATTCTACTAAGAACTTTAGGAATTTGCTCTATACTAGGCTAACTCTTTTGCAATTATTGGCATGAAAATAATGTCTATTATAGTAAAGTTTTTTTTTATTCTCTAGCATGCTGTGAATGCATAGAAAGTAACTTGATCCGTATAACCCAATTGGGTGGTTACAATAGAATATATAAACTGAATGGAACTCACTATAGAAAAGGTAGATCTTTACTCAATAGGGTGTGGGGCAGGGGAAGGAGTTAGCTAATGTTCGGGATGGATTAAGACTATTGCGGCCCAAGACTGCTTAATAGTCTGGTGACGGAGACCAGATATAGAAGAATTATTTTGGGGAAAGAAGGGGGAATTATTGTTATGGGAATTTTTGTTAAGGGAGATGGAAGGGAAGGGGGAGGGATCAGACACCACTCCATAAGATTGATTGGCTGTACAGCATCTCACGATATACGAGGACAACCCATAGAGAAGCAAAATAATATGAAATGTAAATCGTGGAATATTAAAAGGCCACGGACTACTAGTAAATGATTCCAGATATTAAGACACTTGCAGATTTTACAATGTCAAATTGCTTTCCTCCAAGAAACACACCTCCTGGCCTCGGAGAATTTCCTTCTCAGACGTCAATGGGTGGGGCAGAGTTATGGGGCAGGAAACTCTACTAATAAATGTGGGGTAGCTATCCTCTTTTTCATGGGATTAAATTTCCAGCTACATCAGGCTATTGAGGATCCTGAAGGTAGATACCTCTTCTTACATGGTACTCTGGACCAAATCAAACTACTCATGGGCTGTATTTATGGGCCCAATGTCCCGTCATCCACGTTTTTTGCTAGTTTAATAAACATCCTTTCTCCATTCATACACCTTCCTTTAATTGTAGCTGGAGACTGGAATGTTACTATTACCGCTGACCTTGATAGGTCAAATAGAAGGGTCACTAAGACATCTGCTACACAAAGTGCATTGCAGGAACTCCTACCTATGGGGGGTCTCTGTGACCCAGGGAGAAGTTTTCACCCCACAAGCCGTAAATATACCTATTATTCCCCTGCTCACAAGTCATCCTCCTGGATTGACTACTTCATAGTCAGTACTGAGGCCCTTCCAAACATTTCTGATACTGGGATAGCATTCAAAGTGCTATCGGATCACTCTC